>CM039597.1:46135886-46362700 GCA_022457205.1 Saccharum spontaneum | reverse complement strand
TGGAACAAGTTGAGACAGCTCTAACCCAGGCCAAACAAGAAGAAGACCAGCTTCCCGACGCCATTAAAGCCCTTCAACAGGAACGGGATGCTCAAGCTCGCAAGGCCTTGGCATTGAAAAAGAAAATTAAACCTGTGGAAGGAAATGCCGATGAAGATGCCAAGGAACTAAAAGAAGCCGATGAAATTCGCCTGCGTGCGATATCAGCCATTCAGGCTTTGTTAAATTCGGCATGATTGATACTTTGTTTTAACTCCAGCCGATAGGATTGTTATCGGCAACTATACTCTTTATGCATCTATCCAAACACTAGGGTAATATTTCTTTAAATATTTTCCATTTAACGCTCTGGGAAATACCACTCCTTCGAGAGTTTCAAGAATATACGCATTACCAGGAACAGACTGACTTATCCGATATGGACCTTCCCAATTAGGGGACCATTTGTCAAACTTAGAATTTTTAGTCCCAATCGGTAAAATCAACTTCCAGACTAATTCACCATCGGCAAATTCCTTTACCTTCACTTTCTTATCATACCACCTGGCTACTCTCTTCTTGTTTTCCTCGATGTTAATCAAAGCTTTTAACCGATGACCTGCTACGTCCTCCAACTCATCTTTCATAAGGATATCATAATCATCGGCTGTCAGTTGATCCTGAAAACGCATCCGCCTAGATCCAATCTTAATCTCCCAAGGTAATACTGCATCGTGCCCATACACCAATTGATAAGGTGACACCTTGGTTGCACCATGACATGCCATCCGATATGACCACAAAGCTTCATTTAATATTGTATGCCACTTTTTAGGATATTCTCTGATCTTGCGTTTAATAAGTTTGATAATCCCCTTATTAGATGCTTCAGCTTGGCCATTTGCTTGGGCATAATATGGTGAAGAATTCAAAACTTTAATTCCCATACTCAAAGCAAACTCATCAAATTCACCTGATGTAAACATAGTGCCCTGATCGGTAGTGATAGTTTGAGGGATACCAAATCGGTAAACAATATGCTCCTTCACAAAATCAACCATGTTAGCCGATGTCACCTTTTTCAAAGGAATTGCTTCAACCCACTTTGTGAAATAATCGGTAGCAACCAGAATAAATTTATGCCCTTTACTCGATGGTGGATAAATTTGACCGATGAGATCAATAGCCCAACCCCTAAACGGCCATGGTTTAATTATAGGATTCATAGCCGATGTGGGTGCCCTTTGAATATTACCAAACTTTTGACATTCCTGGCATCCTTTAAAATATTTAAAACAATCTTCAAGAATAGCTGGCCAATAATATCCATTTCTTCTGATCATCCACTTCATCTTGAATGCTGACTGATGAGCCCCACATACTCCTTCATGAATTTCACTCATCAGGCTTTTTGATTCCTCTATGCTAACACACCTGAGTAAAACTCCATCTATGGTACGATAATATAATTCATCATCGAGGAGTACATACTTTGTCGCTTGGAATCTTACACGTCTCTCAACCTTTTTAGATGGATTCTTTAAATAATCAATGATTTCCTTTCTCCAGTCATCGGCATCAACCACCAATGTCAATGCTTCTTGAACAGGTTGATATCCTGAAGCATGCTGAGCTAATCGGTTAGCCTCTTCATTATGCATCCGGGAAACATGCTCCAGATGAAAACTCCTAAACCCTTTTAACAATTCCAAACATTTCTCATGATATGAAATCAGGATTTCACTTCGACATTCATAAATCCCAATCAATTGATTTATAACTAGCATAGAATCACCAAAGACTTCAACAGCATCAGCCTGTATTTCTTTAAGCAACTCCAACCCTTTTATCAATGCTTGGTATTCAGCTTGATTGTTTGTTGATGTGGCAACGATCGGCAATGAGAATTCATACTTCTTCCCTTGAGGAGAAATCAACACGATGCCGATGCCTGCCCCTTCATTACAAGTGGATCCATCAAAGAACAATGTCCATGGAGCAACTTCCAAAGAATCTACTGTATTGCAATGTTGAGTAACAAAATCGGCCATAACTTGTCCTTTAACTGCCTTAGCCGATTCAAAACGTAAGTCAAATTCTGATAACGCTAAAATCCATTTACCAATCCTACCATTTAATATCGGCATAGATAGCATATATTTGACTACATCATCTTTGCATACAACAGTACATTCAGCCGATAATAAATAATGCCTTAACTTACTACAGGAGAAATATAGACATAAGCATAATTTCTCAATAGCCGAATACCTGGTTTCAGCATCTATTAATCGTCTGCTCAAATAATAGATAACACGCTCTTTTCCTTCAAATTCTTGAATAAGAGCTGAACCGATAACAGTATCTTCAGTTGATAAATATAATCTGAAAGGTTTTCCATGCTGGGGTGGAACTAACACTGGAGGATTTGTTAAATAACTCTTAATCTGATCTAGAGCCAACTGCTGTTCAGACCCCCATTTAAACTCCTGATCGGCTTTCAATTTTAATAACGGACTGAAAGCCTTGATCTTACCTGACAGATTAGATATAAACCTTCTGATGAAATTAATCTTACCGATCAAAGATTGCAACTCAGTCTTATCGGCAGGAGCAACCACCTTGTTGATTGCCTCAATAGATTTTCTACTAATTTCAATGCCCCTCTGATGCACCATAAAACCCAAGAATTGGCCTGCCGATACACCAAATGCACATTTATTGGGATTCATCTTTAATCCATGTTTTCTTGTGCACTCCAATATCTTTCGCAGATCGGTTAGATGCTTGTGATGTCTCCAGACTTAATCACTATATCATCAATGTAGATTTCCACCAATGTGCCGATATACTCATGGAAAATAAAGTTCATAGCTCTCTGGTAAGTAGCACCGGCATTTTTCAAACCAAACGTCATAACTATCCATTCAAATAATCCCACATGACCTGGAGATCTAAAAGCAGTTTTGGAAATATCTTCTTCAGCCATGAATATTTGGTTATAACCCGCATTTCCATCCATGAAACTAATAATCTGATGCCCTGCTGCAGCATCAATCAATAAATCGGCAATCGGCATTGGATAACCATCCATCGGTGTGGCCTTATTAAGATTCCTGAAATCAATACAAATACGGAGTTTTCCATTTTTCTTATATACAGGAACCACATTAGAAATCCACTCTGCATACCGACACTGTCGAATAAACTTTGCCTCAATTAACTTGGTTATTTCGGCCTTAATATCGGGGAGTATATTAGGATTGCATCGGCGAGCCGGCTGCTGATGTGGCCAAAATCCAGATTTAATTGGCAACCGATGTTCAACTATAGATCGGTCTAATCCAGGCATTTCAGTATAATCCCAAGCAAAACAATCTTTATATTCCTTTAACAAATCAACTAATTGCTGTTTACACTTGGAATCTAATTTAGAGCTAATAAAAGTGGGCCTTGGCCTATCGCCTTCACCAATATCTACTTCTATTAAATCATCTGCCGATGTAAATCCTTGCCCTAATTTTCCATCATCGGCAAATCTATCCATTAAAACTCTTCTTCAGAACCGACTGCTTGGATCGGTAGAATTTCATAATCAGCAACCTTGAGGAACTCTTTTTCCCAAGCTTCTCCCGATATGCACCTGGTTCGTTCATAAGTATCCGATTCTGCCGATGCAATAATATAAGAAGAATCTCCAGGAACAACTTCAATCTTATCTCCGATCCATTGTACCAAACATTGATGCATTGTAGAAGGAACACAACAATTAGCATGAATCCAATCCCTTCCCAGAAGTAAATTATATGCACCCTTGCTATTAATAACAAAGAAAGTTGTCGGCAAAGTTTTACTACCGATGGTCAACTCAACACATACTGCTCCTTTAGCTGGTGACACATTGCCTTCAAAATCCTTTAGCATCATATCGGTTTTAGTTAAGTCTTGATCTCCCTTACCAAGCTTCCGATACATCACATAAGGCATAATATTAATCGCAGCTCCTCCATCAATAAGTATCTTAGATACGGGTTGCCCATCAACTCTGCCTTTTACAAACAAAGCCTTGAGGTGTTGTCTTTCATCATCAGCCGGCTTCTCAAAAACAGCCATCATTGGATCTAACATTAATTGAGCTATCTGATCAGAGGAAACAGCCTCTTCTTCATTGTCAGACAAAGCCAAAAATTCCATCGGCAACATAAATACCATATTGACATCTGCCGATGGACCTTTATCCTTGTGCCTTATCTGCCACTGCTGGTTACCAGATTTCTCATTGGAGGAACTTTCTTCTTGATATAAATCTTTCTGACGATCCCGCTGTATTTTTCTCTTTTGTGTCTTTGTCAAACCTTCTGGACACCATTGAGGAAGCTTAGTTTTCCAAACTGGCTGATAAATTCTAGTTGTCTCCACACGACGTATATTAGGGTCCCTGTAGAATATTTCTTCATCAGGGACTCTTGCATTTGCCATCTCTTCGAGTTCCTCTTGATTCCTTGGAAAATATGCAACACGTTTACCAAGCCTTTCATGCACACTAAGCCTGCCCCCCAGCCGATCATGTACTGATGCTCTCCTTCTAATCGGCTCATTAATGGGCAAACCTTGATTACCAGATTGAAATCGTCTTGCAGGATAATTAACTCCATAATAGCCATTACACTCTGGACAATTTTCAACAGTAGGTAACTTAATACCTTCTTCCCAACAATGAATAAAAAATGGACAATTCCAATGATCCTTATGCCGATTCCACTCTTCTTGACGCCTTTCCTCTTGTTGTCGTCTATACCGGTCCCTTCGCTGACGCCATCCTTCGTGTTGTCTTTGATGGGTAATCACGATGCCAGATCGAGGAGGCCTCCCAGAACCGCCACCCTCTGTCAATAGCCCCTTGCCTTTTGCATCATCGGTAGTTATCCGATGTGGGGATCTACTGATGCATTCTTTTCAGCAGCTTCCGACGTCAACACCTTAACTTTTCCTTCAGCGTCCAACATATTTGTTGGAAAAGGATGTTGATCAATTTTCATTGGCTTTTGAATCTTGGAATTGCCAAATTTTATCCTGCCAGACTCAATAGCTAACTGTAATTGCTGTCTAAACACCTTGCAATCATTGGTACTATGTGAAGTTGCATTGTGCCACTTGCAATACAGCATATGCTTCAACTCTTCTTCTGATGGGATCACATGATTGGGTGATAATTTAATCTGGCCCTCCTGAAGCAAAAGATCAAATATTTTATCGGCTTTGGTGACATCAAAGGTAAACTTTTCTGGCTCTTTGTGACCAAAGGGACAAGATATCGGCTTCTTATTCTTAACCCACTCTGCCAAACCGATAACTGGTTCATTATCTGAATCAGAATCTTCCGCTTCTTCAACAAATGAAATTTTCTTGTTCCAACTTCTCTTAGGTTCAAAAACTCTAGTATCTTGATCAGAAATCCTTTGTACTAAATGACTGAGGCTTTCGAACTCCTGAGAAGCATATCTGTCCTTTAGGTGTGGCAATAATCCCTGAAAGGCTAAATCGGCAAGCTGCCGATCATCCAATACCAGACTGTAACATTTATTCTTTACATCTCGTAGCCTTTGTACGAAGCCTTCTACCGATTCATCATTGCGCTGTTTCATCTTTACCAAATCGGTAAGCTTCTTCTCATGAATTCCAGCAAAGAAGTACTTATGAAATTGCTTTTCCAGATCAGCCCAAGTGATAATAGAATTTGGTGGTAGTGAAATAAACCACGTAAATGCTGATCCAGATAGAGATGACGAGAACAGACGAACTCTCAATTCATCTCTACAAGCTGCCTCTCCGCATTGAATAATATAACGATTAACATGCTCCATGGTTGATGTATCGTCTTGCCCAGAGAATTTAGTGAAATCTGGCACTTTGTAACGATTTGGGAGAGGAATTAAATCATATGTTGGAGGATACGGAGTCCGATAAGAATAAGTATTAACCTTGGGCTTGATCCCAAATTGATCTCTCATAATTTCTGCTATCTTATCGGCCCAAAAAACGTCGACATCTTGCTGACGATTTGGTTGAATCTCTACTAGAGGCATCTGTTGATATCCTTCTGCATACCTTTGTTGCCCACGATCTCCAGCAATTGGCATATTTGCTACTAACTGTGGTCCATTAATCTGCTGAAAAGGATTCATCGGTTGAGCTGCCGATGCTTGATTCTGAAAACCAGCATGCATGTGACCTTGATGAACTCCTGTGACCTGCTGATTTGGCTGAACTGTATGTTGAGTAGAAAACTGCCCTGACCAATTACTAGTATTCATCGGCACAGAATTTGCCGATGGCTGGTAACTTGCTGGCATTGCTGGGTAATTATATCCAACTTGAGGCATAACCTGTACTCCAGGTTGACTGATTACAGGAGCCTTCTGCTGCATCGGTAACAAACTTGCCGATGGACTTGAACCAGATGTTTGACCTAGAGACGCCTAAAAACCTCCCAGACTTGGTTGTGCAGTGGTTGTAATATATTGAGGTGCTTGGGCTATCGGCAAACCAGCCGATGTTATAGGAGTTTTTCCCGCTGCGTCAAACACTTGAGATAATCCGTGATTGACAGTAGATGGATCCGGAGGCATACCATATCCCCACCAATTAGCAGAAGTTTGATTACTCTGTAGTACAGGACCTGATAAAGCTGATGCTGATAGATCTGTACCAAGCTGAACTCGTCCTGATAATGCTGAATCTGGACGAATCGGAGTAGACTGTGCATTAGATAATCCTGCTGATACTGGAGGAGAAGAAATCTCTATACCTGCAACGGCTGGAGGAGCCGATGGAGCAACAGCAGATGCTGCTTCTGGTTGATGATAAGCAGGCCCGACGTAATGATGTGATGCTGGCCCTTCTTTGAAAGTTCGAATCACAGCATTATGAACAGTATTGGACAACACATTGGAGTGATTAATTAAAGCATGATTCACTGCAGAATTAACCATCTCTTGAAGTTTACCAGGATTAGGATCAAAGGTAACCTGCCGAGGCAACGGCAAGTCCTGCTTCTGGATAACTTGTCCACTTTTGTTCACGCTGAATGACTTTAAGCAAAGCTGTCTATATTCTTCAATAGCCCTCTCCATAGCCTGCTTCTGATCATCCTTAAGATCTTCTCCTGTTACTGCGATGATATTCCCAGCATCTATCTCATGATTAGGCATCTTGATTAGATCTTGTCCCACCAGGCGTGCCAAAAGATGTGTTGATGCAAAAGTGAATCTGCAAACACAAAGGGCTAATACCCGAAGTCGATATCCAAAGCGTGCCAGTCGATTTGACCTGTTAATCGACAAGGATGAAGATACGAGCACTTTGGTCCTGACAACAGCGATACGCCCGGAAGTCACAGCCAAGAGGTACTCACGCGGAACTCGAGGATTGACGAAAATTGCACTTAGAGCAATGCAACTCGCCGAATCGATGAGAACTCGTAAAAAAGGAAAAATATGCAAATTGACGAAGTCGCCGAAAAGTAGATGTAAATAAGAGTAAAAGCTGTTTTTTGATGTATATTGATTGATCCCTATTACATTGCCCTCCACTCTATATTTATATCCTGATCTATAGAAACATAATCGAATACGACTAGGATACTAAACTCAAATCTAAGAATATGACTTTTACACAACTCAGACTCTACTAATCGTAAACAAGGAAATCAATTCCTATTTTATTCCATGATCCGCCTTAATCACGATGGTATCCTTATTGGTCTCCTTTCCACCAGCACATCCCCTTTTCCATCGGCAGCAACCCTCGATCTCCTTCCATCGGCACATTCCCTATTCCATCGGCTGCAGTCTTCACACCTTCCTTCATCGATACACTCCCTTATCGGCAACAGTCTCCAAACCTTCTTCCATCGGCATCGGCAATAACACCTTTGACTTCATCGGCAACATTCCCAATCAAATTCATACACTGCCACCGCTTAAAACAAACTTGTTCTCCTTGGCCATCAATTCACACGGCAATCTCTCCCTTGCTAATCAACCTTTCCTGATCATTTTGACACGTACTAAAAACGGTGTCAACATAAACACTTATAGCAAATCTTCTAGATTCAACACTAGGTTTGCAAGCTCACAAACATGTCATATGCCACCACTAGATCAAAACAAACATAGAGGCAATAGTGGTAACATATATCCATCAAATTCATTTGATTTATCATGAATGCTCATGCATACCACTTTTTTATGTCTACATGCTCTAGCAAGTCCTTAGCATAGGATGAATGACATGTCAATCAACTTTACCTTGCAATGTCGAAGGAGAGGCATGTCAATAAGTGGGTGGGGTGCATTCAACTCATGTTTGAGAAATCAAGAATGTTCAATTCATTCCTTAGCTTGCAAAACCTCTTTTAATCAAGTGGCTTAGTGAGAATATCGGCAAGTTGATCATCGGTGCCAACACTTTCAATGGCAATATCTCCCTTTTGTTGATGATCTCTAATGAAATGATGCCTTATGTCAATATGCTTTGTTCTTCCATGTTGAACTGGGTTTTGTGTCATCTTGATTGCACTTTCATTATCACATAGCAATGGCACATTCTTGAAGTTTTTTTTGACGTAAAATACCGTGGGGGAGTTCCCCACGGTGACTTTATAAAAAACAAAACAGCAAAGTACAGAACAACTTACAAACAGGAAAAAGAAAGAGGAAGAGCAACAAGCCGGACGCCTACACAACCCTACAACCAGAGTGAGAAAGAGGAAGCAAAAACAACAAGTTACAAGGCATCCAGCCAAAGCAGAACAGCAGCTCTATCAGCTTCTTTGATGCGAAGGGATTGCAAAGAGGCTTCCTCCTTAAAGTTCCTGACCCATCTGTTGAAACTAGCTTGGACCCCATCAAAAACCAACCTATTTCTGATCTTCCAAATTTCCCAGGCAGCTATGAGGAAAGTCTCCATGAAGAACAGTCTTCCTGAGAGATGCTTTGTTCTTTCAATTCTTTTATGGATAATCACATCGTTATCCCAAGTAATCCCAATCTTCGTCCAACAATCTTTTGCAAATGAACAATAAAAAAAGAGATGCTCAATGGTTTCCTCTAAGCCTTGCCCACAAAGCACACATAAAGTGTTAGGTTGAACATTGAATCTTCTTCTAGACAACATATTCTTTGTGTTTAATCTGTCCAGCAAAACTAGCCATGCAAAGAACTTCACTCTTGGAGTAACTTTAGATTTCCATACCCAGGAGAAAGTCACTGGAATCTGAACAGGCTGAAAGGCAAGTTTGTAGAGCTTAGCAGCAGCAAAAGTGTTATTTCCCCAGCAAAAAATTCTCTGATCTATCTCCTCAGATAGAGAGGCCATAATCCTTCAAAGTTGATTTCATCCATAGTAATTGTGCACAACAACTCCCCGCACTCACATATTCGGCTTCGGCGGTAGAGATTGCCACACTATTTTGTTTCTTTGAGGACCATGACACAAGTGATCTTCCAAGTAATTGGCATGTGCCACTTGTGCTCTTTCTATTGATCTTGCAACCCCCATAGTCGGAGTCTGAATATCCAATCAATTCAAACTTTGACCCCTTGGGATACCATAGTCCAACATCTCTTGTTTGCTTCAAGTACCTCAATATTCTCTTTGCGGACGTGAGATGACTTTCTCTAGGTGAGGCTTGATATCTAGCACAAATGCAAACACTAAACATGACATCCGGCCTTGATGCGGTGACATAGAGTAGACTTCCAATCAAGGACCGATATTCCTTTTGATTCACCATTTTGCCATCAAGATCACTATCCAAATTTCCAATTGTACCCATTGGAGTTGAAATTGGCTTTGCATCTTGCATTCCAAACTTCTTCAACATGTCCCTTATGTATTTCCCTTGACTCACAAATGTCCCATTCTTCAATTGTTTGACTTGGAGACCAAGGAAGTAGAAGTTCACCAATCATAGACATTTCAAACTCTTTGGCCATTATAGCACCAAATTCTTCACAATAAGCTTGATCGGTTGATCCAAAGATGATGTGATCAACATATATTTGCACTATGAATAGATCATTCCAAATCTTCTTGGTGAATAGAGTTGTATCAACCTTGCCCATCTTGAATCCCTTAGAGAGAAGAAAATCCCTTAGCCTCTCATACCATGCTCTAGGTGCTTGCTTTAAGCCATATAAAGCCTTCTTCAACTTGTACACATGGTTGGGTTTCTTGTCATCTTTAAATCCGGGCGGTTGCTCAACGAAGACTAACTCATTGATAATCCCATTGAGAAATGCACTTTTGACATCCATTTGATATAGTTTGATGTTGTGTGCACAAGCATAGCCAATAAAATCCTTATTGCCTCCAATCTTGCCACGGGAGCATATGTCTCATCATAGTCAAGACCTTCAACTTGAGTGTAACCTTGAGCAACTAGTCTTGCTTTGTTTCTCACTACAATGCCATCTTGATCTTGCTTGTTTTTAAACACCCACTTGGTTCCAATCACATTGTAGTCATTTGGCCTTTCTACCAACTCCCAAACATCATTTCTTGTGAAATTGTTAAGCTCTTCTTCCATAGCCATGATCCAATCGGCATCCCTCAAAGCTTCTTCTATCTTCTTTGGTTCTATGGTTGACACAAATGATGCATGCTCACAAAACATAGCCAATCTTGATCTTGTTTGCACACCACTTCTAATATCACCAATAACACTATCAATGGGGTGATCTCTTGAAACATGTTGTGGTTGGAGTACTTGCACTTGATTGCTTGAGCTTGGTTGATCACTTGATGTATCTTGATGAGATGAACTAGCACCATGATCTTGCACTTGAGAGTCACTAGCTAGCTTGAATGGAGAATTGAGCACTTGATCTTTATCATCATCTTGAATATCAATTACTTGCTTTGCTCTAATGTCCCCAATGTCCATGTTCTTCATTGTTTCCACTAATTGAGTTCCACCAACATCATCTAGATTCTCTTCTTCATCTTGTGACCCATTGATTTCATCAAATTGCACATCATGGACTTCTTCTAGAATGCCACTTGAGTTGTTCCAAACTCTATAAGCTTTGCTTGTAGTTGAATAACCAAGTAGGAACCCCTCATCACATCTCTTGTCAAACTTCCCCAATCTAGTGCCCTTCTTCAAGATATAGCATTTGCAACCAAATACCCTAAAGTAAGAAATATTGGGCTTTCTTCCATGAAGTAGCTCATACGGGGTCTTCTCTAGCAATGGATGACAATATAGTCTATTGATATAGTAGCAAGCGGTATTGATTGCTTTATCCCAAAAAGATTGACTCACATTGTACTCATGAAGCATTGATCTAGCCATATCAAGCAATGTTCTATTCTTCCTCTCAACTAGGCCGTTTGATTGTGGAGTGTACTTAGCCGAGAATTGATGTCCAATGCCATAGTGATCACAAAGTTCTTCAATTCTTGTATTCTTGAACTCACTTCCATTGTCACTTCTCACTTTCTTGATTCTAATCTCAAACTCATTGTGAACTCTAGTGAGAAATGTCTTGAAGGTGTCAAACACTTCACTTTTGTTATTTAGAAAGAATACCCATGTGAATCTTGTGAAATCATCCACTATGACAAAGCCATACTTGTTGCCGCCTATGCTTGTGTATGTTGTTGGTCCAAATAGATCCATGTGCATCAAATCAAATGCTTTGCATGTGCTCATTGTACTCTTCTTTGGATGTGAGCTTACAACTTGCTTCCCGGCTTGACATGCACTACAAAGTTTATTCTTCTCAAATTCAATATCTTTCAAACCATTGACAAGATTGTGAGTTGTAAGCTTCTTCAATTGTTTCATGCCAACATGACCAAGCCTTCTATGCCAAAGCCAACCCATGCTTGATTTGGAGATTAAGCAAGTTGTCAAAGAAGTTTCTCTAGCATTGAAGTCAACTAGCTAGAGATTCTCATATCTAAAACCCTTGAATGCCACATTTGAACCATCCACACTAATAACTTCCACATCATCAACCCCAAAAATGCATTTGTAGCCTAGATCACATATTTGTGCCACGGATAGAAGATTGAAATCCAAGCTTTCAACTAGCAACACATTGGAGATAGTCATGTCATTTGATATTGCAATCTTGCCCAAGCCAATAACCTTGCCTTTCTTGTTATTGCCAAATGTGATAGAATCAACACCACTATCATTGTCATTGATTGAGTCAAATATTCTTGATGTACCAGTCATGTGTTGAGTGCACCCACTATCAATAATCCAATGCCTTCCTCCGGCTTTGTAATTGACCTACAAGCAAGTCAATGAAGCTTAGGTACCCACTTTTGTTTGGGTCCTTGTAGGTTAGTAACTAAGCTCTTTGGTACCCAAATAGCCTTCTTCTTTGGGCCCACAATTGGTGTACCAATAAACTTAGCTTGCACACCCTTCATACTCTTGGTAAGTACATAGCAAGAATCAAAAGGTATAGCATTAACAAGGTTCTTGCTTTGGTTCTTTTTATTGCAATTATGCTCTAGGTGCCCAACTTGCTTGCATCTATTGCAAAACTGACCATTGCCCTTCACAAAGCTAGGCTTTGGAGTTGCAAAGGCCGACTTGCCTTTCTTGGGGGTGTAGCCCAATCCCTCTTTATTAAGAGAGAACCTTTGGCTACCCAAGCACTTAAGCAAGCGGGCCTCACCACCATAGGCCTTGCCTAGGGCGTGAGTGAGCTCATCCACCTCCTTTTTGAGAGTCTCATTCTCAACCATTAGTGAGGCATCACAAGTGAAACCATCACTAGTAGTGAAGGTAGAGTCGGTGGTGGTGAATGAAGAGCTACAAGAAGGGTTAGCATTTGACATGATGATAGGTTCATAAAAGGATTCATCAATTATATCACATGTAATGCCTATATCACATGATACAACAACCTCCTTCTTTGCTTGTTGCTCAAGTAGCAATGAGTGAGCCTTTTCAAGCTTGGAATGAGCCTTACCAAGATCCTCATGGTCTTCCACTAGACTCTCATGAGTGGTCTTAAGCTCACTAAGGACTTTCTCAAGTATTGCTACTTTCATTGAAAGCTTCTTACACTCCTTGTCCTTGGCAATAGCTATGTCTCTAGTTTGTTGTATTAAATCATATAGTTGTTCTTTAGTTGGTTCATCATCATTATTTTCATTATCATTATCACTATCATGAGCATATTCCATTTCACTTTCGTTATCACTCTCATCATATAATACCTTAGCTTCTTTAGCCATGAAGCATGAAGAGGATGAATCAAATAGTGATGGCTTCTTGTTGATAGCAATGGAAGCAAAAGCCTTGTTGGATGATTCTTCTTCTTCCTCATCATCATCACTTTCCCAAGTGACCACATAGGCACCATTTTTACCTATCTTGAATATCATCTTGGCTTCTCTCTTCTTCTTCTTCTCGAACTTGTCCCTCTTGTTGTTCTTCTTCTTGTCATAGGGACATTCGGCTTGAAGGTGTTCGGTGCTATCACAATTGAAGCACTTCCTTTGTTGCTCATTACTTTTGAAGTTGTCATTTCTCTTCTGAAAGCCCAAGTTTGGTTTTGGTAATTAATGACACCAAGTTGCTAATGCCATGTGTTAAGTGTTATGAGTTAGGCATAAGCAACACATGTGATGAAGGTGTACGTGGCAAGGAGTGGTGGCCACAAGATCACAAAGAAATGGTGCATGGACATGAAATGTCGATCATGGTGGAGATGCACATAATATGATGGACATGATGATCAAGTGGAAGAGAAGGATCTAAGAGCGCAAGGCAAAGGTATAACCATAGGGTTTTCCTTTTGCCGGTCTAAGATGAGTAGAGAAGTGATTGACCGGGTTTAGGATACATAGCCGACTATCAAGAGGGGAAATCACGGTTAGCTCGGGAATCAAGTGCCACTAGATCAATGTCTTGAGCATATGCATTAGGATCTAGTAGAGAGCTAACATAACGCCTTGAAAAAATTGTTTGTGAAATGCTAACACACATGCACGTGGTGGTGTACACTTGGTGGTGTTAGCACATTTACGAAGGCGGTGGTGTTTGAACGGTAGTATGGGGTTTGGGGTTCGCTCTCCCTCCCGCCGAGCGTGCGAGCGCGGGATTCAAGCGTTTTTGAGGAAATGAAATGCCTATTTTCCACTGCGCCGGAAGTCAGAAAAGTAATGGAGACGAACGGCGGTCACTGTGGTGACCGGACGCTGCACCGGACGCGGTCTCGGTTTGACTGGACGCGTCCGGTCAGTTCAGCGCGGCGCGGGCACTAGGGTTTGTGACCGGACGCTGGTCTGGCCTGACCAGCGCGTCCGGTCAGTTCACCTGAGCGCAGAAGTAGAGCGCGCGATCGGCGCGTCCGGTCCCTCACGGAACCGGAGCATCCGGTCAGGCGTCCAGAGGAGCGGAGTGCTGATCGGACGCGCGGCGCGTCCGGTCACGTGTGATCGGACGCGTCCGGTCTCGTCGGGTGCTTACTGGAACGCGACCGGACGCTGGCACTATCGCGTCCGGTCAGACGCTGGGGCGCGTCCGGTCAGGGCAACGGCTAGTTCTGACGCGCACTGTTCATGGTTGTCTGGTAGTGACCGGACGCGTCCGGTCACCCTGATCGGAGCGTCCGGTCAGTGCGTTTTTGAACTGCGTCGTCCGGTAACGGCTAGCTGCGTACCCCTTCGTTATAAATAGACGTTGGCCGGGGTTTGAGGGCAACTCTTGCACATTTTGAGACCTAGAGACATCCTTTGAGCTAGAGAACAACCCCTCCACTCATCTCTTTGCATAGTTGCACATCTTGAGTGAGATTGAGTGAGATTCAAGTGCATTGCTTGAAAGTTCCATTCTAGAGGCACTTGATCTTCGAGTTGTTGCGGATTTCTTGTTACTCTTCCGTGTTTCCCGACACGGGTAGATGGCTTGGAGCAGCGGAGGTGATTGAGCTTACAATTCGAGATTGTTGGAGCCCTCACCAAGTGTTGTAAGGGGTTCTTGATCCTTCCCCGCGGGAGTTTGCAAATTGGATACTCTAGTGGAGCTCATGGCTAGGAGGATCCCCATCTTGTGTGCGGTTGTGCGGCGCCCGCCGAGGGCTCGACTCTTGATAGTCGATTAGCTCGCGAACCGACAAGTGGGTGCATCGCCACAACGAGGAGTAGCTTGCCGGGAAGCAAGTGAACCTCGGTAAAAAATCTTGTGTCATCTCTTTGCCGAGGATTTCTCTTGTGGTTGATTATTGTGATTGATTCTTCAAGTGTATTACTTCTCTACATCATTGGTATAAGAATCAAGTCACTTGCTCTTTACTTTCTTGTTCTATTCCTAGTGTAGTTTGCTTAGTGTAGCTTTTATCACATAGGAGTAAGTAGCTTAGTGACTTAGTCTTGTTGGTGTGTATTAGAGATCATAGCCTTGCTTCACTAGAATTGTATAGGTGGCTTGCATAGTATAGTTGAGCTAGAGCTAGAATTAGCTTAGCCATCTTTTATACTAACGTGGTTGTTTAGTGAAGCTTGTAGAATTTTAAATAGGCTATTCACCCCCCCCTCTAGCCATTTGGACCTTACATCTTCTTAAAGCCTCTTCTCTTGATGAACATGTGACCCATCTTCTTGACTACAAGAGCAAGTGCCTCATCATCAATTTCAAATTCCCCATCTTCATTGTTGTCTTCTTCTTCTTCAATGATGGTAGCTTTGCCCTTGGAGGAGGTGGCCTTGAATGCCACAGTCTTCTTCTTCTTCTCATCTTCCACCTTCTCCTTGTCATCAACATCTTGATCATATTTGTCATAGGTCAATACTTCACCAAGCAAATCATTAGGCTTCATTGCTTCAAGCCCATCTCTTTGCAACATCATGATCAACATCTTGAATCTTCTAGGTAAGCTCAATAAGAACTTGTGACAAAAATCTTGATCTTGAGTCTTGTGCCCTAAGCTCTTGAGATCATTGACTATCACTTGCAATCTATGAAACATTTCAATGATTGTTTCATCATCCTTTTTCTTGAAGTTCTCAAACTCACTCTTGAGCCCATATAGCTTGGCACTCTTCACAACCTTAGTGCCTTCATATGTCTCACTCAACCTTGTCCATACTTCACTAGCCAATTCCAAATCCTTGATGCCCTCAAACACTTTTGTGTCAATACCATTGTAGAGTGTATTGAGAGCCATTCTATTGCATGTTCTATTTGCTCTATCCTCATCGGTGAGATGATCGGGATCAATGATAGCAAAATCATTCTCGGTGACTTGCAATACTCTCTCATGAATAGAACCAAGGTACATTGTCATTTTTCTCTTCCAATGAGCAAAAGAACTAACACCATCAAAGAACGGTGGCTTGCCCCCAACATGATTGAACACAATTTGAGCCATTTTTCACACCGAAGGATGTTAAGCCTTGATTGAAACGGTGACCACGGCTCCAGTACCACTTGTAAGGTCCTAGATGGCTAGAGGGGGGTGAATAGCCTATAAAAAATTCTACAAATACCACTAAGCAAACTTGTTAGAATAACAAACGGCGTAAAACGAGTTTTGCTTAGCCAAAGGTTGTGATGCAAGCCTCCTATCCACAAGTCTAGTAGATTATGATCTCTAGTTCACACAAGAGCTATGTCACTAATTTTACACTAGAGAACAAGCTAACAACACTACTAGCAAAGCTACCACTAGAGCTACACAAGATAATCTAGTAAAAGTAAGTGCAAGAGAGAGGATTGTGATTCTTATACCGACGGTGAAGAGAAGATGTTGCCAATCACCAAGATGATATATAATCAATCAATATTGACAACAACACAATATAAAGACCAATCACCGGGAGACAAGAGACATAATATTTTTGTTCACCCGGTGTTCACTTGTGCACCGACAAGCTACGTCACCGGTTGTGTCGACCAACACTTAGATGGTGTTCCGGTGTGACCCTCAAGTCACTTGCCCCTCAAGGCACGCCCCGCAAGGCACCGCAAGACACCACTCTCAAGTGAGGTAACTCAATGACACGCGCATTCCACTAGAGTTGCTTTTGGCGTCCCGCCGAGGAAAGCACAAGAACCACTTACAATCAACCGGAGGTGGCCAAGAACAATCACCTTCTCTTGCCAACGCCTCCAACAATCTCCAAGCCGGCTAGGAGCGGTACTCTCTAAGAGTAACAAGAAATCCACCGGCTAAACCACCCACAAGTGCCACTAGATGCCCTCAAGCTATGCAATGCACTTTGGGATCACTCAATCTCACTTTTGATTTGCAATCAAGCAAGAGAGATGAGTGGAAGGAGAAGCTTTAGCTCAAAAGATGCACAAGAGTGTTAGAAATGCCAAGAGACCTCCCCAAGGGCCGGCCAACGAGTATTTATAAGCATCCCATACAAATAGAGCCGTTGCTACTCCACTGAGCATTTTTCGGGATAACTGGATGCGGTGGTCGAAACTGACCGGACGCGGTGGTCAGTAGCGTGCTCCAACGGCTAGTTTTCACGCGTGTACACTTGTATTGACCGGACGCGGTGGTCACTAACGGGACCGGACGCGGTGGTCGCAGCGAAACAGCGAACAGAGAGGTTCCAGTAAGCTCCCGAAGTGACCGGACGCGTCCGGTCATCACTGACCGGACTCGCTGCAGCGTCCGGTCACTTTCGCCCACGAAAAACACTGACCGGACGCGGTGACCGGACGCGCAGGTGCTGACCGGACGCGTCCGGTCACGAGTCCGGTCACAGACCACTCTTCGGTAAAACGGCAATAACTCTTAGCTCCGAACTCCGATTTCGAAGATCTTGGACATTTTGGAAAGCTTACTCAGAGGGCTACATAACCCACTAAAGCACTTGATCCAGTTCATAATGGATCAAAGCAGTATTCCACTCCAAGAGCCATCCTAGTGTCCGGACAACACCGAAAAACCTCTCTCTCTTCACCAAGTTGATCAAAATCAACTCCAACACCTTCTCCTTTGCAAATGTGCCAACACCATCAAGTGTACATCTCCATGTGCTTGTGTGTTAGCTTTTTCTCAATCATTTTCAAAGGTTTTCCAGTTAGCTCACTAGGCTCTACATGCAATGCACTTCATGAATTCACCTAGTGGCACCCGTGCGTCGAATAACCGATAAGACTTCCCCTCTTAATAGTTCGGCTATCGACCCTAAACCACTCACACCCTCTATGGTGTCTTGAGTGTAAAACAAAATGGCCCTATGGTTATACCTTTGCCTTGAGCCCATTTTATTTCTCCAAATGATATGATCCACTTCATATCATCACATGACCATCTCGATCCATCGACCTTGACTTCACTTGCTCTTCACCGTTGCATCGGTCCATCGGCGCCAAGTCTTGCTCAAGCTTCACCATCGCATGGTCCTTCGCTTCGAAGCCTCGACTAGCCCTTCACCTTCACAACCGGTCCATCGAGCCAAGCCTCATCTTGGTCTTCACCATTTTGGTCATATGAGTCAATGTCATGTCTCATATTCAATGACCACCTTTATCTAAATCATCCACGTAGATACAAAGGTTAGTCCTAGGTTTCATCAATTAGCCAAAACCAAACTAGGGACTTTCACCTGTACACTCAAAGACAAGAGTGGAACAAAGCATGGTTTTGTCGAATGTGACCTCACGTGTCTCCTAGGAGTCCTGTGCTCATCTAGCATCATCCTAGCCATCTCAACAAGGGTCCGATTCTTGCGCTCAACAACCCCATTTTGCTGGGGGCATGAGGACAAAAAAATTGATGCTCGAGGCCCAAAAAAGCAAAAAAGGTTTCAAAATAAGTATTCTTGAATTCTGTGCCATTGTCACTGGGAATCGCTCTCATGGCATTCTTAGGAAACTCATTTTGCATCTGAAGAATCAACTCCCGAGCATGTGAAAAAACCTCATCATTACTCTCCATGAAAAACACCCAAGAGTAGAAAGAAAAATTGTCGATGATCACTAGAATGTACCACTTCCTACCATCTGAATGAACCCGAGCTGGACCAACTGTGTCCATGTAAAGTATCTCGCCGGGTTCCTTGGTCATGATTTGGTTCACAGGTGGGTGAGAGGCAGCAACCATCTTCCCATGGCGACAAGGGTGGCAGACCAAATCCTTCTCAAATTTCAACTTGGGCAATCCTCGGATTAGATCAAGTGAGCTCAACCTAGCTAATAAGTCAAAGCTCAAATGACCCAGTCTCCTATGCCATTTCCAAAGCTCAGAGGAGGATTCGACCACCAAACATCGAGAAGAGCCAAAGAAGTGAGAAAAATCAGCTCAAAAGATATGGCCAAAAGGGACAATCTGGCAAACAAGATTTCTCTGAGAATCAAGAACTCGAGACAAGCCGGTCTTAAAGTGCACTTCAAAGCTATCCTGAAGGAGTTGCAAAACTAAAAGCAAATTGAAATGCAAATTCAAAACCAAAACAACATCCTTCGGAATAAAACTCTCGTTGACCCGAGTGGTCCCGCAAGAAACCACCTTACCTTTGCTATTGTCCTCAAATGTGATGTACTCCTTGCATTTCACGGGGTCGAACAACCTGAACCAATGAGCCATGTGTTCTCCAGGCCTTCGTCCTGCATCAATAGAAGGATATGGGATGAGCAAATGGCGCAACACTGGGGTTAGTAAATTATGAAGGACACCAGTGTTGGCTCATTTGCCCTAGAAAAAGTGTTAGGAAAAACACCAAACATAGTATGTCCCATTTGAGGAAAGCAAACACCATGTGAGGGAAAACGTGGTCCGTTAGAGCTGTGGGACCGAAAACCAAAGCTGCCGTCATGGGGTTCAAAGTCATACTGAGCACGACCTGAACCATGCTAGGCATGACCACCATGACCACCATGTGGTCTCGCAACCTGAGGCCTAGCACCTTGAGGCATTGCACCTCTAGGCCTAGCACTACGCCTCTAAATAGGCAGCACATGTACACCATGGGGCGGGCAATACATGTTCCCGTTATTCAACTCGTACTCTCACTGCTCATCTCTCTTCCTCCTAATACAAAGCTCAGCAAGGTGACCATCCCTATGGCAGTAGTCACAGTGATACCTTAGCTCTCTCTTGGGAGGTTGTTGGCTTACTCTCTTGTGGGTATGGTTCACTCTTGGTGGCTTTTTGGCTCTAGAAAGGGGATCCTCAGAGATGTTTGGTAGAGTGTCAAGTGGGTTCTTGAGATGGTTAGGTTTTGGAACCCAACCTTGTTTATGGGTTGGAGCTTTTGGAGGTTCTTCAAACACTCCATCTTTGACAACAGGCTCAGTGGGCTTAGGTGGAGTGATTTTGATCAACTTGTGAGTAGTGGAAGGTTTCTCACTTGGGTTCAAACCACTGAACTCACTAACCTTGGCATAGACACTTTCACCCTTCCCACCTAAAGCAAAGCCTACACCCGATGCACTAGTTCCCCACCTGAACTGGCTCATCATCATGCCCAACTGTGGCTCATTGCAAGACACCCAGTTTAAGATGGACCGAAGGTATGTGTTATCTTCCTTGGTTCTCATCTTGTCTGTTTGCAGGACTCAAGCTCCAGCACCAAGCTCTCACAACGTGCACACTTAGCAACATCTGTGCTATCTGAACTAGCCTTCTTAAGAGTAGAGATCTTGGTATTTTTCTCTGTCAGCTCAGATTGCAAGCCCAAGCAGGATTTGCACGCACCCAACAAGCCAGACCTTGACTTTAGCTCATCATTCTCATCAAGCAAAGCAACATATTTGGATTGCAAGTCAGTAAGGTTGGACATGTGAACAACACACTCATCGCACTCAACCTCATCTAACACTACTACAACAAGCTTCTTAGCTTCCTCAAGCTCCTTCAGCATGATTCCTAGCTTGTCCTTAAACTCTTTTCTCTCACGGACAGCAAGCTTTAACAACTTATCTTGGCTCATCAAGGTGTCAGTCATGATATCAAGCTCAGCAACAAGATTGTCGATGGAAGGTGCTACCTCAATAGTGTCATCGTCGATGGGAACCACGTCCTTGCTAGTCTTCACCTCAGTATCGATCGCCATGGTGCAAAACCCTCCATGGGTGGAATCGGCGATGAAGCAAAGTCTAGTTAGCTTGTCCTCGCGCTTCCTCTCAGACTCATCATCGCTTGACAAGGAAGAGGAGCGGTCGTCATTGGTGTTGTTTTTGAGGTCGCTGAGGGAGGCAAGGAAGGAGTGCTCCTAGGCCTTGGCCTTCTTGAGGTACACCTTCTTAAACACTTACTTGTCGAAACCTCCCTTCGACTTTTGCTTGTTGGAGGTGTACTCACGCTTATCCTTGCGCTTGCCAAAGTCGTGCTCACCGGAGAAGCCCTTGTTCTTCTTGGGGCAGTGGGTGATGAAGTGGTTTGGGTCTCCATAGCGGTAGCATACTTCCTTTGGTCCCCCACCACGCAGGCAATTCAAGCAGTTGTTATGAAACCATAAAAACTGGCTGATGACCAATGCCAGCTCATCGTCCCCAAGAGCCTCCAACTGCTCATCTATGACAGACACCAAAGAAGATAAGGCAAATGACATCTGTGAAGGGTTAGCTGAAGAACTTAAGCCATTACCTGAGACCAAATCCATAGTCAGTGCAGAGGGATTCTTGATCTTGGCTTGGGTCTGGTAGTCGATCTCAGTGGACTTGAGCTTGCTGAAAAGCTCATCCACCGTAAGAGTGTCGTAGTTCGTAGACTCAATGATAGCGGACACCTTCATATCCCACACCTTCCAATCTAGGGCATATGGAACCTTGAGTGCCCTCTCATGATCATCATAAGGTAGCTAAGGCTTGTTTGCTCGCATCTTGTTCACAATCGTCTGAAAACGAGAAAACAGAGCATCGATAGACTCTTCCACCAACTGAGAAAAGTTCTTGTACTCACTCTTGTGTGTCTCGAAGAGTCTGGTTTTGACCTATGCAGTCCTCTCGTGATAGCTCTGAAGCCCCACCCAGATCTCTCGAGTAGTCACACAATCGAAGACTCTCAAACTCAGAAAGCGAAAGACTCAAGAAAAGAACACTACGAGCCTTGCTATTTGCATTGTGCTGATCGATTTAATCTTGAATAATGCAAGCTTCAAGCACAACATAATTAGCATTCTTACAAATCTCCTAAACTTTCCAATCAATCCCTTAAAGATGTGCGGACATACAAATCTTCCAATAAGTGTAGGTTGTTCTACCGAAGAACGGTGGTTTGCCAGAACCATGCTCCATGTCGCCTTCATGGATCACAGACCGATTAAGATGGAATGATCCTTAACCGGCTCTAATACCAATTGAAGGACCAGAAACGGTAACCAGAGTGAGGGTGAATGGGAGCCATAAATTTCTTTCGAAACTTTCTACCGCTGTCCCAAAATCACTGCCAAACACGCGAAGCAAACACCGTGATGCCCTTGACCCAAAAAAGGGTGGATGTTCCCTAGAAACACAGCAGGACACCACAAACGAGCATGAAACATTTCCCGAACAGATGCAGAGAAAATAAGATACTCAACTTCTATTGAGAAGAAGCGAGTTCCTGAAACTGAAATACCCAAGCCAACCGGTGACAACAGTACCTAGATAAGTTTCTTAGAATGGTAGAAACCCATTGCAAATGACGGAACGTGAATCGGAGGTCAAACGACAAAAGATGAGCTGCTGATTTGAGGCAATCAGCCAATATTAGACATGTCCGGTATGCTGAACATCACAGAGCGACTTTGGGAGAAAAATAAAAAACCCTAGCAAATTGTGTCCAAAAATTATGAAATTTTAACCATAGCTTCTAGACACCTTGGGGTAGGTCTCCACCAAATTTTGGCTCCAAACACGAAAGTTTGAAATATCGGACACATCTGGTATGAATACCGGACATGTTTGATATTTACGAGTAGTTCTCAGGAAAAATCGATTCAACACCCAAAACTCAATGAAATCAACTTGAAATGACTTGAAACTTTGCAGTGAGGATCATCACTGAGTTGGTAGGCTACTCCTAGAAGATCATCTCCCAAGACAAAGCCAAGCAATGGGAAATAAAAAAATGCGATGAAACATAGTTTTTCCACCCTATAACTTGATTCGCCCCGATTAATGAACTCATGAGGATTTAGATGAAATCCTTCGGTGGAAGGGATCTACTCATGTCCTAGTCCAAAAAGAACGAGTCAAAACACTCTCAAAGTGACTAATCGAATCAAGAAAGAAATGGGGAAAATAAGAACGTGAAGAACACAAACGTGATTCACAAAAACACCTCACAAATCGAATCCTAGAGGACAGTGGAGGTTAGGGCTTCCATTCCCGCTGCAATCTTTGGTTCTTACACAAATTCACCAATTTGTGGACCTCTCTCACAAGAAAACATAAGGGGGGAACCTAGGGAAGGAAGAAGCAAAATGAAAGAGGTGAGGGAGATGGGAGCTCCCTCATCCTATTTAACAGTGCTATTATAGTTTTGCCCCTAGATATTTTAAGTCGAACCACTTAACTTGAGGGCATTATGGTCCAACCCAAGGTAATCTTCATCCGACGGCCACTGTGCCCTTCATGAGATAGATTCTTCTTGACGCAAACTCTTCGATGCCGCCACGTGCCGTCCGTTCCTCCTCGGAACCTCTGCCCAAGTTTTGAGGCCCAAACCCGTGAAACCGGCCACCGATGGCTTTGAGGCCTAAACCACCAAACTGCTCGCGAGTAGAGTACTCCATACACATCCTCCGCCACTTGACACATGTCACCGCAGTCCTCGATCGGCCATCCGTCAAGTCCTCCTGAGCCCCGCTCGACTCGCACATCCACTGTGTTGACTCGGTCAACCTGGTTACTCCCATGTACACTTGCGCTTGTCAATATCCCAGATGTCAGCCAACGCGTTTAGTCACCCGGCCTCCTAGTCCCTCAGTCCAAACCTCACGTCCGTCCTTCACCACTCCCGGTCCATCGGCATGGCCCGTCCCTACTTGACCTTCACCTCGCCGTCGACCACCGCCTTTGAGCTCCACACCTGCACACCACAAAGCAAGAGACATATCGCACAACCCAACTCACACTATGGTTAGCTCACAAACTCAACCGAGGTCGTGGATCACGTTGATAATCACTCATTACAAAATGAACTACAAGGGCACGTATCAACCTTGTGTTCGCAAACTTGAAAACGATGCTCCTCATGAGTGTGTGTCGTTGTCGTCTCGACTTGGATGCATGCATGCACGCGAGCAAACAAGCTTGACACCTCGAATGAACTGGTCGCAAAAGCAAACCATGCATATGGGTTGGAAAATTGCATGCCACGTGGCATGACAAACTACCCCAGAATCAAATCATCACAGGAAGCAAGCGGACCGACCATACCATGTTTTTTGCAAAAAAAAAAATCGGTGAGGACAATCATTATTAGGATGTGGTGCGGACTGTACAGCTCATACGTGCGCCATAGTATCATTTGAACGCACACATGGTAAATTAGATGTCTCATGGACCACACGTCGCCATACATCCGTATGGTGTTTTGGTAGGGATGGTCCTCACCAATTTTTTTCTGTTTCTAGGCTACCTCCCTCTAGCTAACCATGCATATGGGTTCACTCCATTTGAAAAAAAAATCAGGGATGGGTCCAACCCGTCTCAAGAAGTCGCGCAACCAAACACATGCTAACTGGGCAAAACGTGGCCACTTGGGCATCGTCAACCCAAGCTTACAATCGTCCAAGCGCTCATGGCCAATGAACTCCCACGTGTTTTGTTTACTCGATGAGTGCAATCATCGTCGGTACATCTGACCAAAACCAGCTCCCAGCTCCAATAAAGCTAGATTTTTTATATTTTTCGTCTTTTAGCAAATGTTGTAACAATGTTCTCTGATGAATAAAGCCTGCCGAGAAGGCTTTGTCAAAAAAAAAAGGGTCCCAGCTCCAATAAAGCTAGATTTTTTTACTTCACCGGCTCCATAGCAACAAGCCGGAGTTAAGCAAAGTCGTACGTGCCAAAATGAACGTTAAATAGCTGCTCTCTCCGTTCGAAATTATAAGTTATTCCCACTTTCTTAGAGTCAAAACATCTCAAATTTGACCAAAATTATAGCGAAAATTACAAAGATTTATGACATCAAATAGGTATACTATGAAAATATATTTAATGAAGAATCTAATGATACTTACTCGGTATCATAGATGTTATTATTTTATTATATAAATTTGGTCAAACTTGAGATGCTTTAACTCTCCAAGAAAATTTGAAATGACTTATAATTTTGGACAAAGAGAGTAATAGATAGCATTCAATTCTAACTAGAGTGACAAATAAGATGAAACAATTGCAAAGTATAATGCTTCTATCCTGATATCACAACCAGAATATTAAACTTCTCCTAATGAGGTGGGGTTCTCACGGTGTTTTGACATTCAAAATTTAGTATAAATTTTTCCTACTAAATACCTCCTACTGAGGTTTCCATGTGCTATGACTAGTGGTAGTGTTTTATTATTACTTAAAAATACTAGGAGAATTCCACCATTTTGGTATATGCAACGAATCTATCTGATCAAAGTTGCTAAAATCTCGAGATGCAATGAATCTATCTGATCAAAGTTGCATGTTTCCGAAAAGTCCAAGATCAATGGGTCCATCCTCGATCGATAATTTAAAGCGCTGTAATAATCAGCTTTTGAAATTTTACAGTTCTAGTTAGAATCTTGTGCTCCGTGTGATAGCCGTACCTTTTCTGCAATTTATTTATGTCGATGAATATTACCCCTAGCATAAATAAGTGCAAAGACAATTCGGAGAACGGGATCAATTATATAACTTGGAGTGAAAATGATGCATACCCGTCCTCATCAATCTACAGTAGTAAGGCTGCGTTTGGAACAAAGGATTTGCACGGGGGGAACAAGGGAAACCGAAAACGGAGGAAAGGAACTTAAGTGGCGCGTTTGGAACCAAGGAAGCAACAAATCCTTTCCTCTGGAATCTTGCAGGAAGACGCCGATTTCACGGGAACGAAATAATCCACTCCCAGCGCTTGTTTTCCCTTCCTGCGCAGAAGTCCGAGGCTCTTCCGTCCTTACTCGTTGGACAACAGAGGATTAGGCAAGACGCAAGAACCACCGCGTGGAGAACGCAAAGCAAGTCTCGATCTGGGAGCAAGATTAACATCACGGACGATGGATCTGACAAATATAATAATAAAACAATTCGCCAAAAAATATAATAATAAAACAAGTATTCATCTTTTTTATGTTTGTTTGCTAATTAAAATTTAACGTTGTAATGACAAATATAATAACAAAAAAAGTATTCATCTTTTTAATCACACCTCACGTTTTAAGAATCCTGTGTTATAATTCCTAAGCTCCAAACGCTCCTATCTATGTTTTTCTTATGTTTTTCCATTCCTCTGTTTTCCCACAACACCTATATTATATTCCTGTGTTTTTTTTTCTATCTCCTCTTTTGCAGTCCTTCGTTCATTGAAAAAACAATGGTCGCAAAAGCCAAACACATGGGTTGGAAAAAATTGCCATGGCATAAAAAAATAGCCGAGAATGAAATCGTCGCAGGAAGCATGCGGACTGTACCATGTGTTTTGGGCTGACTCTCGTTATAGCTTAGGCCCTGTTCATCCAGCTTATAATCTATACTTTTCAGTTTATTTTTTTCAGTTAGAACAATATTTTTCTCTCACAACAAATCAGCCTATAGTATTTTCAGCCGGCTTATCAGCACAGCCGAACAGGCTTTAAGTGAGCCGAACGTGGACGTCAACCCAAGGCCCAAGCTTACGATGGTCCAAGCGCATGGCCAACGAACGCCCACGTTTTTTTTTTTGGACTCGGTGAGTGCTGTCATGAGTACACCTCCGATGAAACCAGATTTTTGTCTTCCCCTGTTCAGTAGCAAGAAGCTGGAGCCAAGCAAAATCATGCCAAATAAACCTTAAATAAATGCTGAACCTAGTAGGCTTGAACTCTATCTAACTAGAGTGTAAAATCATCCTTCGCAAAAAAAAGAAGTGTGTCAAATAAGATGGAACCATAACAAAATGCTACCCTAGCTAGTAGTCTAAGCAGTGAATCATTTTTCCAAAAAGTCCAAGATCAGACTGGGTCCGTCCTCGATAATTAATTTAAAGCGCGGTAATAATCAGCCTTCGAATTTTACAGAAGTTAGAATCTTGTGCTCCGTCGAATAGTCGTAGTACCTTTTCTGCAATTTATGGTGATGAATAATTAACCCTAGCATAAAGTGCAAAGACAATTCAGAGTGAGAACGGATCAATTATGATCATCTCTTTCCAACTTGGAGTGAAAATGATGTATACCCACATCCACTACGGGACACAGGAGCTTTGCCGAGGGCCTACCTCTTTACCGAGAGTCAAATATTGGACGCTCGGTAAAGATTGGCTCTCAGCAAAGCCAAGCTTTGCCGAGAACTCGACTTTCGGTAAACAAAAAAACCTCGGCAAAGCCTCAACCCCACAAACGGCCCCCTTACGCCGTTATCTTTGCTGAGAGCCTGCTGTTAGGCTCTCGACAAACTTTTTTTTTTTGGATTTTTGCTCCCTAATTTTTTGTGGTGCCTTGCTACAGTACTAGAAGCCAATATTTGAAATTTGGTGTATTTTCCATTCATCTTGCTATATTTCGCGCATTTTCTTTATTTTCTTGATTTTTTCCGCAAGACGCACATTTGAACTGCAGGTGCATGAAATAATGAATCTCAGCGATTCAAAAAATGATATTTATGCTTCCGAGGGTATTTCGACGCCGTATCTAAGGACAGACGCGGAAACTCGACCATCTCGTGCACGCGACATGGCGACCAAGTTACGTGAGATTCGATTTAAAAATATATAAAATGCGAACGGACTCGGAAAATCATGAAAATGGATGGGAGGCCTTGACATCGCATGTAGAGGCTATAAAAAATTTTTGAAAATGTTTGAAGCAAGTTGTGCCCCAAGATGGTTGAAACCCTGAGATCTCCACATGTGATAACTTGTATTGCATCTGTATGCAGGACTTCTATAGGTGCGAGCAGGGGAAGGAAGCACAGGCGGAGGTGGTGAGTACAAGGTCCTGCAGGAAGCTCGTCACCGACATCATCTACGAGGCGAGACTTCAGGCCATCGTCAACTACAACGCCACGGTCGAAGGACGGAGGGTGTCGAAGGTCGAGGCGAGAGGCATGACGCTGAGCCGGGCGCAGTACATTCAGGTAAGTGATTCCTTTTGAGATTAAGCTATGCTCATTTCATCTGACGCTTATATGTGAAATACTTGATGATGTGCAGATGGTCCCCCAATGGTGCCAGTCGTTTCCCGAGTGCTGGGAGATGATCGTGGACCGGTGGCTGTCTGAAGAGTGGACCGCCCAGCACGCCGAGGCCTGGGAGGCACGTCTGCAGATGCCAGGTGTACCACACCACCAGGGCAACCGCAACCTCGCCGAGTACGCACAAGCTTGGGTACGTGAAACACTTTATGTATTGTAACGCTCAAATGTTGCCTAATTACTAATTATCTTGTTGTCTTCCTCGCAGACGGCGTCACACGGTGGCCAGCCTTGCAGCACGTTCATGGCATACGCCATGTCCCACAAGGGCAAGGCCACCGCACCGGAGACCTCCTACAACCACGACAACCCCCCCGACGCATACTCCAACTCCAGCGTCCACACCCGCCTCACTAACTACACAGAGGTGGCAAGGGCGGTCCATGGGGCCGACTTTGATCTGGCCAGCGAGGACCTGGACGGAAGCCTCGTGATGAGGGTCGGAGGAGGGAAGAAGCACGAGCGGTATTGGCTTGGCGACGGCGTCATCGACTCGTCCTCCACTCCCACTCTGTCCCAGCTCCGAGCACAGACCACGAGCGGGAGCGTCCCCATACGCCCACGTCCGTCGCCTTCGCAGTCGCGGGTCGCCGAGCTCGAGGTTATTTTTGTTTTACTCGTCGTACATTGATGTTTAAATATTTGCATTGTTCTAACATTCCCTTTGTATTATCGCAGGCCCGCCTGGAAAGTGAAAGGGAGGAGCGCCAGCTTGCCGAGGGCCAGATGCGGTCCTAGATGGAGGCCCGGTTGGAGGCCCAAGCTAAGCAGATGCAAGATCTCATCATGTACATGGCCTTCCAGGGCATGCAGGTGCCCGCGGCGCTCATGGCTCCTCCACCGCCGTCTCAGAACGCGGATGCTACTCCTGTGAGTATCGATTCCTCAGTGTTTTGTTTCTGCATTTGCTTGTCTGACATAGACATCTAATTTTTGCAGCCTCCGTCGGCGGGTTCGAACAACCCGCAAGCGCATGGATGGAACATGTCCGGGGGTCAAGGCGGGACTGCTTCTCTGGGGTGGCCAGGGCAAGGTTGGCCATGAGTGTGTTTAAAGTGTCGTCTCTAGTAGATTGTGAACTTTTGAATGAAAACTTATTTATGTTTCGATGATAACTTGTGATGGTTAACTTTCGTTTGGTTCAAATATTGTGATGAATGTGCTATATGCATGGTGTATGTGAACGTGACATATATGTGATGAATGTGATATGTACATGTGATATATGTGTTTATACGTGATGAATGTGATTTATATGTGATGAATGTGATTTGTATGTGTAATGAAATGGAAAATTAGAAGAAAAAAACAAAATTTCCCACTTTGCCGAGGGTTGCTCTCGGCAAAGGCTGCCTTTGCCGAGTGCAATGGTCATTGCACTCGGCAAAGCTGGGAAACAAGGCTGCAAAAATACCCATTTCCCAGCTTTACCGAGCGCAATGACCGTTGCACTCGGCAAAGGATAGGCTTTACCGAGAGCCTGGCCGTACTTGTTCTCGGCAAAGAGTTTTTTTTAAAAAAAAGAAAATATTTTGTCGAGAGCCAGGACAGCAAGACTCTCGGTAGAGATTTTTTTTAAAAAAAAGGAAACTGTTTGCCGAGAGCCTGGCCAGACTGGCTCTCGGCAAAGAGTTTTTCCAAAAAAAAGAAAACTCTTTGTCGAGAGCCAGCCAAATGGGCTCTCGGCAAAGAAGGCGGGCCCATTAACGGCGCCTTCCTTCGCCGAGAGCCGCGCTGGCTCTCGGCAAAGCCTTTGCCGAGAGCCAGATAAACGGCTCTCGGCAAAGGAGGCTTTGCCGATCGGATTTTTACCGAGGCAGCTTTGCCGAGAGCTGCTCTCGGCAAAGCCTTTGGCGAGGGTCTGAGAGGCTTTGCCGAGAGCCTGGAGCCCTCGGCAAAGCCGCCGACTCCAGTAGTGATCCTCATCAATCTACAGTAGTTAGCATTTCAATTCGCACTCATGCCATCCATCTGAGGATTTGTGGCAATGGACTCCTAGTCCTTCACATGACGTTTTGTTTATCCTACGAATTGACCCATGTTTAAAAAGGAAAGCCGTACATGTTTGAGAAAAAGTTTGGGCATGTTCTCTAACACGCCCTCAACAATAATAAAAAACGTTCAATTTTTACCTTACCTCGGGGTCAAAATTAAACGTTTTTTTTATAGTTGAGGTGTAAAGTTGGATAAAGACAAGAGTTGAGATATGTATTTTAATACATATAAGTATTTATCAATTAGTAAATTTACGATATAAAAATTTTCATAATAACCTAAAAACTAAAGTACTTCATTAAGTCTATTTTTATCCCTCAACTCTTGCCTTTGTCTAACCTTGGCACCCTAACTTTCAAAACCGTTCAATTTTGACTTCTGAGACGGTTTTGAGATGGCTTTGTTTGATAGTTGAGGTGACAAAGTTAGAGCATCTCCAAGAGCCTTCCTGAATGTCACTCTCTAAATCATCATTTGAAAAGTCATTTGCATAAAAATCGCTTTCTACATCTATTCACTCCCCAACAGTTTTTCTATATCTCGTGCGCACTCTAGAGAGTCATTCTCGTCTTCTATTTTTTGCTAGCGAAAAATCCAGAATAAAGATGTCTATATTTGGATAACTATTTGGACACTAAAATCTCTATTCCTAGCATTTAGGAACAATATAGAAATTCTCTCTTGTAGTTGCTCTTAGACAGTTTTATAGTTAGTGATTAAAATTAGACAAAGACAAGAGTTGAAGGGCCAAAATAGACTTAATCCTAACTAAATACATTTCTTGTTATTGCCTTAGTACTCGCTTATTGCACCTCTAGCTCCAAATTAAGGATTACTTAAAACTACAAATGCCTACTTCTAAAACTCTATTTTTTAAGATCTAGAGCTCGACCGAATAAGGGCATTGTAAAAGATAAAAATCAACCGCTGTAGATCAGAAAACAAATTCAAGATATTCTATACCCTCTCGAGTTGGCCATGCATCTAACAATCCAATCCAGATTGGATGCAACATGGCATATCCTGCGATCGAGAAGCCAGCAACGAGTATGCTTCGAGGCCCATTTCGAATGCAAAAATGTCACAGAAATCATACAAAAAGTTCTCAAAAATCAGTCGGTTTCATACTAAAAGCTTGTAGAAACAGAAAAAATGCTTGCATTCTAAAGAGGACCTTAACATTTCATCCGTGGAACGGTGTCACCCAACACCAACTTACTCCAATCCATCCGTCAAGACTCAAGAGAAATTTTAATTTACCACGCTTCCCAGAGTCTAGAGGAAACACACATATTGAATTTTGTATGCAAAAGTTGAAAGAAATTGACGAGTCTCTCTCAAATGGGTATTTCGCTGCACCTGCACAGCAATGATACAGCTGTGATTGGCCGTATAACAAAAGGAATTCGTCGCAAAAGCCAACCATGTGCTTGGACTACTCTCGCCGTATTTAGCCGTACCTGCGACGAAGTTTAGAAGGTGACAAACACGTTTCGGTAAACGGTCATATGCATGTGTAGTTAGCGTTTCGGTGACAAAACTGAGCGTTTCAATTTCAAGCGAAGATAATGCATAGCTAGCCATCCTCATCAATCTACAGTGGTTAGCATTTCAGTTCGCTCTAATGCGTGCCGTTCATCTGATGAATTGTCGTGTAATGGACTCCTAGACGTGACCCTGTCCCTGGATTTCCTAGAGGAAGCCTGCAGCATTCAACTTTTGTAGGCAACAAGTTGAAAGAATCTTCCACCCGGCCGTCTCAAATGGGACGACGATTAGTTCGACGCCACTAGCCCACTAGATCGAGTGAAGTAGCCGTGCTGCTTCTGCATGCCGCCATGCCGCGTATTGGGTGTATAAATAAACAAAATAAGTTGTCGCAAAATCAAACCATGCATGCATGCATGATGCATGTCTTTAGACTACTCTTGCCGTAGCCCGTAGCCTGTTGAGCTGCGTGGTCCACAAGTACGACGCTGAGCGTCTTGGTAAACAGACATGTGGTCAGCGCATGTGATGTTGCAAAGGAAGACACATATATCATCTTGCTTGGCACATTGGGTTTCTCTGGATTACGCCAAGACTAGCTTAATTCTGGTCAAAATTCAGAGTGCCAGATAAGGGAAAGGCATACCAAAAGAGCACTTCTTGTAATGATCAACAGAAGCCAAATCTTACTAAAGTTGCCAAAATTTCAACGGCACAAGGTTTTAGGACATCTTTTTTTTTTTGAGATACCTAGTTACAACTGTAGACGCTCACTTACACGAGCACACACTAACCCCTATGAGCGCATGCACGCAGAGCCCTCAGAATTTAAGGCACAATGAGCTTATTTTGTGCCCTAAAAGAATGAACAAGAATGTGCACTTGTACCTTTTATTATTCAATTTATTTATGGTGAGTGACAAATAATTGAGTGTAGCGCGTAATGAGCAAAGGACAGCTTAATGAATGGATGAATTATGATCATCTCGTGACACACTTTTGAATTTGAAGTTAAAATTATGATGCAGTGCCATCCTCACCAATCTACAAGTGTTAGGGTTTCAATTCGCACTAATGGCTAATGCCGTTCAACTAATGTGATATTGCAAAGAAAAACTAGGCATATGTCTTCTTGCTTGGCACATTGGGTTTCTCTGGATTACGCCCACTAGCTTAATTCTGGTCAAAATTCAGAGTGCCGCCAGATAAGAGACGAAAAGGCACACCAAAAGAGCACTCCTCGTAATGATCAACAGAAGTTGCCAAAATTTCAACGGCATAGGGTTTTAGGACACTTTTTTTTTGCGATACTCAGTTACAACTGCAGACGCTCACATACACAAGCACATATACTTACCCCTATGAACGCACGCACGCAGAGCCCTCAGAATTTAAGGCACAATGAGCTTATTTTGTGTCCTAATTAAAAGAATGAAGAGGAATCCACAATTGTACCTTATGCAATTTATTTATGGCGAGTGACGAATAATTGAGTGTAGCATAATGAGCAAAGGACAGCTTAATGAATGGATGAATTATGTTGATCATCTCGTGACACTTTTGAATTTGAAGTAAAAATGATGATGAATGCCATCCTCACCAATCTAGAGGTGTTAGCGTGTTTCAGTTCGCACTAATGGCTAATGCCGTTCATCTGATGAATTGTCATGTAATAATGGACTCCTAGCGTGATGCTTTAATTAATCCAAAAAAGATCCTTGTTTTAATATATAAAAGGAAAACTGTCACAAAAAATATATATACACAAAAGGAAGACATCGTTTATTTCTAAAGTTCCGATTTAGGTTTTGTTTTGTTTTTCTACTCCCTCGCATCAAAATACTTGATATTTAGGTTTTCTTTATTAGGACAGATTAGTGCTTTGTTAAAATTACTCGTACGCCGTTATTTATTATTAAAGACAATCCAAGCTAAATTACTGCAGTAATAAGTCGTTAGTTAAAAGGATAAAAGGAATACATAAATGTATGTAGGGGCACAATCACAGGTGTTGCTAATTACATGGAAGGTGGAGATAATGACATTGACCAAAACCTAGTGCCTATAAAGCTAAAAATATCAAGTTTTTTAGCACAATTTTTAACCCTGAACACAAAGTTTTCTTGGATAGAGGCTACTAAATTAAGCAAAGACAGTTTTGATAAACTTTGCCGTTCTCATCCAAAAATGAATAAATAGGACTACAAGTAGTGGTATTAAGGGGGCCGAACAAATATGATGACACATCTAAGTGTGATCAATATTACATAACTGTATTCTCAATAACTTTTTTTAATGTTTTTGCATGTGTAGTTAGTATTCCTAGCAAAAAAAAATCCTAATATAGTGATAACAAATGATAGATTGAGGCTTGATGTGCTATAAATCGAAAAAATTTTAAGGGTATTATAAAGATTTCTACAGTGTTAGGGGTGCCACGGCCCCTGCTGCCCCTGGTCCCACCACTGACTACAAGAGGCAGACACACAAAGGGAACCGTGAGGATAAATATTTTCCAGTAGGAATGAGCACTATTTCATGAAACTATAAAGGCGCGAGTAGTGGCAGAGATCATCAATTTTCACGTCTAGGGCCACCATCAAAGAGCGTATACTACTCGCACAGGTAAATACCAATAGAAAAACAAAAACAGGGAATAAATGCATAATTTTAGATGATATTTTAATTTCATTCTTAAACCCACAATATACTTGATGAAAATATGAAGGTGGTAAATAAAATATCTAACTAAATGACTTGGTTCACCATCAACTCTTTTTTTATCAAACCATCGACTCTTAAATCTTCATCAACAAACACCAATAGTATTGCTCATTGTAGGCTGCATCCTGCTGCGATTTGCTGTGTCGCTGCCCGATCTGGTTATATGAAGTTAGGCACAAATGAAAGGACGAGCAAAGGCAGCGCTGCACGAGTTAGGGCGTGTTTGGTTCACACCTTCCAAAGTGTAGTCACCTAAACTAGCTCCTCAAGTTTAGTTGTTTGGTTTGTTGGACTAAAAGAGACTAAAAGAGGGCTTTTAGTCCCTTTTAGTCAGGATATTTGACTGCAAGTGACTAAAAGGTGAGGCAGCCTGAGTAAAAGGTGGGCTTTATGTCACACCCAAAATTTTCTATTTTGGGTTGTGCATGAAAAACACTAAATAAAATAAATGATTTCAATATTTGAATAAATTTATTAGATAAGTTAAGTTGCTGTTAATTTAAATATAGAAAATTTTGGTTTTCAACTTTTTCATATTAATTTGATAATGTGGTGTTTGTGTGATGCTTGTCTTTGGTGTTGCTGAGTGCTATTATTTTCAAAATACCATAGGACGATGATTACTTCTCATCGGAAAACTTTTTGGCATTTTCTGAATTTAAAATTTCAATTTCCGTGAGCTTAATCTTTTTCCTTGATCTCTTCATCAATCTTTTTATGAGCTCAAACTCATTTAGTTGAGTTCCTTATCTTTCCAAGAGTCTCTAGGATTTTTCCCGTGATTTTTCTGAGCTCCGGGCTAGTTTTCACGGCCAAAAAGGTAATTTTAGATTTTCTGAAATTATTTTATTCGCGGAATTAAAATAATCTCGAAATTAAGAAATTCCAAAAAGTTTCCAAACCCTACGATTATATATATGCTGGCGTAGCCCTCGACGCCTTGGTTTCAGAAGTACAACCCTTATCACAAACCGCCGCTCATAGCTCCCTCCACCTCTCGTCGAAATTCTGCATCTACAGCTTGCGTTCCGGCGAACTCTCCAACGAGCTTTTCCGGCCAAACCGTCGCGTCCCGACGCCAGCCACCACCACCGAGAGGCAGCCCTCGTCGTTCTCTACACCGTGGTATATCCGTTTGCGCGAATCCATCACCGTTTCATCGAGTTCCCATCTCATCTTGCTTGCCTCCGGCGAGATTCTACCATGGCTGAGCGGAGCTCCTCCAAGCTCAAGGTAGAAGATGATACTATTTACAGTTTTGCCACTAGGTAGAAGATGATACTATTTACAGTTTTGCTACTAAACTTGTTTTGAGCATAAAATCTTCGTTTTAACTCCGATTTGACCCGTTCAAGTTGCGGTATGTTCGTATTTGCGAGCTCTACATGTTAGTATAGCTGTATAGTAGGTTTGGGAAATTTAATTTTCGAGTTTATATTTAAGTAATTATTTATCTATAGGAAATCTTAGAAAATTCATAACTTTCACGTTTTAAATCCGAATTTCGTGATCTTTACGTCTGTGTGATCGTAGTAACGTGTAGAAGAGTTTTACAAACTTTTTATACTGTTTTGCTACTGTTGGTGTACTGTTTTAATTATGTTTCTTTGTTTGCTTCGTGTATGATTGCTCGGATGATTGTGTGTTGATGTTTGATGATCGAGTATAGATGGTGAGCAGTTTCTTGACGATCAGGAGTATTATTTTGAGCCAGACCAGCAGTATCATCAGGAAAGCTTTGATCAAGGCAAGTATAACATGGGATTATCCTTGATTACCTATTCACTGAAATTATCATACATATGCATGTGTCTTCCTTGCCAACCTTAGAGATTGTAACTTAGTGATTGTTACCTTGATTCCTTGTCAACCTTGGGGATGCATTTGTGTCACACCCGGTTTTCTAAAGAACAAAACCAGGCTAATCATATGTGTGCCCAGGAAGTCCACACATATGCCAGAATGAAAAAGTATCAGAAACAATGTCATTATATAACGTATACATAACTATATTAACACTTACATCAGAGTATCGCGGAACGGTGACTAAACTTCAGGCTTCATTCTTCTCAGGGACGGCTGACTGGGGGTAACATATGCCTAGCACTTCTACTAGTCTTCTGGAAACTCCACTACACCTTTGTCCATCTTCCGAGTAGCATCTTACTACACACTGGAGTGTGGGGAAATAGCAAGAGTGAGTCCATGTCGAACTCAACAAGTATAACACAGGGTTCATGAGGCTCAAAAAGGCTAGACACTGTTTGACTGCGTTTAGCTTTTAATCATCATATAATTAGCAATTGAGTAGCATCAAGGTATTCCAATTCCCAATAATGAACCAATGATCAATTGTAATAAGGATAATGAATAGCATTAACATGAGCATAATAATAATCAACAATAATTAAGCATGATATAATAATGATGATCAACTATTCCGTAAGAATCCCCAAGGCCGCTCGTATCCGTGAGCACGGCTAGTATACCAGTTTTTAACTCTGCGCAGAGGTGTACACTTTCACTGTGAGTCATGATTTCCAAATGCATGGGTTAATTACTCCCAAAACACTGAAAACCATATAAAGCCACTCAAAAGTTCGTCTAACAAGTTAGGGCCATTAGATTCACTCGGCAGGCAGATGTAGAACCCCCCTTCCCTGTGGCACAACAACCGCAGCCTATACACACTAGGCCAGGGGCTCGCACTACACCCAAAGTGTCAAGCCATTCTTACGCCATTTAAGGTAACCACTAACAAGCTAGAAAAGGTCTCTTGAACAACTAGAGCCAGAGCCATATAGCCCTCACAGCTGTACTGTATATCCCGGTTATCACTTACAGGTAAGTCCTTATGGAGAGAAACCAGAGCAACAATATAACCCCTTGCTCTAGCCCCCTTTTCATCAGTAATAAAATCATCTTAATTGGTTGATTGCATAATCCATTAGTCAAATTACAAGATCATTGTTCATAATTAAGCACTAGCAATAGCTACCCAAATGCATAATCCATAGGTGACAAGGAAACAAGATATCAATAGCTAAGTTATAATCTCTAAGGTTGTCAAGGTAGACACATGCATATGATATTGATTATAGTGAATAGGTAACAAGGATGGTCCCATGTTATACTTGCCTTGATCAAAGTTCTCCGATAGATACTGCTGGTCCGGCTCAAAAATAATACTCCTAATCGTCGTAGTATTGCTCACCGTCTAAATTCGATCACCAAGCATCAACATACAAACATTCCGAGCAAACATACACGAAGAAAACAAAAGATACAATTAGAACAGTACACCAACAGTAGAAAAACATTTAGGAAAGCTTACAAAACTATTCTACATGTTACTACGATCACACAGACGTAAGGATCACGAAATTCGGATTTAAAACGTGAAAGTTATGAATTTTCTAAGATTTCCTATAGATAAATAATTACTTTAATATAAACTCGAAAATTAAATTTTCCAAACCTACTGTATAATAACACTAACATGTAGAGCTCGCAAATACAAAACTAACGCAACTTGAACGGGTCAAATCGGAGTTAAAACGTAGAAGATATGGCCTAAACAAAATTATATAAACCACTTACCATTCAAGTTATTTTGCGCAGCTACTGTTAAACACTGGGCAAATTTAGAGATAAACTTAAAAGTGCAACAGAACTTCAACACATTTAAGAACTTAAATATCGTGGTCGCCGAACCCAACATCAAAGAAGAAATTTCCAGGTTTAAGGCAAAAGCCATAAATATCCCATAGCTCCAAACAGCACAGCAACTGCAGTTAAAATGTCTCCGATTGTGCCCACAAAACCATTTGACATGGTTGATAAGACCAGGTAACAGGCAACTAGTAAAAATACAGATATTTTGGTACATGAAACCCAGTACAGATCCACGAAGTACATAGTGAAGTCGCAATAGCAAAACTACACCTTACGCAATAAAACGACATAATCCTTCAAGAAAGTTCCTCCTTCAAATACTGCTACAAAGGAATCTGATTCAAATCCAGTTGTAAAATTCAACAGCAGGAAGCCTTTCGCAACATTTTGGCACCAATATAGACTTAAAAGCCATCCGAATGCAAAACCACATGAACGAACCATGACCCGCAGATTACAGTCAGCGAGATAGCAACATGACAAACGTGGAATTACAACCCTCAGTTGCTTTTAATTAAATGCTATTAAATAAATATATTAATCTAATTACTATTTAAATTAATAAATCCATAATCAAATGACATGATAAACATCGATACTATCTAAATTATAATCATAAACACACATGTTAACATGAATTAAATTAATATTTATTTATGAAACCGTGGGTATATAGTCTAAATTGCTTTTAATTATAAAGCTAGTACAAACATATTAATCAATATAATATTTAGCGATATATAGAAAAGCACGTGACATAAAAACTTTGGTACTATCGCGTAAAGCTCGACGTGACGAAACTAACGCGACTGGAACTACTCGATTCGGAGATCAAATGAATAAATTACGAAGATTAAAAGCAGTGACAATCTTGTAGTTACCACCATCTTCATCCTTATGATGAACGCACGAACAGCCATGAGGAGCGGCTACTGAGGCTCACACCACAGCGACCAGCCATGCTGCCAAAGCCGCCCGGTGGGCTGGCGGCCCTTGCTCCGGCGTGCTGCTGCGGCATCTGCGGGTGTGGGCTACAGTGGCTACGGCTGCTGCTGCTGTGGTTGCCAGGCGTGCACGTTCGTCAACCACCCACCTGCGGGCTACTACAGGGAGCTTCCGTTGGGGCAGTACCCAAAGATCACCTGCGACTGCGAGGCTCTAGGTGACGTGGAGAGGCGAGGGAGACACGAGCAGCGGCGGCTATGGGCAACAGCGGCGGCGGCGACAACAGCGGCGGCGGCGGCAATAGCGGCGGCGGCGACAACAGCGGCGGCGGGCGGCGACAGCGGCGGCGGCGGCAATAGCGGCGGAAAACAGAGCTAGCAGGCAGGCCGGACATATATATAGGGAGGAAAACTCTCCACCTTCACGTCAACTAGCGATATGGTGCTAATTGACGTTGCACCCTCCATCTTTACTAATAGGCCTAATTAATTATTAAAGCCCATTAGTAAATAAATGAATAGGCATTTAGGATTATTGCACACAGGCTTTGGTGGAAAATAAGATATTTATTATTTTCGGAATTAATTAATTTCGTGGATAAAATAATTCTAGAAAAGTCCAGAATTATTATTTAAGCCGCGAAAAATACTCCGAAAACTCCGAAAATTCGAGGGAATTTTCTAGAGACATTATGGAACATGAGGAACCCAAATAAAGTATTTGGAGCTTATGAAAAGATGGATGAAGAGATCAAGGAAAAAGATTAAGCTCACGGAAATTGGAATTTTGAATCCAGAAAATACCAAAAAGTTTTCCAATGAGAAGTAAACGTCGTCCTATGGTATTTTGTAAAATAATAGCACTCACCAACACCAAAGACAAGCATCACACAAACACCACATTATTAAATTAATATGAAAAAGTTTAAAACCACAATTTTCTATATTTAAATTAGCAGCAACTTATCTTATCTAATAAATTTATTCAGATATTGAAATAATTTATTTTATTTAGCGTTTTTCCCGCACAACCCAAAATAGAAAATTTTGGGTGTGACAAATCTACCCCACTTAACAGGAATCTCGTCCCGAGATTCAGAGAGACTAGGAAGAAAGATAAAGTTGATCTGCAAATCTTTACGCTTCTCGGATCAACTCTTTTCCAATGATGATGCCACAAGCTCAAAACCCACTTTGTAAAGGTGTCCTTTAGACCCTTACGATCCTTATAGATGGTTCCAATAGGTTACCAACCCTGAGAAAAGATACCTGCGCTCGATAGTGATTTTGCAACCATGTAAATAGGTGATGCTTCTAAGTGATGAAATAGAACATATAAACCTCCATCTTGTATCGTCTTTTAGTACCACAACCCCTCTTAAGAAGAGATCAATTGGAGAACACCAATGGATAACTTGCATTTGTTTCTGAGTGATAACTACCATCATGTCCTTCTGACATCCCAAAGAAATTCATGAGCATATACCAGAACAAGTAACCTACACTTCCTCGCGAGCAGAAAAATAGCAGTGCAGAAATCCAGTTATAACTCGAGTTCTGTGAATCCTATGATGTTGTAGCTTATACCGTTGGAAAGCTTATCAAATTTACTACAACTTTCTTATAGAACACTTCTCCAGATTATGCAGTTAAGGTAGTCGAAAACTGTGCACAACAGAAACTATTCCAGGTTGCTGACAGCACAAATGCGTCACCTTGTGATTTTCATAACTCCCAAACTATAATAGCTATCAGGGCGGTTCTTACCGTCAGAGAAAGATATTGAAGTCTACTATTGTCCAGAATTTATCCATGATTTTTTGGGCGTCCAAAAATAGAGATATAAGCTAAAGAAGACAGACTGTTCTAAAAAAGACAGGATAAGATAAAAATGAGATTCAGAGAGATTAGAGGGATAGACAATACTAATCTTCAAGTCTTCATGCTTCTTTGATTTGCGTTGATGAGATATAAGACATAGATCAAGGATAGCCAAAAGATAACAAGAAAGATAAGGTTTGATCTTCAGTTCTTCGTACCTCGTCGCTTGAGATTGTTGATGGTAGCGGACACTACCCCACTTAACAAAGATTTTGTCCCACCTGGCAATGTCATTGAAGGCAACACTTTCTTTAAGGCTTGCTGCTAATGATAAGTCCATCACTTGAAACTTACTAAACATACTTGATATGGGGGTGATGTCATCTAAGTTTCCATGAAACTAACTATAGACTTCCAACATCTCCTTCCTATGTCGTCCATGCTAACTTGTATAGAGTATGTTGAATTGAATGTTGAACTCCCAACTGATGATAGCTTAAAGTGAAGACTAGTCCTGACGAATACCCGAGCTTCTTGTAGATGATCCAACAAAGCACTGATCCCAAGCAAACAACACTAGCACTTGAGTAAACTTTCAATCATAAAGCTAACCACTTCTTCCAAGTGAAGCACTAGGACATACGAAACCTTCATCTTACAACACTCACAACTTTGCTACCCCTTAAGAAAAAGAAACTAGGGGACACCAAAGTAACTTGCATCTCCTTTTATACTAGATAACCATAATCATCTCTAATGTAAGATTCCAAGGCAAATCAATGAGATTCAAAGATATCCAATGATATATTCACTCATACAAGATAAGGAAGTAATGCAGAAAATTTCTGGGCGAATTCCAATTTTAACAGTTCAGTAAATCTGACATAACTCGAGCTACAAAGATCCAAATGAAGTGATCTTTATATGGTTGGAAAGCTTATGAAATTATCTACAACTTTTATTCACAACACTTTTCCAGATTCTGTCCATAAGTTAGTCGAAAACAGATCTTATCCAAAACTGTTCCAGAATTCCAGACTGCGCAGTGACTCCAACTTGGAACAGGTATATCTCTTAGCTCATAATAGATAATTAGGTAAGTCCAGTGGGTTTGGAAAGATACAGAAGTCTAGTTATTCCCAGTAAAATTTCATAAATTTCTCATGTCCATATCTTGAGATATAACAGAAACATTGCAGACTGCTATAGAAATCAGCATGTGGAGTATTACGTAAAACCTACCCCACTTAATATGGATCGAGCTACTCCTCAAGACTTATCTCTTCCGAGCCACCTTTGAAACACGAGAACAAGGCAACACACAAGCAACACATCAAGCAAAACAAACACACATCAGGCAAAACAAAGCACCAATCACATCATCGGTACTACACGTGCTTCTTCAACAATGGTGGTCATCCTATTGGCACATTGGAGATGAGGAAAGACCATCGAACTTTGAACCAGGTAAGATCAGAAAACTTTTAGTAAAAACAACATAAAACAAAATCCAAGGAAGTAAGAAATAATAGCTCAAAGGAAGCTATATCAAGGAGGAGATACAATAGGACAAGGAAGAGGAAATAGTCAAAATCAATGAGTCAAGGGATGACAAAATAGTTTTATAGTAAAATGAGTTTTAGAACACGTCCAGTGCTACTTGGCATACGTCCTACAGTCAACACCGCTCTGATACCACTCTGTCACACCCGGTTTTCTAAAGAACAAAACCAGGCTAATCATATGTGTGCCCAGGAAGTCCACACATATGCCAGAATGAAAAAGTATCAGAAACAATGTCATTATATAACGTATACATAACTATATTAACACTTACATCAGAGTATCGCGGAACGGTGACTAAACTTCAGGCTTCATTCTTCTCAGGGACGGCTGACTGGGGGTAACATATGCCTAGCACTTCTACTAGTCTTCTGGAAACTCCACTACACCTTTGTCCATCTTCCGAGTAGCATCTTACTACACACTGGAGTGTGGGGAAATAGCAAGAGTGAGTCCATGTCGAACTCAACAAGTATAACACAGGGTTCATGAGGCTCAAAAAGGCTAGACACTGTTTGACTGCGTTTAGCTTTTAATCATCATATAATTAGCAATTGAGTAGCATCAAGGTATTCCAATTCCCAATAATGAACCAATGATCAATTGTAATAAGGATAATGAATAGCATTAACATGAGCATAATAATAATCAACAATAATTAAGCATGATATAATAATGATGATCAACTATTCCGTAAGAATCCCCAAGGCCGCTCGTATCCGTGAGCACGGCTAGTATACCAGTTTTTAACTCTGCGCAGAGGTGTACACTTTCACTGTGAGTCATGATTTCCAAATGCATGGGTTAATTACTCCCAAAACACTGAAAACCATATAAAGCCACTCAAAAGTTCGTCTAACAAGTTAGGGCCATTAGATTCACTCGGCAGGCAGATGTAGAACCCCCCTTCCCTGTGGCACAACAACCGCAGCCTATACACACTAGGCCAGGGGCTCGCACTACACCCAAAGTGTCAAGCCATTCTTACGCCATTTAAGGTAACCACTAACAAGCTAGAAAAGGTCTCTTGAACAACTAGAGCCAGAGCCATATAGCCCTCACAGCTGTACTGTATATCCCGGTTATCACTTACAGGTAAGTCCTTATGGAGAGAAACCAGAGCAACAATATAACCCCTTGCTCTAGCCCCCTTTTCATCAGTAATAAAATCATCTTAATTGGTTGATTGCATAATCCATTAGTCAAATTACAAGATCATTGTTCATAATTAAGCACTAGCAATAGCTACCCAAATGCATAATCCATAGGTGACAAGGAAACAAGATATCAATAGCTAAGTTATAATCTCTAAGGTTGTCAAGGTAGACACATGCATATGATATTGATTATAGTGAATAGGTAACAAGGATGGTCCCATGTTATACTTGCCTTGATCAAAGTTCTCCGATAGATACTGCTGGTCCGGCTCAAAAATAATACTCCTAATCGTCGTAGTACTGCTCACCGTCTAAATTCGATCACCAAGCATCAACATACAAACATTCCGAGCAAACATACACGAAGAAAACAAAAGATACAATTAGAACAGTACACCAACAGTAGAAAAACATTTAGGAAAGCTTACAAAACTATTCTACATGTTACTACGATCACACAGACGTAAGGATCACGAAATTCGGATTTAAAACGTGAAAGTTATGAATTTTCTAAGATTTCCTATAGATAAATAATTACTTTAATATAAACTCGAAAATTAAATTTTCCAAACCTACTGTATAATAACACTAACATGTAGAGCTCGCAAATACAAAACTAACGCAACTTGAACGGGTCAAATCGGAGTTAAAACGTAGAAGATATGGCCTAAACAAAATTATATAAACCACTTACCATTCAAGTTATTTTGCGCAGCTACTGTTAAACACTGGGCAAATTTAGAGATAAACTTAAAAGTGCAACAGAACTTCAACACATTTAAGAACTTAAATATCGTGGTCGCCGAACCCAACATCAAAGAAGAAATTTCCAGGTTTAAGGCAAAAGCCATAAATATCCCATAGCTCCAAACAGCACAGCAACTGCAGTTAAAATGTCTCCGATTGTGCCCACAAAACCATTTGACATGGTTGATAAGACCAGGTAACAGGCAACTAGTAAAAATACAGATATTTTGGTACATGAAACCCAGTACAGATCCACGAAGTACATAGTGAAGTCGCAATAGCAAAACTACACCTTACGCAATAAAACGACATAATCCTTCAAGAAAGTTCCTCCTTCAAATACTGCTACAAAGGAATCTGATTCAAATCCAGTTGTAAAATTCAACAGCAGGAAGCCTTTCGCAACATTTTGGCACCAATATAGACTTAAAAGCCATCCGAATGCAAAACCACATGAACGAACCATGACCCGCAGATTACAGTCAGCGAGATAGCAACATGACAAACGTGGAATTACAACCCTCAGTTGCTTTTAATTAAATGCTATTAAATAAATATATTAATCTAATTACTATTTAAATTAATAAATCCATAATCAAATGACATGATAAATATCGATACTATCTAAATTATAATCATAAACACACATGTTAACATGAATTAAATTAATATTTATTTATGAAACCGTGGGTATATAGTCTAAATTGCTTTTAATTATAAAGCTAGTACAAACATATTAATCAATATAATATTTAGCGATATATAGAAAAGCACGTGACATAAAAACTTTGGTACTATCGCGTAAAGCTCGACGTGACGAAACTAACGCGACTGGAACTACTCGATTCGGAGATCAAATGAATAAATTACGAAGATTAAAAGCAGTGACAATCTTGTAGTTACCACCATCTTCATCCTTATGATGAACGCACGAACAGCCATGAGGAGCGGCTACTGAGGCTCACACCACAGCGACCAGCCATGCTGCCAAAGCCGCCCGGTGGGCTGGCGGCCCTTGCTCCGGCGTGCTGCTGCGGCATCTGCGGGTGTGGGCTACAGTGGCTACGGCTGCTGCTGCTGTGGTTGCCAGGCGTGCACGTTCGTCAACCACCCACCTGCGGGCTACTACAGGGAGCTTCCGTTGGGGCAGTACCCAAAGATCACCTGCGACTGCGAGGCTCTAGGTGACGTGGAGAGGCGAGGGAGACACGAGCAGCGGCGGCTATGGGCAACAGCGGCGGCGGCGACAACAGCGGCGGCGGCGACAACAGCGGCGGCGGGCGGCGACAGCGGCGGCGGCGGCAATAGCGGCGGAAAACAGAGCTAGCAGGCAGGCCGGACATATATATAGGGAGGAAAACTCTCCACCTTCACGTCAACTAGCGATATGGTGCTAATTGACGTTGCACCCTCCATCTTTACTAATAGGCCTAATTAATTATTAAAGCCCATTAGTAAATAAATGAATAGGCATTTAGGATTATTGCACACAGGCTTTGGTGGAAAATAAGATATTTATTATTTTCGGAATTAATTAATTTCGTGGATAAAATAATTCTAGAAAAGTCCAGAATTATTATTTAAGCCGCGAAAAATACTCCGAAAACTCCGAAAATTCGAGGGAATTTTCTAGAGACATTATGGAACATGAGGAACCCAAATAAAGTATTTGGAGCTTATGAAAAGATGGATGAAGAGATCAAGGAAAAAGATTAAGCTCACGGAAATTGGAATTTTGAATCCAGAAAATACCAAAAAGTTTTCCAATGAGAAGTAAACGTCGTCCTATGGTATTTTGTAAAATAATAGCACTCACCAACACCAAAGACAAGCATCACACAAACACCACATTATTAAATTAATATGAAAAAGTTTAAAACCATAATTTTCTATATTTAAATTAGCAGCAACTTATCTTATCTAATAAATTTATTCAGATATTGAAATAATTTATTTTATTTAGCGTTTTTCCCGCACAACCCAAAATAGAAAATTTTGGGTGTGACAATTTGGGTAGCTATTGCTAGTGCTTAATTATGAACAATGATCTTGTAATTTGATTAATGGATTAAGCAACCAACTATTAAGATGATTTTATTACTATTGAAAAGGGGACTAGAGCAAGGGGTTATATTGTTGCTCTGGTTTCTCTCCATAAGGACTTATCTGTACGTGATCATCTGGGACATACAGTACAACTGTGAGGGCTATATGGCTCTGGCTTTAGTTGTTCAAGAGACCTTTTCTACCTTGTTGGTGGTTACTTTAAATGGCGTAAGAATGACTTGCCACTTTGGGTGTAGGGGGAGCCCCTGTCCTTTGTGTGTATAGGCTGCGAGTTGTGCCACTGGGAAGGGGGGGTTCTACATCTGCCTGCCGAGTGAATCTAATGGCCCTAACTTGTTAGACGAACTCTTGAATGACTTTATATGGTTCTTCGGTGTTTGGGTTTGATCTCCCCACACATTTGAAAATCATGATTCACAGTGAAAGTGTACACCTCTGCGCAGAGTTAAAAACTGGTATACTAGCCGTGCCCACGGATACGGGCGGCCTTGGAACATCTACAAATAGATGATCACCATTGTTATATCATGCTTAATTACTATTGATTATTATTATGCTCATGTTAATGCTATTCATTATCCTTATTACAATTGATCATTGGTTCATTAATGGGAATTGAAATACCTTGATGCTACTCAATTGCTAATTATATGATGATTAAAAGCTAAACGCAGTCAAACAGTGTCTAGCCTTTTATGCCTCATGAACCCTGTGTTATACTTGTTGAGTTCGACATGGACTCACTCTTACTATTCCCCAACACTCCAGTGTGTAGTAAGGTGTTGCTCAGAAGAAGGATAAAGAGATAGTGGAGTTTCCAGAAGTCTTTCAGAAGTGTTTGGCATACGGAGCCACCAGTCAGCCGTCCCTGAGAAGAATGGAGCCTTAAGTTTAGTCATTGTTCCGTGATACTCTGATGTAAGTGTTAATATAGCTATATATATGTTATATAATAACATTGTTTCTGATACTTTTTAATTCTGACATATGTGTGGACTTCCTGGGCACACATATGATTAGTCTGGTTTTGTTCTTTAGAAAACCTGGTGTGACACTTTAGTCTCATTTAGCAACACTTGGGTGACTAGTTGGCTAATGCACCTTTTAGTCCCATTTAGTCAAAGTGTTTGGGTAAAAATGACTAAATGGGACTAAAGGAGACTAGATTTAGGAGGCAAGGAGTGAACCAAACACTCTCTTAGACACGACCGCATGGGATTAGCGAAGCAGGTGTCCCTACTTTGGGCCCTTTGCCTTAGTGGGCTAGCTGGCTAGGATTGGGAAACGTTGGGCCAGACCAAACCATCTCAAATTGGGTTAGGAAATTTAAGAGAGGTAACAGTAGATACAATAATGGGCTTATAGCCAAGCTAATGCTGATGTAGAGAAAAGAAGAGAGGAGAAAGATGGGAGCTTGGCTCTCACGCAAGCACCAAGCTAGGCACAGAAGCATATGTATTAGTGGACCCAAGTAGCAAGTGTTTTGAGGAGGAATAAGAGAGAGAATTTTTAAGACAAATAAGAGACACTTATTGTATAACATGACTCTTGTATAGCCAAACAACTTGGCTTTATTATTGACCTTGCTCTAAGAAGATGTTTTGTGCTACGCCTAGGGCCATGGCCCTAGACCCATATCTGCCTCGCATGCATGCTCTCACCTAATTTTTGTGCTAGGTCTGCCCTTGCTGCAGTGAGGAGTAAGTGAGGAAAAAAAAGAACAGAGCGTTTGCCTAAAGGGTCATTGCATGCATCCGTATAAACTATCTAAATGCTACATAATAATACGTCAGTTTTAATCAACTGTTCATTTCGTTTAAACGGATGTTTAGTTTAAATATAACAGCTAAATGGTAGGTGGTTGTTCAACGTTTAGGAACCACACCGCTACAAACTAAAGTGAAATAACTAAACATGTTAGCGCTGAGTTAAATTTGGGCCAATTTCAGACTGACAGTCACTCAAGCCTTAGTTGGGCCTTTTTTCGAGTGGATATCCCCATATCCTTGTAGTACAGTTTTCGTGCCCATCAGGCATTTGGAGAGCTGAAGCTGATGTGCAGATCGGGGCCCACAGCACGGCATAAATGCAATAAGCATTTGTCATTCTAAAATAAGTGCTATACATGCTGTTTCTTTTTCTGACGGCTATACATGATGCAGAAGTAGCGTACCTTTTTTATTCTATAAAATAAGTGTGCATCTTGTATTTTAAGGAGTCAACTAATTTTATAAGTTTAATTAAATCTATAAAAAATATATTCGCCTCTAAAAATAAATTTACATAGGCGAGCATCTTAGTGTGGCTGCCTCTAAAAATAATTATTACCATCCATCTCTATAAATCGATTCACAAAAGGTCTCTATAAATAGATGCGTACAAAAATAGTATAAAACTTTTATAGTCAGAAGAAGATAAAATTTATATTTAAATTATAGCTCCCGACACGATCTACAACTTGATAGTTGAGAAGTTTTTATTTAAAACTATTTAGAACCCAAAATATTATTTTAATTTCACGGATTTTGAAACTTAAAAATTAAAATTTTCAAACAATCGTTGATGTTGACATGGTATGTGCCAAAGTTTTAATTTTTGATACAATCTACACATTGTAGTTGAAAAGTTTTTTATTTGAAATCGTTTAGTAGAGTCCCAAATATGTATCGTGAGTTTATAGATTTCAAAAATTTCGAATTCCTAAATAACCTTGAATGTTCACATTGTTAAAACCAAGGTTGTAGTGGCCGATTTGATCTACTTCTTTTTTTTTTCTGTTGATAGGTTTTTTATTTGAAGTTATTTAGTGTCTCAAATGTTTGTTTTAAATTCACATATTTTGATATTCATTTTTTAAAAATTTTCAAACAATCTTGATTGGAGACACATAATATACCAAAGTTGTGGGTGCTTGACAAGATTTAACACTTTGTAGTTGAAACGTTTTTATGTGAGTCCATTTAGTTGTCAAAATACTCAACAGCCTATTATAAAATGTTCGTACATAAAGATAGCATCCTATATATATTCACAAGTGATTCACTGGTGTAGCGGTAAAGTAGTGTAAGTGTTGAGTTGCAAATTTTGAGATGAAGTCTTGGGAAGGATATGATTTTGTGATTTATTCGTTAATCGATTTATAGAGATGGGCATTCTGACCACCTCTACAAATGGCGATTAGTAATGTCGTTCTGTTAGAGGCGGCAGTGTGCCCACCTTTGTAAATTAGAAAATAATTTTAGTAGTAATGTTCGATCCCCACCAAACCGAACAAGCTCTAGATGAGAAGCATTAATCTCTCTGCTTTTTCGCATGTGTAACAACATGAGATGAGTGTTTGTAGGGTGGCAAGGATGCTAAACATGAAAAAGATATGATATTTCATATCCGATTTTGCATCAATATATGTATTCATATTCGACTTCAATATGGATGCTGGATGTACTCCAATTAAATTTTTTATAATTCTTCTCTGTCCGATTCGAGATCCATATTCGAAAAATTTGAAATATCTGCCATTACCATATCTGTAAAGAACAAACTATCATCTAACATTATGAATAATTAACAACGTAAATGATAATTATTTTACTATAACTTGGTTAAACTATTTAAACGTTATTTTCTATGGCTAATCATAAAGGTTAAGTTTCATGTTTAAATTATGATAATACTTTTAAAACTTATATTTAGTATAATTTCAACATTTTATAATTAATGATATATAAATGCTAAGTTTAACTTTAATATGGCTAGTAAAAAAAATTGTGTCTTTGAGGGTTCAAACCCAAGACCTTCAAAACATATAATAATGCTTCTCACCATATGCTTACACAATCATTTGTGAGTATATGTAAACATCTATCTTTTTTATCAATATTTTGTAATCTTAAATATTTTAGCTCCGCCTAAGTGCTCTAAAACGAAAAATATTTCAACTACAAAGTTTTAGGTCTTGTTGAGCTATACAATTTTAATAAAGGGTGTGACTATCCTAGGTTGTTTGAAATATTTAAAAATTTGAATATCAAAATATATGGACTTAAAGCAAATATTTGAGATTCTAAACAACTTCAACTCAAAAACTTATTAGCAGCAAATTGTAGATTGGACTTGTGGACGGCGAAAAGTGACAGGTCGTTCTCCGCCGTCACACAAAGCAAGCCGAGAGAAATCGCGCAGAGTAGATCTCGATCTCTCTCCGGACTTAAGGGGGACACCAGACTGGATGGTTGTGACCGACGGCGTGCCGGTCAATTTAACCCTGCAATTGGCAAGGAAAGAAAGTTGATCAGTAATTTAAGATGAAACATACCGGTGTTTGTCCAGACAGTTCCAAATATACGGTCAAGTGGCCAGCACGATAAGGCTAACGACTAGAGAGTCGATATCCAGCATGTTTATGATGTAATGTAAGCAAAATAAGCATATCGACAATTTTTATTTACTCAGTTATATGGATCTAACTTAGACGATGATCATGAAAAACATGCAAAAGATATAAGGATAGACGTGTAAGCGAACATATGAGAGACATACTAGGTTTTAACCAAGATAAAAATAAGTAAAAGCATATAAACAGGCAGTGCATCCTCAACAAAGCAGGCTATCAGCTAAAACAGCCGATTCCAGTGATCGTGTCATACTGCATACGATCACTCATCCATCAGATATAAATAAATCCACCAACAACTAGACTCAATCTATTGGACCGCCAACAGCTCGAGTCGTCTGATGTAACATTGACAGTAGGACCCTAGATCAGAGACCAACAATCGACAGACCTACTTATGTTACAAAGGAATCATGAAGGCATGTCATACGCGTTACAGCTTAGGTCATCAGCTAAATAGCCGATAGAGACATAGCGGGCGGCTAACGCCATATTCTTCTTAATAGATAGATCTATTAAGCGCCAATGTCCAATCTAACATTGTGACACCCTAATTTTGTATTAATTAAAAATAGATAAATTTGATTTAAATATGTATTTGAATGGGCATTCAAATCTAGGAGATAATAAATTTTTGTGAAATTAAAATTTATCATAAGGTTAGTTACATGTTGTTGCACTCATGCCGATGCATTTTTATTTATTGTTGTGACTGCTTTTTATTCCAATGCCAAAAGATTTAAAATTTATTGAAATTGGATTTGGAAAATCAATTTAGAAAATGAAAAGGAAATTCTATTCACTCTCCTCCCTCCCTCCATTTCGGCCTAGTGGCCCAGCTCATCCCAGCCGGCCCACTCTTCCCTCCCCCGCGCTCGTTCTCTTGGGCCGCGGCCCAGCCCAGCCGGCCTGCCGCTGCCACGCCCTGACTCCCTTGTGCCGCTGACATGCCAGGCCCACCTGTCGGCGCTTTCATCTCCAACCTCCAGCCGTTCTCCACTCGGTCACGAAGGCAACCGCCGCCCCGCGCCCACTTCGCGTCGTGGGAGCGTTCTCCCCCCCCCCGCGCTCGGCCTTCAAAAAGGGAGCCGGACCCCTTCACCGCCTCCCCTGCTACCTTTCCCGCTCCAATCCCACTCACTTGAGCACCCGAAGCCCCGCAGCGACGAACCACCGGAGCACCGTCCGCCCACCTCGTCGGTCTTCGCCCCCGAGCCACCTCCGCCCCGTCTATTTCACTCGGTGAGCTCGCCTTCATCCCCGCATCCTCCCTATGCCTTCACATTCTCCAATAGTGGTCTGTTTGGAAGTTTTCCCATGCTCCGGCGAGGTCCCCACCACCGGCCATGGCGGCCACCGCGTCGGTCACCTTCCCCGCCCGCGTAAAGCGCATGGTCGGACTCGCTGTCTCCCCCGCATCGTCCCGGTGCTCTCACATTTCGAAATCATGGACCGTAGGTCGAGTTCCACGCGCACCGGCGAGCTTACGGTCGCCGGCCATGGCGGCGCCGCCGTCTCCTCCCCTAAATCCGGCGACCGGCCTCTCTCTCCTCTTCCCCATTCTTTCTCAGCCGTCCATCAGTTGATCAACAGCTTAGAAAGGCCGATACCCCTTCGCCAGGCATTTTGCTAAAGAGACCCTGTTCTTTTCAATATTTCACCCGCAGCCCTTGGCCGGATTTCAAAATCCAGTTTCCTTGATTTATTTTAAATCCAAAAATAGTTTGATTTATTTACAGAATTGCCACTGTAGTAAAACGCTTATAAAATCGTCATTTTAGTTCTGAATCGACCCGTTCAACTTGCGTTAGTTTTGTAATTTCGTAATCTACGCATTAGTGCTACTGATAGACCTGTTAGAAGCCTTTGGGTTTCTTGATTAAGTCTAGTTTAATAGCTAGTTTTGGAACCATGTTTAGCGCGTAACTTTTGCGTTGTAGCTCCGTTTTTCGTGCAATTCGCGTCAATGTGATCGTAGCGAGACGTAGGAGAATTTGGTAAACATTTTATGTTGTTTCAATCATTGTTGGTGTATTGTTCTAATCTTAGTAATGTTATGCTTGTATGTATGTTTCTGGAATACGTGTTGTTGGTCCGTGTCGATCGAGTTCAGACGGTGAGGAGAACTTCGGGAACCTGGACGCGTACGTGGAGCAGCAGGACCAGCAGCAGTTCGTGAACCAAGGCAAGTATAGCATGGGCCTACCTTGTTGTCCTATTCATTATATAACATACTCATTATGCATGTGTCTAATATTGCTCGACTATAAGGACTTACTAGCAAATTGATGACCTGTACCTTGATTCCTATGGGGATTATTTGCATATGGGTAGAATGCTAGTGCTCTAATTAAACATGATCTACACTATGACTAATGGAACCAACGGATGAACATGATGATAATGGTGGAACTATAGGGTGATGGTGCAAATGATGTTGATCATGTTGCCCTAAACCCTTCGTAAGGACTTATCTATAGGGCAAAAGCTGAGACATACAGTGCAACCGTGGGAGTTAAATGGCTCTTACTTTAGCTCAGTAGTAGGATCTTTTCTAACTTGTTAGAGGTTACCCGAAAGGGCGCAAGAGGGGCTTGCCACGTTGGGTATAGAACTGCCTCTGTTTTGATGTGTATAGCCTGCGGGAATTGTGCCATCGAAAGGGGGGTTCTCTGTATCTGCCTGCCGAGGAAACCTCGCGGCCCTAACTTGTTAGAAGAGGCCTATGGAAGGCTTCATAGTGTACCCTGCCTGCTCACCTTGGAAGTGTTAGGGGGTCGACGGGCCCCGGGCATATGGGTAACACGACCCACGGGTAAAGATGCACAACCTCTGCAGAGTGTTAAAACTGTTATAACAGCCGTGCTCACGGTCACGAGCGGCCCGGAAAACTCACAGAATGAATGGTTACTTGATACGTGGATGAACTATGATGATGATGATGAGTTCACACTGATGCTTTCTCTTCTTTATTCTAGTAGTGGATCATGTGGGTTAAATGGGAGCTTGAGCATAACTTAATAATGATTAATAATGAAATGTTGATCTACTAAAAGTGCTAACTGCAGTCAACCGTGTCTACCCTGTTTGAGCCTCCTGAATCCTCATACTATACTTGCGGAGTACAAATGTACTCACACCTGTTGCTATTTTGTTTTTGGATAAAAAATCCCGGATGGGTAACAGATGACAGTTTCTACGAGGATTTCCCGGAAGATTTCTAGGTTTGGGTCAACCAGTCGTCCTTCCCTGTGGAGCAGACACTTCGTTCGAGAGTGTTATTCACCTTACCGTTTATTATGTTAAGTACTATGTGTTGTAATATCGTGATGTAAGAACACCGTGATGATACTATTGTTAATTTGTTGGCTTATGTGTGCGACTATTCCTGGGGCGCACATAAGATGTATGCACTCTATATTGGCCTTTAATTGGAGTGTGACAAATTGGTATCGGAGCTGTGTCGACTGTAGGACGCAAACCTAGATAGAAATGGTCGTTTCTAGGAGTTTGGTTTTATTTATTTACTTGCTACTATCTTAATCTTAATATTTTATTAAAATTTTATGCTATGTTCCTTATTCTATTGCATAAAATATTGACTCTGATAATATTTTATATCAAAACTATAGATGCCTCACCTCAGTGCCGCTGCCTACGTCACCCAGTTCACTCCAGTAGCTCCTGCTCCACCAGCACCACCAGCAGAGCCACCAGTGGTGCCAGAGGTTTTCCACATCACCGACGAGGAAGAGGAGAAATCCATGGAAGAGGAGGCATTTTCAGCTGCTGCATCTGGTGGACCTGCTTCGACCCCCGTGGCTGCACCCATCCCACATGTGGATGCACCAGTCCCCGCTGCTACACCTCCACCAGCTTCCCAGGCCGCTTCTGCACCAACACCAGTGCCCTCCCCAGCTGCATCAGAGGAGCCAGAAGAGATAGGATGGACCACCAGAAACAAGTTTAAGGAAGCTCCCGAAGATGCCCATTACCACAACCTCCTCACCACCATGCTAGCCGAGTACTATCCAGAGTTTGCTGCCTCGGTGAAGTACTACTGTGCAGAGCACACGCATCCAGTGGAGGCGGCATACTAGAAGACCAATGTGATCATCACCGCCTGGAACAACACCGACCAATCCCAAGATGTTGTGACTACCCATAGCCACCGAGCCAGGCGTGCCAGTGCCTATGACAGCATGGAAGATGCTGCGCAGGCGGCGTACCTGCATTACCATGGTCGGCGTTTTGAGGACATGCAGAATAATCGCTACCGGTATCTTCCACGCTATGACCCGAAGAAGACATGGGCGGTGTTGGCTCCTCCAGCTTCTGATCCCACCTTGGACACCACAGTGAGGCACCTCAGCGCCATGCAGGAGGCCAACGAAGCACTCAGGGAAGAGCTTCATGCGGCGCAAAAATCTGAAAAACGCCTTCAGAACTAGATAGATGAGATGGCCGTTCAGCTAGGACAGCCTACCATTTACAAGAAGAAGGCCAGGGTGTTCACCATGGTGGATCGCGCTCCTTAGATACTTGCAGCCCCGCCATAATGAATGCGTTCTAGATCGAAAGTCGTGTCAAGTTTATGTGTGTGTTGCGAAAATTTAATTGTCTTGTTGGTTGTGATGATGAACTTAAATGATTTGGAGTTTGTGTGATTGCAGGAACTGTGTGGGTTTGTCCACATGTTCATTTTATCAAAACCTTAAGTTAGTATTTGTTTAACTTATTTGGGGTTTAAATTTCTGCATCACTGCTGTGCTGTTTTTCAGAGCAGTCTGCAATGTTTGTCTCATATCTCTAAATCTCTACGTCCAAAACTTATGAAATTTTTGTGGAAAGAACTAGACTTGCGTACCTCTCATTTCCCACTGGAATCACCTCATTATCAATTTTGGTTTGAGAGATATGCCTGCTACAACCTGGCAAGTCTGTGCAGTCTGTAACCTAGAACAGAAATTGTTTAGCTCAGTTTTTGATGATGTTGCCTTCTGTATCAGTGAAAAAGTTCTATACAAAAGTTGTAGCAGACTCTTTAAGCTTTCCAACGATGTATGCCACGCTTATTTTGGATTTCTGAAACTCGAGTTACACTTCAGTTTCTGAACTGCTTTGGTAGACACTCGTCCAGAAATTTTCAGTTATGTTATTTACCTTTTGTAAATAATTTGTAAATTTTTGGGAGATCTCTAAAAGTTTGCACATTTGCTTGGAAGCAGATGGCCGCCAGAGGAGGACGTGGCAGAGGCCGTGGACGTGGTCGTGGACACGGAGCTTTAGTGGATCCACCTCCGCCACCGCCGGTGACAATTGAGCAGTTGATGGCCATGCAAGTGCAGCTCATGCAGACAGTGATGGACCGTCTCGGTGAGCAACCAGCAGGAGCACCCCCACCTGTGCAGGTCCGTGACAAACGTGGTGAGTTTCTGAAAGGATGCCCACCTATGTTCACACATGCCTCTGAACCTATGGAGGCTGATGACTGGCTGAGAGCCGTGGAAAAGCAGCTAAACATTGCACAGTGCAACGACTTAGAGAAAGTCTTGTACGCCTCAGGTCAACTCCAAGGAGCTGCTCAGGATTGGTGGGAGTCATTCCAGTATGGACGTCCAGAGAATGCTCCAGAGATCACGTGGAAAGAGTTCACGGAGAATTTTAGGTCCTATCACATCCCTGAGGGACTTATTGAACTGAAGCAAGAGGAGTTTCGGGTTCTCAAGCAAGGGTCCATATCTGTGGCGGAATACCGCGACAAGTTTACACAACTGTCGTGATATGCCCCGGCTGAAGTGGCCAGGGATTCGGACAAACAACGCCATTTTCTGAAAGGGCTGTATGATGGACTCCAACTGCAACTGATGTCCAACAAGTATGCCAGTTTCCAAGAGTTGGTGGATCGTGCCATTGTGATTGATAACAAGCGTAAGGAAATGGACCTCAAGAAGAGGAAGCTCCAGGGACAGGCGTCGGGTAGCAACACTCGCCCGCAAGCTTTCCCACAGCAAGGTTTTCCACAGAGGAACCAAGGGCCACCCAACCAATGGAACAAAGGCCAGTACCCCCAGAGGAACCAGAACCACCAGCGTCCCCAGTACCCACCACAGTTTGGTAACTAGGGTCAGCAGCGCCCCCAACAACAGCAAGCTAGTAATCAGACGCCACGTCAGGGAGTGCCCAACAATGCCCCAATCAAGAGTGGCACCCCAGGCAACCCCAATGCCTGTTACAACTGTGGAGAGGTGGGACACTATTCATACCAGTGCCCAAAGAAGCAGAACCGGCAGGCCCCGCAGAACCAGCAGAACAACCAGAGACCCAACGCTCGACTTCCGCTCACCGGCAAGGTGAATCATGTGTCGTCAGAATCAGCTCAGGAGGCGCCTGAGGTTATGCTGGGTACGTTTAGCGTCAACTCCATCTCCGCTACCGTACTTTTTGATTCCGGTGCCTCGCATTCTTTCATATCCCAAGCTTTTGTTAGAATGCATAGCATACCCCTGTGTGCCATGAAGGATCCCATGCTAGTAAATTCACTGGGGGTAGCATGCCAGCAAATTATTGGAGCCCTTCTACTAGTATATTTCTAAGGGGGGTAGCTTTCAAAGTAAATCCAATTGTTCTGAGAACCGTTGGAATTGACCTCATCCTGGGAATGGATTGGATGAAGCAGCATAGGGCAGTGATACAATGTCAGGAGAAATTCGTTGTTGTGACATCTCCAACGGTGATAGAATTTGTGTCGAAGTGGAAGTGCAAGCTCAACCTACCGCCACGGTCAATTAGCTGAGCGATGTTGCTAACTAGGAGAACCAGGTGGTGGACGAATTCCCTGATGTGTTCCCCGATGAATTGCCAGGTATGCCACCCGATCGCGACATCGAATTCCTTATCGAGCTTTTACCTGGAACTGCACCCATAGCTAAGAGACCATATAGAATGGGGGTAGATGAATTAGAAGAACTAAAGAAACAAATTAAGAAATTGCAAGAGAAAGGTTTTATTCGTCCTAGTTCTTCACCTTGGTGAGCACCTGTTATATTTGTGGATAAGAAAGATGGCACACGAAGGATGTGTGTCGACTATAGGTCCCTTAATGAAGTCACAATCAAGAACAAGTACCCACTCCCTAGAATTGATGATTTATTTGATCAGCTGAAAGGTGCTTGTGTGTTCTCAAAAATTGACCTCCGTTCTGGATACCATCAATTAAAAATTCGTGCATCTGACATACCTAAGACAACATTTACTACCAAATATGGCCTTTATGAGTACACAGTGATGTCTTTTGGACTGACAAATGTACCTGCATACTTCATGTATCTGATGAACAAAGTATTCATGGAGTACTTGGATAAGTTTGTAGTGGTATTCGTAGATGATATCCTAATATTCTCCAAAAATGAAGAGGAACATGCTGAACACTTAAGGTTAGTCTTACAAAAACTCAGGGAACATAAATTATATGCAAAAAGGAGCAAATGTGAGTTCTGGCTGAAAGAAGTATCTTTTCTGGGACATGTGGTCTCTAACGGTGGAATAGCCGTAGATCCCAGTAAAGTGCAAGATGTGTTAAATTGGAAAGCCCCAGTCAATGTTAGTGAAATCCGTAGCTTTTTGGGTTTGGCTGGGTACTATAGAAGGTTTATTGAAGGGTTCTCTAAGCTAGCTAAGCCTATGACAGCCCTGTTAGAGAAGAATGCCAAATTTGTTTGGTCAGACAAATGCCAGGCTAACTTTGAGGAGCTAAAGAAAAGGTTGACAACAGCCCCAGTGTTGACCTTACCTGATTTAAGTAAGAGCTTCTCTATTTATTGTGATGCATCTCGCTTAGGCCTTGGATGTGTGCTTATGCAAGAAGGAAAGGTTGTGGCCTACGCATCCAGGCAGTTGAGAAAGCATGAACTGAATTACCCAACCCATGACTTGGAATTAGCCGCAGTTGTCCATGCTCTGAAAATCTGGAGGCATTATTTGATCGGGCATAAGTGTGACATCTATACTGACCACAAGAGTTTAAAATACATTTTTACTCTATCAGAGTTGAACCTAAGGCAACGTCGTTGGCTGGAATTGATTAAGGATTATGATCTGGAAGTGCATTATCATCCTGGAAAGGCAAATGTTGTTGCCGATGCACTTAGCCGGAAGAGCTATGCCAACGGACTTCAGTTGACATTTATACCAGCAGAGTTGCGAGCTGAAATAGAACACCTCAACTTAGGTTTTGTCAATAATGTAGTAGAATTGGCTATAGAACCTACATTGGAGCAAGAGATACGTAAAGGTCAGTTGGAGGATGAGAAATTAAAGGAGATTGTTGAGCATGTAGTGGTTGGAAAGGCACCAGGTTTCCGGTTGGATGATAATGGTACTCTATGGTTTGGAAAAAGGATATGTGTACCTGAAGTGAAAGCTATCCGTGATATGATTCTATGGGAGGCACATGATTCTGCTTATTCTATACACCCTTGGAGTACCAAGATGTACTTAGACCTCAAAGAGAAGTATTGGTGGTATGGTTTGAAAAGGTATGTGGCTGAGTATGTGGCCATATGTGATACTTGTCAAAGGGTGAAAGCTGAACACCAAAGACCTGCAGGATTGCTGCAACCAATGAAAATACCAGAGTGGAAATGGGAAGAAGTTGGTATGGACTTCATTACTGGATTGCCCCACACTCAACAAAGATATGATTCGATCTGGGTAATAGTGGATAGACTTACCAAGGTAGCACACTTCTTGCCAGTCAAAACAACTTATAGTGGTGCAAAGCTAGCAAAGTTGTATATGGAGAGAATAGTGTGTCTACATGGGGTTCCAAAGAAGATCGTATCTGACCGAGGGACTCAGTTTACATCACATTTTTGGCGTAAGGTACACAGTGCTTTGGGAACCAAGTTAAATTTCAGTTCGGCATATCATCCCCAAACTGATGGGCAGACCGAAAGGACCAATCAAATCTTGGAAGATATGTTGAGGGCTTGTGCTTTACAGTATGGTACTAGTTGGGATAAGAGTTTGTCATACGCTGAGTTTTCATATAACAACAGTCACCAGAAAAGTCTCAAAATGGCACCATTCGAAGCTTTATATGGACGAAAGTGTAGAACACCTCTATTCTGGAATCAGACAGGTGAAACCCAAGTGTTTGGACCTGATGTCCTACGCAATGCAGAGGAACAAGTGAGGATGATTAGGGATAATTTGAGAGTAGCACAGTCTAGACAGAAAAACTATGCTGATATCCGAAGGAGAGAGTTGAGTTTCAAAGTAGGTGACTATGTGTATTTGAAAGTGTCACCAATGAGAAATGTGAGAAGATTCAATATGAAGGGCAAGTTAGCACCGAGATATGTGGGACCTTTCAAGATTCTAGAGAGACGTGGAGAAGTGGCTTATCAATTGGAATTGCCAGAAAGTTTGTCAGGTGTGCATGATGTGTTCCATGTTTCTCAGTTGAAAAAGTGTTTGCGGGTACCAGAGGAGCAGATTCTCTTGGAGGAGCTTACTGTTAAAGAAGATCTCACATATGAGGAGTATCCAGTAAAGATCCTTGAAACTACAGAAAGAGTTACCAGGAGCCGCACTATAAAGATGTGCAGAGTACAATGGAATCGTTATTCAGAAGATGAATCTACTTGGGAAAGAGAAGAAGATCTGAGAAAACCTTACCCACATCTTTTTGAGTAAGCATCATCCAATCTCGAGGACAAGATTCTCTTAAGGGGGGTAGAATTGTGACACCCTAATTTTGTATTAATTAAAAATAGATAAATTTGATTTAAATATGTATTTGAATGGGCATTCAAATCTAGGAGATAATAAATTTTTGTGAAATTAAAATTTATCATAAGGTTAGTTACATGTTGTTGCACTCATGCCGATGCATTTTTATTTATTGTGGTGACTGCTTTTTATTCCAATGCCAAAAGGTTTAAAAATTAATTGAAATTGGATTTGGAAAATCAATTTAGAAAATGAAAAGGAAATTCTATTCACTCTCCTCCCTCCCTCCATTTTGGCCTAGTGGCCCAGCTCATCCCGGCCAGCCCACTCTTCCCTCCCCCGTGCTCGTTCTCTTGGGCCGCGGCCTAGCCCAGCCGGCCTGCCGCTACCGCGCCCTTACTCCCTTGTGCCACTGACATGCCGGGCCCACCTGTCGGCGCTTTCATCTCCAACCTCCAGCCGCTCTCCACTCAGTCACGAAGGCAACCGCCGCCCCGTGCCCACTTCGCATCATGGGAGCGTTCTCCCCCCGCGCTCGGCCTTCAAAAAGGGAGCCGGACCCCTTCACCGCCTCCCCTGCTACCTTTCCCGCTCCAATCCCACTCACTTGAGCACCCGAAGCCCCACAGCAACGAACCACCGGAGCACCGTCCGCCCACCTCGTCGGTCTTCGCCCCCGAGCCACCTCCGCCCCGTCTATTTCGCTCGGTGAGCTCGCCTTCATCCCCGCATCCTCCCTATGCCTTCACATTCTCCAATAGTGGTCTGTTTGGAAGTTTTCCCGTGCTCCGGCGAGGTCCCCGCCACTGGCCATGGCGGCCACCGCGTCGGTCACCTTCCCCGCCCGCGTAAAGCGCATGGTCGGACTCACCGTCTCCCCCGCATTGTCCCGGTGCTCTCACATTTCGAAATCATGGACCGTAGGTCGAGTTCCACACGCACCGGTGAGCTTACGGTCGCCGGCCATGGCGGCACCGCCGTCTCCTCCCCTAAATCCGGCGACCGGCCTCTCTCTCCTCTTCCCCATTCTTTCTCGGCCGTCCATCAGTTGATCAATGGCTTAGAAAGGCCGATACCCCTTCGCCAGGCATTTTGCTAAAGAGACCCCGTTCTTTTCAATATTTCACCCGCAGTCCTTGGCTGGATTTCAAAATCCAATTTCCTTGATTTATTTTAAATCCAAAAATAGTTTGATTTATTTATAGAATTGCCACTGTAGTAAAACGCTTATAAAATCGTCATTTTAGCTCTGAATCGACCCGTTCAAGTTGCGTTAGTTTCGTAATTTCATAATCTATGCATTAGTGCTACTGATAGACCTGTTAGAAGCTTTTGAGTTTCTCAATTAAGTCTAGTTTAATAGCTAGTTTTGGAACCTTGTTTAGCACGTAACTTTTGCGTTGTAGCTCCATTTTTCGTGCAATTCGCGTCAATGTGATCGTAGCGAGACGTAGGAGATTTTGGTAAACATTTTATGCTATTTCAATCATTGTTGGTGTATTGTTCTAATATTAGTAATGTTATGCTTGTATGTATGTTTCTGGAATACGTGTTGTTGGTCCGTGTCGATCGAGTTCAGACGGTGAGGAGAACTTCGGGAACCCGGACGCGTACGAGGAGTAGCAGGACCAGCAGCAGTTCATGAACCAAGGCAAGTATAGCATGGGCCTACCTTGTTGTCCTATTCATTATATAACATACTCATTATGCATGTGTCTAATATTGCTCGACTATAAGGACTTCCTAGCAAATTGATGACCCGTACCTTGATTCCTATGGGGATTATTTGCATATGGGTAGAATGCTAGTGCTCTAATTAAACATGATCTACACTATGACTAATGGAACCAATGGATGAACATGATGATAATGGTGGAACTATAGGGTGATGGTGCAAATGATGTTGATCATGTTGCCCTAAACCCTCCGTAAGGACTTATCTGTAGGGCAAAAGCTTGGACATACAGTGCAACCGTGGGAGTTAAATGGCTCTGACTTTAGCTCAGTAGTAGGATCTTTTCTAACTTGTTAGAGGTTACCCGGAAGGGCGCAAGAGGGGCTTGCCACGTTGGGTATAGAACTGCCTCTGTTCTGATGTGTATAGCCTGCGGGAATTGTGCCATCGAAAGGGGGGTTCTCTATATCTGCCTGCCGAGGAAACCTCGCGGCCCTAACTTGTTAGAAGAGGCCTATGGAAGGCATCATAGTGTACCCTGCCTGCTCACCTTGGAAGTGTTAGGGGATCGATGGGCCCTGGGCATATGGGTAACACGACTCACGGGTAAAGATGCACAACCTCTGCAGAGTGTTAAAACTGTTATAACAGCCGTGCTCACGGTCACGAGCGGCCCGAAAAACTCACAAAATAAATGGTTACTTGATACGTGGATGAACTATGATGATGATGATGAGTTCACACTGATGCTTTCTCTTCTTTATTCTAGTAGTGGATCATGTGGGTTAAATGGGACCTTGAGCATAACTTAATAATGATTAATAATGAAATGTTGATCTACTAAAAGTGCTAACTGCAGTCAACCGTGTCTACCCTGTTTGAGCCTCATGAATCCTCATACTATACTTGCGGAGTACAAATGTACTCACACCTGTTGCTATTTTGTTTTTGGATAAAAAATCCCGGATGGGTAACAGATGACAGTTTCTACGAGGATTTCCCGGAAGATTTCTAGGTTTGGGTCAACCAGTCGTCCTTCCCTGTGGAGTAGACACTTCATTCGAGAGTGTTATTCACCTTACCATTTGTTATGTTAAGAACTATGTGTTGTAATATCGTGATGTAAGAACACCATGATGATACTATTGTTAATTTGTCGGCTTATGTGTGCGACTATTCCTGGGGCGCACATAAGATGTATGCACTCTATATTGGCCTTTAATTGGAGTGTGACAAACACTCTATCAACAGGTCGAGTCATCTGATGCAGCATTGATAGTGGGGTCATACTAGATACTTATGATCAATGGATCTATCTCCTAATGGAATACGACTTCAAACACCCACCATGTACGATTAGGATTGAGATAGATTGATCATTAAAACAGGATCTAACATCATAAACTGAATTCAACTGTGATAGTAATCAACAGATGATACATCAAAATAGATAGGACCAACGAATCTCAATCTAGATCGGGCAATTGGTGATATTATGTTAAATAGTAAACTATTTAACGCAATATCGATAACTTTGATTAATACCAACGTTTATAATAGATCAGTTGTCTGTTGCAGCCTTGTAAAAGTTGATACAAATCAATAACTAATCTATACCGCAATTTATAAGAGATCAGTCATCTATTGAAGCCTTACAAATAACAATATAGATCGATAAGTAACTTATACCGTGACTCGCAAGAGATCAATCATCTGTTGTAGCTTTGCAAGTAACAATATAAGTCATGATGGATACTCACAAACAAGCCAGAGGTCAGGTTGTCCGATGCAGCCCTGCTTGCCCAAAGAACTCATCAAAATCTACTCTACTCCTACTCCTAAGGGGTTGCTGGAGCTGAAAAGTAATTGTACTTGATTTGGTTGATTGATGTGAGATGTCTATTACAATAGCTGGGATTAAATATTTGTACTCGAGGCTTAACTATGAGTCCTAGTCAAATAAGACCAGTTACAAACTTGGGAAAGAAGATAAAAGCTTCCTAAATTACGATAACTTGAACCTCAATCCCCTTCTATGAAGTCCGACATGTTTTCTCGCTTCATGCCTTGCTGATCCTGTTGATAGGGCCCACTCCTTTGAATGGTGACATTTTCTCTATCCAGTCCGTGTCAATTGGGCCCATCCTCTTCAGGTGAAGACGTCATCTTACTTAATTGATGGCAACTTTGGTTAGCCGATCTCATTGAATATTTTGAGTTTCCTTTGACAAATTTCAACTTTGAGGTCCTTTCCTCTTGAACTAAATTTTGGTGTCAACAGGACTGGCCACTACAACTTTGGTATTGACCATGTAAACATTCACACTAGTGTGAAAATTATAAATTCTAAATTTTAAAATCAAAGAACTTAAAACACATATTTGGGGCCATAGACAACTTCAAATCATAAACCATTTCACTTACAAATTTGTAAATTGTACTGACAACTACAACTTTGTTATATACCATGGCAACATCCAAGGTTGTTTAAAAATTATATATTTTAGATTTCAAAATATGAGAACTTTAAACAACATTTTTGGGACTCTAAGAAGGTTTCAAAACAAGAGCTTCTCAATTACAAAGTTGTATATTGGTGTTGACAGTCACTAACGTCAATTATAAACTGTCAACATAACCTACATATATATTTAATTCCATCACCAAACATAGGTATAGGGTCAAACTAATGAATTTCATGAGCTTTGGTGAATATTTGTATGCAAGAGGATTTATCCACAAAATAGCCCTAGGACCACTGTCATACACTCTAAACAAACAAACCGACGACAACATGTGATTCAACTCGCGGAAACTGTGAAAGACAACTTTAGAAGGTTCCAGAAGACACCACGACAAAGCGTGGCCCAAAATTCCACCATAGTGGACTGGCCAGCCCATTAGGGAGGCCACCTGGCCCAATGAGGGGCCCACTCGCCCTTCGCTGCCTCGTACTCTTTCTACGATCTACACCGTTGATTCAAAGACAGTTTTAAGTTGGTTGATCTAACAGTGGTCGAGAGAGTTGACGCAGATCGATGACATGGCAATTCCTTGCCCCTTACTCCATCTCCCCTATATATACCAGCCCCTGCCCCCTCTCTGAAGCCATCCTGAAACCCTAATTCATATCCTCCTTGTCAGGATCAGAGCCAACTCTCAAGATATAGAAGTAGAATAGCTCTAGTTGAGGGTTAGGGGGAGTTGAGCCATGCTAAGGTTCTGGAGATATCTTCGAAAGTCGGGTATATCTTTATATCTTACTTTTACAAGACTTATGCTTTAATATAGTTATCTTCTCTATCTACTTTTATGCCTTTTATGTATATGGTTAGTATAGTTTTCATACCTTAGCATTGGATCTTCGCTCGTATCGAGTGCTCTAGTTATAGATCATGACTAGAGTAGTAATCGATTGGCTAGACATGGTGTCTAGTCTATAGGTTACCTGAGATGGCACCCAACCCTACGGATAGCTGTGGTAGCCCCAGGTGGTGACAGCCCCTGACGGCCGACGTAGTCCACCACATTTAGGTTGGTGTTTGTAGGACCATAGTCAGAGCTTCCTAATCCCTTTCTCAACCCATTCTATGACTAGTGTTTCGATGTCCCAAAGTGCTATTGTGTGATTGCTATATATCTATCCATGAATTAGTTATACCATATAGAACCAAAGTAATAGAGAAGTATTTAGGAACCTTGAACTCACCCGTTGTCCTCTCAACTTAGCTAGACTCCTCATTTACTTACTATGGAATTCTCTTTTGTGTGTGTTAATCATAACTCTTATCATTATCATCACTTACTCTTACTTTAGTTTAGTTGATATACTAGTTAATAGACATATGATGGTGAACTATCGACTTCTTTAACCATTGTTTTCCTATGGATAAATATGATATCCTGGAATACTCCTGGGTGAAACCTACAATGGTATCCGTGCGCTTATAGATTTATCTGTGTGCGTTTAAAATATACCAACAAGCTTTTTGGCACCGTTGCTGGGGAAACAATTGGCATAAAGATTTTGATCCTAGCTTGATGTCTACTAATCTAGTTGTGACTAGCTTTAGTAGGATTACCCTTGTTCTATTGAATTATGGAATAAGACAGGACAACATATGTCATTTCGACCTTCTGGCGAGCTTCCACAAGAAAAGAAGAAAGACATTAAATAACCCTAGGGTGCCTGAACATTCAAGATCCATCAATGTTGGAACCCTACTATCTCACATATTTTTATGAACATATATATATTATTCTAACCATGTGTAGATTGGAGAAAAAGGTCGACGTCACAAGAATTCAAATCACATCTCAATTGACGAATACAGATGCTGCACTACTCACAAATTTCATCATATGAGTCATGATAAGTATGATCGAGAAAGGTGAGATAGTCTTGCTTATGGATTTTAAACTTAATGAGTTGTTATCTTTTAATTTTTGTATTCCACTGCACGTTTACTTTGAATAATCGATGCATCCACTCCGTTTAGTTTAAATTCTCTCATATCAAATCCATAGCACATTTAGTTCCTTGCATACATTCATGCCACTTGCATCTTTTATTGAAAAAACTTTCTCACCATGATCATGCTCTTTCATCTTTGTTTAAATAAATCTCTATAATGCTTTAATATTACCTTTTGTTTACTATAGTATGTTTAGCTTTGAAAGTATCTTTATACATCTTTTAAAGTAAACATGGTGCTTAGTTTAAAGCAAGAGGTGTGTGACCTTATTTCCAAAGGGTTTTTAAATTAAGCTTGATGCTTAGGTTAAAATGCCTTCCTTAATCAAATTAGACACCGAGTTCAGTTTGGTTATTGAACTAAAACTTGTTGTGGTAGATACTAGTTATTTTGTTGGATTAACCTCTACAGAAAACTCTCAAACTCAAATTGGGAAAGACCTGAGATAAATTCACTCCAGAGATGAAGTAAGGCAAATAAATTCCAATATCTTAGCACAAAGAAGACCCAGCTCATTCTTAATGGAAGAAAGAACTGTGAATACCAAGGTTTATTCACTTATTTTTTATTTCAAGTTATCTTTACCTTAAATCATGTTAGAATGCAGCAAACACATGAAACATGATCTAAAAGTAATTCTAAAACTATCTTTTCATTAGCACAGATAAAAATCCCTCAAATTATGGACAACAACCCATATTGCAATTTTGTTGTATTCCCTCGGGTATGTGTCTACTAACATTTTATAGGGATGAATAAAGATAAGCTATGACTTTTCATGGTTTGGTTTGAACTTACATACCCAAGCCAAACCACCACTTCAGTTTTGAAACAAAGAGATAGAGGATGAGTGCCATATAACGGATCTACAATAAAAGCACTCACTCATAGAAGTGGATAGACAAATCAATAGGCTACAAGCAACGTCAAAGACAACCTAGCATTGAGCTTTCCTAAGACTCAAGCTAGGATGCTGATGTCACACGCTAAAATTTCTATTTTTGGTTGTGCATAGGAAACACTAAATAAAATAAATGTTTTAATATTCAGATAAAATTTTCTAAGTTTAGTTTACGATAGCATCAATTAGTTATAGAAAAAAATGAAAAAATAAGGATCTTTAAATTTTTCTAAACTAATTTGACGGGCTATTGTTTGATGTGATGTTTGCTTGTTAACTCTTGTGTGTTGAGAGTGAGCAAGGTCTTTAAAAATACGTTTAGTAGGTCGATCTTTCTTCTCCAGCATGCCTTCATCTTTTTCTATAATCAATATTCCTTATTTCTCATATCAAGTTTTCATCAGGAGCTTCCTAAAAATCTTCTCTTTTTTAACGTAAATTACTCCTTTCAGTTTCTCACCTATCAATCAATCTCTACAAACTTCTCGGAAATTTTTCCAGTTTTTTCTAGATTTTGTTCCCACTTTTCTGTGAGCATAATCTAATTTTTAGGTGCTCCAAATTATTTTATCATGAGCTCCAAATACTTTATTTGGGTTTCTCATGTTCTAAAATATCTCTAAGAATTTTTCTCAAGTTGTTGGAGCTTTCGGAGTATTTTTCGCAGCTTAAATAATAATTCTGGACTTTTCTAGAATTATTTTATCCATGAAATTAATTAATTCCGAAAATAATAAATCTCTCATTTTGCCCCAACGCTTAAAGCCCATGATCTCTAAGGCTAATGCATTTATTTACTAATGGACCTTAATGTCTATTTAGGCCTATTAGTGGAGGTGGACCGTGCAACATCAATTAGTATCATATTACTAGTTGATGTGAAGGTGGAGAGTTTTTCTCCCTATAAGTATGTACCTACCCCATGAGCAAAGCACACCAAAACTACCGTAAGACGAGCCCCTAGTTTGGGAAATCTCTCGTGTAGTAAATTAAATATTTCTCCTCCTTCTCGTGTGGTCCCTAGGCCGAGGCCCTTCAGATGGATGGAGGTAGAAGATGAAGTATTTGTGGTTCTACCACTGGTTCGTAATATCTTTATCGTTTCTTCGTTTTAATTCCGTTTTGCTCTGTTTTAGTTGCGTTAGTTTCGTATAGTTGCACTCTACACAGTAGTGTTAATGTTTTCTTGTCAGATGTTTTTTTTCATATATAGCTAAATATTAGATTGATTAATATGTTTGTAATTAGATTAATGATTACGCAAACTGGTTTCCAAATAAAAGCAACATAGGAGAATATGGATCTTTTTATAATTACTTGTCAACTTAAATATTTATTTATTTTTTATAAATTGTCTAGTTTAAACATGATTCGGATAAAGTCAGTTTAGATGCAATTTCATTAAAATTTATTCAATGCCTTTTTGAATTACAACTTAAGTTTATAATATTTGTCTTACATAAATAAACATTAACTTGATTAATATCAACCTGAATGTCTTTTGAATTATAAGATGATTAGTTCAACCTTGAAACTATAAATATTTAGATGACTTGAATACTATAAACTATATATAAATAAAATATGACCAGGGTTAAACCTAGCTTTGTAATTCAATTGATTAATCTAATTTTAGAATATTTCTTCAGAATGTTTATCACCTTATTTCAATAACTAATATGCATTAAGTTTATAGTCGGTCTTTTGCGTTATGTTGTAATCGTCTCGATAGTCGCGTGTCCTCTTTAATGGTAGCTCCGTTATCCGTCGTTCTTGCGTTTTCGTGACTGTAGCAACGTACCGTGTCGTTTAGTGCGCTTTCTTTCGAAGTGTCTCTCTTGTTTGGTGTGTTGTTCTTAGTTGTCCCTATTTGGTTGCTATGATCTACGAGTAGAAGAAAGACTATCTGTGAGCGCCGAAGATCCGAAGGTGAAGACCAGAAGCTGAGTGCCAGAAATTGCAAATGAAAGATTAAGTTGAGGCTTTTCAGAGCAAGTTGCTTTGGGCATAAAGCAACTAAAAGGCAAGTATAGGTTGGGTATTCTTTTTTGTGACTATGATCTGGTGACTTGATTAATGTTTAAGCAAGAAACGATAAAAATGACTTTTTAGCAACTTGAGGATTTATCTGTAAGAGAATCTCCGGGATTTACAGTACAACTGTAAGGGCTATATGGCTCTGGCTTTAGCATAGTATGAGGACCTTTTCTACCTTGTTAGAGGTTACCCTTGTGGTGCAAATGGGGAAAAGCAGATTGTGGATCCCTAGGACTGGTTGTATCACACAGACTGACTTTGAAAACCTAGCGGCCCTAACTTGTTAGACGAACCTTTGAAAGGCTTCATAGTGAACCCTGCCTGCTCACCTTGGGAGTGTTTTGGGGATTGGCCGCCCCGGGCATATGGGTAATCACGACTCACAGTGAATGTGTACACCTCTGTGCAGAGTTTAATAAACTGGTATACTAGCCTTGCTCAAGGACACGAGCGGCCTTAGAGACATCTACATTAAAGATGATGATTCTTGTTTTGTTAAGATGCTCCTTTACTTATCAATTATGCTTTATATTGATTATGTTACATTGATCATGAGTTTATGGGATCTATACTACCTTGTTGCTATGCTTGCGGAGTTCGACATGGACTCACCCTTGCTATTTCCCCCACACTCCAGACTTTAGTAAACTTGCCTCAAAGATCGATGGTGTAATGGTGGAGTTCCTAGAAGACTGATAGAAGTGCTAGGCATATGTTACCCCCAGTCAGCCATCCCTGAGAAGAATGGAGACTGAAGTTTAGTCACCGTTCCGTGATACTCTGATGTAAGTGTTTAATATCGCTATGTCTACGTTATTTAATAACATTGTTTCTGATACTTTTTCATTCTAGCATATATGTGGACTTCCTGGACACACATATGATTATTCTGGTTTTGTTTTTTAGAAAACCAGGTGTGACAGAGTGGTATCAGAGCAGTGTTGACTGTAGGACGTATGCCAAGTAGCACTGGACGTATTCTAAAACTCATTTCACTATAAAACTATTTTGTCATCCCTTGACCCTTTGGTTTTGACTATTTCCTCTTCCTTGTCTTGTTGTATCCCCTCCTTGATAGCTTCCTTTGAGCTATTATTTCTTACTTCCTTGGTTTTTGTTTTATGTTGTTTTTACTAAAAGTTTTCTGATCTCACCTTTTTCAAAAGTTCGATGGCCTTTCATCATCCATACTCTTCCCTTAGGATGACCACCATTGTTGAAGAAGCACGTGTAGTGTCGATGAATGTGTTGTGTGCTTGTCTGGTTTGGTGTGATTCTTGGGTGTCGTCTCTGTTCTTGTGTTTCAAAGGAGGCCCAGAATCGTGTTGAGAATTAGCTCAATCTATGTTAAAGTGGGGTAGTATCCTCTCTTGACCTACCTAATCTTTGATCTATCCTAATTCTTGTTGTCTTTTCCCTATATCATCCTTGCCTACTCTTGGTTTCCATGATTTCTCCTTTATCTCAACCCAATGGAGGATAAACACATAATGGATGCATCAATAGTAGCAAGCCTTCAAGAAAGATATGTGTTCAATGATATCGCCAGGTGGAACAAGATCTTTGTTAAGTGGGGTAGCGTTCGCTACCATTATCGATCTCAAGCATCTCAAATCCTGAGACAAGAAGACCTAAAGCCCAATTGCTATCGTATTATCATCTTTTGCTAGTCTTTGCCCCTTAACCAATCTCACCTCTTGCCATCAATCTTTATCTTTCTTATCACCTTTTTGTTGATCTTCGATAGCCGTTCTTGCACCTCATTAATCTTGAAACAATCTTAAAGAGCTATCTTCAATTTCTTTATCAAACTTTGTTAATCCTTAATCCCTATATGATATCTCAACAAAGGTCTCAGAACAACCTTGATGATCACCTTTAATTTTTCTTCCTAGTCTCTCCAAATCTCGGGATGAGATTCCTGTTAAGTGGGGTAGAATTGTCACACCCCAAAATTTCTATTTTGGGTTGTGCATAGGAAACACTAAATAAAATAAATGTTTTAATATTCAGATAAAATTTCCTAAGTTTAGTTTATGATAGCATCAATTAGTTATAGAAAAAAATAAAAAAATGAGGATCTTTAAATTTTTCTAATCTAATTTGACAGGCTATTGTTTGATGTGATGTTTGCTTGTTAACTCTTGTGTGTTGAGAGTGAGCAAGGTCTTTAAAAATACGTTTAGTAGGTCGATCTTTCTTCTCCAGCATGCCTTTATCTTTTTCTATAATCAATATTCCTTGTTTCTCATATCAAGTTTTCATCGGGAGCTTCCTAAAAATCTTCTCTTTTTGTAATGCAAATTACTCCTTTCAATTTCTCGCCTATCAATCAATCTCTACAAACTCCTCAGTAATTTTTTTAGTTTTTTCTAGAATTTGTTCCCACTTTTCTATGAGTATAATCTAATTTTTAGATGCTCCAAATTATTTTATCATGAGCTTCAAATACTTTATTTGGGTTTCTCATGTTCTAAAATATCTCTAAGAATTTTTCTCAAGTTGTTGGAGCTTTCGGAGTATTTTTCGCAGCTTAAATAATAATTCTGGACTTCTCTAGAATTATTTTATCCATGAAATTAATTAATTCCGAAAATAATAAATCTCTCATTTTGTCCCAACGCTTAAAGCCCATGATCTCTAAGGCTAATGCATTTATTTACTAATGGACCTTAATGTCTATTTAGGCTTATTAGTGGAGGTGGACCGTGCAACATCAATTAGTATCATATTACTAGTTGATGTGAAGGTGGAGAGTTTTCCTCCCTATAAGTATGTACCTACCCCATGGGCAAAGCACACCAAAACTACCGTAAGAGGAGCCCCTAGTTTGGGAAATCTCTCGTGTAGTAAATTAAATATTTCTCCTCCTTCTCGTGTGGTCCCTAGGCCGAGGCCCTTCAGATGGATGGAGGTAGAAGATGAAGTATTTGTGGTTCTACCACTGGTTCGTAATATCTTTATCATTTCTTCATTTTAATTCTGTTTTGCTCTGTTTTAGTTGCGTTAGATTCGTATAGTTGCACTCTACGCAGTAGTGTTAATGTTTTCTTGTCAAATGTTTTTTTTCATATATAGCTAAATATTAGATTGATTAATATGTTTGTAATTAGATTAATGATTACACAAACTGGTTTCCAAATAAAAGCAACATAGGAGAATATGGATCTTTTTATAATTACTTGTCAACTTAAATATTTATTTATTTTTTATAAATTGTCTAGTTTAAACATGATTCGGATAAAGTCAGTTTAGATACAATTTCATTAATATTTATTCAATGCCTTTTTGAATTACAACTTAGGTTTATAATTTTGGTCTTACATAAATAAATGTTAACTTGATTAATATCAACCTGAATGTCTTTTGAATTATAAGATGATTAGTTCAACCTTGAAACATAAAGTAGTTCGATTAGTCTTCTCTCATGTTTTATGTTTTCTAAACTATAAATATTTAGATGACTTGAATACTATAAAGTATATATAAATAAAATATGACTAGGGTTAAACCTAGCTTTGTAATTCAATTGATTAATCTAATTTTAGAATATTTCTTCAGAATGTTTATCACCCTATTTCAATAACTCATATGCATTAAGTTTATAGTCGGTCTTCTGCGTTATGTTGTAATCATCTCGATAGTCGTGTGTCCTCTTTAATGGTAGCTCCGTTATCCGTCGTTTTTGCTTTTTCGTGACTGTAGCAACGTACCGTGTCGTTTAGTGCGCTCTCTTTCGAAGTGTCTCTCTTGTTTGGTGTGTTGTTCTTACTTGTCCCTATTTGTTTGCTTATATGCTTGTTAGTGTGCTGGGTTGCTATGATCTACGAGTAGAAGAAAGACTATCCGTGAGCGCCGAAGATCCAAAGGTGAAGACCAGAAGCTGAGTGCTAGAAATTGCAAATGAAAGATTAAGTTGAGGCTTTTTCAGAGCAAGTTGCTTTGGGCGTAAAGCAAGTAAAAGGCAAGTGTAGGTTGGGTATTCTTTTTTGTGACCATGATCCTGTGACTTGATTAATGTTTAAGCAATAAACGATAAAAATGGCTTTTTAGCAACTTGAGGATTTATCTGTAAGAGAATCTCCGGGATTTACAGTACAACTGTGAGGCTATATGGCTCTGGCTTTAGCTCAGTATGATGACCTTTTCTAGCTTGTTAGAGGTTACCTGTAACACCCTAAAATTTGCATTATTTTAAAATAGGAGAACTTGATTTATTTACGCAATTCTGTGAGCATTTTAACCTAGTGAAATAATATTTTGTTTAAAATAAAATCAAATATAAGATTAAAATGAGTGTTTGTGCATACATGCCGTTGCATATTTTTAATTGTTTTTTATTTGGTTTATTTCCAGAAGAAAATTATTTCAAAAATCATTTGAAAATGTATTTGAAGTATTAGAAAAAGAAAAGGAAATAGAAATAATATCCTTCTCAGTTTCGGGCTGAAAATCAGCTCCCCTCCTTTCTTCCTCCCGGGCCGTTCGGCCTTCTCACCCGGCCCAGCTTTCTCTTCCGCGTTTGCGCGAGTGGGCCAAGCCCAGCTCGCCGAGGCCTGTCAAGCCGCCGCGCCCTCCTCTCCTGGTCTCGCTGACGCCCCTGGCCCGCTTGTCGGTATCGTCTTCTCCCTTGCTCGTGACCGAGCCGGTCACCGGACGGAGGAGTCCGTCCCCGTCTCGACCCCCTCCTTGCTTGAAGGACAAGTTGGCTAGCTCTCATAAATAGCGGCCGTCTCCACCGCCTCCCTTCATCGTATCTCGCTGCAAACCGTCGTCCACGATTCATGCATCGGCTGCCGCAACCTAAGCCGCCGCTGCCTAGATCGAGTTGACAATATTCATCGGTTCCGTGGTTCCCGTAAGCTATTGTTGGGTTTTGAGATCAATTTTGGAGTAGCCGAATACTTCTCTTCCCTTATTTTCTAATTTGGTCGCTGTTTTCATCTTGCCACCGTCTACAGAGGATCTCCGTCCGCCATTGATAGCCGCGGGACGCCCTCGGTCGATTTCCGTCGCTCTAACCGGTCTAGGTGAGTCCGCGAGCCTCCGTTCTTGCTTCTGGTACATTTGGATCGAAGAATCGTGCACTAAGTCGCTGGATTGATCAACGCCGGCGAGCCGCCGGCCAAACCGCCGCCGTCGGTCCACTGTTGGTGGCCGGCGTTCTCTTCACCCCCTTCCAACTTCTAATCTCAACCGTTCGTTTTTGATCCGGTGGCTCAAATCGGGTCATACTGGTTCGTTTGGGTAATTTGCGTAAGAGCCCTCGGGTTTCCTCATTTTTAAACCCGCAGTCCATGGCGTAAGAGAAGAATACACTTTGTTATTTTAAAAACGTAAACCTCGTCGGTTTAGATGAAAATACGCTTTCAGGTATTTACAGAATTGCCACTAGGTTTAATTAGATCATAAAATCTCCGTTTTAACTCTGATTTGATCCGTTCAAGTTGCGTTAGGTTCATAATTTCATACTCTACCTATTAGTACTGCTGTATAGTAGATTTTCCACTTTTAAAATTCAAGGTTAGATTTAATCTATTACTTTAATAAAGTAAATCTTGTTTAAATCATAACTTTTCCGTTTTAGCTCCGATTTACGTGAACTTCGCGTCTGTGTGATCCTAGAGCGATGTAGATTTGTTTTAAAAACTTTTCATCTTATTTTTCTACTGTTGGTGTACTGTTCTAATTGTAGCTTTGTTTGCTTTGTATGATTGCTCTTGGATGATTGTTTTTGATGTGCTAATCGAGAATAGACGGTGATCAGTTCGTTGGTGATCAAGAGAACTATTATGAGTCGGATCAACAGGATCAGCTAGATCAAGGCAAGTATAGCATGGGATTATCCTTGTTACCTATTCACTTTAATTCACTTAACTCATGATGCATGTGTCTCCTTGTTAAGGATGCCTTAGTATTGATCTTGTTCCTTGAATCCTATGGTTATAGCAATGGGTAGTTGCTAGTGCTCACATAAACAATGATCTTGTAATTTGACTAATGATATATGCAATAACTCTAAAAGATGATTTTTAGCAACAGGGAACAAGAGGGCTAGAGTTTTCTCTAGATTCCTCTCCGTAAGGACTTATCTGTAAGCGAACATCCGGGACTTACAGTACAGCTGTGAGGGATACATTGCTCTGGCTTTAGTCATATAAGAGGACCTTTTCTAGCTTGTTAGTGGTTACCTGTATGGCGCAAAAGGGGTTGTGTTCCGGGTTGGGTGTAGTGCGGCTCCTATCCCTATGAGTATAGGCTGCGTGTCATTGTGCCATACGGAAGGGGGGCTCTACATTTGCAAGCCACAGAAACCTAGCGGCCCTAACTTGTTAGACGAACCTGGGAAAGACTTCATAGTGAAACTTGATTGTCCAATGGGGAGTCATGACCTCGGGCTTTTGGGGATCACGACTCACAGTGAAAGTGTACAACCTCTGCAGAGTGTAAAACTGGTATATAAGCCGTGCTCACAGACACGAGCGGCCTTGGACCCTTACGGAATAGAGATCACTATTAATTTACTTGTTCTTGCTATTCATTATTCACTCTACATGATCATGTGTTTATTATGGGAATATTACCTATTTGATGCTACTCAATTGCTTAAAATATAATCAACTAAAAGCTACATGCAGTTGAACCAGTGTCTATCCTACTTGAGCTTCATGAACCCCATGTTACACTTGTTGAGTACTTTTGTGCTCACCCTTGCATTCACCCACCACAGGATGGAATCCCGAAAGTGCAAATAGTGATTACTACTACTACTTTCCTGAAGATTACTAGACTTGTGGTCAACCAGTTGACGTGCCTGTGCTATGGAGCTAGCTACCACAAGATTTATACTATGTTTCCGCTTAATTACGTAAAGACTCTGTGATACTATTCGTTATGTAATAAACATTTGTGATGATACTATTTATATTTGTCATCTTGTGTGTGATTGATCTCTGGGCGCACATAAGATTATGCATTCCATTTGTTCGTTAAAAATGGGTGTGACATTACCCTTGTGGCGCAAATGGGGAAAAGCAGACTGTGGATCCCTGGGACTGGTTGTATCACATAGACTGACTTTGAAAACCTAGCGGCCCTAACTTGTTAGACGAACCTTTGAAAGGCTTCTTAGTGAACCCTGCCTGCTCACCTTGGGAGTGTTTAGGGGATTGGCCGCCCCGGGCATATGGGTAATCATGACTCACAGTGAAAGTGTACACCTCTATGCAGAGTTTAATAAATTGGTATACTAGCCTTGCTCAAGGACACGAGCGGCCTAGGACACATCTGCATTAAAGATGATGATTCTTGTTTTGTTAAGATGCTCATTTACTTATCAATTATGCTTTATATTGATTATGTTACATTGATCATGAGTTTATGGGATCTATACTATCTTGTTGCTATGCTTGCGGAGTTCGACATCGACTCACCCTTGCTATTTTCCCCACACTCCAGACTTTAGTAAAGTTGCCTCAAAGATCGATGGTGTTATGGTGGAGTTCCTAGAAGACTGATAGAAGTGCTAGGCATATGTTACCCCCAGTCAGCCGTCCCTGAGAAGAATGGAGCCTGAAGTTTAATAACCGTTCACGATACTCTGATGTAAGTGTTTAATATAGCTATGTCTATGTTATATAATAACATTGTTTCTGATACTTTTTCATTCTGGCATATGTGTGGACTTCCTGGGCACACATATGATTAGCCTGGTTTTGTTCTTTAGAAAACCGGGTGTGACAGCTGATGAGAAGCCGAGTGCAACGAACCTCATATTAGTCAGAATATGCCTACTTTCATCATCTTTGAAGATACCATCTCGTATGTCAAAAGCAAGGACAAGACATGAGATGCCACTACGTCATGATGTGCATCATTGTATCAACAAATATCATTCATTGCACCTGATTATGCCTGAGATGGAAGATGATGAATTATTGGAGCTATATATCTGACTACATCGAATTGGCATGTTTTTACAAAGGACTAGATAAGGGTAGAGACGAGTCGGGATCCTTTTACTTGGAATACAAGACTTCGGAGATCCTTTGGAGTTCATGTAACACCCAAATTTTAGAGTTAATGAATTTTAAATAATTTAGATAACAATTAATGGCAAATTAAAATTTTAAAACTAATTGGTGATTGCATTCATGCTGTTGCATTTATTTTACTTGGTGTTGTGGAGTTTATTTTATTTGATTTGATTTTGGAAAAAATATATATAAGTGAAGAAAAGAAAGAAAGAAAAATATAAAATCACTTACCTGTGCTACCGGGCCGGCCTGCCTTCTCTCCCTCTCCCTTGGGCCATCGGGCCGAGGCCTGCTTCTTCTTCGTGCCTGCCCGCGTGGGCCGTTCAGCTTCGTCGTGGCCCAGTCGGCCCGAGCCAGCCCGAGCTAGCAGCCGCGCCTTCCCCTCCCCTCTCTTGGTCGCTGACCGGTGGGGCCCTGATGTCGGCCGTCTTCTTCTTCCTCGTAACCGGACCGGAGTCGAACTCTTCTCCAACCGAACCGCAACCGAATCTTGTATCCCGGATTTGATAACCGAAATCAACGATTTGAGGCTATAAATAGGACGCCTTGACCCTCTATTTTCCGTTTTTCATCTAAAATCGTGATTTCCACCGCAAGAAGTTGAGTTCTAGGGTTTGAGTTCGTTGAGGGCGTCGGTCGTCGGGGTGGGTTGCCTTCGGGTGATTTGGACGTCTAATTCGTCGCGTTGGTGAGTCCGCACTTGTCTCCTCTACCCTCTTGTGCTATTCTTTTGGTTGGAGGTGCTTAGAAGAGAGCTTTTGAAGCTCACCGTCGGCCGGTAATGGCGCCGCCGCCCTATCCAAGCCGCATCTCGATTACGAGCTGTCGTAGCTTTCCTAAGCTATGTAGATAGGTTCGGGGGAAGCTTCTCTTTCGATTTGAGTTGGTGGCGGGTCAAGTAGTGGTCGGAAAAGGGGGAGACGGAGTTTTCTGGCGAGGTGGCTCATGGCGGTAATGGCGGCCGTCGACGGGTGTTGAAGGAGATGACCGGCAATGGAGACCGTCTCTTTCTCTCTCTCCTGGATCGAATAGTGACTGTCCACTCTCAGATCAACGGTTGAGATTAGAACATACCTTTTCACATGGCAAATTTTCTAAAGAGACCCTTAGCTTTTTAGTAATCAACCCGCCATCCATAGCGTATTTCTGAAAATGCGTTTTCGTGTTTTGAAAGCGTATTTTCTTCCGGTTTAATCAAAAATACGTTTTTAGGTATTTACAGTTTTGCCACTAGGATTGTTTTGGTCATAAAATCTTCGTTTTAACTCCGATTTGATCTGTTCAAGTTGCGTTAGATTCATATTTGCGAGCTCTACATGTTAGTGTAGTTGTACAGTTAATTTTGATAATTTATTTTTCGAGTTTATAATTAAGTATTTATTCATCTATAGGAAATCTTAGAAAATTCATAACTTTCACGTTTTAACTCCGAATTTGGTCATCTTTGCGTCTGTGTGATTGTAGAAACGTGTAGAAGGGTTTTATAAACTTTTATTACTGTTTTGCTACTGTTGGAGTACTGTTCTAATTATATCTCTTTGTTTGCTTCGTGTATGTTTGATTGGATGCATGTGTGTTGTTGATTGATGATCGAGTATAGAAGGTGAGCAGTATCTGGACGATCAGGAGTATTACTTTGAGCCAGATCAGCAGTATCACTCGGAGAGTTTTGATCAAGGCAAGTATAACACAGGACTATCCTTGTTACCTATACATTGAAATTATCATACATGTGCATGTGCTTACCTTGGCAACCTTAGAGATTATAATTTAGTGATTGTTATCTTGATTCCTTGTCAACCTTGGGGATGCATTTGGGTAGCTATTGCTAGTGCTTAAACCAAGAACAATGATCTTGTAATTTGATTAATGGATTAAGAAATCAACCATTAAGATGATTTTATTACTGTTAAAAGGGGGCTAGAGCATGTGTATTATTTTGATGCTCTGGTTTCTCTCCATAAGGACTTATCTGTAAGTGATAACCGGGATATACAGTATAGCTGTGAGGGCTATATGGCTCTGGCTTTAGTTGTTTAAAAGACCTTTTCTAGCTTGTTAGTGGTTACCTTAAATGGCGTAAGAAAGGCTTGCCACGTTGGGTGTAGGGCGAGCCCCTGGCCTAGTGTGTATAGGCTACGGTTGTTGTGCCACTGGGAAGGGGGGTTCTACATCTGCCTGCCGAGTGAATCTAATGGCCCTAACTTGTTAGACGAACTTTTGAATGGCTTTATATGGTTCTCCGGTGTTTGGGCTTGATCTCCCCACTCATTTGGAAATCATGACTCACAGTGAAAGTGTACACCTCTGCGCAGAGTTAAAAACTGGTATACTAGCCGTGCTCACGGATACGAGTGGCCTTAGGGATTCTTATGGAATAGTTGAACATAATCGTTATATCATGCTTAATTATTGTTGATTATTATTATGCTCATGTTAATGCTATTCATTATCATTATTACAATTGATCATTGGTTCTTTAATGGAAAGCGGTTTATCTTGTTGCTACACAATTGCTAATTATATGATTAATGGCTAAACGTAGTTAAACAGTGTCTAGCCTTTTGAGCCTCATGAACCCTGTGTTATACTAGTCTTGGTGTCAACCAGTCAACCGTGTCCCTGTGTTTGGAGTTTCCGCTGGAGATCTACTATTAGTTATTATTATTTATCGTTCAAGACTATGTCTTAAATATTTATTCGCTATGTAATAAGCACTGTGATGATACTATGTAATTTGTCTACTTGTGTGTGCGATCATGTCCTAGGGCGCACATGAGTATTTTATGCATCCTATTTTTGTCCTTAAAAATGGGTGTGACAGATTGGTATCAGAGCCGTGTTGACTGTAGGACGCAAGCCTAGTTAGAATGGTCGTTAAGAGCATCCATGCTACACTTATTTCATGCTTCCTCTTTTCACCTTGTTAATTTCTAAAGTTTTATGCTTCCTTTACTTTATTCTATTGCGAAAATACATTGATTCTATCTAATCTATGTCTAAATCTTGTAGATGCCTCCTCATCCTCGTCTGTCAGCTGCACAGTACGTTGCCCGTTTCAAACCCCAGGAGCCATATGAAGATGGTGACCAAGAGCTATCTGATGCTGAATCAAGAGTTGGTGACACACCAATGGAGGATGTAATTATGGGGTGGACTACGAAGCTTCATATCATGGTTCCTAAAGCTGATGCTTTCTTCCATGATATGTTGACAAGAACCTTGGACAACTACTACTACGACTGGGAAGCTACGTTGGAGTATCGCAGTGCAGAGTATAGTCATCCATGGATGGATTCCTATTGGAAAACGGAGTTATGGGTCAAGAAAAGGGATCCTACCACTAAGGAGCCTAAGGTGGAGTCAAAGTTCATTACCCGAGTGAGCCGGGCAACCGTAGAAATAAGCATGGAGGATGTCGCCTACAATGCGTTCGTTTACTACCATGGTCTACGCTCGGACAAGACATTACAGGGTGCACTCCGGCACTTTCCTTGTTTCCTACATGATAAGGGTGTTTGGACCGTGCCGCTTGCAGATGATTCATCCTTGACTCTACAAGCTACAGTGGGATTAGCTCGTGAATTGGCTCTCCATGAGGTGGATTTGAAGGATGAGTTGCTGAAGGAAAAAGAACTTAAGGAGCAAGCTTATAAGGAGATTGACCAATTAAGGGCGGAGTTAGGTCGACCCAAGATTTATGAGAAAATTAATTAGGAAATAGGAAAAATCCCTATGTAATAGGAACGATAGTAGTTGCGAGTCGATTTTAAGTTTGGATTGTTTTAAGAGTCAGTTTGTGGTGTGAACAATTGTGTGATTGATGGATTGTTATTATGATAATATGTGATTTGGATCTTTGTAATGTGTGTTGGAGTTTTGTAGACATGCCTACAAGTTCCATGGTTAATAATATTAAGTTTGATCAAAATATATTAGTTGGTTATGAGGTGAACTTAGTTCTGTCCTTTGCTGATTTTTGGATCAGTCTGGGATGTTTTAGAAATAACTTAAAATCCGTTATTGGGAAATTTAAGAAATTTTACTGGGAATAATTAGACTTCTATATCTTTCCAACCCTGCAAGAATCGCTTTAATATCTATTAAGAGCTAAGAGATATATCTGTTCCAAGTTGGGGTTACTGCACAGTCTGGAATTCTGAAACAGTTTCGGTTAAGTTCAGTTTTTGGCCAATTTATTGACAGAATCAGAAAAAGTGGTGTGAATAAAAGTTGTAGATACTTTTGTAAGCTTTCCAACCATGTAAAGATCATCTGAATTGGACGTCTGTAGCTCGAGATATGACAGTTTTAATGAGTTGCTGAAATTGGAGTTCGCCGAGAAAAATCAGATTTTGTTTATCTATTGAATACATCATCTTGGATTGTACTGAACTTCATTTTCTATGATTTTGGAAACAGATGTGAGGCAGAGGTCGTGGCAGAGGTCGTGGAGGTGCTAACCCACCCATTACTATGGAGGAACTTATGCATACTCAGAATCAAATAATGCAAATGTTTATGTAGCACATGCAGAACAATTCCCCTGCAGGAGGACCACCACCTGTGCAAGTGAGGGACAAGCGTGGAGAATTTTTAAAGGGACGCCCTCCAGTGTTTTCTCATGCTGCTGATCCTTTAGAGGCAGATGATTGGGTGAGGGCAGTTGAGAAACAGCTGAATATCGCCCAATGCAATGATTTGGAAAAGGTGTTATATGCATCTGGCCAGTTACAGGGAACAGCTCAGACTTGGTGGGAGTCGTATCAAGCTACACGCCCTAACAATGCTCCTCCTATCACTTGGAATGAGTTTGTTAGAGATTTTCGAGCTCATCATATTCCTGAAGGTATAATTGAGCTGAAGCAGGAAGAATTTAGAAACCTTAGGATGGGACAGATGAGCGTTAGTGAATATCATGACAGGTTCACCCAGTTGGCTCGCTATGCTCCTAATGAAGTGAGGGAAGATGCAGATAGGCAGCGTCTTTTCTTAAAGGGAATTTATTATGATCTTCGCTTAAAATTGAAGGGGAATAACTATGCTAGTTTTCAAGAGCTGGTGAATAAAGCTATTGTGCTTGATAATGAGTGTAGAGAAATGGACAGGAAGAGGAAGATGAAAGTACAAAGCTCAGGAAGCAACAACCGTCAGCGCACTAATTCTCAGCATGGTTTTCATCAGAAGTTTCAGGGACTAGTTAGTCAATGGAATCGCAATCCCAATCAGAGGTGGTCCTAGAATTGGCAAAGTAATCAGTCGTAGCAGCGTTCATCATATCCACAGCGTCAACAGTATCAGCAGACTGGGCAACAGACTCCTCGCACTGGAAATCCCAATGTTACCCCCATGTAGAATAGTGCTCCCAGTACACCTACTAGGTGTTTTGTCTGTGGTAAAGAGGGACATATGTCTTACCATTGTCCTGAGAAGCAGAACTAGCAGACTCCTCAGAGCCAGAAGAGCAACCAGAGGCAATCTGGTACTGGAAGGGTGAATCATGTGTCTTCTGATACAGCTCATGATGCACCGGAAGTTATGATTGGTATGTTCAATGTACATTCCACTCCTGCAACTGTTCTTTTTGACTCTGGAGCATCTCATACATTCATTTCCAACATTTTTGTTAAAATGCATAGTATACCAAATGCATAGTATACCCATGCTAGCTATGAAAGAACCTCTCTTAGTAAATTCACCTGGAGGTACCATGCAAACCAGTAACTGTTGTCTTCCAATTAGTATGATATTAAGGGGGGTAGAGTTTAAGATAACTCCTATAGTGTTGAGGACATCTGGTATTGATGTGATATTGGGTATGGACTGGATGAAACAAATCAGGCAGAGATTCAGTGTCAGCAGAAAGTGGTAGTTGTGACCGCACCTAATGGAGATAAAATCAATGTGGATGTAGCAGTGCAGAAGCAACCAACCGCTGTGGTGAATCAGCTTGAAGATGCTATTAAAGAGAATTCAGTGATTGAGGAATTTCTGGATGTCTTTCCTGATGAATTGCCAGGTATGCCACCTGACCGAGACATCGAATTTCTTATTGAATTATTACCTGGAACTGCACCTATAGCCAAACGACCATATAGGATGGGAGTAGATGAATTAGAAGAACTTAAGAAACAAATTAAAGAATTACAAGATAAAGGTTTTATTCGACCTAGTTCATCACCTTGGGGTGCACCAATTATTTTTGTTGATAAGAAAGATGGTGGTTAGAGGATGTGTGTTGATTACCGGTCACTAAATGAGGTAACTATCAAGAATAAGTACCCTTTGCCCAGGATTGATGATTTGTTTGATCAGTTGAGAGGTGCTTGTGTGTTCTCTATGATTGATTTACGTTCTGGTTATCATCAGTTGAAGATTCGTGCCTCTGATATTCCAAAGACAGCTTTTACTACAAGGTATGGATTGTATGAGTATACTGTTATGTCGTTTGGATTGACCAATGCACCTGCATACTTTATGTACATGATGAATAAGGTGTTCATGGAATATTTGGATAAGTTTGTGGTAGTGTTTATTGATGATATACTGGTATTTTCCAAGACAGAGGAAGAGCATGCTAAACATTTGAGGTTGGTATTGCAAAAGCTTAGAGAGCATAAACTGTATGCGAAACGAAGTAAATGTGAGTTTTGGTTGAAGGAAGTTTCTTTCCTTGGTCATATTGTTTCTAATGGAGGGATATCAGTGGATCCAGGTAAAGTAAAGGATGTATTAAATTGGAAACCACCTACTGATGCTAGCGAGATTCGCAGTTTCTTGGGTTTAGCTGGATATTACAGACGGTTCATTGAAGGGTTTTCTAAACTTGCTAAACCTATGACATCTCTGTTAGAGAAGAATGCCAAGTTTGTGTGGTCTGATAAATGTCAAGCTAGTTTTGAAGAATTGAAGAAGAGGTTGACTACAGCGCCTGTATTGGTTTTGCCAGATTTGAGTAAGAAGTTTTCTATTTATTGTGATGCTTCTCGTCAAGGTTTGGGATGTGTTCTTATGCAAGAAGGCAGAGTTGTGGCTTATGCATCTAGGCAGTTGAGAAAGCATGAGTTGAATTATCCTACGCATGATTTGGAGTTAGCAGCTGTAGTTCATGCTTTAAAGATTTGGAGACATTATTTGATTGGACATAAGAGTGATATATACACTGATCATAAGAGTTTGAAGTATATTTTCACTCAGTCAGATCTGAATTTGAGGCAACGCAGATGGTTAGAGTTGATTAAGGATTATGATATTGAGATACACTATCATCCTGGTAAGGCTAATGTAGTAGCTGATGCTCTTAGTAGGAAAAGTTATGCCAATGAGATACGGACGTTATCTATGACTAGTGAGTTATGTGCTGAATTTGAATATTTGAATTTGGGAATTGTTACTAATACAATGGAATTAGTGATAGAGCCTACTTTAGAGCAAGAAATCTACAAGGGTCAGTTGAAGGATGAGAAACTAAAGAAGATAGCGGAAGATATAGTGATTGGTAAGTCACCTGGGTTTCGAATGGATGGTAATGGGATTTTGTGGTTTGGAAAGAGGCTGTGTGTACCTGAGGATCAAACTATTAGACAGGCAATTCTTCACGAAGCTCATGAGTCAGCTTATTCTATTCATCCTGGTAGTACTAAGATGTATTTGGATCTTAAACAGAAATATTGGTGGGTTGGATTAAAACGAGATGTGGCTGAGTATGTGGCATTGTGTGATACTTGTCAGAGGGTGAAAGCAGAGCATCAGAGACCTGCTGGATTGTTGCAACCAATGAAGATTCCTGAATGGAAGTGGTAGGAAGTTGGTATGGACTTTATAGTAGGGTTACCACGTACTCAGAGAGGTTATGATTCTATTTGGGTGATAGTAGATCAGTTAACCAAAGTTGCTCATTTTATACCAGTTAAGACTACTTACCATGGATCAAAATTGGCAGAGTTGTATATGGAGAGGATAGTATGTTTGCATGGAGTTCCAAAGAAGATTGTATCTGATCGAGGATCGCAATTTACGTTGCATTTTTGGAAAGCTGTACATGAATCTTTGGGAATAAAATTGAATTTTAGTACAGCATATCATCCACAGACAGATGGGTAGACTGAAAGGACTAACCAGGTATTAGAGGATATGTTGAGAGCTTGTGCATTGTAATATGGAACTAGTTGGGATAAGAGTTTGCCTTATGCAGAATTCTCTTATAATAATAGTTATCAACAGAGTCTTAAGATGGCACCGTTTGAGGATTTGTATGGACGTAAGTGTAGGACTCCATTGTTTTGGGATCAGACAGGTGAATCTCAGGTGTTTGGTACAGATGTTCTTAGAAATGCAGAAGATCAAGTGCGGGTAATTCGTGAGAATTTGAGGGTGGCACAGTCTCGTCAGAAGAGTTATGCTGACAATAGGAGAAGAGATTTAGTTTTTGAGGTGGGTGATTATGTCTATTTTAAGGTGTCACCTATGAGAAGTGTGAAGAGGTTTAACATGAAAGGCAAATTAGCACCAAGGTATGTTGGACCATTTAAAGTTATTGCTAGACGTGGAGAAGTTGCTTATCAATTAGAGTTGCCTGAGAATTTATCTGGAGTACATGATGTGTTTCATGTTTCACAACTTAAGAAGTGTTTACGGGTGCTTGAGGAGCAGATACCTTTAGAAGAATTGACTGTTAAGGAGGATCTTACTTATGAATAATTTCCGATCAAGATTTTAGAAACTGCTGAGAGAGTTACTCGAAGTCGGATTATTAAGATGTGCAAAGTACAGTGGAATCGATATTCAGAGGCAGAGGCAACTTGGGAAAGAGAGGATGAATTGAGGAAATCATATCCGCAGTTGTTAGAGTAAGCAGTTCAATCTCGAGGACGAGATTCTTTTAAGGGGGTAGAATTTGTAACACCCAAATTTTAGAGTTAATGAATTTTAAATAATTTAGATAACAATTAATGGCAAATTAAAATTTTAAAACTAATTGGTGATTGCATTCATGCTGTTGCATTTATTTTACTTGGTGTTGTGGAGTTTATTTTATTTGATTTGGTTTTGGAAAATATATATATAAGTGAAGAAAAGAAAGAAAGAAAAATATAAAATCACTTACCTGTGCTACCGGGCTAGCCTGCCTTCTCTCCCTCTCCCTTGGGCCATTGGGCCATTGGACTCTGGCAGTGAAAGTGAGCCGTGATGAGAAACTTCATCACTGCCCAATTAGAACCGGCAGTGAAATTTGAATAAAAACATTTTAACAAACTAAGGCCACTCGCCACAGGCTGCTCCTGCCACGCTGCGCTCTGCTGCCAGGTACCACCTGCACCAATGCCCATGTCTACCACCACGCTCCTACTACTTATCGGTGTTTGATGTCTGGCAACTCGCCATGGGAGTACCCGGGGCGATGTTTGAAGGGCTTCATCGTACGTAGAACTCGACGGTAACACAAAGAGACGAATGATTTATACTGGTTCGGGCCCTCTTTCGAGTAATAGCCTTTACGTCCAGTCGGCGGGAGCCTTTTGTGTTGGATTGATTGTATGATCTATACCAGGGGGCGTGCACCGTACCTCTCTTTATATAGGGAGAGAAGGCGGGGCACGAAACTAGTCCTTGCTGGTTACAATAGGAGAGTCATAATTCTATTACAGAATCTAGCTTTCCATATAAGCCAACTAGGTTGATCTAGTAATAGCTTGAAGTCCACGCCACCTTGTCTTGCGTCCTTTAACAGATCGTGGTTCAGCCTAGGGCCTATCCAGCCAGCATCCCTATGGGAAACCCCTAGGACCCTGGTCCGTCAAGCTCCCGAGCGTGTCACGGTTGAACTCAGAAGCCTCCTTGTTGCTCTAGGTCTTGCCAAGTAGAAACAAGCATAATCCGAGTGTTTTCATGTGTACCTCTACAAAACTTTTCTTGGCATCCCCCTTCCATCACTCTTTTATGCTAAGTAGGTGTTGTCTTTGTTATTTTCTGAAAAGATCTTGTAAATTGTGCAACTCTGTATCCATTGTACTATTGTTGAATAAAAAATCTTCATCTGAGCACTGTGTTGTCTAATGTATTCTGTCATGCGATTGTCCGAGTACTGCATAAATTGTCTGAGTACTCCACTGATGTGGCCATGTAGGAGATGGTCGTATCAATATAGGTACCCGAAAGGTGTGAATCCAACAAAGGGGTCTAAACATAGTGTGTCACGCTGGAAACCATCAAAAGGCATGCAGCTATCGTTTCAATCTGTGCAGTCACATTAATATGGAAGGGAACTGAAACGCTGCAATCGTTGGCGTGATTATCAAGCCAGCCGATGGGGAGAGCACTGTATAAAAGGGAGATAATCCCCTATGTCTTCTTCCTCTACCTCATTCCGCAATCTGCTGAAGCCCCCAAGCGTCGTGTTAGCGTCGCCAAAACCCCACCTTGAAACCCTAGATCTGCGAGAGGTCTGTGAAATGGGTAAGGGCAAGAGTTCAAACGCCGCCTCAATGAAAGATACCGAGAAATGGGCGTTGGATGTGCCAGAGATGGCCACCACTGCCTAGATCTGGCCGACTCCCACCATGAAGAAGAAGCATCTACAGAAGCTCCATGAGCAGGGACTCTTACGAGAGCAGAACCTTGCGGAATGGAAGGCGCCGGGAGAGCACCGAATCCCCAATCCCAAGCTGGGTGAGATTGTTCTGTCCGTTCCTTTCATTTAGCATGGGTTAGGGTTGCCTGCCTCCCCCTTCTTGCATGGGTTTTTGCAATACTTTGGCATAACCTTGAATCATTTGCCTTCGAATGCAATCCTGCATCTTTCAATCTTTGTGTACCTCTACAAAACTTTTCTTGGCATCCCCCTTCCATCACTCTTTTATGCTAAGTAGGTGTTGTCTTTGTTATTTTCTGAAAAGATCTTGTAAATTGTGCAACTCTGTATCCATTGTACTATTGTTGAATAAAAAATCTTCATCTTAGCACTGTGTTGTCTAATGTATTCTGTCATGCGATTGTCCGAGTACTGCATAAATTGTCTGAGTACTCCACTGATGTGGACATGTAGGAGATGGTCGTGTAACACCCCAGGTGTTTATCACCAATTAAGTAGGGGGTTTAAGCGCAAACATGATAGATTAAGTGTAAATGACAATGTCCAGGTCAACCTACGGAGATGAGCCTAACTTAAAGTTGGATGCTGCATCATTGCTTTATATATAGGCCATTTTCAAAGATATATGTTTGGATGGTGTTATTGCCATATTTTCATGTGTCTCACCCTGGTATCTATCTATATTGATCCCTGGAAAAGTTTCATGAAGTTTGGAATCAAAAAGTCACATGAAATGATAAGTTATATGCTTGTCGGATTAGAACTAAAACCTGCCTTTCATCCCATGGGAACTAGTGTTTGCGCAATATACAATGCAATATGTGCAACACATCTTGGACACATGTGGAACACCCTAGTGGAACATGTGTAGCACGTATCTTGAAACAACCACATGAAATGACTATAGCATTTCACTCGAGTTCTATGTTTCAAGGCATGTGAGGCCTGCACTTTTGTGCAACCTATGCATGGTGGGTATGTTTGGCCTCTACAACACCTTAACTACACTTAGGACACTCCATGGAACAATGTTCATGTTGATCATTTTGCCTAAATGTGCTTCTAAGTGATGGTTGACCATGTATGGACCCTAGGACCCTTTTGTTTGACCGTTTCAAAAGTGTAACCTAGAAGCTTTGCATGACTGTGCACCCTTTGACAAAGTTGTAGGGAATTTTATAAGGAACAAACTTTATTTAAGAGTCAAGCCATGAAAATGTGTAGAACATGCTCAAACAGGGCTCACAAGTCAGTTTTAGAGCTGATTTCAGCACTTAGCCGTTTTAAGCCCTAATTTCAGTGTCTTCGACATTGACATTCCGCGTTCTCGAGTTTTTGCTAAGAAACTTAAATGGGTCCAAATACGAAAGTTGGAGCTTATAGGGTGGAGAAGGCCCTGCAAGAAGATGGCATAAGTTGCAATTCATTTTTGGCCATAAATTCTTGTACTTGTTAATCATTGTCAACTCACTGACATTGCCGACTTGGAGGTCAATTAGCTGCCAATCTAAAGCCCTAATGGCCGAGCACCCTTAACCGAAATTGTAGAGCACAAGTAGTAGAGCAAATGTTGTTTTGGGCCCATGACCTAGTTCGGCTCAGAGGTAGCCCAAAAACGCAGTTCAAGTGGCCCACTCCGACACCTGCCACCTGTTCGGTGGAATGCCCCAACGGGAGCCGCGTGTCCGGGACGTGGCATCCATGCGCCGCAGTGCTCCCCACCGCCGCTGCCGCGCGTCTCTGCCCTCTATACACCACGTCGAGCGCGCCTCGGTCGATCCTTCTTTGCCCCTAAGCTCCCTGGCGCTCTCCGCTTTCTCCTCCTGCCGTCGCTTGTCGTCTCGGCCATGTCCGCCATGGCTGCCGCCATGGGAGCTCCGCGGCCACCACCGTTCCACCGCTCCAAGCCACCGCGACCGCGGCCGCGTACACCATCGTCTCCGCCTCTTCCTCCCCTTTCGCGTGGCGCCCCTCGGCCGAGCCACAGACGACCGGAGCGCCGCCACCACTGACACGGCCACCGACGGGCCGCCTTCACCGTGGCCGAGCAACTACCGACCACCTCACGCCAAGCCACGACCGCCTTCGGGTGCGCCTCACCACCGTGCTCCTCCGCGGTGCTTCACCGCCGTCGAGTCGCCGGCAGCCGGCCGGCGGAACCGCCCCGGTCATTTTGGGCCCCCCCCCCCCCCCCCCCCCCGCTCCTCTGTTTTCCCGAAGGAAGAAGAAGACCGTTCCCTGTGTCCTCTCTCTCTGTGTATATGACAAGTGGGTCCAGTGGTCCAGCGGGTCCCGCGAGTCAGTGTTATGAACGGCAGGGATGGGGTACACGTCGGGTGCGCCTAGCGGTTTCAATAGGGTTTGAGTAATTTCGATTTTTAATTTCCGATTTTGAGTAAATCTTCTAAATTTCATATCTCATGCTAGAAAAATCTAAAAATGGCAAGAGTGGACTTTTTGGAAACCTTGAGAATAGATCTATGCAGTAGAGTCATAAAATTTTATATGTTTATAGATGTTTTTCAATGTGTTTATTTAAGTTGAAAAAGAGCTATAGAAATGCCTTTAAACTTGACCAGAGCCAGATCTGGAGTTTTAGAACTCCAAAAATGATGATTCTTGTTTTGTTAATTTTGTGAGGACATGTACTTGCTAGGAAAAATATTAAACACCCTAGCTGCTCATTGTTTTCTTAGGGTTGTGATTTGACCTTGTTAAATAAGGAAAATCCCATTTTATTGCTTGTCATTTTATATCTTGAGTTATGATGCTCCAATTGATGTGAAAATTTTATGGTAGGATTGGCATGCTATGGATGTGCTGTGGTATAAATTTCATGGTCATTGCTTACTGTATGCTCAAGTTATTGATTTAACTTGTTTATAGCTTGATAAATAGCTTATAAATAATATATATATGATAAAATAGAAAATGTTGTTCCATTACCTTAGTATGATGTTTCTCTATCATATTGATTTATAATATGGCCTTGTGTTCACAGAAAATATTGAGTTTTAGGTTTAATTTGCTCTTACATGATTTATTGCTATAGCAATTTGTCTTTTTCATAGAGGTTGATGTACTTATCTAAATGGCTTGAAATTTGTACAGTAGACTTTTGAGAGCATTTGTGGACCCCTGTAATTTTGGTAGAATTTATGGAGCACCCTTATGATGTGGTCATAATTCCACCTAATTATCTAAATAAATTAATAAAATGTATTAAAAGAATTTATTTAGTAATGGACACTATGTTTTCTGGTGTTCATTAGTCATGTATGAAATGTTGGTAAAGTTGGTTTTATGCAATTATATGTTTGCAACATGAGTTAATAATTATTTCTTGCAATTATTGGTTTCTGAACAGATTTGAGAATATTGTTAATTACCCTATGTAAATGATGTTTTCATGTCTTGTGTGCTATAACAAAGTTGTTGTGAATTTCATGATCCAGCTGTGGTTAAATTTTGGTGGCATTTGGCCATATGGTTCAGAAACTACAGCTGTTCTAATTTGGGTTCAGATTTAGGTTGCTCTCTGTCCTTCCAGGACAGATTCTGTACCTTCTGTATTTCGACCTGGTAAATGTTAGAATCAGGTTGAGATGTTTATAAATGAAATATAGATAATTTCATAAGCTTTCCATAATGTCTTCTTGCAAGTCATTTGGAGTTGTAGATCTTCAGTTATGATTAAATTACTCAGCTGTTGGTCCGATGTCCAAAAGGTAGCAATTTCTAGTTCTAGTACTTTGACTTAAATTGTCATGCTTGAGTTTAATGATACCTGGGTGGTACCCTATGATCTTATGAGACTTGTGTCTTGATTGATGTGCTTGCCCCCTTCTATGTTATGCCTTAATGAGGTTTAAGTTAATTAGCTCTAGGTGCTTACGTGAACTTTGGTATGCTTGCATGATTACTTTGTTTATTGCACTTCTATGCATTCATACATATGCATTATTGCACCTCATTTAGGTACGCTAGCTGAAACACGAGAAGGACCTGATGTGGAGCCAAACCCGAAGATGGAGTTGGTGGATCTATCCCGAAGATAGAAGGACCGGACAAGTGATAGATTGGGAGATGCTCGTCAAGTGAATTCATCTGACAAACTCTAACTTGAGTCGGATCCCAGGCAAGCCCCGGAGCATTATAAGCCTCCTACCTTCAAAAGCAATTAATTATATATATGTTATAAAGTATTGTTGCATTAAGTGGTAGGAGTTGGTTGAAAACCTTGTTGCATTATATCATTCCTTGTCCAGATATTTGAATCCCTGAATCCTACATAGACTAGGATCGAATAGATGCTTAGCCCTGCTTTAAGCGGTAGAAGTCAGGTGATTTCCTGTCACCTGCGAGATATAGGGATATCCATATATGGCACGGTTGGCTATATTGCTATCGTGGAATGGAACCATGTGTTAATAAAATGAAATGAGACCGGGCGGGATGACGATAGTGAAGCAACAAGGCATGGAGGTCTTGGGTGTGGATCTATCCCCGTCTGAGTCGTTTAAGGACCGATTCGCTGTACGTCCTTGAGTCATGTTGAACGCAGTCTAACACTTAGTTGGCCGGATAAGTCGTTCCGACCGCGAAGCCGAGTAATATGGTTCAGGCCGGGAATCGAATGGTAGGTTGCTTCTTGGAGGAGAGAAAGGATGTGCTTGGGGACATTGGCGTGAGACCAAGGGGGGGTTAGAGTCCCTATCACCTGGCAGAGTGTCGCCCTTGGGGTTGCGACATCATTCGGACCCGCGATTCCTGAATCGTACGAAAGGTGGCTTGTGCGACCCTGGCAGGGGCCTGCGCGGTGAGTGTTAGAAATACCCCTCCAGCTGGATAGGAATTCGATTCGAATCGCCGTCGCTCCCGGTTAGTGAGCACTTGACTTGAGCAGCGGCAACGTAGATTCCATTAAATTGAACGGATGGTTAATTGGATAACGATGGAAAGGTTGCCTCAGATTATACCTGCTATGGTTAATATTGTTTGCTCCTAATAAAGTGAGTGCTCTAGTATAGGTTCTAATATAGATGACAGGTCAATGATAATTAACTTGATGCTTAAGCATTAATGATTACTTATCCATAATAAGCTTTTATGCAAAATGTTGTCAAGCTAGCCCACCTTATATCAGCCTTGCATGATCCTTGGTGTCACTTTATTTCTGGTTTTTGACGGGTAAGTCTAGCTGAGTACCTTCTCGTACTCAGGGTTTTATCCCCACTTGTTGCAGGTTGTGCTGTATCATGGTGACTGCAAGAGTTGGTTGGCTCCTGCCGTAGAGGCGGAGTGTGATCACGGGCATGATCCTTCTGAGTTATCTTCTCTCTAATTCTTTTGTTGGAAGTTGACCTTAGTATTGGCATGTATTTGAAATAAGGGTGTGTTAGTTTCAAATTACTTTGCTTCCGCTACTTTTGAACTTAAGTTGTAATAACTATGTTGAACTCCGATGTATATTGAATTACTTGTGAAATGATTGTAACATGTGACTTGTTATGTTGAATCACTACGATCTTGGCTTGTATGTTGGATGGTTTGAAATCCCTCGTGATTTCATTGGACTACCGGAGTTATATGGGCTCAAGTGCGAGAATTTGATCACTTCGGTGATTGTTTTTGTACTTGTGCTCTTATAATTTGGACGGTTCCGTTACAGGTCGTATCAATATAGGTACCCGAAAGGTGTGAATCCAACAAAGGGGTCTAAACATAGTGTGTCACGCTGGAAACCATCAAAAGGCATGCAGCTATCGTTTCAATCTGTGCAGTCACATTAATATGGAAGGGAACTGAAACGCTGCAATCGTTGGCGTGATTATCAAGCCAGCCGATGGGGAGAGCACTGTATAAAAGGGAGATAATCCCCTATGTCTTCTTCCTCTACCTCATTCCGCAATCTGCTGAAGCCCCCAAGCGCCGTGTTAGCGTCGCCAAAACCCCACCTTGAAACCCTAGATCTGCGAGAGGTCTGTGAAATGGGTAAGGGCAAGAGTTCAAACGCCGCCTCAATGAAAGATACCGAGAAATGGGCGTTGGATGTGCCAGAGATGGCCACCACTGCCTAGATCTGGCCGACTCCCACCATGAAGAAGAAGCATCTACAGAAGCTCCATGAGCAGGTACTCTTACGAGAGCAGAACCTTGCGGAATGGAAGGCGCCGGGAGAGCACCGAATCCCCAATCCCAAGCTGGGTGAGATTGTTCTGTCCGTTCCTTTCATTCAGCATGGGTTAGGGTTGCCTGCCTGCCCCTTCTTGCATGGGTTTTTGCAATACTTTGGCATAACCTTGAATCATTTGCCTTCGAATGCAATCCTGCATCTTTCAATCTTTGTGTACCTCTACAAAACTTTTCTTGGCATCCCCCTTACAAAACACACAAGAGTAACAAACAATCCACAGCCAACTCAATGGATCAAGTGCCACTAGATGCAACTCTCAAAGCAATGCACTTGAATCTCACTCAATCTCACTAGGATGCACAATCAAGCAAGGAGATGAGTGGAAGGGATGTTCTCTAGCTCAAAGTATGTCTCAAGTGTTCAAAGAGTCAAAACAGATGTCCTAAGGCTAGCCAAACAAATATTTATAGCCAACCCTTAAAGATAGAGCCGTTAGGCTCAAGAAACTGCTCTGCGCGCGCTGACCGGACGCGCAAGTTAGATCGACTGGACGCAGCCACAGCGTCTGGTCGCACCCGCGTGACTTCACCGATGCTCGCCACGTGTCCCGTTTTAAATTCCATTCGTTCAATATCTAACGGTCACAAAATGTTATTTTCTCAATGAGGGAGTGACCGGACATGCCAAAGTACTGACCGGACGCATTACACGCGGTGTCCGATTTGAGTACAAAAAGGGTCCAGAGAGCAATTTCATCAACTGGACGCATCCAATCGTGACTGACTGGACGCACCACCACATTCGATCAAACCTTCCCTTCACGCTACTCTCCTGGGTGCGTGACTAGACACGCTAGTCCCGCGAGTGATCGGACGCTCCGGTCACAAACCCTCGCACTTCGCCCCACACATCTACCGGTTGAACTGACCGGACGTGCCAGCCGTGTCCGATCCAGCGTCCGGTTCAGCGTCCGGTCACCCCAGTGACTTCCTTTCATCTCAGTTTCTTTGCCTCTGGTGTAGTGAAAAATAGGCGTTCACTTCCACAAAAGCGTCGAATCCAAACCCCTCTCTACCCCTCAAAATCCATCTCGTTCGCAAACTCCATCTCCTTCGCAAATGTGCTAACACCACCAAGTGTTCACCATCTTGTGCTTGTGTGTTAGCATTTTCTCAAATATTTTTTCAAGGAGTTAGCATCTCACTAGATCCTAAAAGCATATGCTCAAGAATATGGACCTAGTAGGACTTGATTCATGAGATGACCGTGATTGCCCCTCTTCATAGTCGGCTATCTATCCTAAACCCGGTCAATCACTTCTCTACTCATCTTTAGACCGGCAAAAGAGAATCCTATAATTATACCTTTGCCTTGATCATCTCATTCCTTATCCATCACCTATGTGCATGTTCACCATCATCTTTATCTTCATGCACTTGTGGTCTTATGGCCATCACCATCATGCTCCTTGCTCCTTCATCACATGTGTTGTTATGCCTAACTCAACTCACTTGACACAATAGCATTAGCAACTTGGTGTCATTAATTACCAAAACCAAACTTAGGCTCTCAGCCAGTGGATTAGTTCCAAAAATACTCTGTTGTTCATGCACGCTGAAGTCAGGTAATAGTTGTCTGAGGTTGACCCATGTAGTATGAATGGTATTGCATGCTGATCTACTGCTTTGAACAGCTGTTGTTCAAGATACTGTTGAGGAGGACCCAAAAGAAGAAGAGGAGGACACCTCCTTTTCTATCAGTCAGTAAGTACTTTTTCGGGTAAAACATTGTTTCTAAATACTGACACCAATGGAGTTTGTTGATATTAAATCATTCCTTAATAGATGTCATCGCCAGACCTGATAAGCACCCAGATACCCATGCAGGGTGACAGGATCCCTCTTGGGCAAGGTGCAAGCACTGTGAGTCAGCAGGAGGACTTAGTGTTGCCAGCACCCGTATCAAGTCTGGGGCTAGAGGGTTTGTCTAGTGGTGTATCACTAGGGATGCCCACCGAAGGAAAAGGTCCAGTGCCAAGTAAGTATAAACATTTCCTCCTTGGTATCATGTTGTTGCAAAATCATTGAATAACTTCTGTGCATACCAGGGTGCAAAAGGCACCAAGTACCCAAGCACTGAGTGAAGAGCCTTAGGTTGTAGAAAACTTATAGACTGGTAGTGACTAGGTGGAAGGAGGCCAGGGGAGCGGGCCTGCGTTTTCACCTAGGTCCATAGAGGTACAACCTTAAGGTCAAGAGATCGCTGATGGTGAAGCAGATCAGCCTGCATAGCCAGGTACTATGGCAAGTGTGGAGGCGCCGTAGCCACAAGCAACGTAGTCTATTGGTGATGAAGTATACTAGGGCTAGGGTCGGAGACAGTGGAAGCCACTACCGATGAAGATGTGCATAGCGTGAAGGGCAACCCAAGTACTGCCACACCGAGTGCTCCTGCTCCGGACGTGGCGACGTTGAGTACTCAAGCATCAGAAGAGGAAGGAGTCATTCTGGTGACCGAACCCAGATCACAACTCCAGGCATACAATCTGGACTTGCCGGGTTGATGGAATCCTAGACTGGGTTTGCTGAATCAAGCCTCTGCTTTGATGGCAAGCTATGGGTAAGTATCATAATTTAAGCATTCCCTGCTTTTGATGTCTTCTGAGTTCTCATTGTATAAACAGTTGTATGCCTAGGACATGGAGCTAAAAGCCGCCGCCCAGGTTGACGAGGTGCAGGCAGAGCTTGCCAAGTTGAAGGAGGAGCGGGCCAAGGAAAAGGCTGAGTGGGAAACTGCACAGAAACTTCATGAAGGGACTCTCTATGTCCACCGTGCTCAAATTGGTGAGGTTGAGCATCACAAGTCAGCCACCAAACATAGAAAGAATGATGCCTTTGAGTCCTTATTAAAGATGGCTGAGAAGGCCGAGCTCTTCGAAACCAAGTTAAAAGGTAAGAGAATTGTATGGCTTCTCTATGATCTTTGTAGTAGTTGGTGATCATGATAATGATCGAGTTTGTTCCTCTTTTTGTAGATGAGCAGGTGAAAACTCAATGGCTGGAAGGTGAGGTGAAGGACATCAATGAGACCCTGAGAGCCTAGCATAATCAAGCAGAAGAGGTAATAGAACGGGCGAGTGAAGATCTTGCACAAGCCAAGCTTATAAAGCATGGTGCTAATTGAGATCTAATGCAGGCCATGAAGAGGGTGACCGATGTGTAGGCCCAGCTAGAGAGGGTGCAAATGGAGCGTAAGGCACTCTAGGATGTCATGAAGCCACTTGCTCTCCTCTTTTGTAGGTCAGAAGATGGTGATAAGAGGTTGATAGACATCGTGATGGAGATCCCCAGCCGCTTCAAGAGCTATGTGCATGGAGCCACCAAGGTCTGCATCCGGAATGTACTTGGAACTCTCCTAGTACTATATCCGACAGTAGATCTGTATCAACTGAATATCGACTATGATGACAATTATCGCACCCGATTTTTCGAAGAATACCAAGCGCTAACTACATGTGTGCCCAGGATGTCCACACAACACATATAGTGAAAAATATGGAGAATATCAAGAGCAATGCTTTATTATATATCGACCATAGTTACAACAGGACTTATAACTATTATAAAAGCATAGCAGAAACTATTCTTGATCTTCTCTTCGGGGCTTCATACTCCACAGGGACGGTTGACTGGGGGAAGCACTCGCCTAGTACTCATGGACTCCGCAAGAAACTCTTCACTTGATTCACCATCTGGTACCCATCTGGGATTTTTATTGGTGACAACGACATGCGTCAGCTCACCATGCTCAGCAAGTATACCATGAGGTTATGCAAGGCTCAAGAAGGCTTGACTCAGTTGTACTGCAGTCAACATTTTTAGTTGGTCATAATTTATTTATTATGCCTATGTTTCTAAGTTATGCTTATGGCTCCCATGTGAATATAATTAGTTATCACCATCAACATTAATCATATCCCAAACCATCCATAGAACCACCTATCTCAGAAAGGATCCAGGCCGCTCGTGAGCGTGAGCACGGCTGATATATCAGTTTGATCAAACTCTGCAGTGTGTGTACACTTTCACCTTGAGTCGTGAATACCCCTGTGCCCAGGTGCGACAACAATGAAGACCACCTAGCCACCATGGAGAGAGCTGAAGAAGAGCTTGACAGGTTGGCCACCTTAATTGCCCACAATTTAGATCTGAGGATGGAGAAGCCTGATGATTAGGCTTGCATAAGTCTAAAAAAACTTGTTAATCATGTGTGCCGGGTGGGCACATCTTTTGTAAGAAACATTGTTCCTTTTGCTGCTGTTGGCTGTTAGCTTTAACGAAAAACTTGGCCTTATTTGATATCAGATGTGTTATGTCTTGTTGGTGTACTGATATGCCCAAGACAGTTTATCCAAGTTAAATCCTTAGACTTGATATTCTTGTAGTCTGTTTCAGCTGTAAAATGTGCCTTGTATAGTCCTTTAGAAAGGCGCGTAAGACTGAATAGCCGAGTAAAAAGTAATCAACGTAATCAATGATTAGAATCATGTTAGACTTTTTCTGTTGATGTTAATTGCGCAAAGTCACTTGTTCAACGAACCCTTGTAATCATTGTTAGTTATTAAGATCCCGTCCCGTAGCTAACGAATCAGGTACCCTGCTTCTGGGAATCACCCTACCTAGGACAACATGTATTAGTTAGAATAAATGTTGGTAGTTGGCTCCCTGCCAAGGAGATGTGAGCCGTCCGAGTAGAAGGCGTATCTCGTGGGATATAGCATAATACTTGGTGTATAGAGTATAAATCTGTGTATCGAGTAGTCTTATCATATGTGGAGATGTGTAGTTGTGTAAGCAGACAGCTATATATCCCGTATTTGAAGTATAGTAGAAACAATTGAGAAGTTGTGTACCCTGGAAGAAGTAAAGAAACAGATGCATCTAGCGAAGAATTTGGATCTTGTATTTATTAACCAAGAACCTTGTGTACATAAGCTAGAAGACTGAAACTACTTAAACAAGGAAACTATTTAGATAGTACTAAGCATAAAATCTCCATAGCTGGTCGATGTTCCAAGAGTTGGTACGGGATCACCGTCCTCTGTGACTAACTCGAAGGAGCCTAACCGAGTGACTTTGGAGACGATGAACAAACCTTCCCAGGGGTTGAGTAGCTTGTGTCGTTCTAAAGTATTCTGGATATGCTTGAGGACTAGATCTCCAACTTGAAAGGTGCGGGGGCGCACATTTTTGTCATAGTGATGCCATAGGCCTTGCAGATACCTGGCGGAATGGAAAAGTGCATTGAGCTTGACTTCTTTAGCACTGTCAATTTCTAGCCATCGGGTGTCATTTGCGTCGCCTTCGTTGTACTGCTCAACCCTGGGAGGGTTCTATATCAAATCTGCTGGTAAGATGGCTTCTGAGCCATAAACCAAGAAGAAGGGTGAATACCCTGTTGCTCTACTCTGTTGAGTACATAGTCCCCAGACTACTTTGGGTAGCTCGTAGATCCACTTGCTGCCATAATCCTTTAGCTCATCAAATAATCGGGGCTTGAGTCTAGCTAGTAATAGCCTATTGGCCTACTCGACTTGGCAGTTTGCTTGAGGATGAGCGACAGAGGCGTAATCGATGCTCATGCCGCAATATTGAGCGTAACTTCTGAATTTGATAGCCATAAAGGGTGAGCCAAGATCTATGATGATCCGATTGGGCATGCCGAACTAGTACATAATGTATTGCATGAACTCGACTACCTTTGTAGCATTGAACTTGATGAGTGGCTTGTACTCTATCCACTTGGTGAACTTGTCGATAGCCATGTAGATGTATTCAAAACCACTTGGTGTGTGCTTGAGAGGTCCTACCATGTCAAGCTCCCATCATGAGAAGGGCCATGATGGTGGGATGTAGATGAGGTTGTGAGCTGGGACATGTGCCTGCTTAGCAAAAAAATTGATAGACCTTGCAGTGTCATACCAACTCTTCTACGTCTTTCAAAGTTGTAGGCTAGTAGTACCTAGATCTAAAAGCCTTGCCAACTAAAGTTCTAGAGGCTGCATGATTGCCATAGCACCCGGAGTGGATTTCTTCCAAGATCTTCTGCCCTTCTTCAGGTGTAATTGTTGACGGTAGTTAACTATCATTTTTAACCGTCAATTTAACCAAGAAAATGCTATAAAAAGAATTACCATCATAGATTAGGGATTTAACTGATAGAATTCCACGAGTTTTGGTGAATATCTATTTCGATAGGGAGTTATCAGGAAATAACCAAAGAAGGCCCACATGTCATGATTACATAGAGAGAAAGACCCACGCATGAAAAGGAAGAATCTAGAAGACTCGGGAAGGCACCCCCTAGAAGGTGGGGCCCACCTATCAAGATGACAGGGTGCCTGCCCAAGCCACGTGGGCGCCCACCCTCCCCTCCTGACCAATTAGAAACAATCACGCGGATCGCCCCTCCACCGTCATTAAGGATCAATATTAAGCGTTGATTAAAGTCGGTTTGATCCAAGGGCTGTGGTGCATTCTAGAGGGCTATATAAGCAAGGCCCCCTAGCCCTGGATTAGAGCAATTAAAAAACCTTAATTCATTATTTCAGAGAGAATTAGCTTGAGAGGGGTCCCTTGAATGGATCTCCTCTTTAGAGCCTAGTATTCAAGAGAGTTTAGCTTTTTAGTCTCTAGGTGAGATTAGAGTTATTCTTCTAGATTAAGAGAGATAGAGTGGAGGAAGAGTTTGGAGGAAGCCTGGCCTATTGGTGTCTCCTCTCCAGGTTCTACCTATGAGATCAAGTCTCCCTAACCCGGAGCTTGCTTCTGAGATTCTTCGGTAATTCAACTTCTAATACTAGTAAGTACATGTTATTATTGTTCTTTGGTTTACAAGTTTACTTTATTCTCTTCACCTAGAGGGTAGAGTAAAACATCCATAGTGTAAGCATGGTACTTGGGCTCGGGGACTCGTAGATATCCCCTGTCTAGACGGATCGGTGGTAGTAGCGCGGGAAGTGACAATCCCGTTGTTACCTTTGGAGCCTCCTCTCGTTAGAAGGATTGGTAGGATTTGTGTGCCAGGGTTAAGCATCCTTTGTGGTGTCTATTTTCCTTCGGTACGTCCCTAATAAAGCAATTGTCACATAGCTTGCCACAGGTTAGAACTAGGGTGTCGTAAGTAGTATTCTCTATATCGCTTATATCACATTACCTTGATTGCAGCTCAGGGGTAGTAGCAAATAGACTGGGTTAGTCATCACACGTTTTCTCCTAGCGGATAAACCAATACAATACTCTGGAATTATCTCCCAGGTGAAGTGCTCACCGATATCCGTGCACTTGCAGATTATTTCTCTTTGATTCTTCTATGTGTGTAACCAATATCAATAGTAATGCATTTAAGGAGGATGCCAGATGAAGCACCCCATTGGTAGAGCTTGTCTTCGACTAAGACGTAGTTCTTGCTCCTTCATGTGATTTGCTCTGCCTCTACCTTATTAGCGGGCAGCTTGTGATCTCGAATGTAATCAATGAACACTTGCGTCCATGCCGGGTTGACCACAGTACCTGGACATCAAGAGTCGGAGTACTAGTGGGAGTGGAAGCTTCTTTTTTGATTGAAGGGACTTGGAGTTCCTGAACAAACACAACGGGGGGTACCTTGGTTTTGTCTGATCCCAATTTGGCCAAAACATCAGCTGCAACATTGAGATCTCTCATGACATGGAGGATTCTAAGCCTTGGAAGTGTTACTCAAGTAAGCGGACTTTTGAGCAGTAAGAATCCATGGTTTCCTTGGTGTAATCCCAATCCTTGTTCACCTAGTTGATGACCACCGAGGAGGCCATGAAGGAGGGCCTTGAACTCAGCTTCATTATTTGTAGCAGACCAAAGTATCTATAGAACGTATTTTAGATGCTTTCCATCTTGAGATATGAAGAGGACACCCATGCCTGTGCCTCCTAGCTTGAGGGAGCCATCAAAGTACATCTTCCAGTGATCCAAGATGACTATCGGAGTGGGCTGCTAGGCCTTGGTCCACTAGGCTATAAAATCAGCCAAGACTTCTTACTTGATAGCCTTGTGGGGGGGCGAACTCAATGTTCTGAACTCTGAGTTCGACTGACCTCTTGGATATGCGTCCTGTTGCATCTCGATTGCGTAGGACATCACCAAGTGGTAAGTCAGATACCGCTATTACCTTGTGTCCATCAAAGTAGTGGCGTAGCTTGCATGAAGTGATCAACAGGGCGTAGAGAAGTTTTTGTACATGTGGGTACTTGGTTTTGGATTCTGATAGTACTTCACTAATGTAATAAACAGGTTGTTTTACTTTATATACGTGTCCCTCTTTAGCCCACTCTACCACTATTACCGTGCTGACTACCGTAGTAGTAGCTACAATGTAAAGTAGTAGAGATTCATACTTCTCAGGTGGAGTGAGGATTGGAGAGTTGGACAGGTACTCTTTGAGCTTCTGGAAAGCTTCATCGGCTTTAGCTGTCCACTTAAACTTTCCTGACTTCTTCAGTAGCTTGAAGAAGGGCCACCCTTTTTCCCCAAGTCTTGATATAAAAAGATTGAGGGTGGCCATGCACCCTGTTAGCTTCTGAACATCTTTGACACAATGGGGTCAAGTCATCCGGGTGATTACTTGGATCTGCTTCGTACTAGCCTCCATACCGCGATGACTGACAACGAAACCCAGTAGCTGCCCGGAGGGTACTCCAAACATGCACTTTGTTGGCTTAAGCTTCCACTTATACTTATGTAAGCTGTCAAAGGTTTGTTGTAGGTCTACAATCAGGGTAGAAGGATCCTTGGTCTTGACGATGACATCATCCACATAGGCTTCTACATTTTCACCAATTTGTTTACTTAAGCATGCCTGGATAGCACGCTGATAGGTGGCACCAGCGTTTTTCAACCCAAAGGACATGGTTGTGTAATAGTAGGCACCAAATGGAGTGGTGAAGGATGTCTTGCTCTGATCCTCTAAACGGAGGGCAATCTGATGGTAGCCTGAGTAGCAATCAAGAAAGGACAAAAGAGCTGACCAAGCGGTGGAGTCCACAATCTGATCAATGTGAGGTAAGCCAAAGGGATCCTTCGGGCAATGCTTGTTGAGATCTATGTAGTCGACACACATGCACCACTCCTTCGAGTTCTTCTGAAAAGTACCGGGTTAGCGAGCTAGTCCGGGTGAAGAATTTCCCTGATGAACCCAACTGCCAATAACTTGGTAATCTCTTTCTTGATCATGGCCTTCTTATCTGGTGAGAACCGTCGTGGACACTGCTTGACTGGCTTGGAGCCAGGGTTAAGATCCAATCTGTGCTCAGCCAACTCTCTCGAAACATCTGGCATGTCAGTAGGCTTCCACGCAAAGATATCCTTGTTTTTTTGAGAAAGTTGGTGAGTGCGAGTTCCTATTCCTTAGAGAGGTGGGCACTGATGATAGCTGTCTTTGAGGGATCACCAGTACCTAGATCAATCTTGATAGTATCCATCTTAAAAGGCAGAGCAATGAGTCCCACTTTCTTAGTCAGAATCTCCATGTCTTCCAATTTAGTCCATTGTGCTAGGTTGGCAATCTCCTATCCTTCGTAGACCTGTTGCGCCTTGGCTGCAATCTAAATGGCTTCCATGTCGCAGTCCTATGAGCTCTTGAGGTCACCTAGGAAGGAGAGTAGTACTCCCTTTGGACCTGACATCTTGAGCAAGAGGTATGGGTAGTGAGGGACAACCATGAACTTGGCCAGAGCGAGTCGACCAAAAATAGCATGGTATGATGATTCGAAGTTGGCGACCTTGAACTTGATGAACTCCAAAAAGAAATTGTCTGGGTTGCCAAACATAACTAGGAGTGTGATCTATCCGAGTGGCATAGCAGCCTTGCTGGGTACTATCCCATAGAAGGGGATGTCAGTGGGGTGAGTAGGTGTTGGCGGTCACTATTGCACATTTTGAACCGCCAATCTAAGTCCAAAATAGGAGAAATGAACAATCTTTTAACACATGTGCATATACTTTGACCTAGTTCCACTTGTTTCTCGAGAAAACATGTTTTGCAGGAAAATACCTGGAAACAAGTGAAAATGCACAAAACAAAGTAAAAAGCGCAAGCAAAAAGCGAATTCCACGTGAAAATGCACAAACAAAGAAATGGAGAAGCCCACCTTCACGTGACAACCTAGGCCAAGCACCACCGTGGGAGGGGCCCAGGCCCAGCTAGGAACCAACCATGTGAAGGTGGTCATGAGTCGGCCCCACCTAGGTACAGGCACACCAGGGGTGCGGCCGTACCCCTACTGCTACCTCCTAGGCCCAACTTCCACCGATTGATGCATGGTGGCATGCTTTGGCGGTTTAGCATAGTTTCCTATTTTTTTAGCACAACATCATGCAAGTATATAAGCATGGGTGGAGCTCTTCTTCAAAACACACAACATCATCTTGGAGCTACACCTCACTACCCTCACTTGTATTCTTTAGTCTTAGCTTTAGTAGTTTGTGAGCAAGGCTAGAGCTACTTGGAGAGCATGTCTCCTTGGAAGAAAGAGAACTCTTGGTATGAATCCAACTATGAAGAGTTCTTCCTTATTCAAGTTCTCATATCTTTCATATAGCAATGCATATGAACTATAGTATAGTTTTATTCGTGTTATAATCATGACATATGAACTAGCATATAGTTCGTGGTTTATGATCATGACTTGTTTAACTATGATCTTAATCATTCATATAACTTATATGAGTAGAATTAGAGCTAAGTTGAGGTGGTGGTTCATCATGCCTTCGGGTGTGCCCAAGTCCTTTACCTATCGATCCGTAGGGTCAGGGACCCAGGGGGATTTGGGTAGTTTCTATATATGCAAGCATGGTGCTTGGGTATGGAGGAACGGGTGAATACATTTCCCTTTCCATGGTTGAGGGGTAGGCGGCAGGTGGTGACAGCCCTGTCCCTCCCTTGTAATCCCCCATGTTTGTCTGGGGTGTAGGAGTCTAAATTGTCACATGAAGATGCTGGTAGACCAGTACTCAGTGGCCTCCTAACCTATCTTACACTTAGCTCTAGCTCTAATCATATAACTTGTATGATCACTAACTATTCTTTGCACGACTATATTAGAACATGCTGGCTCCACATAGGAACATTCTTTTATTCTTTGTTTTCCTTTTATCCCTGAGGTTAGCCCAGATGTGTGTCCACTATCCTTGAAATACCGTTTTTACCCCTGTCATGAACTAAGGTCCATCATGCAAGTATGTAATCGTATTCATGCCCATGCTAGATACATTATACCATGCCCTCCTTTGGGAAAATATAAATAACAATACCCTGAATACTTTTGGGTGAAATGCTGCAACGATAGTTCCATACGCTTGCGGATTTGGTCTGTAATCATATTAGGACTATTATGGTTGGTGTTCCTTGGTGGCGTTGCTAAGATTAACTCAATCTTAGTAACGGTGTTAAGGAATAACAACTAGGCATTTCTAAGTGCCATTGCCCAGCGACTGTAAACCCCACAAGCATGTCTGGCACCGATGCTAAGGGAATACATTCCTGGGTAGTGATGTTTAGGAATGCCAACCAGGTATTTCTTGTGCCATTGCTGGTGATGAACTTAAAACCTCCTCACTTTGTGATTGCGCTAAGAAACACCAATAGTAGGCTGGTAAAATCTAGGCCTATCTTCTTCAATGTATCTACGAATATGATATTCAATCCTGCATTGCCATCAATCAGGACCTTGGGGATTGTCATACCAGCTATTGTGGGACCCAGGACGAGTGGGTAATGGCCGACGTTAGCCACGCTAGTCCATTGATCTTTTCTAGAGAATTGGATTGGGTACTCAGACCAATTAAGGTACTTTGGTGTTGAAGGTTCTCCTACCATGATTTCCCAAAGAGCCAACTTTCTCGTGTGCTTGTATGATGAAGATGGAGCTCTAGCAAAGATTACTGTGATTTGGCTCTTAGACTATTGAAATCTTGGGTCAGTATTTGCCGTCTCCATCTTTGTTATTGTCATCCTTGCCCTTGCCCTTGATGTTCCTGCCGTACTAGCCTAGCTCTTGGAGTTGCTTGCACTCGGTCACCATGTGCTTGGCACCCTTATGGAAATGGAAGGGTAGATTCTTGAGGTCTTCAAACTCCTTGTTGTTTTGTTTGGACTTTCTTGGACTTGTCCATGGAGGCAAGGGTGTTGTCGGGTCCTCGCTTTCTGCTGGACTGTCCACCCTGATTGCCCCTAAGATCATAGCCCATATTGTCCTGTGGGCCACATGGGAATCGTTCACGAGTATGCTCTTCGGATGCAATCATCTTCTGTACTGTATGCTTGAACTCCTCAGCAGTTTCTGGATTATCATCGCAGAATTTTTTGAACTACCACTTTGTTGACGATAGTTAATGTATATCATAAACCGTCAACCTACCTTGCATAAATGATGAAAGTTAATCAATATCATAGAGTAGGAGGTTATTATTGACATTTTCTATGAGTTTTGGTGAATCTGTGTTTCTAGTAGGATTTAATCAGAAAATCGGCAAGGAGGATCAAAATGTCAAATAGAATCAAACTTAACCATGACAAAAACTACTCCAAAAGGTTTTAGAGGACACCAGAAGACACCACACCACAGCAGACCTTGAGAGGATGACAAGCGCCCGGCCCCCTATGGGTCCACTCATCAAGAGCTTCCAAAATGTTCCTCCACCGCCTTCTAGGATTGCATCTACATCGTTCCTTAAGTTAGTTTGATCCAAGGGGTCACGTTGCACCCCCAGGGCTATAAATACAGGCCTGTACCACCCCTAGAGAGAAGCCAAGTCTAGATCCTGATAGCTGCAAGGCCGGGAACCCTAATTTATATTTCCACCAGGATCTAGGGCTAGCAATCAAGAGAAGTTTAGTCCTCCATAGGATCTAGTCTTGTATTAGAGATAGAGATATAGAGTGAGAGAGTAGAGTTTTGGAGGAGTTCTGGCCTGTCGGCGCTCTCTCTATGGCTGTACTCTGGTGGAATCAAGTTTTACTAGAGCTTGCTTCTGAGATTTCTCTGGTAATCGACTTCTGATTCAAGTAAGCATCTTGTTCATGCTATGACTCTCTTTTGAGTGCTTTGATCTTGGTGGCTCTAGATTAAAGTAGTATTCATAGTGTAAGCGTAGTGCTTAGACAAGGGTTACTCGTAAATGCACCCTCATTTTTTGAATCGGTGGTAGCTCGCGAAGGTGACTTTTATAGCTCCGTTGAATCCTCTATAGTCCACCTCCCATTAATAGGACTAACAAGAATTTGATCGCTTTTAGGGAAGAAACTCTGAATTTGTTCCTTATAAGACATCTCCCATGATAGAACAATTGAAGGCAAAGCTCACTGAGATTGGAACTAGACATATCTCAGTAGTCTCCTTTATATTCCTATTTTCTGACCTTGATTGTGAAGTTGGGTTAAGACTAAGACTTAGTTATTCTCACTAACTGTTCCTTTGGGTTCAATATTAAAACTAGGTTATTCTCGGTGAAATGCTACAACGGTATAATATTTATGTGCTTGTGGATATATTTATTCTCTCAGTGTGCATTTAATTTATACCAACACATTTGTACTTGATCCCATTGGTGAAGTGATCTATCACCTCCCTGTTTGTGATATCATAGACCTAGGCTCGTAACTCAGCAAAGCAGTGGTAGTTTTGTTGAAAGGTCTCATCTGGTATCTGCTTGTAGGTTCTGAGCTCGTTCCAAGTACTTGGGTGGGTGAGGACGCCGCAAAAATTTTCACAAAATTTGTGCTGAAGCTATCGCCAAGTATTAATGGAGTTGGCTCATAGCTTATCAAACCAGGCGATAGGCATAGTGTCGAGTGCCATGGGAAAATATAACACTTTTATGTCATCGTCGCCACCTCCCAACTCGATGGATTGAGAGTAGATGTGCAACCATTGGTTGGGTTCTGTCTTCCCATCGTACTTGGTATGGTTGGATGGCTTGAACTTGTAGGGAGAGAAACATGGGAACCTGTCCAGTGAGATGTCGGCCTCTCTATGCTTGGACTCGCCTCTGTCTTCCCTATTGTTGTACTGATGCCCATGGTAGGCTGACTGTGTGGCACCCTGATTCCTACTCTGGTTGCCCTATGATCCTAGGCAAGAGTGGGCTAGCACTCGCTATCCTCCTCCTTGGTTACTGTAACGGATCAACGTAATTATACAAGATTAAGTAAGAAAATCTTCCACCGAGGCAGATAATTTCTCAAACTTAAGCCCGTATAACCCGAGATTCCATAAAATCACGAGGGATTTCAAACCAACCAACATACAACCAAGATCGTATTGATTTAGCAGCCATGGTTCACATGCTACATACCGTTCGCAACGAGAGTTGAATACATCAGAGTCCAGAATAAAATTATTACAACATAGTTCAAAATAACATAGCGGAAGCAAGTAGTTTTAAACCACACACACTTAGTTCAAATACAGTGCTAGAAGATAGTCACGGTCCACAAAAGCATTAGATAAGATGAATGGAGTGACCATTGCCCAAGGTCCTAGTTGTTGCCCATCGCTGGATACAGACAGTTGGAGCAGTACCCATAGTACATCTGACCATCTGCAACAACAATGGGAACAACGCCCTGAGTACGGGAATGTACTCAGCTAGACTTACCCGTCATAAACCAAAATAAAAGACACCAAGGAGCATGCAAGGCTTTTATATAGTGGACTGGCTTGACTCATTTGCGAAAAGCATAAGTTATTATGAATAACTATACTAAGTACTTTTTGCATCATTTTTATTATAACCTATTCAAACTAGGTAAGCACCTATTGCTAAAGCAATCACTTGATTCATCATGAACATCTAAATTACCATATCAGGTTTAGCATTTCCAACATCATTCACTTAACCATCAGCGTTCCATATTTGTTACTACGATGCCGTAGCTCGAGTCAAGTGCTCACTATCCAGGAGCGATGGTGATTCGAATCGATTCCTAACCAGCTGGTGATTTATTCCTCACACAAACCACGGTTCCCCCGTCAGGGTCGCTTAGATCACCAATGACACTTTCCAAGAAGCCGCGGGATAACAATCATGGACCGCACTACCTAGGGACTGCACGACTACCAGGACGCACCTTGGGCTCACTCTTCGCGTCCCTGTTACACCCCCTTCGGCACCAGTCTGCCAATCCAAGTTTATCCCGGCTCGAAATAGTGTCACTAGCTTCGCGGTCGAAAGGTACTTTATTCGGCCAGCTAAATGTGAGGCATGCATTCAACATGACAAGAGGGACGAGCAACGATCGGTCCTTAATTGACACAAACGGAATCACTATAGTCCAAAACCCTATAAGACTCCGCCCGATCTTTCTTTAGCTATCAACACTTGGTTACTTTCCATGATCACACTGTAGCTAACCAATAACCAGGTATCTTCCTATGACTCGCAGGTGACAGGAAATCACCTGACTTCTACCGGTCTAAGCATGGCTAAGCAGTTATACCATCCTGACCTAATAGGGTAAAGGTAATCAGGTGAACAAGGATAATAATGCAACAACGGTTTCACGCAACTCCTAAACTTAATGCAACAATATATATATAACTATAACTCATGTAATAAGGAATTGCTTTTATAAAGTAGGAGACTTAAAATGCTCCGGGGCTTGCCTCTTTCGAACGAGCTAGGTTGGTGGTCTACGCACTCAGGCAGCTCCTCGCCTGGCTCTTCTTCCTCAGGCACCTCCTGTGCCTGGGGCTCCTGCTGATTGGTCCAAACTTGCTCCTCCTGTGATCCTGTATGATGCAAGTGCATAAGCAAACATGCGAATGATGCATCGAATTACGGTGGAATGCTTTGATGACATGATATGCAGAAGAGCACATGGAATGGGCAGTTTGGATTATAACCACATCTTCTACAAGGTAGTCCACATCATCCAAGAATATGTATCCTAAAACATGCACCTTATTATTCTACTAGTTAGCACATAATTTACACATACAAGTGATCCCAAGTTGTCAAATCTTACTAACCTAACCCATCAAGCAACATTAGCAAGACATTTTGATGCTTCAAAGATACACCAAACATATTTTATTACTTTTAATTTCTCATAAGGAATAACCTTTTATTTCCTATTTAACTAGGGTTACACATCAACACCTATTTCTGTTGCAGATAAAAATCTACAAAACTTACAGTAGCTTACCCTTACCCTAAATAACCTACTACAACAATTTCATGGGAATTGAATAAGTAAAACTATCTATACAAAATAAACAAGGTATAGCATAATAATGAGCATGAAATTATTTTGTACTAGAAAAAGTATCCAACAACAGATTTCATATTTTTCCTATGTTACTTACAGTAAACTAGCATATTACAAAAATTATCACATCTATGTTTTATACAAATTTAGCTCTCTACTAAAAATAACAAAAATTATCAATTAAAGGCATTTGAACTACACCTCAATAATTTTTCACAGAACATGCTTCACAAGTATTTTTCCTAGAAAGAACCTCACTAAGAAAGATTAATGCAATAAGAATCACATTTTTCCCATTATTATTTTATTTACTACGCATTTTCTAAGATATCAGCATTTATAGCAATTAAATAAATCTACACAGAAAAGTGTCACAAAATTAACATGAAATATTTTTAAACTGTAGATCTACTCAAGAGAAACACTACAAAATTTGTTTCATAATTTTTGGAGCTAAAAGGGTACACAACAATTTTCTAAAGCCTTTTCTTTTCCAAAACATAATAGAAAATCAAAACTGATTCTTTTTATTCGGCTAACAGGCCAGCCCATGGAAACCACGGCCCACGGCCATTTCGAGCCGGAGCATCGAGCGTGGGAAAAAAAACAAGGCGGCCCGGCTCGGGAACTTGGCCCAAGGCCGCTGGCCCAGCTAACCGAGGGGGGGAAGGCGGGGTGTGGCCACGGGGTGCCGGCGTCCCCGACGTCGCGGGAGCGCGGCGGTCGCCGTCGGTCAATGGCCGATCCTTGGCCCCGAGCAGCTACCTAGAGCACGCATGGTTTCCGCGAAGGGATGGCGAACACGATAGTGCCAGGCAAAGGAAGAAAGAGAGAGCGAGGGTGCCGGTGGCGGAGCTCAAGCTCGGCGGCCTGGCCATGGTGGCGCATACGGGAAGAAGCTCGATTGAGCCCTACCATCAACGAGCAAGGCACACAGTGGCCCGTTCGGAGGAGAGGAGGAGGTGGCGGAGCCGGTGGCGAGGCGAATCGGAGGGAGGTGCGGCCGTTGAGCGGGAACGGCGACGTTAGCCAAGGGCGAAGCTGTGGCAGACGTGGGGAGGCGGGAGCGGAGGTCGCTGCGGCTCGCGCGAGGCCGAGAGAGGCAGAATGGTGGGAGCGGAAGTGAGGGAGGAGTGGATGTGGCTTCAGGAGGCAGGGCGCGGCCCGGTGGAGCCCACGGCTCGCCACCCGTATGACGGAGACGGCGAATGGCGGCCACGCGGCGAGCGCGCTCTGACGCGGGCGGTCACGCTGGCGCGGTCGCGCGCACACGCGGGGAGGGGAGCGGGGGCGAGCGGGCCGAAAGGGTGGCCGCGGCCCATCAAGGTGAGAAACCATTTTTCTTTTATAAATAAAATTTTCAGATTTTTCTATTTTGTTTCAAATTTGAATTTGAAGATGAAAAAGAGGTTTTCACAATTTTTGCCCAAAATAAAAGTTGTTCAAAATTTAATTCTCTACAACTTTCATGTAGGGCACTTTTACAAATTCTGAATAGATTTTGAATTAATGATTTAAAGCCAAATTTTTAAGTAAAAATTCACTTTTCTAAAATACTTTTAAAAGCAAAATTTGAGGGAATTTGAATTCAAGAGTTGCTCCAAAAATCATGTTAATTTATTCTAGATTATCTAAAATTGTAGTTACACAAAATTTCACCACTCTTTAGCACTTAAATGCACAATTTGGGTTTTAAGTAATTGTTTTTCAACTTTAAATTTTTAAGGGGCTTATATTGCATGCAATGATAACCATGCATGTGATGTTAATGCTTTATGCTTTGGACGCTAATGCATGCTTAACACCCAGAGGTGTTACAGTTACCCTACGATCCGAGGCGAGAGTGGGCTGGTGCCCACGCCTCTGGCCCTCGGGAAGGGTTAGCCTAGGATGTTGCTTTTGTAGCCTGCATCTAAAGGGTTGTGGATTCCAAAATGACTTTAATTCATTGCTGATCGGGAGTAGGGTTCTCTATAGCCGCCATCTCTTCTACCAGGGCTTAGACGTTGGCATAGGGCGTAGTGAAGACCCTGTGGCCAGCTACTTCCATGAACTTAGGCTCAAGATTGCGTGATGCAGACCCTCTAACGGCATCACGATCTCGGTGTTGTCGTTCTGCTTCTTCATCACGTAAGCGTTGTTCGTAAGCTGCCTCCGCAACCAAACGTTGTTGCTCAATGTCACAGCAAGCTACCTCATACTGTTCCCACTCTTCCTTGAGGTGGCGGGCGCGGTTGTGTCGAACTTATCGTGCCTTGTTCTTTCTTTCCCTAGTTGTCCTCTGTTTGTCCGTCTCTCCGTTAGGAGCCGGAGCATCTAGGGAGATGTTGGACTCAGTCTCTTCCCCATCTTCAATATTTGGTGGGTTAGGCATAGTGATCTGAGGTGGTTGTCCAGCCATAAAGACTTCTCTAGAATGCCTCATGGCTGAGTGAGCTCCAGATTCTACAGTCGTCGCGCTGTCCAAGATCTCTGTAGATCTATGATCATTGTTGTCTGCTGGGAGAGTTCTGTCGTCTTGATATGGCAGGAGTTCCACCATACCGACCAAATGAGATGGATCTATCAAAGAAGTATCGGGTCGAGTACTCGGCCAAGGGAAGATGCCTCCCTCGGGTGTGATCCATAGAACCAAGCCCTTTTGGGCACCCGTCAGAGGGATCTCTTGCTCAGACTGCATGATGTAGTTGATCGTATCTTGATAAATTAAAGCTGAATTCTTGAGTCCAAGTGGAAAATGAACTAGGTCTTCGTCTTGGACTTTATATAGGATCTCCAACCTGGACATGTCCAAGTAGGAATCTTGATTGATGATGACCTCCCTTGTCCAAGTTGAATTAGAGATCGAGAGGTGCAAAAACTTCTCAGCAAGCTGGTCTAGCATGGGCGTCGAGATGTTTGGAGAAACTTGCGGCATTGAGATCTCCATGAGATGACTTCGGAGCTTGCCATTCTCATCTGGCTCGCAGATCCAGGAGCCAAAGATGAAAGTAATACCCACTAAGAAAATCATGTTGTCGAGGTCCACCGAGCTCTCGATCGCGAAGTCATCGAAAGCCCCTACCTGGCACGCCAGCTGTCGGTGTTTGATGTCCGGCAACTCACCAGAGGAGTACTCAGGGCGATGTTCGAAGGGCTTCGGCGTACGCAGAACTTGACAGTAACGCAAAGAGACGAACAATTTATACTGGTTCGGGCCCTCTTTCGAGTAATAGCCTTTACGTCCAATCGGTGTGAGTCTTTTACGTTGGATTGATTGTAGATCGTGTGTGTACTAGGGAGTGCACCGTACCTCTCTTTATATAGGGAGAGAAGGTAGGGCACGAAACTAGTCCTAGCTAGTTACAATACAAGAGTCCTAATCCTATTACAGAATTTAGCTTTCCTTGTAAGCCAACTAGGTTGATATGGTAATAGCTTGAAGTCCACGCCACCATGTCTCACGTCATTCAACAGATCGTGGTTCAGCCTAGGGCCTATCCAGGTAGCATCCCTTTGGGGATGTTGACATCGTTTTTTAGCACGTGTCAAGATGGTTAGGAAGGGCTAATCAGCAGAGGAAAGATTACTGTGTAGATTGATAGCCGATGAAAATGAGCTTGTAAAGAAGGCTGCTTATGAGTGGTGGTGGCATGTGGATTCAAATTGAAGTGTTGCCGATAAGGTTAAGGGTATTATTGCCGATGCCGATGAAAGAAGACTTAAGACTGCTGCCGATGAAATAGGGAGTGTGCCGATGGAAGAGACTTGAAGGCTGCTGCCGATGGAATAGGGAGTGTGCCGATGGAAAGAAGGTCGATGAGAATACCATCGTGATTGAGGTGGACTATGGAATAAGATAGGAGTTAATTTCCTTGTATACGTTTATTAGAGTCTGAGTTGTATCAAAGTCATGTGTTTCCTTAGATTTGGATTTAGTGTCCTAGTCGTATTTGGTTACGTTTCTGTAGATCATGATATAAATATAGGGTGAAGGGCAATGTAATAATGAATCAATCAATGTCAAAAAACAGCTTTTACTCTTATTTACATCTACTTTCGGCGACTTCGTCAATTTGCATACTTTTTCCTTTTTACGAGTTCTCATCGATTCGGCGAGTTGCATTGCTCCAGTGCAATCTTCGACGATCCTCGAGTTTCGTGTGAGTACCTCTTGGCTGTGACTTTCGGGCGTATCGCTGTTGTCAGGACCAAAGTGCTCGTATCTTCATCCTTGTCGATTAACAAGTCAAATCGACTGGCACGCTTTGGATATCGATTTCGGGTATTAGCCCTTTGTGTTTGCAGATCCACTTTTGCATCAACACATCTTTTGGCACACCCATTGGGACAGATCCAGTCAATATGCTCAATCCTGAGATCGATGCGGGGAACATCATCGCGGTAACAGAAGAAGATCTTAAGGAAGAACAGAAGCAGGCTATGGAAAGGGCTATAGAAGAATACAGACAGCTCTGCTTGAAGTCATTCAGCTTGAACAAAAGTGGACAAGTCATCCAGAAGCAAGACTTGCCGTTGCCTCGACAAGTTACCTTTGATTCTAATCCGGGTAAACTTCAAGAGATGGTTAATTCTGCAGTAAATCATGCTTTAATTAATCACTCCAATGTGTTGTCCAATACTATTCATAATGCTGTGATTCGAACTTTCAAAGAAGGGCAAGCGTCACCTCGTTATGTTGGGCCTGCTTATCATCAAATAGAATCAGCATCTGTTATTACTCCATCGGCTCCCCCAGCCGTTGTGGGTACAGAGATTTCTTCCCCTCCAGTATCAGCAGGTTTATCTAACGTACAGTCTACACCGATGCGACCAGATTCAGCATTATCAGGACGAGTTCAGCTTAATACAGATCTATCAGCATCGGCTTTATCAGGTCCTGTGCCACAGAGTAATTAGACTCCTGCTAATTGGTGGGGATACGGTATGCCTCCAGAGCTATCTGCTTTTAACCCTGGATTACCTCAAGTGTTTGATATAGCAGGAAAAGCTCCTATGCCATCGGCTGGTTCACCGATAGCTCAAGTACCTCAATATACTACAGCAACTACTGTGCAACCAACTCTAGGGGGTTTCTAGGTGTCTTTGGGTCAAACATCTAATTCAAGTCCATCGGCAAATTTGTTACCGATGCAACAAAAGGCTCCTATCATAAGTCAACCTGGAGTCCAGGTTATACCTCAAGTTGGTTGTAATTATCCAGCAATACCAACAAGTTACCAGCCTTCGGCAAATTTTGTACCGATGAACGCTAATAATAATTGGTCAGGGAAGTTTCCCACTCAACATACATTTCAGCCAAATCAGCAAGCTACAGGTATTCATCAAGGTCACATGCATGCTGGTTTTCAGAATCAAGCATCGGCAGCTGAGCCGATGAATCCTTTCCAGCAGGTTAATGGACCACAAATAGTGGCAAATATGCCAATTGCTGGAGATCGTGGGCCACAAAGATATGCAAAAGGGTATCAGCAAGTATCTCCGGTGGAAATTCAGCCATATCGTCAACAAGATGTTGATGCTTTTTGGGCCGATAAAATAACAAAAATTAAGAAATATCAGTTTGGGATCAAGCCCAAGGTCAATACCTATTTTTATCGGACTCCATATCCTTCGGCATACGATTTAATTCCTCTCCCAAATCGGTATAAGGTGCCAGATTTCACTAAGTTCTCTGGGCAAGATGATACATCAACCATGGAGCATGTTAATCGTTTTATTATTCAATGTGGAGAGGCAGCTAGTAGAGATGAATTGAAAGTTCATTTGTTTTCATCATCTTTATCTGGATCAGCATTTACATGGTTTATTTCATTACCGCCAAATTCTATTATTACTTGGGCTGATCTGGAAAAGCAACTTCATAAATATTTCTTTGCTGGAGTTCATGAAAAGAAGCTTACCGATTTGGTAAAGTTGAAACAGCGCAATGATGAATCGGTGGAAGGCTTTGTGCAAAGGCTACGAGATGTAAAGAATAAGTGTTATAGCCTGGTATTGGATGATCGGCAACTTGCCGATTTGGCCTTTCAGGGATTGTTGCCACACCTTAAGGACAGGTATGCTTCTCAGGAGTTCGAAAGCCTAAGTCATCTAGTGCAAAGGATTTCTGATCAAGACACTAGGATCTTTGAACCCAAAAGGAATTGGAACAAGAAGGTTTCATTTGTCGGAGAGGTAGAAGATTCTGATTCGGATGAAGAACCAGTTATCGGTTTGGCTGAGTGGGTTAAGAATAAAAAGCCGATATCTTGTCCCTTTGGTCACAAAGAGCCAGAGAAGTTTACTTTCGACATCACCAAAGCCGATAAGATATTTGATCTTTTGCTTCAAGAGGGCCAGATTAAGTTGTCACCTAATCATGTGATCCCATCGGCAGAAGAGTTGAAGAAAATGCTGTATTGCAAATGGCATAATGCAACTTCACACAGTACAAATGAGTGCAAAGTGTTTAGACAGCAGTTACAATTAGCTATTGAGTCTGGGAGAATAAAATTTGGCAATTCCAAGATTCAGAAGCCGATGAAGATTGATCAACATCCTTTTCCAGCAAATACGTTGGATGCTGAAGGAAAGACTAAGGTGTTGACATCGGAAGCTGCTGAGAAAAATGCATCAGTGGATCCCCAACATCGGATAACTACCGATGATGTAAAAGGCAAGGGGCTACTAAGAGAAAGTGGCAGTTCTGGAAAGCCTCCTTGATCTGGCATTGTGATTACCCATCAAAGGCAACAGGAAGGCTGGCATCAGCGAAGGGACCGATATCGACAACAGCAAGAAGAAAGACGCCGAGAGGAGTGGAATCGGCATAAGGATCATTGGAGGTGTCCGTTTTTTATTCATTGTTGGGAAGAGGGTATTAAGTTACCTACTGTTGAAGATTGCCCAGAATGCAATGGTTATTATAGGGTTAATCGTCCAGAAAGGAGGTTTCAATCTGGTAATCAAGGTTTGTCCATCAATGAGCTGATCAGAAGTAAAGCATCAGTACATGATCGGCTAGGGGGCAGGCTCAGTGTACATGAGAGGCTTGGTAAACGCGTTGCATATTTTCCGAGAAACCAGGAGGAACTTGAAGAGATGGCAAATGCAAGAGTTCCTGATGAAGAAATATTTTATAGGGATCCTAATATACGTCGTGTGGAGTCAACCAGGACCTACCAGCCAGTGTGGAAAACTAAACTTCCTCAATGGTGTCCAGAAGGTTTGACAAAGACACAGAAAAGGAAAATGCAGCGAGAGCATCAAAAAGACTTATACCAAGAAGAGAGTTCCTCCAATGAGAGATCTGGTAACCAGCAGTGGCAGATAAGGCACAAAAATAAAGGCCCATCGGCAGATGTCAATATGGTGTTTATGTTGCCGATGGAATTTTTGGCACCCTCTGATAATGAGGAAGAAGCTGTTTTCTCTGACCAAATAGCTCAATTAACGCTAGATCCAATGATGGCTGTTTTTGAGAATCCTGCCGATGATGAGAGACAACATCTCAAGGCTTTGTTTGTAAAAGGCATAGTTGATGGGCAGCCTATATCTAAGATACTTATTGATGGAGGAGCTGCGATTAATATTATGCCTTATGTGATGTATCAGAAGCTTGGTAAGGGAGATCAAGACTTAACTAAAACCGATATGATGCTAAAGGATTTTGAAGGCAATGTGTCGCCAGCTAAAGGGGCAGTGTGTGTTGAATTGACCATCGGCAGTAAAACCTTACCGACGACTTTCTTTGTCATTAATGGCAAGGGTGCATATAATCTGCTTCTAGGAAGGGATTGGATTCATGCTAATTGTTGTGTTCCTTCTATAACGCATCAGTGCCTTGTACAATGGATTGGAGATAAAATTGAGGTTGTTCCTGATGATTCTTCTTATATCATCGCATCGGCAGAATCAGATACTTATGAACGAACCAAGTGCATATCAAGAGAAGCTTGGGAAAAGGAGTTCCTCAAGGTTGCCGATTATGAAATTCCACCGATCCAAGCAGTCGGTTCTGAAGAAGAATTTTAATGGATAGGTTTGCCGATGATGGAAAATTAGGTCAAGGGTTTACATCGGCTGATGATTTAGTAGAAGTAGACATTGGTGAAGGCGATAGGCCAAGGCCTACTTTTATTAGTGCTAAGTTAAATTCCAAGTGTAAACAACAATTAGTCGATTTGTTAAAAGAATATAAAGATTGTTTTGCTTGGGATTATACTGAAATGCCTGGATTAGATCGATCGATAGTTGAACATCGGTTGCCTATTAAGTCTGGATTTCGGCCACATCAGCAGCCAGCACGCCGATGCAATCCTAATATACTTCCTGATATTAAGGCCGAAATAACTAAATTGATTGAGGCAAAGTTTATTCGGTAGTGTCGATATGCAGAGTGGATTTCTAATGTGGTTCCTGTTTACAAGAAAAATGGGAAACTTCGTGTTTGTATTGATTTCAGGAATCTCAATAAAGCTACACCAATGGATGGTTATCCAATGCCGATTGCTGATCTGTTGATTGATGCTGCAGCAGGACATCAAATTATCAGCTTCATGGATGGTAATGCGGGTTATAATCAAATATTCATGGCTGAAGAGGATATTCCCAAGACTGCTTTTAGGTGTCCAGGTCATGTGGGATTATTTGAATGGATAGTTATGACATTTGGTTTGAAAAATGTCGGTGCTACTTATCAAAGAGCTATCAACTTTATTTTCCATGAATATATCGGCACATTGGTAGAGATCTACATTGATGACATAGTGATTAAGTCTGGGGACATCACAAATCATCTAATCGATCTACAGAAGATATTGGAGTGCACAAGGAAGCATGGATAAAGATGAATCCTAATAAATGTGCATTTGGTGTATCGGCAGGACAATTCTTGGGTTTTATGGTACATCAGCGGGGCATTGAAATTAGTAGGAAGTCTATTGAGGCAATCAACAAGGTTGTTGCTCCTGCCAATAAAACTGAATTACAATCCTTGATCGGCAAGATTAATTTCATCAGGAGATTCATATCTAATCTGTCGGGTAAGATCAAGGCCTGCAGTCCATTACTGAAATTGAAAGCCGATCAGGAATTTAAATGGAGAGATGAGCAGCAATTAGCCCTAGATGAAATTAAGAGTTACTTAACAAATCCTCCAGTGCTAGTTCCACCTCAACATGGAAAACCTTTCAGATTGTATTTGTCAACTGATGATACTGTTATCGGCTCAGCTCTTATTCAAGAATTTGAAGGGAAATAACGTGTTATCTATTATTTGAGCAGACGGTTGATAGATACTGAAACCAGGTATTCGGCTATTGAGAAATTATGTCTGTGTTTGTACTTTTCTTGTATTAAGTTGAGGCATTATTTACTATTGGCTGAGTGTACTGTCATATGCAAAGATGACGTGGTCAAGTATATGCTGTCGATGCCGATATTAAGTGGTAGAATTGGCAAATAGATTTTAGCGTTATCAGAATTTGACCTATGTTATGAATCGGCTAAGGCAGTTAAAGGACAGGTTATGGCTGATTTCGTTACTCAACATTGCAACACAGTGGATTCTCTAGAGATTGCTCCTTGGACACTTTTCTTTGATGGGTCTACATGTGGTTAAGGAGCAGGCATCGGTATTGTGTTAATTTCCCCTCAGGGGAAGAAGTATGAGTTCTCGTTATCGATTGTTGCTACATCAACAAACAATCAAGCTGAGTACCAGGCCTTGATAAAAGGGTTAGAATTGCTTAAGGAAGTACGTGCTGATGATGTTGAAGTCTTTGGTGATTCTATGCTAGTTATAAATCAGTTGGCTGGGATTTATGAATGCCGAAGTAAAATTTTAATTTCATATTATGAGAAGTGTTTGCAATTGTTGAATGGGTTTAGGAATTTTCTTCTGGAACATGTTTCTCAACTGCACAATGAAGAGGCTAATCGATTAGCTCAGCATGCTTCAGGATATCAGCCTATTCAAGAAGTGTTAGCATCGGCAGTTGAGACCGATGACTGGAGAAAGAAAATTATTGATTATTTAAAGAATCCATCTAAAAAGGTTGAAAGACGTATAAGGTTCCAAGCTACCAAGTGTGTGCTCCTCGATGATGAATTATATTATCGTACCACAGATGGAGTTTTACTCAGGTGTGTTGGCATCGATGAATCAAAAGGCTTGATGGGTGAGATTCATGAAGGAGTATGTGGGGCTCATCAGTCAGCTTTCAAGATGAAATGGATGATCGTACAAGGAATGGATATTATTGGCAGACTATTCTCAAAGATTGTTTTAAATATTTTAAAGGATGTCAGGAATGTTAAAAATTTGGTAATGTTCAAAGGGCACCCGCATCGGCTATGAACCCCATAATTAAGCCTTGGCCGTTCCGGGGTTGGGCTATTGATCTCATCGGTCAGGTTTATCCACCATCAAGTAAATGACATAAATTTATTCTGGTTGCTACCGATTATTTCACAAAGTGGGTTGAAGCAATTCCTTTGAAAAAGGTGACATCGGCTAATATGATTGATTTTGTGAAAGAGCATATTGTCTACCGATTTGGTATTCCTCAAACCATCACTGCCGATCAGGGTACCATGTTTACATCGGGTGAATTTGATGAGTTTGCTATAGGTATGGGGATTAAAATTTTGAATTCTTCACCATATTATGCCCAGGCTAATGGTCAGGCTGAGGCTTCAAACAAAGGAATTATCAAGCTCATTAAGCGCAAAATTAAAGAATATCCTAAGAGGTGGCATACAATATTAAATGAAGCCTTATGGTCATATCGGATGGCGTGTCATAGTGCAACCAAGGTAACACCTTATCAGTTGGTGTATGGACACGACGCAGTATTACCTTGGGAGGTTAAAACTAGCTCTAGGCGAATATGCTCTCAAGATCAATTGATAGCCGATGACTATGATATCCTTATGAAAGATGAGTTGGAAGATGTAGCAGGTCATCGGTTAAAAGCTTTAGCTAGCATTGAGGAGAATAAGAAAAGGGTAGCCAGATGGTATGACAAGAAGGTGAAGGTAAAGGAATTTGTCCATGGAGATTTGGTTTGGAAGTTGATTTTACCGATTGGGACTAAAAGTTCTAAGTTTGGCAAATGGTCACCTAATTGGGAATGTCCATATCGGATAAATCAATCTGTTCCTAGTAATGCGTATATTCTCGAAACTCTCGAAGGGGTTGTATTTCCCAGAGCATTAAATGGGAAATACTTAAAGAAATATTACCCTAGTATCTGGATAGATGCATAAAAGTGTAATTGCCGATAACAATCCTATCGGCTAGAGTTAAAATAAAGTATTAATATATTGTTGCCGATGCGCTAATTTAACAAAGTTTGAATAGCCGATATCGCACGCAGGCGAATTTCATCGGCTTCCTTTAATTCTTTGGCATCTTCATCGGCAGTTCCCTCCACAGGTTTGAGTTTCTTTTTCAAGGCCAAGGCCTTGCGAGCTTGGACATCTCGTTCCTGCTGAAGGGTTTTGATAACGTCAGGAAGCTGGTCTTCTTCTTGCTTGGCTTGGGTCAGGGCTACTTCAACTTCTTCTAGTTCAGCTAGCAAAGCTGCTCTCTTTGTCGATAGATCTAGAATTTTCTGCTTAAGATCAGTACCGGAGGCTTGCAAGTTGCTGATGCTTTTGTGCTTCTCATCGCTTCAGCTGTAGCATTTCTTCCTTGAGTTGAGCTTGAGCTGCTCTGTCGGTAATATGGTGAGCAGCCCATTGATATTGAAGTTGTCGACTCTCTAGATGGACTGCTGGGAAGATGGTTTCTTCAACATCGGCAGGAACTTGGCCACGGATCGTCTTGAAGATAGTCTTTGCAGGGTCTGAATCGATTATCAATTGAGCAGTATCTTGTTGCAGCAGATTCAGAAGGGCTTCTAACTGGCCATAGATGTCTGCCAATATTGTTCCCAATGCCAGGGAGGAACTCGCCTCCTCTCCATCATCATCAGAAAAGTCGATAACAAAAGAAAATAAGCTATCGGGAGAATCCTGTTCCTGTGAAGAAAAGGAAGTTAGAGATTTATACCTAAGGATAGATACAGATACTATGAACTGAATAGGTCAATCGGTTTACTTTCTTCAAGGCAATTTCTTGGGCCTGGCTTGAGGGAGGAGCTTGAAGGGGATCATGCGAAGGATCGGCAGAGGTTGCCGATGGAATGTCTTCTACAATATCATCAGTAGTTGGCCCTTTGGGTATGATGGCCGATGATATATTCTGAGCGGGAGGGTCAACTTGTTCGACTACATCGGTTGGCTGACTAATAGGTGTTGGAGCGGATGCAGGGGCTGGTGTAGATTTCTGTCGCTTTTGCTGAGCTTCGACATCGGTTAAAGCTTTACGCTTTGCTTGGGTCTCAGCGACAATTGGCTGGGGGGTATCGGCACTTGTTGATTGGGGAGCTTGAGTGCTTGGTATGCTTGCCGATGTACCCATTTGTTGCTGTAAAAATAAGTGTGAGATCGGATATTTAACAGATAAAAGGTAAAGATAAAAGAATACCTCTGAAGGTTGGCTGGAGGTAGTGGTGCTTGTTGTTGGAGGAGTTGCCGATGGCGATCCAGCCGCAGCTCTTACACCCTGATAGTTATATGTTAATATAATTTGTATCGGCAGTGAACAAAAAAAATAAACAAGGTTATTACCTTAAAAGCCTTAATTAGGCTTGTAGCAGCAGCCATTGGAGTGGCCCTGGATGTTGCCAGTTTTGGTCTGGAGGTGATAGTTTTGGCACGGGTCCTCTGGAAGGTTAAGGCATCTAAGGTAGGGGCGTTGTAGCCGATTATTGAAACTGGAGAGATATGGTATAGGTTGAAAGGTCTCCCACTCTTGCTTACTGATGGAACTGGATCATCGGCCTGTTACGGAAAGATTAGCTGCCGATATATATAAAAAGGGGGAGAAAGACAAAAGAAAGTTAAAAGGAACTTACTGCATCGTCAGGTATGGCGTAGTCGGGATCGATCATGTGCCGATATGTGTGGACGGATGTTGAAAATAACTGTTCTTTCCACTCTTGCCACCATTGCTTATATGACTCTGTGATGAAAGACGCTGGTGACCAGGCGGAGAGATCAACATTTGAAATATCGGCATCGGGAGCAAGTCTTACTACCCTACTCCACTCAGTTCCAGTGGTGATGGTTTCTCTGGGCTTGATCACATCGGCAAAGCATAGCTTGATTGGTAGTTGCCCAAAAGCCAGTTGACGAGATATTGCCGATGGATTGTAGAATTCATAAGTAGTATTGGAATTCTTCTCGCTACCAAATGTGTTCACCGGGATTGCCCTAGGAGTAATAATGGCCATCATAAGCTCATTATCTTGGTTCAGATCACTATCGGCAAAGTTGAAGAGAAGGGGGAACTTGTTATCCTCATCAATATAGGGTACCCAAGCCCTAAGATCACGAGGGAGACCATAGTAGAAATTCTGGAAAAACCTGCCGATTTGATCTTCATTAGCCTCTGTTCCAGGGAGGACAATTATAGCTTCGCCGAAGTTGAGAGGAGGGCGTGTTGCCGATTCCTCATCTCCAAGAACATAATCTTCGGTGGTCTCTCGTGAGAATTCTTGGACGAAGAAATCCCACTGTAGATGCTTATGCATATGAGCGTTTAGCCACATATTGATGAACCACCATGGGCCTCCCAAATTGCCGATGGGTTCACCAAGTAGAAGCTTCTGAGATACTTGGTGGAGGAGGTGGTAGGTCGAGCTCAGAAGGTATCGGCCAAGCGGGAATCTGACACCATTGGCCAAGAGTTCAGCTGCTGGGAGGAAGGCGTTGGTTGGTCCTACCGATCAGCCACAGAAGATAAACTTTTCCATCCACATATTCAAGAATATGGCGTGTTCTCTTTGATTGACAGTACCAGTCTTTTGGTATTCCTAGATGTATCCTGTCCAGCCGCCGATGTTGCGTGTATTCACTCTATATTCAGCTTTTCTGCCATAGATGTGGCCTTCATCAACGGTTGAGATATCTAAGCTGGTGAGCATGTATACATCGGCAAGAGTAGGGGTGCATGGGCCATGACCAAACATAAAGGTATTTGTGGTGTCTGACCAGAAGTGAGCGGCGGCTATCATCATAGATTCATTCTTTTGCATATCGGCAATGGATAGCCTAATGCATTGGTCTATCTTCCGCTCTGCTCAGAATACTTGCATCGATCTGTTGACCCTCAAGTACCAATCTTTCCACCCTTTGGTGGGTTTGGGCCAAGATCAGAATGTATCCTTCCATAGATTCAAAGAAAAATTTTGAGCTTTGAAGGGAATTCTGTTAGCCTCTGCATTGATCAAGTCAGTTAGATCTGGGTCGCCCATTGGACCTAGGCAATGGAGGGGAGGTTGGTTGGTTGGAATAACCAATGTGTTGTGTAGTTCCTGAGTTTGGAAGATCAAAAGAATGGAAGAAGAAGAAAAATACCAACTGTAAGAACTCGCAAAGAACCAAAAGGATCAAGGTAAAGGTAATAGAAGAAGAACGAACCCCAGGAACGTTGAAGTTGACCGCCATTGCTTCGAGAAGGATGAGGGCACGAGCTGGGGACTTGAAGTTGACGATGGAAAGAGCTTTGGTGGGTTGAGGACGCGCAGTTGTTGGTTAGGGTTGCCGCCGGAGAGAGAATGCCAAAGGTTGAAGTTTGAAGGTAGAAGATGAGCAGTCCGGAGAAATCTATTTATAGGCCATTTGGGGTAGGGGTATTCTTGACTTATCTCTATGCCGTGCGCGGGTGGATCGAGGTGGTTCAGATGGATATGGTAACTATTCGCACAACAATCAAGGGATTGTACAGAAGATTTGATGGCAAGTAATCATGACTTGGAAGAGATCTTGATACAGGATCTTTCAGTTCTAAAATGGTGATGTTGCTATGATAAGATCTTATCGATGGATTGTTATTTTGGTATCTCAACCGTGATTGAGGCAAAAACAGTTGGAAATTGTGCAATATTTACTGAGATACATAGATTAGAACTAGATTTGATTAAATTTGGTAACAGATCATGTTATGCTTGGAGAATGGGTTGAGAAAAATAGGTAACAGCAAGCATTATCTAGAGTAAATTTCGGAGCATCAGTATCTTATACTCTGAAATTGGGGGGCATGTGTTGACATCATTTTTTAGCACGTGTCAAGATGGTCAGGAAGGGCTAATCAGCAGAGGAAAGATTACTGTGTAGATTGATAGCCGATGAAAATGAGCTTGTAAAGAAGGCTGTTTATGAGTGGTGGTGGCATGTGGATTCAAATTGAAGTGTTGCCGATAAGGTTAAGGGTATTATTGCTGATGCCGATGAAAGAAGACTTGAAGACTGCTGCCGATGAAACAGGGAGTGTGCCGATGGAAGAGACTTGAAGGCTGCTGCCGATGGAACAGGGAGTGTGCCGATGGAAAGAAGGTCGATAAGAATACCATCGTGATTGAGGCGGACTATGGAATAAGATAGGAGTTAATTTCCTTGTATACGTTTATTAGAGTCTGAGTTGTATTTGGATTTAGTCATGTGTTTCCTTAGATTTGGATTTAGTGTCCTAGTCGTATTTGGTTACGTTTCCGTAGATCAGGATATAAATATAGGGTGAAGGGCAATGTAATAATGAATCAATCAATATCAAAAAATAGCTTTTACTCTTATTTACATCTACTTTCGGCGACTTCATCAATTTGCATACTTTTTCCTTTTTACGAGTTCTCATCGATTCGACGAGTTGCATTGCTCCAGTGCAATCTTCGACGATCCTCGAGTTCCGCATGAGTACCTCTTGGCCGTGACTTCCGGGCGTATCGCTATTGTCAGGACCAAAGTGCTCGTATCTTCATCCTTGTCGATTAACAGGTCAAATCGACTGGCACGCTTTGGATATCGATTTCGGGTATTAGCCCGTTATGTTTGCAGATCCACTTTTGCATCAATAGGGGAACCCCTAGAACCCTGGTTCATCACTACTACAAGATGCACATCTACACGCAAGCAACACCTTTTCCATACTATCAGATCATCCTGATCCATGCCCCGCTAATCCTCCACGCATCGCATGAAGCCTAGAATATGCATGATGCTTTCATGAATAACGGCTGAATAATATGTGGAGCCTAATCTTATGGCGTGTCAGTGGTATAGTATGGGGGTTGACATGCATCATGTAGGCAACAGGCCCTGAAAGACATGGTGGCCACATCGGGGTCCGCCACGGCAGCCAGCGTCTAGAGGCTGTGGCAGAGGAAAAGCTTGAAGAAGACGATGTAGATCTTCATGCCAACGCTTAACATAGCTTTCCACTAGCCTAGTCGAAGCATCACATGTCAAGTGGTGTCGGTGGATTATGGTGCGGGCAGATATATAGGAGGGGCAAAGGCAGATGGGAGAGGGTGTAGGTGCAACAGAGATAGAGAGGAGGGTGTAGAGGGGCAATAATGGAGGGAAGGGGTGAAGGGGTGGTATTGGGGACAACAACTGAGCAGAGGGGCAGCGATGGAGAGGATAGGGTGGAGGTGGAGGGGCGAAAATGGAAGGGATAGGGTGGAGGCGGAGGGGCAGGATGGATGGGCAGAGGTGGCGATGTGTGTGGCGGCTATGAGAGAGATGTGCAGCTGATTGAGGGAGATAGAAACCCTAACTACATTTTATATGTTTACATTTCTTAGTCTCACTTCGCAGCTTGAATTGGTAGTGAAAGCCTTCTTGATTTTCACTATTGGTTCTCACCGAACGGTCTACCAAAGTACAACGACACCTATTTCCTTGCAACAGGTGTAATGTCACACATGGGCCTCGCTTGGGGTTTAGGGTTTCTCCACTGGACTCTCTTTCAACCCACTCTCCTTCTCACACCTTCTTTGAGTCGATCCACCACATCTCCACCCATCGAATAAACACCAAGCATCCATCATCCTTGCAGGAGCTTCAACGTAGATGGATGCCTGTGAGTTGATCCACCACATCTCCACCAATATGTTCGCTAGAGTTGGAGGCTTCCTGAACTTCTCCTTCTTCCCAAGCACCTCAATGATGGAAGCAAGCCGATATGTATCCTCAGCTAGTCCAATCGATGCCATGTGCCACCATGCTTCACACAATCGCACTGGATCATATTGTTACCACCTAGATACTAGGGCCATGTTCAAAACTGAATTGTGCATAGTACCACTTGATGATCCGTCGAACTAGTCCTAATCATCTGGTGCACTGTCCGGTGCATATTATGAGCTTATTTTAAGTCTGATCTTATCTAATTCAATCGTTCTGAATTCTGAGCTATCTTAAGACAATGTACCGCATATGCATATTCTGATGCTCTCAACTTGACTCCCATACTTATCTTGGATCCCCTTAATAGTACAACTATAGATAAAACAATGAGCAAATACACTCTAAGTGAAGCGTCTCCGAGAACCAAGCTTGCTCTTGACACTATAGTGTCCATAGTCTTCGCAAAATATCCTTGGCACCATACTTGCAATTGATCCTCAGCTCAAAGAATAGTATGTGGACGTCATGTAATTAACTCAGTGTGAATAACTCCTAGAAACATATGCTAGTCACAAGCACTTGTGTTCATCGATCACCAAAACTCCAAATTGAAATTGGGCTTACATGCACTTAACTTGTTTTGTGCAAGTGGTTTAGAGCATGAATATGTCACTATTAGAAAATGGAGGCTTCAAAAACAATAAGACTGCAGAAAAATTGCAATAGTATGGCTTCTGAAAGATTTTGGGACAGTACATTTCTACTATATATAGTGTTAAATAGGACACACATATATTTACTGAAAAAGAGGTTATTTGTAGAAAGAAAATGAAAATAATTGGCCTGCCTTTCTTGGATTTGTTTCAAGAAATGTTTAGAATTTGGCAAGCGACCAGAAACAGAAGGGTTACTTACACTTCGTTGCAACAACATTTATGTTGTGTAGCACACACTATTTGGAACAAGCTTACAATTTGTTCAATATATACTTATTTTCAGTGGTATGCTTACGTGTGTATAAATGAAGATGAAACATGAGATAGAACAGGTACGGTGAAAAGCTGGTGATTTATGAAGAATTTATGGATTCCTTCTGCATCGAATTTAGTATGCAAAGCTAGTAGACCGGATGCAAAATGTGTCATTGCAGCTATACACAAGACAAGGCGCTAGTAAAAAGCACTCGAATCAATCAAACAAAGCTCAATCTTGTCGTTTCTTTTTCATTTCTTGCTAACATTGACCTTCAGTTCGTAGGTCACCCATAGTTTGTAGTTAAACTTTTTCCCCATCCCTTTGGCTGATATCTGGTCATTCCAAACAAAAAAAGCGTGGAAAGAAAAACTATCTAATCATATACTACATCAGAAGGGTGTGTGGCAGTGAATCAAACACGTTCTTCAAGTCACAACAGGCATCCTGAATTCCTGATTTGTTTGAGCATCATGTGTCTCTCACCAACCCCCAAAAAACGAGAAGAAAACAAAATGACCTTTTATCTATCTTTCTATCATTCTATATCTTGCTATGCTGTCTGTATCCACCAATCCCCGTTGTCAATCCAACAGTAACATCTAACATGAAACCTACAACAAGCATTCATGTTATCCCATCAAAATCCAGAAGGTACCTGCAGCTGTGTACTTGCTTAGTGATCAGCTTCAGTGTGCGCTGAGTGTGCCAAGCACATCTGATAAGCAACATAAGGCAATAAGGCCTTGTTCAGTTGCAAAAAAATTTGCAAAATGACCCTGTAGCACGTTTCATTGTTATTTGACAATCAGTGTCCAATCATGGTCTAATTAGGCTTAAAAGATTCGTCTCGTCTATTTCGTCTAAACTGTGTAATTAGTTTTATTTTTTATCTATATTTAATGCTTCATGCATGTGTCTAAAGATTCGATGTGACGGGAAATCTGAAAAATTTTGCAAAATTTTCTGTGAACTAAACCGGCCCTAAGATGTTGTAGGTGATGCGTGTAACAGGGAAATTAAGGACACTCTGGGCTTTGCATAGGAGTACTATTTTATGACAGGTATTAGGTCAGTAGGTCACGCGTCAACTCGTTATTATGAGCGCCTGCCTTTATATATATATATATATATATATAGGGAGAGTATACTCTATAGTTAGGTACAAAATAAGTTATTTTGTAGTCACCTCTATTTACGATAATTTTATATACTAATTTACGACAATGTCAGTATATATTTACGATAGTTGAATTACTATAACACATGGGGATATTTACCATAATGTTATAGTAAATCACATAGTAAGGAGTTACTATAATCTCGTAAATTAGCATAGCAATTATCGTAACTCAAAGTGACTATGGAATAAGTTATTTTGTAGCCAGCTGTAGTGTAATAGCTCTCTCTATATATATATGTCATCATTGTAGGTTTTTTTTTTCCGCTATTTTTTTTCACACACAAAAGGTCAGCGCAGTAGAGCATGCCCCATGTGCTAGTAATGATATGCAACTATGCATGGTCACGTTAGGTGGAACGCTCACAAGCGCTACTTTCGTGGATATGGATGGCTGAGCTACTGTAGGCTTTTGTCAGTGCAGGAAGGTGGCCACTTTGTCTGTAGTGGTGTACAGTACTGGGTGTGAAAGGGTAACTATGATCTGTGTGTAGGATATGCTGGGACAGTAGGTGAGATGGCTTGGTATCACATGCGTGAACATGTTTATTTAATTTCTCCCCGCTGGAGAAAGGATTTTTCATAGGCCGTATTTTTTTGATGCTTTAAGAGGCTTGCGTATATATCTAAATGGTTTTGACAAAACAAAAATTATACTTTGTAATATTCGATTCCATTACCTCTAGTCTCACCTGACCCTTCACTACCACTATACTACACACTCACGTAAGTAAGTATATGATGCTCTATATACTTTTGTGTATAAACATTTAATAATATTGTATTAATATTTTGGCCGCCAAATGATCTCAAATAAAAAAAAGTTTTAACTACAAAATTTAAGATCTTGTGGAGCACTACAACTTTGGTATAGGGTGCGTTTGCGTACGAGATTCTTAAATAATTTTGATAGTTGAATCTCAAAATCTAAAGTCTTAATACAGATATCTGACTCCAAATAACTTAGTGATTTTGATGGCTAATTGACAACATAGCCATTATGACTAACAATGTTTATATATTTCGGTGGAGCCTAGCAATGGTTAAGGCATTTTGGTGGTCAATTGACAACATAGCCATTCGGACTAACAATATTTGCTAGTATATATGGTATTTAGTTCTACGGATGCAAGAGATGGACTTGTGCTAGGATAAGTTGAAGATCAAGGAACCTACACCTCAAATGGAAATCACAGAGAATTATTAAAGGTTCTAGAAGACAAGCAAAAGAAGCTCAAGACATCAAGAAAGAGAAGCTTTGACAAATAGACATCTAGAACTGCACTGAGAGCAGCACCAGAGAGGTGCACTGAAAAATTCTGGTGAGCACTAGAACGCTCAAACATTAGCACTAGAAAATTCTAGTGGGGTTAATCTGGGGTAAGGTTGGAGGTTGGAAGCTTGGTGTGGGCACCAGAGTTTAGTGCTAGAGAGTAAGAATAGTAGATTAGCAAAAGTGCTAGGACTAGTGTTTAGGCTAGTTAGAGGCTGCTTTAGCGCTTTCAGTAGGTTTAGTCTGAGGCAAGGTTGGAGGTCCTTGCTATTAGTGCTTGCACGTACCAAGTGTTACTACTCAATACTTGTAAGTCTTGTGAGACCCTCCAGCTGAGCTTGTAAAGTGGTCGCTGGTGGTGTACGAGGGACGTAAGGCCCTCGGTGTTCTTGCCAAAGCTTAGCTAGTGGAGACAGCAGGAACCAATCCGGGAGAGGCTTGGCGGAGACCCACATATGCATGGGGGTGACCAATGAGCTATCTCCAGAATTGCCAGATCTCAAAGCTTGGCCCTTGTCAGGGCATCTTTGTGAGGGGATCCACAAAAACTAGTAGAAAGTGTGAGCTTTCAGTACCTCAGGTAAACATCATCGTACGAGAGTTTTCCATCCACTAACACAGTTACATTATTTCCACATTTATTTATAGCTTTCCTTGGTGTGTGATTTACCTTTCTAATCTAGCTTCCTAAGTAAGTTGATAGGTTTGGTGCCTAGGTTGCCAAAGCCTTTTGCATTAGAGATGGCAACACTTGAAAAACCTAGTGCACATCTAGATAGAACTTGTGTAGGCTTTATAAGTGACTTTGGGCCTTAATTCTTAAATTATGTAATTGACCCCATTATTAGGCGTCATGGTACCTTTAAAATAAAAAACTAGTCAACTACAATATTGTAGATTGTGTAGACCACTGCAAAAACTTTAGTATTGGACATGTCAACATCTGACGTCGTTTGGAAATTCTACAATTTGCATTTCAAAACCTGTGAACTAATTAAAAGCACATATTTCCGACCCTAAACGTGACTTCAAGTCATAAACATGTGAACTTAAAACTTATAGATTGCGTTGAGAAATACAACTTTAGTCGATCTATACCATGTTAGCGTCAGAGGTTGTATGAAAATTATAAATTTTAAATTTCAAAATTTAAGAACTTAAAATGAATTTTTTGTACTCTAAATAATTTTAAGTAAAAAACTTGTCGACTACAAGTTATATATCTTATTAAGTTCTTCTCCCTCTATTCCAAATTATAAGATGTTTTGACATTTCTAGATACATAACATTTGCTATGCATTTAAATATACACTATGTCTAGATACATAGTAAAACAAAATGTATCTAGAAAAGCTAAAAGGTCTTATAATTTGGAACTGAGGGAATATAATTTTGATATAAATTTTATCTTTAGCTGACTTCATATGCAAAAATTATGAAGTTGTTTGACAACTAATTATCAAGTGGGCACATTAAGATTCCTGACTTTGTTAATCGATCTAGAGAGACAACACTCATAAAAGGCCTGCTTATGCTAATAGTTATTTTCAGTGGCATCACCCTTAAGAGGCCTGCCTCCAAAAATTCATTTACAAAGATTGTAATTGTTGGGCCATCTTCACAAATGAATCAACTCCCTCTGAAAATCACTTGGCATCATTAAAAACAATGACATTTTTTACTACTTTTTTAATTAAAAGGGATTATTTTCTAAAATTATTTTATAGTAGAGGAAGTCCATCTGCTAGTCCAACTTGGTTATGGAATCGAAACCTAGAATCAAGTTAAATATCCATCCATTTATGCAATACCTCATCAAATCACATGATCAATATAGTATGTCTGCGCCTCTTAGCTTGAAGTACCCCTAAAAATGTATTACAGCAGAAAAACAATTTTCTTGTTCTTTGGTGGATGCCAGACAATGGAATGACCAAGATTTTTACTTATACTTCGTTGCAGCTTCGTTTTTCTCCAAAAGAACAAATAAACAATTTAGGAAGGTCGCCCTACGTCATTCTGTTATTTTGTCTAGATAAAACAAAAGAAAAGACAACTACCTATACGTGTTGACCCAAGTTGTAACTTTTTACTTCTTTTTTCGGAGTCTTCAACATCTGCGTATCTTTTTGACTGGGTTTTCTGAGTGTTGCATTTTTTAAATTTGTGCGTTGCATTGTTTTTTGGAATATATAGCTAGAGGGTTCTTTTTAGCAATGGTATATAGCTTTTTTAAATTACAGAGTACAACATAGATGTCCGCAACACGCACACACACTTACCCCTATGAATACATGTAAGTAAATCTTATCCCTATAAGCACCTCCGAAGCACTAAGCCGTTAAATCTTGGAATAAATCCAAAAAAATACAAGCACCCGTGTCAAGCCGAGAACTCGTTGAACCCAGATGGACATGTTTTTTTTATCAGGTATAATTTGGACGCACACAACTCACGCATACACAGGCGTGCGTGTCCGTATAAACGCAAAGAAAAGATTGAGAAGCGACGTTGCATCCAGTGCGCAGGTAACACGCAGTAGCAATGAACGCGCACGCGTGTATGTACCCTGAAATTTTTGGAAAAATCTTAGAAAAAGGTGTGATCACCAGGAGTAGTGTCCCACTGGACATGTCTACCAACTGATGAGTCAGTGGCTTTTCAATTAACACCCCTTCTTTCTTTGAATTCTTGCCCGTGGTCCCCACACGAGTTTGGAGCAGAGGACACACGGGAGTCCACAGATTTCGGCTGGCCGACGGCGTGTCAGCGGCAAAGCAGCAAGGGGCCGACGCACACCCGCGGGGCTGCTCGGCTCGGCCCGAGGCGAGCCCAGTTGTCAGTGTCTAGAGGACCGGGTGTCTAAACAAAGCGACTAGTGAATTTGTATCTGCGCGTCTGGGCCTTGATGGTATGCAAAGCGGACACAAGGATATATACTGGTTTGGATATAAACGGCCCTACGTCTAGTGGGTTTCGCTGCGGTTCATGTTGCCTTGCACCGGGGTGCTCATAGTAGGGGTTACAAGCTTTCGAGAGAGGGAGCGGATCCCAGGTCTCTGGTGAGTGGTGGTGGTGGTGTAATTGAGGTGGGTTCTAGCTATTGTTGTCAGATCGTTTGATCTTTGGATTTCTCGATCGCTCGATCATTCGATCGCCCATCTCCCCTAGATGTGGCCCCTACCTCCCCTTTTATAGCTTCTAAGAGGAGGGCTCGGGTTACATTTGTGGTTAAGAGATAAAAATAAAAGAGAAAGACAAAAAAAGGTGGCCTCGGGCATGACCGTCCTCCTCCTTATTCGGTGGGAGAAGTTCCCCTGTAGCGTGGACACGTGCGGGGTGTTGATCTTTTGGCCCCTCTATCCGTTGGTGCGACGTGCCATGGCCACGCCTTGACCTGTATGCCTCTGTTCCGTAATGGTGGGCCGCGCGTGCGCCTGGGTTTTCGCAGTGAGAGGATTAGGTGGCACAGTTGCCGTCACCCCCGTGGCTATGGAGGTATGGATGTCATCATCGTAGAATGACCGGAGTCATATTGAGTCAGGGAATGGTTCCCGTGCTCCTGTTGATTGTGCACGGTCACGTCCATCACGTCGATGGGAGTGAGTACCGTAGTTGGGCCCCCCCGTGGCTCCCCATCTTGCCTGAGGGTTCCACGTGCCCCTCGGGCGAAGCGGAAACACGCCGCGGGGGGTCAGGTGCTTTTGATGACACCGTGGGGGCTCAGGCAAGGCGAAGAGATGTCAGCCGAGACGCCTACTATGCCCGAGGCCTCTCCGCAAGGCTCGAGCGAGATAGAGTTTGCCGTTCGTGCCTGGTGTGGCTAACTTGCTGTCAGTGCTTTTTTTGGGGGCCCCTACTATGGGGTTTCAACAAATGTGCAGGTTGCCTTGTTTTACCCCCTGTTAGGTACCCTGGGTATTTTGATACCCGACAATAGCCCCGAGCCTATGGAGGAGTGGAGCACTCCTTCAGAGGCTTGAGAACGAGCGACTACGGGTAGTTTTTGACTCGTTTTTGTTTTTAGAAGGACTATCCGGTGGGTGCGCGCGAGCGCACGCAGCGGGTGTAGCCCCCGAGGTCTTGGAGGGATGACTTATCCCTTCAAGGGCTTTTAGTCAAGCCAGCGTGGCATCTCGGGTATGACCGTGGGTCGGGCGAGGAGCCTCCGTGGCCTTGGCCTTGACCATTCGCTAGGTCGGGATGTGGGAGAAGCTCCCGAGCCCCGCGCATTGCAACAGACTGACCAGGTGGCCTCTCGGTTGTCGTATTGTTTCCCTCTCGCTCTTTAGCAGAACGAAGAGGTATACGTGGGCCCTCATCATCCCATTTGGTCCTTATCGCGGCTTATTTGATTTTGAGAAGACTATCCAGTGGGTGCGCATGAGCGTACCCACCGGGTGTAGCCCCTGAGGCCTTGGAGGGATGAGTTGTCCCTTCAAGGGCTTTGAATCGAGCGAGTGGGTCCGCCTGGGGAAGACGAGGGGTTGTACCGGGCAGTTGCTGTTGTGACGCTTCGTGGGAAGGTGGGTGATTCGTGTTTAGTCGGTTATCCTTTCACATTAGTCTGTTGTCATGTTGGGGTGTAAACCGCCTGCGAGAGTGGTTCACCTTCTCGAGGCATGGCGTGACACCGACGCGGCTCCCTTGGGAGATGAGAGGGGCAGTTGGGTGTATTGAATGCAGGGAGTTGAGAGGCCTCCCTGGGGCCCTTTATAACCTGAGTTGTGGTGCCCGACCCTAGCATCTCTCTTCTTCTGTCCTTGCTCTCTGTTCTTTCTTGCCACCTTAGCCATGGAGCACGGCGACTCGTCCAGGGGTTCCTGCGTGGGTACGCCGGGAGAAGGGGATGGGGTGCCCTCTCGCTGCCGTCGCCTTAACCCCGGTGTTGCTTCTTCATTAGGGTACAGACGCGCTCAGGATGCGGCGGCCTGGGGTGTTCTGACTCCACTCTAGAAAGCCCGAGAGGAGTTGGCCACTGTGAAGGCGGTGATAACCTCTGTGGAGGAGGAGGCGGCACTCGCCCGTTCGCAACGAATGGAGTCCGACCGTCAGTGCGCGGGTGAGTGCCTTTCCATTTCCTCATTTTGTTCTTCTTAGTTGATGTAATATCTGATGTCTGTCATTCGTTTTGGGCAGAGCTGCTCGTGGAGGTGGAGTCCCTTCAAAGTGCCGCTGACGTCCTAGCGGACTTCATCCGTGCTCTGACAAGGCGTCGGGAGCAGTGCCTTCTCGGCACGCGAGCGCTGATCCGGGCAGCGATCGAGCGCGGCGTCCATCGAGGGGTGGTCATCGCGTTGATGGTGGCCCAGGCGACAACAGACGTGGAGCTCTAGGACGTCGAGGGCTTCCCAATGGGAGAGGGGTTAGGAGACTACGAGGACCTCCTCGAGGGCTTTGAGCCAGCGGCGAACGTCGTCGCTACTCTAGTTCCTGTGGACTAGGTCCTCAATGAGGGCCTGTAGGCCTAGTCTAGGACTCCCCTCCCTCAAAAATGTAAAATAATTTATCTAAGAAATCAGTTTGTTTGATCATTGTCGTGTTTTGTTTTCCCCATTCCTATTATTTCGTCTTGTATTGATTGACAGTGGTGGTTGGCGAGGCCACCGAGACCCTGCCTGTTGACGGTTTCCTTTGGGAAGGAACTAACTCGTGTCCTTGTAGTACTTTGAGGTTTTTGACAGATCAATCAAACGTTTGAGTGTAGCAGTTTTTTGTGTCCCGAGGCGGGGTTAGTTGAGTTTTTATCGAGGCTTCTGCCACTACCTAGGACCATAGGCACGTTGGGACGCCCGGGAGGGCTCGTTCGTGGGTCAGACATTTCTGCCCCGGGTCCCGTGCCCCGAGGAGGGGTCGGGCTTTCTTGCCTAAGTCTTATGATTGCTAGCCCATTGGGACGCTTGGGAAAGTTCCTTCGTGGGTTGGGCATTCCTGCCCCCGGGTCCCATGCCCCCGAGGCAGGGTCAGACTCTCTTGCCTAAGTCTTAGGATCGCTGGCCCGTTGGGACGCTCGGGAAAGTTCGTTCATGGGTTGGGCGTTTCTGCCTCCGGGTCCTGTGCCCCTGAGGAGGGGTCGAACTCTCTTGCCTAAGTCTTAGGATCGCTGGCCCATTGCGATGCTCGGGAAAGTTCATTCATGGGTCAGGTGTTTCTGCCCCCAAGTCCTTCGAAGCCCTTACTGGGGCATGGGCCCAGTTATGTTGCTTTGTTATTATATCCCTCACGCATCTTTTTCGCAAAGAGGAGGGTTTGGGCAATGCCATGGCTTCCCTCGCTGGGTCGAGCTGTGGTGCCCATTGAGTTGCAACCGGGTCGTTTCAAGTGAAGCCTTGGTTCCTGTTTGTGAGGATCCGACGGAGGTAAGCTAGTGGCCGGATTCAAAATTTCCTGGCAGTTGGTTCGAGGAGTTCCTGGGGTCGTTCGACCATCCCCGAGGGCTCGCTACCTTTTTTCAGAAAAAAACTCCCGAACCGTAAACTGGCCTGGACTTGAACATGGTTCGAGAAGGCCCATGATCCTCAGCGCGTCCGAGTACTGGCCGTTCATTGCCCCTTCTCATACCATCCCTCACTCGGGTGACTCGGAGTGGTTGTCAAACCGTTCGCAGGCCAGCCTTTGAACTCCATGCCATAATTGGACTATAAAGGGTGGAAACGTTTCGCGTAATTATCGCTGATAATATAAATCATGATTTAACGCGTAAATGATGAAATAAATTGTAGCAGATAACATGCAATGATTTCATTGGTATGAAAAGATTATGTTTGAATAGAGTAACAGATCATAAGCAGGGGATGGTACGATGATCTATCGATCATGGTGTGTCGATGCTATGCGTGACCTCCACCCTCCGACATTATGGACACATGAGCTCGCAGCCGTCGTCGTTGGAATCGCCGTTGTCGATGAGGTAGTCGCAGATGCCAACGAAATGACATAGAGCCCCCAGGTCATCGATCCCAGAGAAGTCGGCGCCCGACCTAGCTGTTGTCGTCCTCGTCGAAGCTGGTACTAGAAGCTATCTCGGTAGTCGCGAGTACCTCTACAATAGCCTGCGCATGGTGAGTTGGTAGATCTACAGGAATCTCCCCTGCAGACGGATCAAAATGAATTGTGGTCGAAGACTGGCCACGGGCCTCCCGTGGTCATGTGGCTTACTGGCCGGCATCGTTTGGCCTTGGGAACTCCTAGGCAGTCATTCTTGGGGACCCGCCCCTCATCTATGCCTAGGCGGGGGTTAGATAGGGCCTTAGAGATGGCGTCGATGTCAACGGAAGGGGAAAGAAGAACCAGATCGTAGTCCACTCCCATGCAGGTGAAATCTAGGTTGCCGAACCGGACATGGGAGCCTAGGGTGAAGCGGATGCAGGGATTGGCCATCAAGATTTAGTGGATGGATCATGACGCACAGAAGGCCCCTACCTGGTGCACCAACTGTCGGTGTCTGAAGGACCGAGCGTCTAAACAAAGCGACTAGTGAATTTGTATCTACCAGTCTAGGGCTTGATGGTGTGCAAAGTGGACACAAGGATGTATACTGGTTCGGGCATGAACGGCCCTACGTCCAGTGGGTTTCGCTGTGGTTCATGTTGCCTTGCACCGAGGTGCTCATAGTAGAAGTTACAAGCTTTCGAGAGAGGGAGCGGATCCCAGGTCTCTGGTGAGTAGTGGTGGTGGTGTGATTGAGGTGGGTTCTAGCTGTTGTTGCAAGATCATTTAATCTTTAGATTGCTCGATCGCTCGATCTTTCGATCGCCCATCTCCCCTAGATGTGGCCTCTGCCTCCCCTTTTATAGCTTCTAAGGGGAGGGCTCGGGTTACATTCATGGTAAAGGATAAAAATGAAAGAGAAAGACAAAAAAGGTGGCCTCGGGCGTGACCATCCTCCTCCTCATCTAGTTGGAGCAGTTTCCCTGTAGTGTGGAGACGTGCGGGGCGTTGATCTTTTGGCCTCTCCATTTGCTGGTGCGATGTGTCGTGGCCATGCCTTGACCTATACGCCTCTGTTCTGTGAAGGTGGGTGGCGCATGCACCTAGGTTTTCACAGTGAGGGGGTTAGGTGGCACAGTCGCCGTCACCCCTGTTGCTATGGAGGTATGGATGTCTTCGTCCTAGAATGACTAGAGTCATATCGAGTTAGGGTGTGGTTCCCGTGCTCCTGTTGATTGTGCACGGTCACGTCCATCTCGTCGATGGGAGTGAGTACCATAGTTGGGGCCCCCCGTGGCTCCTCATCTTGCCTGAGGGTTCCACGTGCCCCTCAGGTGAGGTGAAAACATGCCGTGAGGGGTCAGGCATTTTTTATGACGCCATGGGGGCTCGGGCGAGGCAGAGAGATGTCACCCGAGACGCCTACTATGCCTGAGGCCTCTCCGCAAGGCTCCGGCGAGATAGAGTTTGCTGCTCGTGCCTTGTGTGGCTGACATGCTGTCAGGTGTTTTTTTGGGGCCCCTACTATGGGGCTTCAACAAATGTGTAGGGTGCCACGTTTTTCCCCCTGTTGGGTACCCTGGGTATTTTGATACCCGACACCAGTCGCCCTGGCCTGCGTGTGCAGCCGAGGGCGCGGCGGGCGGCCATGGCGGCGGCGAACTCCGGTGACGATTCGAATAGGGGAAGCAATGCACTAGGTTTGCGAGAGGGTGGCAGAGTCGGTGGCGGTGCCTGGAGGTCGCGAGGTGGCTCAAAAGCAGGGAAACGGCAGTGGCAGCGAGCTCGGCGTGGCGTCCATGGTGAACACGCGCTCTGCCAACGAGGAGAGCGAGGGAGGGCGAGCAGGAGGCAACAAGAGAGGTAGAGGAGGTGAGTGAATGAGGCTTGGGCTCTCCCCATCACGCTCGGCAAGGGCAGGGGCACAGGGATGTGTGGCAATGGAGGGGGCACGTGGCATCCATGCACGCTTACGGACTGATTTGGCAAACGGGCCCAAAACGAAGTTTGCTCACCTCGGCCTGCTCTACATTTTTCATTAAGGCCACTCTACCATTAGAGCTATGGATCGGTAGGTAATTAAGCTCCAAGACAGAAATGTCAATGCGTTGACAAAGAGCATGGAAACTTGCTTTTCGAGGTCAAAACTTGGTCAAACTGAACCCAACTTTTGGTATGCTCTTCTCGAATATAAATAGTCCAACTTTTATTCTTGGCTCAACTTAAGTTGCTTGACAAAAATCTGAGAACACAAGATGCCAATCAACGTCAACATTGAGTAACATCTCCATGACTTAGAATAATTATAAGTGGTGGAAAAATAGTAGCAAGTTGAATCTTTGAGCCTTTGTTTGACAAACTTCCAAGCTGTTTTGGCTCTTGCTCTTCAAACAAAGTTTGTAGCACACCAACTAAATTACAACTTTGATTTAAGGTCAAGCCTTGTATCTTGAACAGAACCAATTCCTTTACTTCGGTCAAAGCAGCATCATGATAAATCCTAGAATTATGGTTTTCGGCCAATTGAGGCATTTTCTTGACATTTGCTCAACATGAACACTTCATGAATTTTGTTGTAGAGTTCAATTAGAGTCATTTGGGGAAGGTTGCAAGGTTTGGTTGACTTCATAAGTTCTCATTCCCGTAATAAAGCCATTAAAGCAAACATGTGACTTATCATTTCATGTGACTTTTTAATTCCAAACTTCATGAAACTTTTCCAGTGATCACTATAGATAGAGAGTGATGTGAGAGACATGAAAGAAGTTCCATCAACATTACTCAAACATATATTTGGAGAGGGGCAATCACCAGCAAACAAGCTTTGTCTTCATTTCACAAAGATTAAGATAGGCCTTAATTCAAAGAGAAGAGGCTTCAATTCACTTGACACCATTCCAATGTTGTGATCCAACTAAAGATCATCACTGGACATTGCTCACTTAGGTCCTAGCCCACTATCTAGTTAGTGGCTAACACCTAGGGTGTTACAACCCTCCCCCTTAAAGAAATCTCATCCCGAGATTTAGTACGGAGATTTTCAAGGGAAGAGAAGCATGTCACCTATTTTCCAACATCAGCGATAGCATTAGGATACTTAACTTCGAGCATCAGAGAGGCTAATTTGGTCATGACAACTTTTTGATACTTGCTCTTTGTAGCAGATTTTTGTCTAAAGAATTTCCTTCATTGACTTTCATGAAGCATTGTACTTTGGAAGGGATCCAAGAGACCGTTGTTTTGTGATACACAACTTTCATAGCTACCAAGGAATCATTACTTAGCTAGAGATTAACTTTCCTATTGGTAACTAATTAGTTGTCTCCCAACACTAAAAAGCTCCAAGGCTTCAGCTTGTGCAGTAAACAATTGTAGTCGTTACCGATGCATACGACCATCATCGAAATTAGCCGAAAAGGGGTTACACCAGAGATGATTTTGACTGTATGATCCTCTTGCACATAAATATCAAGACTTGGATAGAAAGCTCATGAGCACCAGGTGACCTATTATAGGACATAATATCTCAGCCCATTTATCATTCGACTGATAGCTTGTCCAACCTTAAGTATTGTGTACCTTTCAGATCCAACGGGGATGACATGAGTTGCTCGTGGGATAAATGACGTCATTACATGGAAAATCAAGTAGAGTCACTTGTCTACTACCTCTTACAGTCTGTTAATGTTTATGTCAGTGACTTGCTCTTCAAAGGTTATCCTCTTTACAACTTTAGAAGGAAGTTCTACTGCATCTGGTCTGACATACATATCTTCTGATAAGATAAGGGAAGATAACCAAGGAAAGATTACGAGGAGATAACACATCAGTGTGGTTTCATAATGGATCATGACTAGCAACCTCGATACCAGTGCGTGCCGAGCAGCATAGCCTTGTGTGTGCACCCATAGGATGCTCTCGATTTTGTCGCAGCACCGTAGAGTACTAATCATGACACCATTACCAGACACATCACCAATGAGAAATCCCATGTGGCATGAATTGGGTGTGCATGAACAAGCACTATGCAGAGGAGGGGTACCAAACAAAGATAGTCACAAGGTTAGGAGTCAACAAGGGGTGGTCCAAGGTAAAGATAGGGCACAAGAGAAACATAGCTTAATTGCCAAAGACAATTGAGCATGGGACTCTTGCTTTAAACTTCACGCATGTCTTGCGTTTACCAAGGAGATCACTAGAGAAAAGATTAGCATGAGATTTGGTCTTGTCAAGTAGCAACATGAGATAAAGACTGATTAACATCCAGAGACTTGAGAGAGTTGGAGATAAACAAGCGAGATCAAGGAGCAGAGCTGATACACTAATCAGGGATTCAGTTGATAAAGCAACAACATGATCTGCGAGGATAAAGGTTCCTAAGCCAGGGCAGATAGAGATTAGCATTGCACCAGATCATCTGTAGGATTAGGTGCAAAGAGGTCTGCCAGAGATTTTTGGGTAGGGTCCTCATACACAGGAGCAAGACATCCATGACATATTCAAACATATAAGGGGACTAAGCTTGGGCTTATGCATCAAGCAAAGGCATGGATGCACAAACATTCAAGGGCTAACAACCACGTCTATACGCTCAAGCTCCTAAGCAAAAGGGAATCTACTTGGAGATGATCATGAGATTACATAACTTGAGCGTGGTTCTAGGATAGCGTTCTTCAGCACTCATATGCTCACCGAGGACAAAAGGGGTGGAAACTATGGCACTGCCTAGATAACAAAGCATTCACCATACGTTACAGTTTTAAGCAAGCACTTGACACTCAAGCAACCTAGGTCAAGGCATACCTTTCTAATTTCTTACAAGAAAGCTAGCACATCACCTTGATCACAAGTTACTTATCATTAGAATAAGGGTGAGGGGAGCATAGTTATGCACAAAAGCAACAACCATCATGATGCATGCTCGTCCTATGCGTCCTCATATAATTGCTAGCCTAAGGTGGCAATCACATTCTATATCGGTGGCATAAAACATACTCTCTCGATATATAGCTAGTCGTCAGCTACAACAACACATTCAGGGTTAGCGTACCTATAGAAGAATTTCATTTCAGCCCAACCCCACATGACATAAGAGCAAAAATAAAGGTCTGGTCTCTAGGTTGAATGATCAAGAGCAACAATATATTTGAAAGCCGTAAACTAAATACTTCCATATATATATCCCGATATATATATACTTTTATATCAAAGCTACCCGATGATTAAATATGCTACCCACAATTAAATATGCACCATATACACACGTAAACATGCATATATAGTTGTATCAAGACTAGCTCTCCCCGATTGCATGCTCACAATTGCAGTCATGCCACTCATTAACTTACCTTCTTACCTAAGCGTAGGTGTGACCGTTGCAAGATGTAAATTGCATAATAAAAAAACCCAAAGTTAGTCTTACTTAAAGCCACCTTTTTTTTGCGACATCACTTAAAGCCACCTAGTAGTCCTTAATTGGGCTTAACGGGAGGTTGTCGCTAGCATAGTTTTACAAATTAGTTTTGACAAATTTGCATGTAGCTAAAGTTTTAGTCCAAAATAGGCTTTTAAAACCAAAACTTTGTTTTTAAAACTATGTACATGACAGTATTATGCTTAATCTTGCTCCAATGACAACTGTGACAGAACCACCTAATTTATACAAGATCAAGTACGGCTGTCCCTGCTAAACACGTTGACACGCGCATACTTTCACTTATATAAACCCGGTAGTCCGCCGAGTGTCACGAAAGACCTCGGTAAATCCACTTCACAACCAAGATCGTATGATTAAGCAAATACACATCACATACACAGAGTTGCAGCGGAAATAATATTACAAGAGTTCGCAAATAATTAATACACTAAGCAGTTCAAATTGATGGCGAAAACAACATAGCTTTAAAATGATTACAATAACATAAGTTGAAATACATTAATAGCTTTAAGTGACATCCTCCAACAAAAGCATATAGATGAGAACACCATATAGAGTGCCTGAGCCCACCGGCGGTTAGCCACCATCTTCAACAGGCTGATAACTTCACCTGCAATATGGTGGGACACACCCTAAGTACCCGAATGTACTCAGCTAGACTTACTCGACAGGAGAGAAATAAAAAGACTCTCAAGGATATGCAAGGCTGATTTCTGGAGTTGGTTGGATAGCATAACTTTACGAAAAGAGCATTACAATCATGAGTCCTTTTAATCTTTTAGTCAATATTTTAGCACTAAGTTTAGTGAAGCTTATCATAGCTAGATTTGCACCTAATCTATAGCAATCACTTGATTTATAAGCATCACATTAGTAACCATATCAGGTTTAGCATTTCATCATCATAACCATCGTGTTGCATCTTCACATTTCTACGATGAAGTAACTCAGTCACCGTTTCTTACTATTCAGGAGAGACGGCGATTCGAATCAATTCCTAACTAGCTAGTGAAGTTTCCTCACACAAACCCACACTTCCCCCATCAAGGTCACGTTAGGTCTCTGTTGGTACTGTTCGGGATCTGTCACGGGTTAGATTGAGGCCACATAGTTAGGGGCCAACCGATTCCTTGGAAGATCAGGCCCGGCCTACCCTTGGTTGAACTGTGCACCCGCACATCCTTCCTTCCTCCAGTATGTGAGCCTAAGCGTACTGATTCCTGGCCTGAATAGAGCTACTAGGCTTTGCGGTCGGAACGACTTATCTGGCTAGCTGAGTGAGAGGCTGCGTTCAAAAATGATCGAGGCCCAACAACGATACGGTCCTCAATTTGGATAGACTGAATCACATGAGCCAACCTTCAACATAGACTCCGTCCGGCCTCAATTTATATCATCATCATATGGTTATTTTTAATGATAGCCAATATAGTCAACCGTGACTAGGTATCCATCTATATTTCGCAGGTGACAAGAAATCACCCGACTTCTATCGGTCTAGGCCTGGCTAAGCATAGATCAACCTACTCAGCTAGTAAGGGTACAGGTACATATAAAGTGGACAAGGTAGGGCAAAATGCACCAACAGTTTCATCCAACTCGTATTACCTAATACATTATACAAAAGTTATACTCATATGCATTTATAAAAAGAATGGGTAGGACTCTTAGAATGCTCCAAGGCTTGCCTGGAATCCCTCACTATGTCAGTGTTTGTTAGATGACACTCGCTTGGCAAGTATCTCCCAACTTGACTCTTGCTCAGTCCTCTCGTCTTCTGGATAGATCTCCAAACACCGTCTTTGGGTTCAGCTCCAACATCACGTCCTTCTCATGGTGCATCTAGCATACCTAAACGAGGTGTAACAGTGTATATGTATGAATGCATAGAAGTACAATATGCAAAGCATTCATGAAAGCACACCAAACTTAACATAAGCACCTAGAGCTATTTAACTTAATCATCACTTAAGCATAATATAGGAGATGGCAAGCACATCCAGCATGACACACAAGATAGTACATTCAAGCAGCTGCAAGCATCCATCAATCAAAAACTAGTTAATCATATTTATCCAAGCAAGAGTAAGCTAAAGTAATCAACCTACACATGCAGTTTGTAGACAGCAGCACAACAACCACGTATTCTAACCATAACTTGAGATCTCGACATCCATTGAAGGTGATCCTAGACTTTCTAGAAAGATAATGAAATTGCCTACAACATTGTTATCAATATCATCAGCTATATCAAACATTAACTAAGCCAAACAATCCAAACAAGTAATTCTATCCAAACTGTGGACAAAACCTGATGCTAAACTCAGTGGCTTAAAGCTGGAGTTATAGACATCAAACAAGCATTAGCCTTATCTCTCTAGAAATCTTATTAAATTATTTAAAACATGATTATTATCATCGCGTGGGGATTCAACTGTTAAAAAGGTCAAACAAGCACAATTAAGCACCTGTGTCCAGACTTGGACAGATTCTGCTATGGAACTTCAACCAGTTGTATCTAGAGATCTAGATCACCAAAAATGGTGTTCATAGACATTTAGGAAATATTAACAAAAGCATTACAACTCTTCTATTATCACCCAGGTGTGATTCAATTCCTAACTAGATCAAACACTAGCATCTTTCGGATCTGCTCAGAATACAATCAAAACCTGACAGTAGATTTAAAAGTCATGTAACTCCTAAACTATCAAGTTTGAAATCATGAAAATTTAATACAAGCAAGATAAGATAATTATCTACAACTTTATTATTATCATCTAGAGCTAATTCTACTATTAACAAGGCCACACTTTACAAAAAAGGCAATCTTGTCAGGACTTGGGCAGAATCAGCCACAGGACTTTAAACAACTATAGCTGAACATCTACTTAATAAAAAATTATGATCTTCAACTTTTTGAAGAGCCCAAGAAAATTAATACAACTCATTTATTGTCATCAAAGCATGATTCAAAACTTAATTGAGTCAAATAATACAATCTTTCAAGTCTGCTCACAATAGGAGCAATGCAACATAGAGCATTTGTTATTTTTATATCTCATAAACTGTTAATCCTAAAATCCTAAAATTTTTATCAGCTATCAATCGTCACATAACTAGCATTCTCTAAAAATTTCACATTTATTTGATTAATATTGCTGCAGTTATGAAAAGGACAAGTAAGACTAGCATTAAAACCCTAACCTGGATAAATCTATTTTTACAGAAAAAACCTTTAACTAAATCATGCCATATTATAGATTCACTGCATAGATCTACTCACAAGGATCTAAAAAGTCCTCATTTACTATTTTATGATTTTTCTACAATTTTATATGAATTTTCAAAGTTTCAGCCATAACTACGTATAAAACAAAAAGGAAAAAGAAAAACTGCACTATGCAGCACTATTCATCTGAGTCACAACTTTTGCAGTTAGGCCCCTACAAGAAACTTTAATTACATCAAGCAAACAAGTCCTGATAGTACTATTCATAGAAGTCAGTGGCTTTTCAATTAACACCCCTTCTTTCTTTGAATTCTTGCCCGTGGTCCCCACGCGAGTTTGGAGCAGAGGACACACGGGAGCCCGCTAATTTCGGCTGGTCGGCGGCGCGTCGGCGGTGGATAAGGGGCAGTGGAGCAGCAGGGGGCCAGCGCCCACCCACGGGGCTGCTCGGCTCGGCCTGAGGAGAGCCCAGTCGGCCTGGCCACGTGTGCAGCCAAGGACGCGGCGAGCGGCCATGGTGGCGGCGAACTCCGGCGACGGTTCTGATCGGCGAAGCGATGCACTAGGTTCGCGGGAGGGCGGCGGAGCCGGTGGCAGTGCCTCGAGGTCACGTGGTGGCTTCGAAGCAGGGAAACGGCGGCGGCAGCGAGCTCGGCGCGGCGTCCATGGTGTCCGCGCGCTCCGCCGACGAGGAGAGCGAGGGAGGGCGAGCAGGAGGCAACAAGAGAGGCAGAGGGGCAAGTGAATGAGGCTCGGGCTCACCCCATCACGCTCAGCAAGGGCAGGTGAGCAAGGACGCGCGGCAGTGGAGGGGCACGCGGCGTCCATGCATGCGGCCACGTTGGCATATCGTCAAACAAGTGGCGTGTGCGGAAGTGGCCGGAGTGGGTGGCACTTTTGGGCTGCTTACGGGACGAATTGGCAAACGGTCCCAAAACAAAGTTTGCTCAGCATGGCCTGCTCTACATTTTTCGTTAAGGCCACTCTGCCATTAGAGCTATGGATCAGCGGGTAATTAAGCCTGAAGACAGAAATGTCAATGCATTACAAAGAGCATGGAAACTTGCTTTCGGAGGTCAAAACTTGGTCAAACTGAACTCAACTTTTGGTATGCTCTTCTCCAACATAAATAGTCCAACTTTTATTCTTGGCTCAACTTGAGTTGCTTAACAAAAAATCTGAGAACGCGAGATGCCAATCAACGTCGACATTGAGTAAGATCTCCATGACTTAGAATAATTCTAAGTGCTGGAAAAATAGCAGCAAGTTGAATCTTTAAGCCTTTGTTTGACAAACTTCCAAGCTGTTTTGGCTTTGCTCCTTAAACTACTAAATTTTGACCCTGTTTCAATGCCCCAAATGTGTTGCGATAGACCCAAAATAGTTGCAATATCCGCAATAGCAACACAAATTTAGCGTTGGGAGGCGTTGCAAGGTCAAGGGTGGCAATAGGCTTGCACAATGCTTTTTCTGTGTAGTGTTGCAAATTCATATTGGAATTGCAACACCTAGGGCGTTGCAACCTAAGGTTTTGCTACGGTTGCATGTGTGGCAGCAACAACTAATGCAACGCCTTAGGCGTTGCTGGACCATGCAATGGCAACATGCCCATGACGTAGCAAATGGTGCACTAGCAACGCGGAACATGTGTTGCAACACAATGTATTGCCACGCATATCGATAGTGGCAAAAGGATTATGTCGCAATGCTTAAAAGTGGTGGCAACATGTGCAATTGCCACGCCCAATATTTGGTTGCTATAAGGTCATGCGCTATTGCTACACATAACGAGTGTGGCAACAAAGTTTATGTCGCAACGCCAAAAAGTGGTGGCAACATATGCAATTACCACGCCCAACATTTGGTTGCTATAAGGTGCACTCGCTATTGCTACACATAGCGAGTGTGGCAACAAAACCTACGTGACAACACCAAGAAATGGTTGCAACATGTGCAATTGCCACATTCACCATATCGTCGTTATAAGATACAACCTCTATTGTTATGCGGATTGTTCATTGTTATAGGATATATTACCACATAAAATGTGGTTACCAATAGCCACTTTTACGATGCTTTTGGTTTGGTGCCACCAACAATATTGCAACGCCATTTATTAATTAAAAACTCAACAGACATCAACAAAACATTTGAATAAAGCATAAAACCAAATTACAAATCATTCATTAAACATGCAATTCGTTGAAATAGTATATATGTACACTGAGAACAACCTAAAATCTCAAAACTTGCAGTACTACAACATTTTCTAACATCTCAACAACATTGCAGCCTTCCTGACCGTACTTGGGCATGGCTTGTTTGGCATTTTTATAAGTGGTTTCAGTTGTGGTCATGTCATGACTCCAATTACTCCACTAAGTTGCATCTTCCTATTAAATAAAAATATTAACATTAGCATATGGATTAGCAAATTTAACAACTTATAGGCGCACATAGAAAAGATCAAGTAAATTGTGCAACATACAAGCTAAAATTGATTACATGACATGATCAGGCAAGTTCAATTCTTGTTTATATAAGAAACATAGATGCTTAGGAAAATAGTGATAGTTCTACATTATAGAATAGTTCATCAGTAGTTAGAAACAATGCATGCTTCTACTACAGCCGGTACAAACTGGACCAAAAAAGATCCAGTAGCTCACCAAATAAGATATAGAAACCACAAGTTACAATTTGATCAACGCAATATCACCACAAAGCTTGAGTTAATTACACGTCACAGAACTTCCTGAAAATCAATAGAAATGTGTATTCAGTGATCATTGTTAGAAAAGCTAGAAAATAAAAAGGTTGCAGTGCTGCAAAAAAATTATTCAATGGCCAAGTGCAAACTATCGTGGTTTGAAAAATGCAAACTATGCTTTAGTTACAAACAGGCACACATATGACTCCCATAATTCCAACAACTTTGAAACTACTTAAATGGTGCAATGCACATATTATTTTTGCTTGAAAGCAACAACTAGGATGAGAAAAACATCTAAACAGTTGTTTCTCCACTCATGGTAAGTAATGTTGTGCTGGCTCCAACAATATCACTGTTGTGACTCAGCGAATACAAGCTCTAAATGCTAGCTTATGTGGCTGCTGTTGTTTCAGGATTCCATCAAGCAGTGTAGTCTACATGCTTCAGTTCTAATTCAATACTAATTCCAACTGAAAATGGACTACAATAACGAGAACCGATCAGCCCAATAAAGAAAACTGCCCTTCAAACTAAATATGGACTACAATAATTGAGTACTAGTTCAAAGATACAACAATTTTGACATTATTTGAACAAAGAAGGGCAGTACAAGGCAAATCTGAGTTGCGTAAAGTGGTTATTTGATTTCCTTTTGAACCAAAGTTTACAGAGATGGAGTTCAAGGTTTATTAGGAAGTCACCTTTGCTCTTTTTCTAGTTCAAGGTTTCCTTTTCAACTTGCTCATCAGATCAGAAGAAAGGTCCCTGTGTGGAGGCAAACCTCTAGTATTTCCTGAAACAAAATCACCACCATTTAATGAGCATCTAGCTTCATGTTCAGAGATTTATAAGAAAATATTTGTGGCCCTTGAATTTAGTATGAATTAGGGGGTAACAACTTGGTTACTGTAAACACTAAAGGTGATTGTTCCTAAATCAACAATAAGCTGAAAACACTAGTCCCTCATCATCCAAATTCCAAAGTCAACAAGGAACACTGCAAAAACAAAAACCCCTTCTTCTACTGCAATGCTCCAAGGTACTGTTGGCAGTGATTCAGTTTCAGATGACAAGAGAAAAGGCTGAAGACCAATAGTAGCATCGGTTCCCTTAAATATTCCAAAAGTGTCGAGTCTAGATATACATAAAATAATGCATGGCAGTTTTCTACCCCAGGTGCTACAAGGCTCACGGCACATTCCAGAGACATCGGATAACATAAGCTGAGTAAACAAATAAAGGAGCATACTGCAGACCCATGTAGTAATTCAGTTTCACATGAATGTGTATTTGGCATTTTTGACCTAGCTAGGCATTTCAACGGACAATTGGTGCATAGACCATATGGGAAACAGAACGCGTAGGACGACACAGATATATATACAATTAAAATGAACACACAGATCCTTGGTATGCACAGAAGCAATAAGCAGAAGGTTCAAACATAGCAGGAAGGAGGGGAGGTGGAGATCCTGAGCATGCTCATCGTACAGGCATGAGGCTTCTTGTGGGGGTAGGGCCCTGGTCCTTGGGATACCGAGCTCCGGCCACAAGTCGTCGTCAGTATACCACCACAGCTTGTCCTGCTTCTACTCCGCTGCCAGCGTCGCAGCCCCGCCGCCGTTGCTCGACAGCGCCGTAGCCCGGCCGCCGTGGCCCTGTGCAAGTGGAGGAGAAGTCGCAAGATGGATCTAGCCATCTAGGTGTGGAAGGCCATCCACCATGCCTCGCGTGGTCGCCAGGGATGGAGGGTGGAGCGTGCTCGTCACCGGGAATGAAGGGTGGGGTGGGATCTCTCCATGGGAGATTGGGAGCATAGGAGTGGGAGGAGGTGGCGGCTGGGTGGGTGGGGAATGAAAGATGCGCTAGGGTTTGGAACTGCCGGATGTATATATTGCACTGATAGATTTTACTCAAATACCTCTTTGTGCAGCACGAAGCAATAAAAACTGTTTGGACATGAATGTCATTCAACACAAAATTTTTGGCGCTCTACGAAGTGTTGGCGCCCAGCTGCCTGCCCCAAATGGTAGCGCCCCCTGTTTTCATGTTAAAAAGTACGCTAGATATTATTTGTAATGTATTTTTTTGTCTGATGATACTTGACTATAAAGTCATATGTTTGGTTATTAAAAATTTCAAAGAAGATTTGGGGTTATTAAATTATTGAAAATGTAAAGTACTCTCTCAATTATAAATTATTTGGTTTTCTAGATACATAGCTTTTGCTGGGCATTTAGATATACACCATGTCTAGATATATATTAAAATCAATGTATCTAAATGTCACCCCCATTTTTAAGGATAAAATAGAACGCATAATCTTATGTGCGCCCAGAGATCAATCACACATAAGTCGACAAATAAAAACAAAGTATCATCACATTTGTTTATTACATAATTTATTTCATCACATAGTCTTTACACAATGTAGCGGAAATAAAAAGATAACCCTCTCGTGGCGATTCCAATCACAGGTACGTTGTCTGGTTGACGTCAAGCCTAATATTCATCATGATAATCCTTATGCCAATCTTGTTTATTTGCCCATCCTGATGTGTGGGAAATAGTAAGGGTGAGCACATATCGTACTCAACAAATATAGCAAGGGGTTCATGAGGCTCAAATAGCTGACACTGGTTAAACTGCGGGTTGCATTTATGTGTATGTCACATTTAGCAATTAATAGCCACTAGGTAGCAACAATTCCTATAACCGCATGACCAAGTGAACAAGATATAATGAATAGCATATAAACAACATAATAAGCACATAGTTAAATAGTGATCATCTATTCCATAAGGATTCCAAGGCCGCCCGTATCTATGGGCACGACTAGTATACCAGTTAATTAAACTCTGCGCAGAGGTGTACACTTTCACTGTAAGTCACGATTTCCAAATGCATGGGGTAGCTAGTCCCAAAACACCGGAAACCATATATAGCCATTTAAAAATTCGTTTAACAAGTTAGGGCCGCTAGGTTTCTGTAACCTACAAATGTAGAGCCTTCCTTCCATATGGCACATAACCGCAGCTTATACACATAAGGATAGAAGCCGCACTACACCCAACCTGAGAAACACCCCATTTGCGCCCTTTCGGGTAACCTCTAACGAGCTAGAAAAGATCTTTCAAACAACTAGAGTCAGAGCCATGTAGCTCTCACAGCTGTACTGTAAGTCTCAGATGATCACTTACAGATAAGTCCTTACGGAGGGTCAAGAACATCCAGCAAAACTAGAGCTCTTCTCACCCTTTAATTTATGTTGCTAAAAATCATCTTTTAAATGTTTATCGCATATTCCATTATTCAAGTTACAAGATCATGGTTAAAGATTCAGCACTAGCAAAGATGCTACCCAAATGCATATATTCCCAGGGGGACAAGGTATCCGGTAATCAATGGCTAGAAAATCCTTAAAAAGGTGACAAAGGACACATGCATATGAAATTTGGTGTGCATCAGGAATAGGTAATCAAGGAGGTCCCAAGCTATACTCGCCTTGATCAAAAGTCTTCTGCTGATCCTGCTCATAGTAGTACTCTTGATCGTCCACGAACTGCTCACCGTCTACACTCGACCAACACATCAACATACAAGCGTCCGAGCAATCATATACGAAGCAAAATAAAGAGATGTAATTAGAACAGTACACCAACAGTAGCAAAATAGTATAAAAAGTTTATAAACTCTTCTACACGTTACTACGATCACACAGATGTAAAGATCACGAAAAACGGAGTTAAAACATGAAAGTTATGAATTTTCTAAGATTTCCTATAGATAAATAATTACTTTAATATAAGCTCGATATTTAAATGTTGCAAACCTACTGAACAGTAGCACTAATGCGTAGAGCCCGCGAATACGAACCTAACGCAACTTGAATGGATCCACTCGGAGTTAAAACGAGCAAGATACAAACATTTAAAGTTTTGAAACAACACTTTGAAACATATGAAACATATTTTCATTTAACCTAGTGGAGATTACATTTTCCAAAGAAGAAAACATATTTTTGGAAGACGCTTTAGGACGGTAGGTTCTATTAAAGAAAAGCTCTGGGGCTTTTTAATAATTTTGCCCCACGAAGGGGTATTTTGAAACCTGGACTGCTGGATCAAATCTAGACGGCCCAGAATAGAAGATGGGAGGTGAGAGATGCTAGCTAGAACAAGGAGTGGACGGCGGCACCATGGCTAGAAACGGCCCGACCTCACCGGTGTTCGTCGAAACGATGATTCCGGTCACCACTTGACACGGGACTAGCACAGGAAGGAAGAGAAAGGCATGGCGATCTCACCGGAGTAGAAAACGCGGGTGGATTTGGACCAAGGATGACGGGCGGCTTAGAATGGTGGACAAAACGCTCTTGCAGACGTCGGCGACGGTTAGCACACGACAAAGGAGAAAAAGGAGAACAATAACGCAGCTTCTATACTTCAAGCCGAAGAGCGGCGGAGGGAATTCGACGACTTTGAGGCAGTGGCTGGCGTCAATGGCAGTGGCGGGCGAGCTCTGTGCTCAGCGAGATCCAAGCAGTGGAGGCGGGGAGAGCAAGGGCTACACCAGGTGACGTAGATCGAAAAGAGAGGAGGAGACGGTCACGGGATTGTTATAGGATGTATCGGCGTGCTTAACACGGGAAAAGATCCCGTAGAGTTCGGGATTTGGCAGCCGAGCCCGTGCTGAACTCGAGCAGGAGGAGGGAGGAGCAGCTGACACGCAGGCCCCAAACTGTCAAACTTCAAAGAAAGAAAAAAAAACTTTAAATTTAACCACGGACATCTGCCGCTCACCCAAAAAACAAGTTCGCGCCTCTAGAAAAAGTCTCGCTTGCTCCAACTCAGGGAATGACCCACACGCAAGGAGAGGGAGGAAAAAAGGCGCGGATGGGAGGCGCAAGCGGACGCGCGAGGAGCGAAAAAATTTCTCTCGACACATAAATCCATCTAACCAATCAAGTAGGCATTTGTGAGGGGTTTAGAAGCACGACTCCCTTCTCCAAGAGTCCATGAGGCTTCAGATCGGATCTATATCAAGTTCTTCATCAAGAGAGAGCCCTAGGTCTTAATTAGTGAAGATCAGTGTATCTACTTCATCTACATCAACCTCACTATATCTACATGCGCGTTCACTCTCCATTACTCAATTTCTCCTCCCTCATTTCCCTTTTTTCTTTCTCTCAAATTGACTCTGATCTCTTAGTGTATATTTAAGTGCATAGCAAAAATTGCGTATATAGAAAAGCCAAAATGGAAGAAAATATTCTTTGGAATACTCCACCTACTCAGGGCTAAATCCATCCTCTTTAGGTTCATCGCTCTTTATTGAGTGCTTTAGTAGTTTGTGGGTTCATCCTCTTTTTATTGAGTGCTATAGTTTGTTAATCAAGGATAGAGTAGTAATCTGTAATGTGTATACGTGGTGTCCAAATTATAAGTTAGCTTTGTTTGTCTTGTACTCCAAGGGTTTGTACGGGTAGGCGGTAGGTGATGAGAGCCATGTCTGTCCTTTGTAATATGCGGGGATGCAAGTTACGTACCAGTACAAAATTTTTGAACTAAAAAATAACTCATCTTTACAAAAAGACATGTATTGTTACAATCTAAATATTACAAGATTTTGAAAAAAAAACCAATGGACGGTACAAACTACAATCTTGAATGTTATAACACAAAGAAGGATTTATGGCTCGTCGTTTCTTAGAGGAAATACCTAGAGTTACTCTTATCTCTTCTCGCTGTCTCATTACCTTTTTGACATGAAAATTTAATAAAAACTGACGTTTCATATGAAAAGATCCTCAAGTCACAAAACCATATATGTAGTAGAATTAGGAAGGAAACCATATTTATATAGTGTATCTACACGGTTGTTCTCTTAATTTTTTCTGACAAAATATAATAATACCAAAATTTCCCAAAAACAAGTTCTAAAATTAAGATTTTTTTGCATGAGACCGAACTATGTTCCAATAAAATTCTAAGAAAGTTCCAAAATGTTTTAAAAAAAACTAATGAGTGCGAGCAGTCTGCCAAACTTCAAAGAAAGAAAAAAAAGACCAAAACAAACTTTAAATTTAACCATGGACATCTGCCGCTCACCCAAAAACAAGTTCGCGCCTCTAGAAAAAGTCTCGCTTGCTCCAACTCACGGACGCAAGGAGAGGGAGGAAAAAAGGCGCGGATGGGAGGCGCAAGCGGACGCGCGAGGAGCGAAAAAATTTCGCCGTTCTTATCCATTCACCTCCCTTCCGGACTCTTTTCCCCATTCCCCTTCCCTTTCCCTCTTTCATCTCTCGGCAGACGGCGGCGGACGAGCGGAACATGGCAAAAGCGCAGGCAAGGACGCCGCCGCTGCACGTCCCTGGGTGCGGGGACAGCAGCGACATGATCCTGCTCCTCTCACTCGTCCGCGCCCTCGTGCCATGGCCCCCGCCAGTGCCACCACCGGCGCCACCGCCTCCACCGCCGCCAGGCTGGATGTCATCCTCCAAGGTTCGTCCTATTCCTTCCCCTTCCCTTTGCTTTTCTTGCTTGCGCCTGTCCATGTGCGTGATGTGCGGCGCGTGTCGCAGGGGCTCGGCAGCAAGATAGGCAACGACGGTGGCTTGGCACGGTGCCGCTGCTCGAGGTACCAGACTACCAGGCCATGTTGGAGGCTTGCCGAATCAGCGCTTCCCAAGCTTCAGCGCTGATTCTTGGTGCCGCTGTCCCAACCAAACCTGCGCCCCAGACAAAAAAGAACACAAATCTCCTCCTCTGCCCCCAACCAAATCGCCATCCTGGACCAAGCACAATGTCCTGGAAGAAGAAGGGAGAAGAAGGGGAAGGAGCCTTGGAGGAGGGGACGCCTAAGGCCCTGGAGGAGAACCACTGCTGCTGCTTCCTGGAGCCTTGGACAGGCCAGAGTTGCTGCAGCTCGAAGCCTATGTCTCTTGCCGAACCTGCTGCAAACAGAAAGGAGAAGTGTCTAGTCTCCAGGTGAGATTTCTGCAGCAACTACTCTGAAAGATGTGTGGTACTTGTGTGTACAGTCAACATAAATCTTAGTTCGTGTGTACTATTTGTGAAACGGTGGCATAATATTCAGATGTGAAATAGCATACTATTTCCTTCGCATCCATCCTTGGTGTGGTTACAAGCAACTTGGTGCCATGCAATTCAGCATATGGGCTGAATCTATTATATGTGCTGATGTGCTAGGATAAATCTCATTTTATAGAACATCACTGCATTTGGACAGAATTGCTTTGTAAGATTAGCTGCATGGCATTAGATTTTATAGGCAAGTTTCTGCAATGAATTATCTGGAGAAACTGACTATGATTAGTAAATTCTCATGCAACAATCTGTTGCTATGTTGGTGCTAAAGCTGTTTAAAATTGGGGCTCAGGGCATTAGTCATGTGGTTTTATTTGAGCCCTTCTATGAAATGTGCTCCTCTTTTATGAAAGGCAGAAAGATAACCTTACAATTTAAGGATGGAATTGATTGGTTGAGGTTCCTGTCCATCTATGCACATATTTATCCATCTTGGAACTTAAGTAAATATCAATATCATATTTTGTAAAACACATAATGTCATGTGGTGCCAATACTATGCAGGTTCTAGAGCAGTGAAGCTGAGCCATGTCTCGAGCCCTCAGTAAGTAGTGATGTCAAAGTGTTCAGCTCCAAGTGTGTCAACAAGTGTGAGCCATGCCTGGCCTTGCTATGGGCCATCGTGAGGACTGAGGACCGACAATGTTGGCGGCAGTGCCTTTGTTATGCTCATGGAGCAAGAGTGCTGCTGCCCTCAATGGCAACATGAGACGAAGTTGCCTTTTGATTCCTGGGAGGTGAAGGCGTTTGGAGTCCGTTGTCATTAAGGCTGAGTGGTTTGAATAGACGAACGAGTCCTAATTTGACGGATGAAATGATGATTATCAAGCAGCTGTTGCTCCTGCTTGTAAGAAGTATATGCAAGCAGAAGTATACCCAACCAACATAGATTTAACTTAATTTTCAGACTGATACGTTTCCAGAGCCATGGAGTGCTTCCCCTGCAGGAGGCTGGGAGGGTCCATCATCCTGAGGACATTCTGCACACTAGGAATAAAAAATGTGGCTGATACACATATATGAACTGGTATATGTACTGTGCAGATTTGAAGTGGGTGATGCTTGAATGCAAAAATGGTCGTTTGCCTTAAAAAGAAATGTCTTGTTGATCTTTGGAATCATGAGTGATGGGTTGGCCTTTATATGTTTTTTTCAGGTTAAGGTGTTTGAAATGTTGGCTTCTGATAATATTGTATATGGCAATTAATCATGTGTTAGTTCATCGTCAGTTATATTTTTGTCACTGATATGGTACAACATGTGCAAATTTTAATTATCAAGATTTTGATTTTACTTTGGCTACAAAACAACTTGACAATTTTCTCTCCTATTGCGACTCAGGCAATCACCTATATGAAACCAACTTCAAACTGTGATGATTCATAGAAGGGCTTGGTCCATATTTGTGGGCTAAACTATATTGGGTCGTAACATGGACTTGGTCAAGTTGGAGATTGCTTCTAAATATTATAATATATGAGATTGTTTTCAAAGATTATAAATCAAAGTGCAAGAAACCATGATGTCTCAGAAGCTTGCGGTATACGATGTTACTTAGCTCGCCGGAGCCTGCTCATGATCGGCGCCGGTGTTTCCACATCCCCTAGGGCGCCGACGTTTGGAGTTGGGGTGCACCGATGGAGAGGGATAATCACATAAGTCGCTGCTAGGAATTAATTCATTTTGCAGACTTGGGCCCTTTTGTTATACCGAAAGCCCACTAAGCAGAGGTGTTTCCTACGACAACATATTACAACGACACTAGAGATTATAGCAACTAAACACACATGTTGCAATAGCAGCATACTATTGCATCGGTGAACTGATCATAGATCAGCTGGTTGGGTTCCTGTGGTGGAACCTGTCCACCTGGGCTCAAGTCCTCGACTTGGCACGGATGCTCGCATTTTCCTGAATTTGTTCGAGGATTTAACGACGCTATGCTTTCAGTGGTAGGTGACGTCCCCGTCGACAGTGAGGCACCTATGGTGATTTTTGTGAATCTCGTGATCTGCCGGCTCAGTCCTTCGGAGGTGCTCATTAGGGTAGGGTTTGCGTACGTATGTTCATAGGGGTGAGTGTGTGTGCGTTGTGAGTGTCTGCGTTGTACTATGTAATTCTAAAAAACATACTATTGCATTGCTTTAGATATTTAGTTGCAATAAACATCTACCTATTGCAATGGTTGTGAGAAATATTACAACTAAACAAAACTGTCGTAACAGCATCATACTATTGCATCGTCTTAGAAATTTAGTTGCGATACACGGTCTACCTATTGCAATGGTCGTGAGAAAATGACAACCCAACAAAAATGTGGCAATAATTTCAAACAATAGCAATACCGTTCTATATGGTTGCAAGAGCATCAGACAGCTGCAACGCCAATCAATACTAATGCAACGAAATGTCATCATGGCAATATTTTTAACCTGTAGCAACACTTTTCACAAAAGGGTTGCTATAGGTCTCACCTCTTGCAATGGTGAAGGTAAATATTACAATGCACTATTTTTGTGGCAACACAGTCATCCTATTGCCACATTTTTGGACAAATGTTGCAAAACACACCCCTATTACAACACAATTTGCGGCGTTGCAAACGACGTCATGTGGCAATAGGGTCAAAATCTAGTAGTGAACAAAGTTTGTAGCACACCAACTAAACTACAACTTTGATTTAAGGTCAAACCTTGTATCTTGAATAGAACCCATTCCTTTACTTTGGTCAAAGCAACATCATGATAAACTCTGGTATTAGGGTTTTCGGTCAATTGAGGCATTTTCTTGACATTTGCTCAACATGAACTGTCGACGAAATATGATTGGCAGTCCACCGAGGGATATACCCACGATGGTAGATTGATCGGTAGAGGTGCGCGTAATCAGGAACCGGATGGTAACAGAGACACAAGACACAAGATTTATACAGGTTCAAGCCGTTAGCGTGACGTAAAACCCTACGTCCTGTGCTCTGTTATTTTGTATTGATTGGGTATGAGATCTGGTGAGGTATTGATCCGTCGACTAGGGGACCCCTGCTCCCTCCTTATATACTTTGAAGGGACAGGGTTACAAGTAAAGTATCCTATTTGGTACTATGTCTAGTACAACTTGTAGCTCGGTGCACGCTGAACTCTATAGTGGACCGCAAACCATCATCTTATGGGTTGGGCCACCTCCGATGGCATGGCCCATGTGCAGCCATGAGGGTATACGGGTCTATACCCCCACAACTAGTCCCCGAGCGCCTTGTATCCACTTGGCGATGCCGTCTTGATCAAGTCCGAGCAGTTTAACACGAAGCCAACCAGTTTAACTAGTAATCCGAGCGGAGATAATTAACGTTGACCAGATCAACTGGTCAGCAGAGCGAAGATAATTATTGCTGACCAATTCAACTGGTTCGTAGACCTCAGACTTAACCAAGTAAGACTTGTTAGAAGGATGTAAGGGGCTCAAGATAAAATTTAAAAATTCTCCACCTTAGACGAACCGTAGCCACTTAGACTCCTTAGTCAATAAGGAGGGTAAATAAGAAAAAGCCCTACATTTACCGCTAGGTGAAGTGTAGCCACTTAGTCCCCGAGCCCAACAGTATGTGACTCTGTCATGTGGTGTCAGAGTCTAAAGAGCAACAACCCCAACTCAGTTGAGAAATAAGCACCGTGGCTCTGTCACGGCACAGTCCCCAGCTCTGCTGTGGACCCGATCCCTGGCTCTGCCGTGAATAAGAACCCATGACTCCGCCATGTGACAACTCCCAGCTCTGTTGCAAGACGTCCCCCAACTCAGTTGTGGGCTCTAAAAACAGCCCATAGCTTTGCCACGCGGCAGCCCCCAGCTCTACTGCGAGGCGACCCCAGCTCAGCTATGGGCCTAGTCCCCAGCTCTGATGTGGGACAAAAGGCATCAAACTGACGCACATGAATGGCTCTGCCATGTAGCAGTCCCCAGCTTAGCTGAAAACCAGTCCCCAGCTCAACTGAGAGAAATTTGCAGAAAAAGTAGTACACTCATCGCAAGATGACATGTACACACGTAGTCCCCGAGCCTGCTAGAAGACGAAGAATGAATCTTGTAGTAGGGTGAAAGGAAATAAGTCTGAAATGTACTTATCAAGGCCCCGATGTGCTGCCCCAAGATCAGCACCCTGATCCGAACAGCGTGGAGCAACTTGATAGCACACCAGCTTAATCGGAGTAAAGCGAAGATGTAGCAAAACCCGACAACCAAGGAAACTCCCAGCTCAGCTGGAAACTCGTGTACGAAGAAGACAAACGCCAAGGAGTCTCCAGCTCTGCTGGCGAGCACACCAGTAAAGCTGACGATGAAGCCCAAGCAACTGGTCGGAATGACTGGTCGACTAGCACCGAGCAGTCCAATCAACTGGTCGGCGGCAGAGGGAACACCGAGCAGGAATGAGCGCCGAACGCTCCGACCAGTTGGTTGATGGTGAAGTGTGGCTACCAGGTGGTGCGACCACCCGAAAGATGATCATTTTGTCCTTCTTGGATGATCTAGTCCCCGAGCGTAGCACGTTGGCTGAACCAAGCTCCTGCAATATAAATATGTATATAAATATGTAGAATGGTAGTACATGGTGTATAAAATAAAATATTCGATCTCCGGTGGTAGTATGTGAAGTAAACACTCAGTGTTTATTTGGTTATGCATTACTCAGTATAATTCGTTACGCGAAAAACTCAGTTTTTAGTCATTTGGTCATTTAGATCAGCGCAAGCAGTTAGTCGGTCCTAGAAATTCGTCAGCTCTGGTCTGACTAGCGACCCCAGAGCGTGAGGCGCGGAGCCCAGGCACGCGTGAGAGTACTGGCCTCGCCAAAGAGCTAGTGCCGACCACCCGGAACATAGAGAACGGATCTCATGCACATGTGGGGAGAAGTTGGAGACAACGCCGGCTCTGAGAAACTCAAGTAGGAGACATAACCAGTCAGCTAACCGTTGTAAAACATATATATCTTTAAGATTGTATATATGAAGAAAATTTGACGCTGAGCGCACCCTCAGGGTGGTCGGCGTAGAGATATATATATATATATGATGATCGAAGAAATATTTATTTAAGAAAATAACACTTAGCTTGTTGGTAGAGATGAGTCGTCGTCGTCGTGGCCGAGTAGATGGGTGTGGTTTGGACGAGCACATGGAGTCGTAGGCGAACGAGCGCAGTCGGAGCCTGACAGAGCCAATCCGCGTGGGGAGGCGAAGCCCTCGGGCATGTCCGGCCGAGGTGAGGCGCAGTCCGAGATCTTCCTTGCTTGTCTGATATACGTGAAAGCTAGCTTGGATGGCAGTGTAGATCGTGAATCCTTGTTCGTGCTGATGCAGACCTGCATATGGCCAGCATCGTCGATGGATATGGTGACGAGGATCGTGGCCGAATTCCTGCCAGCAGTAGATGTAAGCACATATCCGAAGATACATATTTTCCATGAATATTTAATTAAATAAAAACCATGCCGTAGCTTGGTTGAACTTATGACACCGGAGTCTGATTCCACACACGCATGCGTGATGCATACATGCACGTTCAGGTGCATGTTGGATTAGCTTGTTGACTTGTCTGCTCGCATGTCTGCAAGGTCGTCGCGAGACTGCACGGCTCTCTGCTCTTCGTAGATTGATCCACAAGATTGCTGGTCATCGTGATCCACGGCAATGATTTTGCGTATCTGATCGAGTATCGCGGTGCCCCCGAAGTGCGCAGATGTCGCGGGTAGCAGCGCCGCCGCCTGACACACGGGGATAGGATTTTGCAGGGCCATCGCTATGGATCGAGGATGAATCGATTCCATGAGCGATAACGAGACGCGATTAGATCATGAGCATATATGGATATATCTGGAATTATAACAATATCTAATTAGAAAATGACTTGACTTAGCTTTTCTAGATTGCTTGACGCCGCCTTGTGTGTATCCCGAATCTTGTTGTCGCGTGTTGTGTCCATTGGTCGCTGTGCAGCAGCTTTTGCGCTGGGATCATGTCGTGGTGGTGCAGTGGGATGCGTCGAGGCTCGCAGGTGATTGGAGAACGACGCTGCGATCGAGAATGTGATGCTGATCTCGATCGATAAAATATGATCGGCAGTCCACCGAATGGTATACCCACGATGGCAGATTGATCGGTAGAGGTGCGCGTAATCAGAAACCAGATGGTAACAGAGACATAAGACATAAGATTTATACAGGTTTAGGCCGTCAACATGACGTAAAACCCTATGTCTTATGCTTTGTTATTTTGTATTGATTGGTTATGAGATCTGGTGATGTATTGATCCATCGACTAAAGGACCCCTGCCCCTCATATACTTTGAAGGGACAGGGTTACAAGTGTCCTATTTGGTACTATATAATGTCTAGTACAACTTGTAGCTCGCGGTGCACGCTGAACTCTGTAGTGGACCGCAAGTCATCATCTTGTGGGCTAGGCCACCTCTGATGGCACGGCCCATGTGCAGCCATGAGGGTATACGAGTCTATACCCCCACATAAACCCATTATGACTTTTGTTGTAGAGTTCAATTAGAGTCATTTGGGCAAGGTTGTAAGGTTTGGTTGGCTTCATAAGTTCTCATTCCCTTAATAAAGCCATTCAAGCAAACATGTGACTTATTATTTCATGTGACTTTTTAATTCCAAACTTCATGAAACTTTTTCAATGATCACTATAGTTAGAGAGTGATGTGAGACACATGAAAGAAGTTACTCAAACATATATTTGGAGAGGGGTAATCACCAGCAAACAAGCTTTGTCTTCATTTCACAAAGATTAAGTTAGGCCTTAATTCAAAGAGAAGAGGCATCAATTCACTTGACACCATTCTAATGTTGTGATCCAACTCCTGATCATCACTGGACATTGCTCACTTAGGTCCTAGTCCACTGTCCGACCAGTGGCTAACACTTGGGGTGTTACACCTGTGGCAGCCCCCGTACCGCGCGTTGACAGTGGATAACATCAACATTTTATAGTTAAATAAACATAAGAAATGGTACAAATGAAAGAATACACATAGAACTAGGATTTGATTCTAACAAGTTCCACGAGTTTTGGTGCTCTCATTTGTCTTATAGGATATGCAATTTTTCACAGAATAAAAGTATCTCAAATGAGGAATTGGAGTCAACCATTGCGAAGGGCTCATCGAGACAATCGAAACGGATATATTACTTGCTATATTTGGGGTTTGGAATAAAAAGATATCAATCTGCACCACGCATGCACTAGAAGGTTCCAGAGGACACGAGAAGACACCGGACCGAAGCGGACCCCGATTGGCTGACAGGTGGGGCCAGCTGACCCTACACCTATGCCCGCCGGCCCTTGGCTGCGCCGCCTCACCCCTGAGCTTCTGGAATGTTCCTCCTACACCTCCTAGGGTCTCATCTACATTCAATTGAAGTTGGTTTATCCAACGGTGGTCGAGGGAGGTCACACGGATCGATGACGTAGCAGTTACTTGGCCTCTGCACCACCTCGGCCTATATAAGGACGCCCCCCTAGGAGGCCATCTCTCATTCAGATCAAGGCACAACACCAGAGAATTAGGGCTAGACTCTCCAATGTGGTAGATTAGTTTTAGTTGAGAGTTAGGGAGAGTCGGGCTATGCTCAGGTTCTGGAGAATTCTTTGGAGGTCTGGTATATCTTTGTATCTTACCTTTGCAAGACTTATACTTTAATATATTTATCTTCTCTATTTACTTTTATGCCTTCATATGTGTGGTTAGTATAGTTGTTATACTTTTGCATGGGATCTCTACTCGTATTGAGTGCGCTAGTTACCATGTGTGACTAGAGTAGTAATCGTTGGTGTAAACACATGGTGTCTAGACTATAGGTTACCTGAGATTGCGCGGTTGCGCCTAGTCCCACAGATAGTTGTGGTAGCCCCAGAGGTGACAGCCCCAACCAGGCCTTTGTAATCTACACCACGTTCGGATTGGTGTTCGTAGGGCTTTTTGGCAGCCTTCCCCCGACTACCCCTTCCCAGTCTTTTCGAGAGTCGGAAATGTACTATTGCTCCAAAGTGTTATTGTGTGATCGCTATATCTACCTATATTTTAGAACCAAAGTAATAGAGAAGTATTTAGGAACCTTGAACTTTCCTACTATCCTATCAATTTAGCTATGCTACTCTTTTATCATGGAATTCTTCTATGTGTGTGTCATTATGCATAACTCTTATCATTTATCATTTACCCCTACTTTAATTTAGTTGGTATATTAAGTTAGTAGATGTATGATGGTGAATTATTCGTTTCTTTAACTATTGTTTCCCTGTGGATAAATACGATGCTCTGAAATACTCCTAGGTAAAAGCTATAACGGTATCCGTGCGCTTACGGAATTTTCTGTGTGCGTTAACAATTACCAACACCGCGCACCTGTGGCTGGTGGCCCCGCGAGCATGAGCTTGACGGGGACGGAGCCTGAAGACCGCGAGTGGCCTCGGTAGAGCATGGGGCGGGCCAGCGAGTGTGGTATGGCGTGACCTGGTGAGGGCAGCTGCCCCACGGCCTAGCCTAGGGCTACGAGCATGACTCCGGGCAACCTGGCGAGGGCCGCCGCGCATCCTGGAGATGGGCGGCGAGTGGCACCCACGGGGCGGCGACCGGGAACCCTAGCCATGGGACAGGAAGAGTGAAAGGTCCTTGTTTGGTTTTAGTAATTGAGTGACAACCTTAGGTGGACTAGTTATGTTTATGTGAGATACACAGGTGATTAGTCCACAAGTACATGTGTGTGAGCAACATATGCCATGAAAGTGAAGATGGCTCAGAGATGTTGCAAAGCTCACACATCTGATGAAGGAGCTCATTGCACATGAGACATGACATTGAGTCATGTGATCAAGGTGGAGAAGATCAAGACATGACTTGACTTGATGGACTGGTTGCAAGTGTGAAGGGCAAGTTGAGTGATGACTTGGTGCCGATGGACCGAAGCAACGGTGAAGAGCAAGTGAAGTCAAAATTGATGAACCAATATAGTCGCGTGATGATATGGAGTGGATCATATCATTGTTGATCATGTTGGTGCATATGTTGCATCGACATTGGAAGAGATGAAATGGAATGCGCAAGGCAAAGGTATATTTGTAGGGCATTTCATTTCACCGATCATAAGTGTGTAGAGAAGTTGATGACTGGATTTAGGATAGACGGTCGTACTATCAAGAGGGGCAAACTTGTTTGCATATCAGTCATCTAGTGCCACTCGAGTGATCTATGCATCGTTGCTAGGATCGAGTGGCATGGCAAGTTGATTGGCTAATCCTGTAATAAAATATTTGTGAAATGTTAACACACTTGCACATGATAGTGTACACTTGGTGGTGTTGGCACATTTGCAAAGCAGAAGAAGTTGGCGTCGAAAAGGGGTTGAAAGAGCTAGTCACGGGGTGACCGAATGCGTCCGACATGTGGACCGAACGTGTCCGGTATCTAACTCAGGTGGTGGTGATCCCAACATGACTGGATGCGTCCAATATCGATACCGGACGCGTCTGGTATTCTGGCCAGACGTGATCAGCTGAGGCGTGTGACCGGACTCAGGTTCGAGGAGGTGACCGGATGCAGGCAGGACAATGTTCACGTGTCCAGTCAGAGCAGGCGAAACGCACGGTAGTATGCACCTGACGCAGGGGCGCGTCCGGTCACTCCAGGGTGGCTCTTGGAGCTCTCTAGAGTTGACCTGATGCTTCCTAGTGAGCGTCCGATCGTCTTGCTTTAGCACGTCCGATCGTGTCTGTCAGAGCGTGTAGAGAGAGTCGTTAGGCGCCAATGGCTATTTGATTTGAAAGGAACACGTGGCAAGCTAGCAGTGACCGGACGCAGCCACCAGACGCATCCGGTGTGCACAAGTTGCGTGTCCGGGCAGTTCGTTTTTCTGCGTAGTGAAGGGGTAACGGCTGTATTTGTTCGTGGGGTTATAAATAGAGCACTTGGTTGGCCTTGTGCTACGTAACACCCTAAATTTTGCTCCTTTTGAAATAGTTAAAAAATGATTTAATTTTGTATTTTTGTGCTCATGAAAACATAGGGAAATAAGAAATTTTCATTAAATTAAAATTTATCTTAAGGTAGAAACATGTTTGTTGCATTCATGCCGGTTGCACCTTGTGTTTCTATATGCAAAATATTTCTTTTTTAATATGTTTAGGAGACGAATATCTATTTCAAGGAATTTTCCAACTTCTTTCTGGAATTCAATTCCTACCTCCTTGACCTTAATCTTTATGTTCCAAGTTCTCAACAATCTTTTCATGAGCTCTAAATATTTTATTTGAGTTCTTCATCCTTCAATCTGTCTTCAGGATTTTTCTAGGGATTTTTTTTTCTAAGCTTTGGAGCATTTTTCATGATATATAGTAATTCTAGACTTTCTAGAATTATGCTTATTTCATGAACTAATTAATTTCAAAATTAGAAAAATCCAAGCACAATTTTTCATCGACCCTCAAGGCCCATGTGCAACAATCCTTATTATAAATCTCAAAGATCATTTATTTACTAATGGGCTTTAATGAGTAATTAGGCCCATTAGTGGAGGTGGTGGGTTTAACATCAATTAGTACCATATTGCTATTTGATATAGATGTGGGGAGTTCTCGTCCCTATATATATATATATATATATATATATATAGATAGATAGAACGATTACCCTATAGCTGGCTACAAAATAACTTATTCTGTAGCCACTTTGAGTTACGATAATTGCTATGCTAATTTATAAGATTATAGTAACTCCTTACTATGTGATTTACTATAACATTATGGTAAATATCCCCATGTGTTATACTAATTCAACTATCGTAAATATATACTGATATTGTCATAAATTAGTATATAAAATTATCGTAAATAGAGGTGGCTACAAAATAACTTATTCTGTAGCTAGCTATAGAGTATACTCTCCCTATATATATATATATATATATATATATATATATATATATATATATATATATATATATATATATATATATATATATATATATATATACGTGTGTGTACCAACCCCTTGGGCAAAGCACATCAAAACTATCATAAGGGGAGTCCCTGGTTTGGGAATCCCTAGGTAGTAAACTAGATTTTCTCCTTGTCTACTGTACGTCATCTCCAACGTCTCGCCTATGCCACCATCGCCCGACCTCGCTGATACCAAGAAGGCCGGAGGAGGTCCCTCTTCTCATCCAGTTGAGCATGCCTTGTCAATGCGATCTACATGCAGTTGACCACAGGTTAGTACCTCCATGTCCTCCCTCTCTCCCCTGTCGTCTACACCATGCCCTAGGCCATGCACGTTGTATGTTTCCCTTACGTCCCTTTTATCCATATATGCAGTCGTTGATCATATGTACATGTCTGACGCCTGCCGACATGCAGCAGCTCTGAGGTTTATCCTGGCCAGCCTCCGTCATCTTGGTGGTGTGTGTCATCCTTCTCCTGTCAGGCCATGCAAAAGCCGCATCTCGATCTCTACTAGCACCAGGGTGCCTCTATCTGCGGAAGCAAGCTGCCAGGTCTTCCGTGCACCCTTTTGCCCATGCCCGATCTTTATGGTTTGAATCTGTGAGCCACCTAGCATCTTATGTAGGTACATGCCCTACGTACCTGACCTGAATTGCTCTCTCTCTTTCTTGCCCTGTTGTATCTCCTACTAGTCATCATGTGCCTTAGATTCAGCTTTTCCCAACAGGAAAAACTAGCAGCTATGCCTATTGCCTGACCGAGCTGCTGGCTTGCTCTCAAAACTTCAGCACCTTGGCTGTTGTCAACTTCCTGGTGTCGAGAGCTCTCTGATACTTCGCAGTAAGACAAATCTACAAAGGTCGTCACTCATCACGTGCTAAGGTTTCTACTGTTTCATCATCTTAAATCCTCTCAAGTTATGTTGAGGTCGTAGTGACGTAATTTACATGTTAATAGTGTTGGTCGTGTGGTATCTTTTAAATTTTACAAATAACATATTTAATTTAATTAATGTTTGCGTGCAACTAGCTTTCGAATTAAAAAGCAATATAGGTTTAACATCCGCCTTTTATGTCAATTGTTAACTTGATTAATTACAACATCAATTTGTTTTTAATTTAATAATATGTTTAGTCTAAACACGTTTCATGTATTAAACTCGTCTAGATGCTCTCACATGCTACTTTATTTTGTAAAGTTATAGTTTAATTTGCATAATTTGTATGACAACATTTATGAATAAAATATGATCAGGTTTAACTTGGTTTTGGAAGAAAATACACATTGATTAATCTAAATTGATGTCACTCATGTTTTTTCTTAATTAAAATAAATCAAGCCTATAGTTGTTTCTTCTATTTTATAATATTTAAATCTTTCGGTAGTTGTTTGTTTTAGCCATTAGCTCCGTTTTTTGGTGTCTCTTGTGTTCTCGTGACCATAACAACGAGTCCTCTTTTAGCACGTTGTTTTTAAAGCTTTTGCTATGATTGTTGTAATATGCTTAGTTGTCTTTCCTTTGCCTGTTTGTGCTCGGTGTTTGCTACGAGTAGAACGAGAACCGTTTGTGAGCGTTGAAGATCAAAAGGTGACCAGAAGCAAAGTATGAGAAAAATGTGAGCAAGAGTAAAAGTCAAGTATAGCACGAGATCTTCCTTGTTATCGTATTCGTATTAATCATAATTTATTCATACTGCATGTGTCTACCTTGACTACCACTATGGATTTCCTAGTACTTTGTTACCTTGTACCTTGTCACATATGGGTTTATGCATTAGGTAGCATGATGCTAGCACTCAATTAAAGACCATGATCTTGTAACTTGACTAATGGTATATGCAATAACCTAAAATATGATTTTCAGCAACTTGGAACAAGGGGCTAGAGCATTATTTTTATGGTGCTTTAGATTCCTCTCCCTAAGGACTTATCTGTAAGTGATCATCCGGGATTTACAGTACAGCCATAAGTGCTACATTGCTCTGGCTTTAGTTAAGTATGAGGACTTCTCTTGCTCGTAGTAGCTTACCGAAAGGCACAAGAGGGGCTCTGATTGGTTAAGTATGAGGACTTCTCTTGCTCCTGCCAAGGGAGTGCACTTAGGTTTCTATGTCTTTTTATTAGTCACACCTTGGGGGAGGGATCTTACTGGTTAATGGGAAATCCTTAGCGGGCTACACCTGTTAGACGAACCTTTGAAAGGCTTCATAGTGAACCCTGTCGGCCTTCCTTGGTAGTGGGTCAAGAGGCTTATCACCTCGGGTGAAAGGGTAAATCACGACTCATAGTGAAAGTATACAACCTCTGTAGAGTGTGAAACTGGTATATTAGCTGTGCTCACGGTCACGAGCGGCCTTGGACCCTTATGGAATAGATGATCACTATTGATTAATTATTTATGCTATTCATTATTGATGCTTACCTGATCATGTGTTTACGTGGGCTTGTGATAAACTTGTTGCTACTCAATTACTAAAATTGTGACTTACTAAAAGCTGATCATAGTAAACCCGTGTCAAACCTTTTGAGCCTCATGAACTGTAACATCCCAGATGTTAAAAAGTAGCTAAAACATGATCATGAGCATCATCATGCATAAACATCAAGCATTGTTGCATAAGAGCACCTTCTGTTTCAAATAAAGCAATCACATGTTTCACATGTTGCATTAATAGCTTAACCATATTGCATATGTTTCAAATATTGCTTTAGGATGTTCCATATTTCATATATGATTGGCATAGGTAGTGTTTCATATGTTGCATAAGCAATTTTTCATATACCAGGTCTAGGTTGCATAGTGATGTTTCATGTGTTGCTTGGTAATGTTTCATATGTTGCAAATAGGGTGTTTCATATTTACATATGCCATGTTTCATATGTTTCATGCAATAATGGCAATAATAGTAAATAAGGTTCTTTGTGAATTTATGTAGGAGAATTTGATTAAACAAATAAGATATTGTTAAAATAAACTTTGTAGTACAAGATGTGTGCTTTCATATAAAATCAAAGTTTGATAATATTTACAAGTCCAACATGTTTAAATTGAGCTCAGAAATTGAATTCAATGTTGTTTTCTATACTTGGCCATTTTTGTCTAAGTATTGCAAAACAATTGTTAATTTCAATTTTTGAGGACTTATTAAATGAGTTTTCATAAATAAAAATTTTCCAACTTTTATTTCATTAGTTGGTATAGTACTTAATCTATGTTAATGTGTATGTAGTTGCAAAGTATGATCCATGTTTAGCATTTATTTAATTGCTCAAAGTTGCTTAATGAAAACAGTTTTCAACCATAACTCTGAATCTAGTTTTTCAGTTTCAAAGTAACCATCTTCTCCATTCAAAATCTCCAAAACTATTTAGTTTCTGATGTTGACCCTTTAAGCAATGTTGGAGGTCTTAGATCAATGAAGAACTTTCCTTAATGGTGTTCATCTTGTTGTTTTGAAAAATCTAGAGAGAAAGGGAGGGGAAGTTGGTCAATAAAAACTGTTTTTGAGAAACCATAACTGAAACTTTGTTTCAGTTTCGTGGTGCCTCTTTTCAGATGAAAAATCTTGCTAACCAAAGAGTTTTGGTTGTCGGTCTTGTTCAATGAAGAATGTTGTTTAAAAAATCTAACCACGTTTCTTTGAAAATTTTGGAAAACGAGAGGGAGGAAAGGGGTGGGTTCAGTCAGGCTCTGCTGATGTGGAGAGCAGGGTGCTCGGCTGCTTCCCGACGCCACCGCCGCTTTAGCACCGCCGACTCGTGGTTGGGCACGTAGCAGCTTGCATGGAGGAGTGCAAGCAGCAGCTGGCACTGCCTCAACGCCCAACTCGACTTTATCTTAACCGAGCCGACTGGAGCATCTTCTTCTTCTTCTCGCTCGCCGTCGGCATAACCCACCATCATCGATCAAATTCACCACCACCCCTACTTCTCCCTCCAATTCCTCTTGCTCGGAGGATTGCCTACTCCTTGCGAGCCGATTTCACCCACCAGTGTTGTCTCTACGCCCTGAAATTGCTCTGGCGAGGTCATCTTCTCCGGTGCCGTTCTCCGCACTACTGCGGGCCGCTCCACCGTGGCCAAAGCTCCTCTGAGCTTCCCTTCTTCTGCTTTTTGTTGCTTTGGACTCCTTATGATGCCATGATCGTGATCGGCTTACTGTTTTTCCCTTTTCATCTTAGGACACAGCGAGACACGTCTACGCTGCCGTGTTCACGCCGCTGCATCCTTGCTCGACGCCGGCAGCCAGCTCCGCCATGCCCCTGTCTCTGCTAACTGAAGCAGCATGACCCGAGCTTCCTGAGCGCTCGATCGAACCTCTACCTGCTAGACGCCGGCCCGCAGTCACGCCGCCGTGCCGGAGCCTTCACCGCTGGGACGGTCTGAGCAGGGGAGGAGGAGTCAGGCCTAGGCCACCTGTTGGCTTTGGGCCGTGACCTAGAGCTGGGCTTTGGGTCTGGTCAAGGGGGTGGGGAGAGGGAGAAGGGAATGTGCCGCCTGTGTGGTTGGGCCAGGCTGACCTCGGTTTCCTCTGGGCTACGGTGGACCGGATCGAGAGAAGCAGAGGGCTGAGGCAAAGAAAATTGTTTTCTTTTTCAGAAAATGTTATAAAGTACAATTTTTTTGTAAATTCATAATTAATGTTTGGAGCATGATAAAATTATGGAATTAGTTGTGTAGCCTTTTCATGATATGCTTTACATGGGAAAAATATGAATTGGTATTTTTCAGTACTTTTGCTATGCTTAAAAATTAGCTCATTTAATTAATAAATGCAATTTCCCTTAATTTTATAGGCTAAAATGTTTATCCAAAAATTATGAAACTTTGTGAGTATGCTTTACATGGTTAGATGTACCTTCACAAAAATATTGGTACTGATTTGATAATTTTTAATTACATACCTTTTATTTATTATATAATAACTGCTTAATTGATTAGAATAAATCATAATTTTGAATTGAGTGATTTTGGGATTGAGTGATGACCTTGGGTCATTAACATGCGATGACCCCTGACAGTTTAATTACTTGTTTAAATTTATAATTAACTTGTTGAATAAAAATTGTTAATAATGATTAATGTAATTAACTTAGGTCTATAGTGGTTAATGACTTACTTATATAAGTGATTAGCGGTCTTGTGATAGACTTACTTGTTTATTAGATGCAACCTCTTGGGTAAAAAGGTAAAGATAAATAGTTCTCTATAAAGTGTATTAATGAAATTGGATTGCAACTGTATCATGAAGGAAAGTTGTACTCAAGTAAATAATTAATGTTTATCCTTTCTAAATGTCCCTTTTATACTATGCCTTGTTCATCATCATGCATCATGGCATGCATTCCATCATGTTAAGCAAAGCATCATTTATATACGTGTAGTTTATACGAGAGTGTTTTGGATCGTGTCGATCAAGCTTCGGAGAAGGTGATTCCCCTGCGGTGTTGGTGTCAAACTTGACTTCTACGAGAACTAACCACCGTTGTAATGAAGGCAAGCCCCGGACATACAACCACTCTTCTATTTTATAAATGCTTTATTACACCTTAAGTCGAGTGTAACGTGCATTAAGTTAGTAGGAGTTGGTCGATACCGTTGTTGCATGATTACCTTGATCTACATTTATATCCAGATGATATCCCACTAGTATGTGTAGGTCGATCTCTTATGCTTAGTAATGCTTAGACTTCGGTAGAAGTCGAATGGTGGTTTCATCGTTCGCGAGAAACAAGTTTACCTTTGCTTCTCCTGACCTAATGATGGGTCATGAAAGCATATGAATATGAATATGGTAATATTAAGCTGAGACCGGACGGGTAACTTGCATTGGGAAAGGAGTCTCAATGTATTGTTTCCGCCTGTGTCGATTAAGGACCATACCGTTGATTGAATTATGTGCGTCGATACTTTACAACTGGCCACATGCTCTGGTAAGCCTAAGACCCTGGTAATTCTATCATGTGAACGGCTGACTGTGCACTAGGAGTGGAGAGATGGCGAGAGTAGTGTGTACCCTCGTAGCCAAGGGCTGGATTGGAGGTAACTGTACTCTCGGGTGATGCTGGACCCGGTTACGTTTTGGAGGATCCGGGTGAAGGTTGATATATGTAGGTTAAAGTTCTACATATGTCATGTGGTTAGGGATCCCCAGCTGGGCATAATCGATTCGAATCGTCGATGCTCCTCGATTATGGAGACTCGATTCTCTGTTCGTCATCGTAGTTAACAATGGTACATGGTGATTATGGAAATAAGGTAAAGAGATGAATATGAGATGTGATGCTTAATACAAGTGATTGAGATAGAATAGGTGCAAATCTATCTATGATAAGCTTCACTAAAATTGATGCTAAAACTTGACTAAAACATTGAAAGTAAGGATCCACTTGTAGTAAGCTTTTCTACAAAACTTCTCTTTTCTAGCTCCACTACTTCCCTTAAGCCAGCATATCCTTGTAGTCTTTTCCCTTCGTTGGGTAAGTGTTGCGGAGTACAATTGAGTACTCAGGGTTTGTTAACCCCTGTTATAGGTACTGACTGGTGCGGCTAGTCAGGTCATGTCGGTGGGCTCGACATGATCTGGTTATCCTCTCCTGACTTAGGTGCTCTATCTAAGTTGTCTTCTGTAGTTCTACTCGACTTCCACAATTAAAGTTAAGTTGTAAAAGTAACTTATGTTTATATGTAAAATACTGTTTTAAATTCTTCCGCACTCTAATGTAAAATTTTGTTGCACATGCTGTAATGTTGTAGTTACTCCTTTGTTGATCCTGTGTGAGTTGTAAATTGTGGATGATTCGGGTTTCCCGAGGACACCCGACAGACTTTTTAAGTTATTGGGAACACATGCATAGCCATCAGAGGTCTTCGTGATAATAATAGGTGTATGTGGGGCATATAATTTAGGAGGTTCTGCCACATGAACCCCATGTTATATTGCTGAGTACGACATGTACTTACGCTTGCTTTACTTTTACTACTTGAATAAAAACCCCACATGGGTACCAGATTGCTAGAGTCTAGAGGAGATAGGCTTGTGATCAACCAGTCAGTTGCGTCCCTGTGGAGTGGAGTCTTCTCCTGAAGATCAGAGTTATCTTTCCACTATTTATGCCTAAGGTTATATCTTTTATACTAAGTACGTTATATGTTAAGCATTTGTCTTTTGATATTACCCTTATTTGTAGCTATATGTGAGATTTGACTTCTTGGGCTCACAAATAAAAGTTTTGAAATTCATAGCCTACCACTATTGCTTGAATGATTGATTGATTGATCTAGTGGTTAGTATACAAGTTTGTTCATGAGCTCGTGAACCCAAGTAATTGAGTTAATTTAGATTGCTAACAAGTGACAAGTACAACATTAGCAAGATAACCCTTGTAAAAGGTGTGAAGAAGGTTGTCATTGGTTCAAACCAGACTTGGAAGCTTAGGCAAATCATTTTAGTTCAAGTCAACTTAGAAGCTCATGATAAGTGACAAGAGTACAAGCACAAGACAACAATACAAATGGATATTTAGATTGTTTGTTTCAAGTGGTGTCTAGATCAACTCACAATGATATCCTACAAGTGGTACTCATGAAGATAGCATATGTTCAAGAAATGGTTATAATTGACAAATCCAACAAGTAGTTCCATGGTATAATATTCTTTCAAGTGGTATCACATTTACAAGTGGTAACAATCATATAAGACGGTGGTTCCACAAGTGATCCTCAACTTTAAGTGATCATCAAATGAAGAATGCATCCCTCATCAATAAGAGCTCAAGATTATCACGTGAATGACCCATGCTATGACATAGGGGGAGGTGTCCCACCAATTGGTATCAAGGTCAAAGATCCTATATGTGGTATCTCAAGAGCTATACAAGTGGTGTCATTCCAACATATGTGGTGGTGTCCATCAAAAATGAAGATTCAAGACTCAACCATCTACCCTAATGCAAGCCTTTGCATCAATGAGAAGCACACCTTTTATGAAAATTAATGACAAAGGGGAGAGATTGTATACAGATATGAAAGCTTTGGGAGAGATTGGACATGGACAAAGAGGGAGCAACATTGAAGAATGTGAAGGGATCAAAATTATTGGACAAGAGAAGCACACAAGTAGGGGGAGCAAGCTCATGAACTTGATTGATTGCATTTGATATGTATATATTCATGTTCTTGCTTGCATAAGCTTTAAATTTGATATGCATGCTTGTGTGGTGTATGCTAGTTATGGAATTTGATTGATGAAATGAAAACTAGCATGCATAGGATGATAACTTGACACTTGGTATGTTTTCAAGTGATCCTAGTACCTTAATTCGAAGGTTGATCTCATGGGATATCTAGTGTTTTTTATTTCCAAGTGATATCTAGCTAATCATGGTGCTAAGGATGAACTTAAAGCACTACACCACAGTCCACAATTAACGTCACTTGGGGGTTGTTAAAATATCGATTTAACGTTGGAAGGTTAGACGTTAAAGATTACTAATAGACTGTCAGTCGTTATATCTCGTTTTGGCTACAGGCTATCGGTCATTAATTCTATTTTGCTTTAACGTTAGGTGGTCAGTCATTATATCATACTTTTAACGACCCACCAAACGTCGCCACAAATAGACAGCAATCATATGAACAAGCGTAGTTTTCTTTTTAATTTCTCTCTAAAACTTGTAACTAGTTTTTCTCCCTCATACTAACTTCAAATTTGATGATTTTTTTCCTAAAATTTTCTAAAATCATGCTCTATCAATTTGTGGCATTCTTACTATATTTTTATTGCTGTTTATTATTCATTTTATTTATTAAGCAAATAGAGAACGATCGTTTTGATGCTACCTTAGGAGAAATGTCTTTCATACTCCGAAACTTTTTTAACAAGCAATAGCCCATGTTTATGTTTCTATGTAGGAGTTTCAAACAAAATGGAACTCATTTGATATTTTCTATCATTTAAATAAATTTTTGTAGACTTATTGAAAGTAATTTCAAATTGAACTATGCGTACTTCCAATATGTTTCAAAAAAATTACAAACAATATATTTATGCTCATACATTTCACTCTAACCCATATCCCATAGTTATTAGGGTAGAAACATTTGTTTACTAGGAATAATTCATCCTTCTGTTCCTAAATTATCATAAAATAATTATAATAATTCTGAATTTTATCAAAAAAATTCTATAATTTTGATGGTGACATATTTTTGTTACATCACATTTACATAAAAAACTCAAATGATTTTAACAAAATGCTAATATACATTGTTCACGATCGATACATCTCTCACATAGTCATATGAGAATAACATGAGAGACATGTCCAATTATGAACAATGTATACTACATTTTGTTGGATGGAGAAATGATCAAAACAAAAGTTGTAGATCTCGATGGGTTCATTTGAAATCATTTACTGTCTCAAACTATTGTCTAAAATTGTCATATTTTGAAATTCAAATTTTGAATTGTTCAAACAAAGTCGGATGGAGAAATGACCGAAACAAAAGATGTAGATCTCAATGAGTTCTAAAAAGTTCCTGTTGATGCCTTTTTCATCTAAAATCATTTGCTATCTAAAAATTATGTTTGAAGTTGTCATATTTTGAAATTCAAAATTTGAATTGTCCAGAAAAAATCAGGCGGAGAAATGACCAAAATAAAATTTATCTCAATTATTTCTACAACTTTTATGTTGTCGACTTTTTCATTTGAATTCATTTGTATTCCTAAAATTATGTTCGAATTTAATTGAATTCATTTCAAAAATAACAAAACATTAAATAGTCTCGGGCCTTCAAAAACATTAAATAGTCCCCGTTGCTCCTCTTGAGGCCCAGCAGTGGCCCAAAAAGAAAACCCTAATGTTTAAACAATTTGAGCCGTTGATCTACGATGGACGATCAGGATTCGGCCGATCAAAAGTAGCTCATATATAAGCTGTCCCAAAAAACCCTAATAGCTCAGTCTTCGCTCATTCTCCTTTCTCCCTTGCGGCCGCCGCTCCCTGCTTCTTTCTCACACCGCACACTCGTAAAACTCCATCGCCTCCTTCCTCATGCGACAGTGCAGCTTGTCGCCAGTAGCAGTGGTGAGGCGGCTGAGAGCGCGGCTTAGGCCAGGGCGGTGACGATGGCGGCCTCTAATGCTGGCGCGGCTGTCAAGCGCATGGCTGCGGCTTCCCCTGATGTGCAGTATGCGACTACGGCAACATTGACGGCGGCAGCTTGACTGCCTTCAAGCGCGAGCGGCGCGGCGGCTGCCCTCAAGCGCACGCGGCGCTGTGGCTGTCCTCAGCCACGCGCGGTGCGGGATGCACGCGGGCGCGGCGGCCCGATGAGGTGGATCCCAAAATCTCTTCTCCTCTCTACTGTGGTCAATCTGATCTGACACGATTTGCAAGTAATTACAGTCCCAAGGAACTGCGGTGCTGGCGGCCTTGGAGAGGGATAAGCATGGGCCAGCCGCCGCAGAGCTTCAAGACTACAGGCCTTCCGTCGATCTTACAGACTAAGGTTCTGTTACAATGTGAGCTAGCCATCTTCGTTCATCTCCTTTGATCTACTTTATCTATCTGGACATATGCACGCATGGTTAAATTTGCTGGTGGTCTCATGCTGCAGAAAGAGGACAAGATTACGAGAAGGAGTGGAAGGAGGTGGTCATGTATGTGAGCACGTACGAGCAGAAGTACATGTGCGATTGGCCGGCGAACAGCAGCGTCTCCTGGAGGTATCCGGGATTCGTCTTCGACGGCCTCATGAAGGGATTGGAGCCCGGAAGGAGGTACTTTTACAAGGTGATGTGAATTATCCCCTGCTGTAACTTGGAATGATTCAATTTCTCTGATTTTAGGTTTGGCTGCGGAGCTCCAGAGAATGATTTGCGAGGGGTACCGTGCTCACCCCGCGGGAGCCGCCAAGAGTAACACTAGTAAAGCGTGTCATTGAGCTACCTTACTTATGGGTAGGTTCTTGTAGTGTCTAATGTGTGGATGAGGTTTGTGCAAGACCTCTTAGCTGCCGAACCACCAAGTGTTGGTCGACACAATGGGGACTAACGTATTGGCAAATACGTAAACCTCGGGAGAAAAATCATCATGTCAACATTGTTCTTCCCATTGGTTTGTAATCCCCGAACACAAGCCTTGTTCTTACAATTTATACATTGTGCTTGTGTGGTTACTCTAGTGACTAGCTTAGCTTTAGTAGCTTGCTAGTTGCCTTCTTGCTTGTGTAGCATACAAGTAGCTCCCTTGTATGACTAATTTGGTTTTAGTAACCTTGTTATCACATTGCTTAGTTTGTGTAGCTAAGTAATTTACGTTCTATAATTTGGCTTGTGTAACCTTATTATTGAGCATTACTAGTGAGCTTAGGTGGTTTTGTGCTTTTACTTACTAGATTGTGTAAGAGCTCCCCCGGTTGGCAAAGTACTAGTTGCATAGGTTTGTGTGACCTTGCTCCTAGAATTGGTTGAGTGAGCTCTAGCTAGCTTGACACCTTAGTTGCATAATTAGAATCTTTGTAAGGTGCTAGAGAACATAGATAAAGGGGTGTAGTCTTGGCTAGACTAATAGTTTTAATTCCGCACTTGTATCGGTTAGCCAACATGTTTAAGTTTATTAGAAAGGACTATTCACCCCCCTCTAGTCCGCCATCTCGACCCTTCAAAGAGGCGAGTGGTTAGACGTGGTGGGGAGATGAGGGGAGATGAGGAATCGAACCGTGGTTGCGGGCGTGGGGGCTAGGTGCGAGCGTGCGTGATGGTAGGGGCCGAGGAGGTTGACACACACAATCTTGGCCCTTGGATTTGAGTAAGGAGAGAGAATGTTTCGAATAAATCAAAATTGTCCGTTTTAAAGATGTTGTTTCTCTGGGTATAGTTTTGTGGGTGGATGAATGGAGGGCTTCTCAACGGTGGACATTTTTTGTGTGGATCTAGTAAAGAAAAAGATGGTAAATTAGTAGGGTAGATAGATACCGGCTAGATGTGAGGAGGGTGATGCGGTTGGCGATAAAGTTGATAAGAAGATGGTGCCCACTGCACAAGCAATGGGAAATCTTGGAACCAAGGTTCTGGGATTCATTTCAGAAAAAAATTCGGAGCTCACCGAATTGGACAAAAATTAAAAAATCCAGAAAATTCGGACTGGTATCCACCCAAAATTTGAATGAAATTTAAGAAAATTTGAACAAAACTTCCCCCAAATGATCAGACATGGCACTGCATGACAGTGGGCTTGGAGAGGGTGCACGGGGCACTGGCGTGGAATGCGCAAGTGGTGGCAGCAGACGTGCATATGGCAGCGACGACGCGTGCCATATGATGTGATAAAGCCAATGGAGGACGCAAATGTTGGCGGACGCGTGCCACCGTGACATTCCGTATGCTTTGTTTCTTTGAAATAAAGCCGTAAAAACTTTTCTCTGAACAAGTATCACAACACAAGTTGATCCAACGGATCAAAGTGTCCTGAAACTTTATTTATCGTTCTAATAATGATGTGATAAACTTACATATACCCTCCATGCACCGTCCAGGCAAACAAACAAGAACCTTCTTTTTGCTGCTTTTCAAGTCATCGCCCAGCATCATTGTCAAAAAAAAAAGTCATCGCCCAGCACATATATAGTAAGCCATATATGCTTCAAAGCTAGCTTTCGTCCTGGCTGCCGGTGGCATGCAACACAATTGTCTCGATTGTAGGTCCGGATCCGAGCCCTGACATGAGCCCCCACTGGTAGTAACATAGCAATGCTATACTTAACCTTTAGGCACATTATGCAAACTGCAAAACAAGTTAGAGATACTTAGGTGCGTGTCTTATAATGGTTCAGGTGGTGGCTCGTCGACAGCTTCTGGGTCGGCCTCCAAAGCTACAGGAAGATCAGATGTTAGTGGGATGGTGCTGAACTTGGAAGATACTATAACGTGTTACTGTCAAGCTCCTTTAGAAACTTTACACTCGGATCAAATAATAATATAAAGGCTAATTTGGAAACTCAAATCCCCTTGGGATCCCTAACTATTTCTAGGGTGGGAAATCCATGGGGAAACAATACAAATAATTATTTAGTTCTTTATGGAGGGGTTTTCTATCTCTAGGTGTGCTTCCCCTTGCTTCCAAATTAGCCCTAAGTTTTACAGAGTCTAGACATAGAAAATGTGTTTTTTGATGAAACTAGAGGGGCAAAAAGCCCCTACAGGAATTTACTCAAACACATGGGAAAAGCGGTTCCAGAGTACAACAAGTTAAGAGACAAAAAAGATAAAAAGAAAAGGAAATGAAGAAGAAAGATTAGAAGAGATTTTGGATCCATAAATCAAAAGATTGAGATAGCTTTGCCTTTGCCCTTAGAGATAAAATCTTCATCTCTTTTTTGTAAATTTCCTTGGCTCTCACTACACTTGGTTCAACCCCATTGAATATGAGATCATTCCTGACTGTCCAAATGGACCAGCACATCAGAATTATTGTCAACATAAAGGAGGGGTGTGCCTGATCCTTAATCTGTAGAACAGCTTGAAGAACAACAGTATCATTCTGAATTGCAACTCCTATTGAATTCCAACAGTCCCGAGAGAATTGACAGTTGAGGAAAAGGTGGTCTACAGTTTCTTCTTCTGAAGTTTGACAGAGAACACACTCAAAGGACTCAAGCTGCATATTTTTCCTCCTGAGAATGTTTCTTGTACTTAGACGGTCCTTTAGGAGCAACCAAAAGAATACCTTATGCTTGGGCTGACAAAAACAGTCCCAAAGCCAATTATACACCTGTGGCACCTGTGGCCACCAGAAACCTATAGGTTTTAGATGGTGAAATGTCTCCCCAATTGTAAACAGTCCTTTCGTTCTGTTTCTTGGAACGATGATAGAGATGAAGATATTCAAAGGCCCAGGCCAGACAATCTTGTATTGTTCTGCTCTTGATGAAGCCATATTGGTTCTAATGAATTAAACGAATGATGGAACCCTGAAGCCTTTTACAGGATGTCGCAGCCAGCTTGGAGTTACAGTGCTGGTAGTAGCCTGACAGCACCCATGCCGCCAATCACCAGCAAAACCAGCATCAGCTTCATAGGCCCCCCGTCGAACAGTTGGCGGGCATGTTCGCCAAGCCTCCCAGCAATTAGCGAAGCATCGCTGGGAGACGAGGCTCGTCACTGGGAGACGAAGCAATCCTTCCCTCCAAGGTGGCCAGTGGAGCTGGCCAGCAACGTTGACGAAGACCGTAGGCCACTAGGCCGGGGGGTGGCCGGAGGCCAAGCCCCAAACCATGTCGAGGTGGTCAGAGCTGAGGTGGGGGGGGCCTCCAAGCCCAGAGAGGTAGGCAACTGGCAGGGCGAGACGGTGGGCAGGGACAGGCCAAGGGCGGCAGGGCGGAGGGGGTTGGCAGGGCCGGGGCAGCCGCCGGCGAGGCGCAGAGCGGCAGCGTTAGTCTTTTCCTAGACCAAGAAAATTTTGACGGACGGTCCTCGAATACGTTGGGCTAAACCGCGACATTCTGTATGCTTTGTTTCTTTGAAATAAAACAGTAAAAACTTTTGTCTAAAAAAAGTATCACAACACATGTTGATCCAACGGATTGAAAATGTCCTGAAACTTTATTTATCGTTATAACATTGATGTGATAAACTTACATATACCGTCCATGCACCTCCGGCTCCGGGCATATTTATAGCCTTGGATGCTTTAATTTTCAAGTCGTCGCCCAGCATATATATAGCCAATAATCGTGTCGTGCAGTCTTGTTTAAGCCACGGAAGCACTAGTTTTCGTCCTGGCGACCGGTGGCATGCAACACAATTGTCTCGATTGTGAGTCCGGGGCCGAGCCCCGACATGACACCCCACTGGCAATCCTTCCCATCATCATGGTGGTGGCGGCGGCGGCGTATCTCGTCCAGAACAAAGATGATCGCCGTGCCCATCATGTTGCCGTACTCACTTAGCACGTGCCGGCTGGCCGCAAGCTTCCCCGGCTCCAGACCGAGAGCGGCTTCGTAGCTGTCCAAGATCGCACGGCCGCCTGGGTGCAGCGCCCAGAAGAGCCCATTCCAGCCACCGTCGCTTGCGTTCAAGAGGCCTAGTGGTGCCAGTGTGTCAGCTAAGCACTTGTTTATGCTGCCTCGGACAAGCGTCGGCACCTCGACGGACAAGTGACTGTCGACGAGGGCGTTCTCTCTGAGATTCATTACCACTGCCTGGTCTGTGCCGGGCAACGTCGTCTGCGAGGCAGATACCATGTGGAAGATGGGGCGCTCCATGGCCATGGGGCTGCTTGCTGGGTCGGCGCCGACGATGACAGCGCCAGCGCCATCGCTGAGCAGGGTCATGGCGATGACAAGGTCGAGGTGGGCTTCGTCCGGGGGGCAGAACAACAGGAGTTCGGCCTGAGCACAGGCCACGAGCACGCGGGAGCCGCGGTTGTTCTCGGCGATGTCCTTGGCGACGCGGAGCGCGACGAGACCGGCGGAGCAGCCATGGAGGTAGAGCAGGGTGCGGCGCACAGTCGGGCGGAGGCCCAGCAGCCCCGCAAGCCGCAGGTCGGTGCCAGGTTCGCTGGCGCCAGAGTTGGTGGCCACCACGAGGTGCGTGATGTCGGCCGCTGGGTGGCCCCAGTCCATGATCGCCCTTGATGCTGCCTCCGCTGCAAGCTTGGGCACAGCGTCGGCGATGATGCTTAGCCGCGTTGTCAGCGACGGCAGGGCGCGGTCGATCAACTCCGGGTGGCCGCTGATGATCTCCTCGGTGTGGTAGAAATAACGCTTCTTGATTCCTGATCTGTCACCTGCGTGCGAAGAGATAATATTGGGATTACGTGAAACAATTTTCTCGTCGTTCTTTCACTGAGATGTGTTTCCGTTAATTAAAGAGAAGTAAAATTCTCACAAATCTTCTTGATCTTGGCCTTGAGCTCGGCGAGGTGGTCGCTCTTGGTGACGTGAAAGTACCAGTCGGCAAACTGGTCTTGTAGCACGCAGCTCGTCGGGATTGCCGTGCCGATGCCCAGCATGGCCGCGGGGCCATCGGCTCGCTGTCTCTGGTGGATGTCCTGCAGTACGGTGGCCGAATGGGCGCTGCTTCTAGCCATGTCTTTTGCCAGACCTAAATCAGCTGAGCTTGTAGTAGCTCTATATGTACGCAGTGACTCAAGGCGCACAGAAAGTTGCTCGATGTCTGTCAATTGTAATTGTGTGCATTCATGTGAAAAGAATGTATGCTGGTGCTGGTATGGTAACGGCCAACGGCTTCATGTGATTCTTGAGTCATCTGCAGCTGGTTGAAAGTACGACAACACTTCTCCAACCGAAAAGGAATTTGAAAAAGGAATTTTGGACTCGGACCAAGTGGCTGATGGACATAAATGCTATGGCATGAGATAATTACTTCAAACAAATTTGACCCATTAATTTTTTAATTTTTTGAGTTAATTAATTAATTGTTAATCTAGGAAAATAAAAAAGAAATATTTCAAATCTTCTCGTCACAGGGACATAGAAGCGAGCGGGCTTCCCTTCCTTTTCTCTGCGCATTCTTCCTTTCCTAGTTTCCTATGCGTGTTCAGGTTTTAATTTATTTTATTTATATATGTAGCATTTTTGAAAAAGTTACTCTTTTATTTTATGCATTTATTTCTAATTCAGATACACAGATATAAGTACAAGGGTGGTCAGCCACCGCGCCCCCACCCCCTCCCCCCACCCACCCCCACCCCCACCCCCACCACCACCACTTGCATGTGAGGCTCCCCACTAGGCGGGGATCCAGAGGCTTTCTTCCTCCTAGTGTGTACAAAGTGGTGGGGTTACATGTAGATTTTCTATACTTGAGTTGTGGGCCCCGACAACTTACGTGTCACGTGTACCTATGGGACCCAACGGCTTACGTGTTATGTGTACCTGTGGGACCATTCTCCATCTCCATCTGACCTGTGGGACCCGATGGCTTGCATGTCACATGTACCTGTGGGACCATGTGACCTATGAAACCCGACGGCTCATGTGTCATGTGTACCTATGGGACCTTTCTCTATCTTCATCCGACCTATGGGATCCGATGACTTGCGTGTCACTTGTACCTTTTTCTGCTGCCGGGGTCTAATAAATTCAAAAAAAACCTCAATGCCTGGGAGTCAAACCCGGGACCCGGAGGAAGGAATGCACGATCCTTAACATTGCGCTAGATACCTGGCTATATTGACATGTCTTTGGAGTCGTTATATTATTATATTCTCTGTGAGGATGCCCTACGGGTTGACCTATATTGGATATTTCCCCTCCAAGTGAAAATAAATCAATGCCCATTAGACTAGCGGCGGCGGAGGATCCCCGGTGTGCTATGGTCGCTCCGGTGTCCTTTTAGAGGCTAGGTGGTAGGGCTTGCCGGTGGAGCACGACGGCATTGGCGTACGTGTTCGTTGTGTGCCGCGGCAGAGGTGACAAATCCAATCCGCAGGTCTCCTTTCTCGCATTTTCTTATTCGCTTCACTGTTTTGGTCCTTGCTTGAACATGAGGTATACAAGAAATATTCTAGCGTTGGAGATCTGGTTAGGCCAATGATATGATGATGAAAAGAACTAGGAGGTGGCACTGGTTGGTTTTCTGCTGATGTCTTGGTTTTCTGCATATATTCAGTTTTGTTGCTATATATGCCTGTGTGCAACTAGGTCTGTTAATTATCAAGTGGTTGCTTGATTATACTTATATGTCTAGGCAAACAAACAGGCCCATTGCTTCTGCCTTCAAAACCATTGTAATTGTCGTCCTCTTATACCTATCTTTGTTGGATTATTTTCCTCGTCAGTGATTTCATTACTGAGGAAGCTCTCATCCTACTGCACACTGATGAAATGGAGGAGGCCCCCAACAAGAGGAATGCACTGGCCAGCCTCACGGACGATGTCATTGTCGAGATCCTCCGCCACCTCCCCGCCCACGCCTTGTTCTGCTATAAATGTGTCTGTCGCTCCTAGGAGCACCTCATCTCGCACAACAATAAGTTGATGCCTCATACTGTGGTTGGCTTCTTCTACGACACTAAGAACGACCATCGACACTACACTAGCATCACCGGTGAACACCCCTCCTTGTCCTTCTTGCCCTTCACCTTCGACAATGTAGCTGTCTCAGATTGCTGCAATGGCCTCATCCTATGATGGTGCCTTGGTGCTGATGGATACCGCTATGTCGTCTGAAATCTGGCAACCCAGAAGTTGAAGGTACTGCCGCCTAGCATCCATTCTATTGGTGAGGCTCGATTGGGGTTTGATCTGACAGCCTATTCACACTTTCATGTGATTGAATATTTGGAGGATGATGATGGTGAGTGCGTGGGTTTGGACGTGTACTCATCTAAAACTGCAGCACGGATCTTTAAGGAATCTAAAATGGGTGAGATGGCTCAGGTGACATTTGAAAAATCAGAAACTATGTTTCTTAAGGGTTGTCTGCACTATATGGGGGTATGCGATGGGTGGCCATCATACACTTGACGTGGATATGGAGGGGAAGACATGGAGAAAAATTCCTAATAGGGCGCATGGTTTTAGATGTTGCATCCATCAAGCTCAAGGTCATTTGTGTGAATGTATTGTCAGTGGGCGCAATATGTCCAAGCTTTCAATCTGGATCCTTGAAGACTATGGTACTAATAAATGGACATTGAAGCATACTGTCAGCATACTAAGGTGTTTGCAAACACTAAGGTTCAATTTGGTTACTTGGATCTTGAGTGGAGCTACTGAGCAGTTATAGTTCACCCAGAATGGAATTTGATTTTGTTTGTTGGGGCTAGGGAGGAAAGTGCCATCATCGCATATAACATGGACAACAAAAAAGTTCATGTCATTCTTACACATCACATTCCGTATGGTAGACGTGATGTCATGCCAAACTTCATCGGCAGACCTTACTATGTTCCCTATGTTCCCTTGTTCTCAGAGTTGGAGTCATTAGCAAAGTAGTAAATAAAGCTGTATTTGATGTATGTCTCTGTCATGACATGTTTAAATAGATCAATGTCGTTTGATTGTCTATGCATATTGTCGGTGTTCAGAATCACTAGCTAGTAAATTTCTATGATTGCACGTTTAGGCTCGGATGGTGTGCAAAGAGTACACGAAGATGTATACTAGTTCGGGCTAAATGTCCCTATGTCCAGTGGCGAGCTGCTCATGTTACTTGCACTGGGTCTATAGTAGGGGTTACAAATGGTCGAGAGAGGGATGAGCTCCTAGGTCTCTAATAAAAGTGAAGTGGAGTTGAAGTGCCTCCTGTTGGTCGAAAAAAAGGCCCCCTTAGTCCTCGAAGCCTGAGGGCTTTAGGGGCCAAAAAATCCCCCCTGGTGGGGTGCCAGGTCTTCCCTTTTATAGACCAAGAGAAGGCCAGGCGTACATGAGAGAGAGAGAGAGAGAAAAAGAAAGAGAAAAAACTAAGAGAGCCTGTCCTGGGTGTCGCGCCACCCTCCTCTTTAGTAGGGGGCTCTAGCATTGTAGATGTTGATGGAGATGTTTCCATGTTGCAATGTTGATGGTGATGGAGACGGCTCCAAGTCATGGCCCTGTTTATTGCTAGCGCCATGCTCGAGCGTCGTCAGTCAGTCCAGGTGCATCGCTTCCTCGTGCCTAGCGTCGTGGGTGATGTGGGCCCCCAAGAATGGCCTGTCATGGCTATGGGTCGTGCCCATTCCCATCCATTGTTAGAAGTTTGACTCTGGTCTTGAGCTTTTATGTTTGTAGTAGTAAAGGCAGCGCGGGCCTCTCTAGGATTCGCACCCTCGCCCAAGGGTGATCGCCCACCCTTAGGGTCGAGCGAAACGGAGCTCCCCTCCTAAGGGTTGGGTGAGGCATTACCCGCTCCCAAGGGGTCGGGTGAGGCATGGCCCGCTCCTTAGGGGCTAGACGTGCCGAACCTGTGCCCCAGGGTCGGGCAAGCCAGAATCTACCCCCTGGAGGTCGGGCAAAGCCGCGGTCATGTCCTATCACCATCCATTCAATTTTGATCATCGAGGATTGTGAGTTTCCCTTCTTTTGGTACCCTAAAATTGGTACCCGATAGTAGCCCCTGAGCCCCGGAGTGATCCGAAAGGGATTGTTTGGGGGTTTTTTCGATTGTCCGAGGGTGGGCGCGAGCGCACCCATTGGGTGTAGCCCCCGAGCCTGCAGAGGAGTGAATTACTACTTTATAGGCTTTTTTATACGGGAAGACTTTGTGGCGTCTATTGCAGCTTGCCTAGGTTCCTTGGTTAGGTTGTAATGATTGATTCACCATTCGTGTGTGACCTTGAATCTGGTCTCCTTGCGAGTCCAAGTCCCCGAGCCCCTGCACGGATCTGGGGTCCACCCGAGGGGCTGCTCGGCTTGTGATCATTCTCCCTCAAACGTTTTCTTCAAAAAAAATGGAGGGGTTGAGCCGTACCATGTTTTTCGTCATTGGGCAAAGCATGGCTCTTGGTGAGCTACTAATGGGATAGTTCAAGTGGGGCCCCAACTCCCGTTTGCAGGGATCCGGCATGGGTCAGCTGGTGGCTGACTCTAGATTCCTGACGGCCAGTCCATATAGTTCTCAGGTCCGTTCGACCGGTCCTGAGGGCTTGTCGCCTTTCTTTGAGGAAAAACTATGGACCATGTGTGGTCAAGACCCGCACGTGAATCAGGATGCATAGGGCGCTCATGCACCCAGGTACCGACCACTAGTGGGCCCATCCCTTTCCACCCCTCACTCTGAAGGGCACCCTGGAGCAGCTATCGAACCTGTCGGTGAGCCAGCCTCCGAACTCCTGGGCCTTCATGGGCCGTAGGAGCTTTTTTAACTCCGTACCCCTCTTACTTGTAGCGGCTCATGGCCCATTGGGGTGGACGAACCACCATCTGCCACGTCCTTCGAGGGAGTGGCCAAGGATGGCGTGTGCATGATTATCGGAGGGGCTAATGATGGGATGTGATGGGCGTGTGGATCTAGGTGGGTGGTTCACCTTCCCGTCCTGCCTCTTCCTATAAGTGGAGAGCCTCAACTCCCGTCTCTGGTTTGCTTAGTCGCAATCTCGTGGCATCCGCTACCCTATCGCTAGCGCCAGGATCTACTGCTCTCGTCTTGTCGCCGCCGTGCCACCAGTGCTAGAGTTTCTTGCCCTCCTTCCTTTCATGGAGTCATGACATTGCTTTGACATCCTCCATGCTCACTTGGAGGTCCTTGTCAAACGCGGGCTCCTCCAGGCGAGGACAGAGGCGAATGAGTGGATCGTGCCTAGTGACGAGGAGGTGTCAATGCCGCCCGATGGCTATGTCATCTTCATGCCATTCCATGAGCGCGGGCTTGTGGTTCCTCCCCACCATTTCTTTTGGGGGCTACTGCACCACTACAGCATCGAGTTGTAGCACCTAAACCCTAACGGGGTTCAGCACATCATCGCCTTCGTCGCATTGTGCAAGGGATACTTGGGGGTCGAGCCCTACTTCGAATTGTGGAAGTACTTCTTCACTGTTTCCCTATAGAAGAAAAGGGAGAAGAAAGGGGAGGCCTACTAGTGCTGATAGGATGTGCGAGTATCCACCTCTGAGGCCACCTAGCATACGAGTATATGGCCACCGTCCTATCAAAGTCCAACAGAGGGTGGCACAAGCAATAGTTCTACCTGAAGAACAACGCCGACGCCCCTCTACTGATCTTCACCAGCCGCTTGATCGAGGAGCCACCGGAGTCATAGGGATGGGGCCCCATCGACGTGGAGAAGAGGAAGCTAGGTGATCTCCTCAAGGCCATCGTGCTTCTAAAGTACCACGGCCTCCATGCTACTAGCATCGTAGGGGCGTACCATGCAAGGAGGGTGGCGCCACTGATGACGCGCGTGCTCCCATTGTACCAGATGATGCCTGAAGTGTCGTTAGAGGGGACGATGCTTTCCCGGGAGCCGCTTCACAATAGCAAGATCAAGCAGCACATCTGGGAGGTGATTGTGGTGGACATTGTTAGGTTCGAGTTTCTGATTTCGGGACATCCCATGATGTGCCCTGAGCCAAGCTTCGTCAAAATGGTATGCTACTCCTCTATTTCCCTTTTTGGATGACCTTTCTCTGCTTGCCTAGTTCTAAGTGCTGAGACATGCAGGTCGGCTTCGCCGCCCAAACCTCCAACGCACCACTACCGGAAGACGCGGTTGTGAGGGCAGCGAATCATGCCGTGGCCGAAAAGACAAAGAAGAAGGATGACGAGAAGATGAGGAAGGCGAGGAGGGAGAAGGCAAGGCTACACTGTGGGAAGCGGCCCCAAGGGTCAGGGGAAGAAGAGGACAAGGAGGAAGAGAGTGACGATGAGGAGGAAGACGACAGCATCCAATGGGACACGTCGCAGGATGACACCACGGACCCATGCCTGCTATAGCTAACGAATGAGGACCTAGGTTCATCCCAGCGGGTGTTAGGGCCCTTCATGTATCACATGGATGGTGATGGGCCCTCGGAATCATTGAAGACAAGCCACTCATGCCGTCAGGACCCTCTGAGCTGAGGAAGGGCCCGAAGTGGCAGCACACCGATGAGGAGCGGCCAGGATTGGGCGGGCCGACCCCAAAGCGTTGCTGTCCGGTGGCACCGAGGTGAGTCAGGAATCCTTTGCTCCTCTTGTTTTGACGAATCTCACCAATGACTAAGCGTTGCTTCTCCTGTAGTGTTGGTGTACATGGGGTTCCCTTGTAGCTCGCACCACAAAAGGTCATTGCTCGCCGGTCGGCACGCCAGGAGATGGCCAATGCTAAGGCAGGGAGGGTTAGCGCCGGGGCATCCTCAGCGTCATCTGCGAGAGTGCCACTGATGGCGGCGATAGCGTCTGTGGAGTAGGCGAAGGAGGGCATGGTGCAGCTAGGCACGGTCATGATGCCATAGATGAAGGCAGCAGCGTCCATGGCGGACATGCCATGGTCGGGCATGGCGGCTACGTCTCAGGAAAAGATGGCATAGAGAGTGTCGCCGCCTGCGCAGACGGAGCAGGGTGCATCTGAGACGTCCGTAGAGAACATGGCAGCGGGTCAGGCGTCCATGCCTGTGCTGCCCATCGCTGGTGCCATCGAATAGACCGTTTCGAAGGAAGCATCACCACAGGAGGGGTCGGCATCGCCCGACGATGGCGTGGGTCCGTCCTAGGTTTTGGTTCATGTGGGTAGCGTGCTATGCACGTGGGGAGGCCCCTGGATCTGGTGGGCCGAGAGGTGAAATCTCGAGTCGATGTCCTCCATCCTTGATGACACGGAGGAGGCAAGAAACTGGGGCATTGTCCAGTCGAGGTCAGACTTGCGGTTTGCTCCCTGATGACCGCGCTGGTTTCGATTCGTGACATCATCGCCCCGGTTGGTCAGGTATGATCTGTTCATGCTCCCATGCTCCATTTGTTCCTCATGTGCTTCTGATCTATGTCCCCTTCATTGTCCCTCATGGAGCAGCTGCGACTAGTCCCCGTTCCTCTGCTGTGAGAGGGACGTTTGGGACCGTCTTGGCGAGGAGGCGTAGCTACATGAGGACCTGGCGCTCATCAGAGGGTCACCGAGCTCGTCCCTACAGCCGGGGAGGTGGCCAATCTCTGAGTCAGGGAGACGAACGCCTGTCAGCACGCCATCAAGGCTAAAGAGAAGGTTGCGGTGCTTATCGAACGGGCCTGCAAGGATGATGCGAAAGCCGAGCGGGTTCAGAAGGAGCAAGATGATCTGCTCCAAACCATGGCGGGGCTTCGCGTTGAGCGTGACTTGGCCCCACAGGAGTGTGATGACGCTCGTGGGTGGGTGAACAACCTCCTAGGGGAGGTCAAAAAAGAGAGGGACCTGAAGCTGAAGGCCGAGGACGTCTCTACCGGGCTCACTGTTGAGGTCGCTTTGGATAAGGCAAAGATCCATGCCCTAGAGACCGAGGTGTCCTGGCAGAACGGGGAGATTGACAAACTTCAGTCTGGCGTCAAAGGTGAGCCCTCAACCCTCATGTCATTCTTCGTCCTAGATCTGAGGTGCCTTTCTAACACTATCGGCATAATGGCTTGGGCAGGTCTTGAGTACAACCTCGTAGAGGAGGTGGTGAAGAGCCATGACTTGGGGGACTCCCTCTAGAAGGAGCATGATGAGCATGAAGCCCTGCGTGCTGCCATTGGCCTGGTCTACGATGATCTCTCACTGGTCCCAGAGCAGGACGGGAGCTCCCTCGCGGTTCGTGCTACCCAGGACGAGGTCGCGAGGCTTGCACTGAGCTTTGGTGTTCATCAGTCATTCGTGGTTGCCTGTTCTCACTATGAGAACATTGACTTGGTGGCGATGAGCCAAGGCTACACGTCCAGCTACACTGACAAGATTGATAAGGTGGTGGCCTCTCCTGCATGAAATTTAGCGAATCAGATAGAGGATGAGATTGTCACTAAGTGAGCTGAGGCATAGTGCCTAGGGGCTTGCAATCCGAATAAGTATTTATTTTGCTTTTAAGTTTGATCGAATAAACATTTAGCCTTTGTTGTTTGAACACTTGTCCCTTTTTAGACATAAAAAGGGTCGAAGCGATCTGATCTCTCCTGATGATAAGTTTAGAGAGTTCGAGGCATGGGCGGCAAACTCTAATCACACTGGTGAGCAAAGGTTCGGTAGCTGCCGGGGCATAAGCCTTTCGCTATTCGACCAGCTTTACTTTGTTGGTATTTGTTAACGCACACAGAAGAATCCACAAGCGCATGGATACCGATGTAGCTTTCGCCTAGGAGTATTCCAGAGTATCGTATTTATCTGGATAGAGAGGGGCTTTCTAGGATTAAACTAGATAACTAAGGATCAGATAGCAATAGTACCTTTTCGACTCTTGAAGGAGGTGAGAAAAAGGTAGTTGGGGGAAGGCTGCCAAAAAGCTCTACGAAACACCAATCCTAACGTGGTGGATTGCAACAGCCTAACAGAGTTGTCACCTCTAGGGCCACCGCAACTAACTGAGGGATTGGGCGCAAATTCAGGTAAACACTAGCCTAGACAGCACATCTACACTAATGATTACTACTCTAATCTAGATCTTAAGACTAGAGCACTCAATACAAGCGGAATTCTTGTAAGTAGAATAAAGTAAAGAACTGAATTTAATTAACTAGAGAACATGAAAGTACCAATAGAAGAACCTCGATGTAACTCATAGAAGAATCAGATCCACCAAGGTACAAGGTCGACGAGAATCCTGACAGGCCGGCTTCTCCTCAGATCTCTCTCCTCTCCTCTCTCCCTATTTTCTAAGACTAGATCTTTGAGAGGTTGATCCTTTCATGGGACCCCTCTCAATTGATCCTGACTAGAGAATATGAATTAGGGTTTTAGGATAGCTCCAGGGAGGGGGGTACAGGGCTACTTATATAGCCCAGAGGATGCAACGAGAGCCCTTGGATCAAACTGACTTAAAGAACGGTGTAGATGCATCCTAGGAGGCGGTGGGAAACCGACCAACAAAGCTAGGACTAACATCCTAGGCCCACATGCGGCTGGCATCGGGGTGAGGCCGCCTGGCCTGACCTAGCAAGGTCTCAGGCCCCACTTCAGTGATTCACCCTCTGGAGTCATCAAGAGTCTTCCCACGTAGGTTTCGTTGCGGATTTAATATCTTTTTTATTTCGAGCTCCAAATATAGCAAGTAATATATTCATTTCTATCGCCTTGACGAGCTCTTAGTAATGGTGCACTCCAATTCATCATTTGAGATAGTTTTTCTTGGTGAAAAATTAAATATCTTGCAAGATAAGTGAGAGGACCAAAACTCATGGAACTTGTTAGAGTCAAACCCTACAATAATACTTTGTGATTCATTTCATGTCAATTTGTGAAATAGTTGATGGTTGTATTTGATGTTTAATGACTATCAACAAGTTCCCCCCACACTTGTTCTTTGCTCATCCTCGAGTAAAGGTTAAAGTAAACATAAACATAACTTTTCAAGAATGGAACTAGCATATGGATTATTCCAAAACATCCTGGGCGGTTGACTTATATCCTTGGGTGGTTGAAAAATGGAGCAACTCTCAAAGCAAAGTTATCTTCCCAAATTCTCATCTCAGTAACTTGGAGTTTTAAAGTTTTGACAAGAAAAGCATAGTTCACTTTATACTCCTCAAATGGTACTCTCAATCACTCAATGGTGTATGATTCCTCACCAAGGCACAATATAGCAATGCCTTCTTTTCCTTCCTACTTCTAAAAAGCTTATGTGGAGTTTTAAGCAGGGATAAAATATGTAGCATACTTACCTTGCATATATTGTAAAGTTAAATCCTGGATCTAAGGAGGGAATGTCATACTCTTAGATCAAGATGTGCATGTGTGCGGAATATTTTGGTGTCTAACCTAATTCTACTATGCTCCTTGAAAACATATCTCTCTTGTTGAAAATTGAAATATTTGCAAGAGCAGGGGCTATCCATCTTTTTTTATGGTGGGCATCTTTGTACCCATTGTTTTCAATACTCTCTTTTTTCTCCTTTCTTTTTTTCACTTTTTCTTTTGCATAACCCCACATCTCTTTTCTGCAACAAAACTTTTCAAGAGAGATATTTACAAGAACTTAAAGCATTTATTTGGTGGATAAACCTATTAGGCATATTTTTGTGTTTACCCCTAGTGCAGGAGTAAAACATTTTGAGGTGGATGAAAAGCATGTTTTTGCGTACTCCCAGTGTAAAAGCAGCACATATATGTGGTGTGTACGTGATCTTGATCTTGGGAGCATGATAAATCTCTCAACAATGGTTAACAAGACTTGACAAAACTCAACACAAAGCAAGTAGCTTATGTGGAAGGTTTGCATCCTGCAAGTATGTATATGGCTCTGGTAGTAATTTATCACAATTGAGGAGTATGTGACACTATGGTTTTATAATATTTTTATCAAAAACAAATTCTCCAAGCACCTTGATTCGAACCGGTAGGATTTCTATGCCAGAACTATATCACACTCCACAACAACTTAGTCAATATGATTTTCCTATATGATATTCTTCCCACAAGCAACAAGTATATGTAAGGAATAAACATTATGCTTGCCAATCTTAAAGAGCTATATTCATATTCAGTTTCAAAACTTTAACTTTAACTGTGAATCTTGGTTCTTTTTAATTTGCATGTTTAAACAAGTGCAAGCAAGGAGTAGGCATATGAACAAGTGAAAGAGAATCAAACCAAATTCCAAAAGTTGTATACAGACTCCTTCACCAGTTCATGATGTGCTTCAATGCTTTCGTTCATAGTGGAGTTGGCACAACCCCCACACTTCTTCAAAACTATACCTGGCTTTTATTCATAGACAGAGAATGGTGAAAACACAAGGGACTCTTCTAGTGAGGGACACCAATGAGTCAAAATTTTATTGAACTATTGGATTAGCCTAAGATCTAGAAGGAAATAAGAACATGGTTGAACTTTCTAGATTGGATCATTAAATTGCAAAATTCAATCACATCAATTTCTTCAAAGTTTTCAGGTTCAAGGAAAACTTTCAAACATTGACTATTTACCTTGAATGTGTTACCTGTGTCATCTTGGAGCATGATTGTACCATGTGATGAGGCTTCAATCACTTTGAATGGCCCTTCCCATTTTCTTCAAAGTTTTTCATGACCGAAGAGCTTTATTCTTGAGTTGAATAATAGAACCTTATCTCCAGGCTTGAACTCCTTGTGCTTGATTCTCTTGTCATGCAATCTTATGGTTCTCTCTTTGTAAATCTTGGAGCTATGATAAGCCTTCTCTCTCCATTCTTCTAGCTCAGATATCTGCATTTGATGATTCTTGCCAGCTAGGTGGAGATCCATGTTCCATTTCTTGATTGCCCAATGGGCCCTGAATTCCTATTCAATAGGCAAGTGGCATGTTTTTCCATATACAAGCTAATATGTTGACATACCTATAGGTGTTTTATACGCTGTTCGATATGCCCATAGTACATCATGAAGCTTGTACTTCCATTTCTTCCCAATCTCATCCATGGTCCTTTGCAAAATGTTCTTGATTTTTTTATTTGATGTTTTAGCTTGACTGCTTTGTTTGGGGATGGTAGGGAGTTGCAATATGTTGTGCTTGACTCCATATCCTGCCAGGAACTGATGGAAAGTATTGTCAATGAAATGTGGCCCTCCATCACTAATGACCAATTGAGCCATTCTAAAGCGTGGGAAAATCACTTCATGGAACATCTTCTTGACGTGCTTGGAGTCAGCGTTTCGACATGGTAATGCTTCTACCCATTTGGACTCATAGTCCACTGCCACCAAAACATATTCGACATCTCCTAACTTTGGGAATGGTCCCATGTAATCAATACCCTAGACATCAAATAGTTCACTTGGAGGTTGTTCATGAGTGGCATTACATCCTGAGCATCGATGTTTCCATGCTTCTGACATCTGGCACATCTTCTAACAAATTCCTTTGTATCTTGATACATCGTTGGCTAGAAGATTCCACTTTGCCAGATCTTAGCATGTGTACGGAATGTTCCATAATGTCCTGCATAGGGTGATGCATGACATCTGTCTATGATTTTTGTGGCTTCTTCCATTGGGACACATCTCCACAGCAATCCATTAGAACAAACTCGATAGAGATATGGATCATCCCACAAGTGGCAACAAGCTTGATACTTGAGTTTTCTCTTGTCCTCCCCTGGTGGTACATAACCTGCAGCCATATAATTCACAATATTCGCATACCAAGGGTCAGAGTGCATTACCTTGAGGAGTGTGTCATCCCTCATATAGTCATTAATTGGTAACTCATGTGTTTCCTTATATTGAAGCCTAGACAAGTGATCGGCGACTGAGTTCTTTACTCCTTTCTTATCTCTTATTTATATCAAATTCTTAGAGCAGGAGAATCCATTGGATCAACTGAGGCTTAGCATCTTTTTTAGTGAGGAGGTACTTAAGAGTAGCATGGTCTGTATAAATAATTACCTTCACTCCCACTAAATAAGTTCTAAACTTGTCTATTGCAAAGACAACAACTAACAATTCTTTTTCAGTGGTAGCATAATTGAGTTGTGGTACAGACAAGGTTTTGCTAGCATAGGATATATCATAGTGCTTTTTATCCTTTGTTCGGCCTAGAACAGCTCCTATAGCAAAGTCACTAGCATCACACATGATCTCAAAAGATAGCTTCCAATTAGGAGGTTGGATGATTGGAGCTGAAATGAGTGCCTTCTTGAGAATTTGAAAGGCTTCATGGCACTCATTATTAAAAATGAAAGGTGCATCTTTGGCTAGGAGGCTAGTCAGGGGTCTAGCAATTTGAGAAAAGTTTTTGATAAAACGCCTGTAGAACCCTGAATGGCCTAGAAAGCTATGAATGCCTTTCACATTCGTGGGAGGCGGAAGTTGTTCAATGACTTCAATCTTTGCTCTATCCACTTCTATCCCATGTTCGAACACCTTGTGTCCTAGCACTATGCCTTCTCGAACCATAAAATGATATTTCTCCTAGTTCAGGACTAAGTGCTTTTCTTCACACTGTTGTAAGACTTTGTCTAAATTCTCAAGACAATCATTAAAGGTTTTACCATAGACAGTGAAGTCATCCATGAACACCTCCATGATTTTCTCAATCATGTCTAAGAAAATGGACATCATGCACCATTGGAAAGAAGCTAGAGCATTACATAATCCGAACAACATTCATTGGTATGCATAAGTTCCATACAGGCAAGTGAAAGTGGTCTTACTTTGGTCATCAGGGTGGATCGGGATTTGGTGATATCTAGAATAACCATCAAGAAAACAAAAGAAAGAATGGTTTGCAAGCTGTTCTAACATCTCATCAATGAATGGTAATGGGAAGTGATCCTTCTTTGTGGCCTTGTTAAGTTTTTAGTAGTTAATGCCCATCCGCCACCCAGCGACAATTCGTTGAGGAATAAGTTCATTCTTCTCATTCCTAGCAACCGTCATTCCTCCTTTCTTTGGCACAACTTGGATAGGGCTAACCCACTCACTATGAGGCATGAGATAAATAATCCCAGCGTGCAAAAGCTTAAGGACACCTTTCTTAACAACCTCTCGCATAGCGTTGTTAAGTCTCCACTGCGGCTCCCTTGAAGGTATAGAATCGGGATTGATAGGGATACGATGGGTGCAGAGAGCGGGACTAATCCCTATGAGGTCTTGGAGTGAGTAGCCTATTGCTAATTTATGTCTTTCTAGAACAATGACAAGTTTACGGGTTTCTTCTTCAGAAAGTTTGTCACTTATGATGACAGGAGTTTCTTGATTGTTGTTGAGAAAGACATATTTCAAGCCAGAAGGAAGAAGTTTTAGCTCAATTGAGGGTTGTGATGGCACCTCCATTTGATCTAGCTCAATAGGTTCTGCCAGCTCCTCCTCACTTGAATGAAGTGTTCATCATCGAGAGCTGGTTGGGCCATGTCTTCTACAGATGCCATTAAGACGTCCTCAATAGGGTCTTGTTTGGGCTTGGGTTCTACTATCGTGTTATTTGAGCATGCAAAGCAAGACGACGATAGGAGAACTTCCTAGCTTTAAATTCAAGATACTTTGTTTTGCTCGATCTCGAAAGAGCATCCCTAATGGTACTCCAATCAAGAGGGACATGTCTGAGATGTCATAGATATGAAAATCTAGACGATACTCAGAGCCTCTTATGCGCAAAGGAATAAACCTTATGACCCCATAACTTTCAAGAGTAACTCTAAAAGGAATTCTCAAAAGCTTATGAGATGGGATCGATGACTCATTGGGGGCAAAGTGTTTCAGCCAAGGCCTTTTTGAAATAATATTCATCTCAACGGTAGGACTATAGTGAGCCTCTATGGTTGTTTTATTTATGATGCAAGTTAGGACATCTGAGGGGGCAACGATTCAGAATACCTCAGTGGATAACTCTGTTTTTGCCAACCACTCATGACTTATGTTGGCTGAAAGTCCTTTGATGTGCTCTATTAGGAAGGAATTATTATGTGGACCATCATCATCCTCTAATGCCACAGAATGTGCCAAAGGCTTCACATGAACTAGTAAATTCGAGGCATTCCCAAAATCTTCAAAGAGATCTTCCTCGATTTCAAAAGGGAACATAGGTTCATCATCTTCTAAAGTGTGGTGTGTTCCCTTAGTGGGAGGTTCTTCAGCAACCAAACCATTGGTTCATCATCTTCTAAAGTGTGGTGTGTTCCCTTAGTGGGAGGTTCTCTAGCATAGAAGGATTTGAAAGAGTTTTGGATTCGGTTGTGTGTGCCTCCTCTCGTTGGTCGAGGCTTGGCTTGACTTCTTCTTCTTTTTCTTTAGGAAATTCATCAAAAATGCTAGTGTAGGGGGGTGTTTTCAAGGATTTTCTCTAGAATAGCTTTCCCCTCACTAAAAGAGATCTTCCTTTTACTCCTATAGTATGAGCATACCATTGTTTCGCTCTACCCAAAAGGGAGAATGGAAACAATTTCCATTTAATGGTCCCTTTGTGTCATGCCAGCAATAGTCAGGCAAGAACACAATTGCTCAAATTCTCTAAGGTGGGTATAAGGATTTCCATCTTCTATGCTAGAGAAGGATTGCTCCCGAACCATGGCTATGAAAGCAAGATGAAGCTCATAGCCATCTGTAAGAATAGGGTGCCAAGATGGTGGAGGCTCCAATAATTTGCTCTTTGGAGTCGAAAGTTGAATGATAGGAGTGGAATCCATATGGTATTGGTGATTGAAAAGGTAAAAGGATTTATGCACGACTTGGTTCTAAACTAGCATAGCTACAATTCCCTGGCAACGATGCCAAAAAACTTGTTGGTATTTGTTAACGCACACAAAAGAATCCGCAAGCGCACGGATACTGATGTAGCTTTCACCTAGGAGTATTCCAGAGTATCGTATTTATCCACAGGGAACACGAAGTGTTCTAGTATGAATCAAGGTCATCTAGGGGTAAAGACAGATAAGTGTTTTTGGTGGGTAGAGAGGGGCTTTCTAGGCTTAAACTAGATAACTAAGGATCAGGCTTACTGTACTTTACTTACTTTAGAGCAATAGTATCTTTTTGACTCTCGAAGGAGGTGAGAAAAAGGTAGTCAGGGGAAGGCTGCCAAAAAGCTCTACGAAACACCAATCCTAACGTGGTGGATTACAACGGCCTAACAGAATGTCACCTCTAGGGCTACCACAACTAACTGGGGGATTGGACGGAAATTTAAGCAAACACTAGCCTAGGTACCACGTCTACACTAATGATTACTACTCTAATCCAGATCTTAAGACTAGAGCACTCTATACAAGTGGAATTCTCATAAGTAGAATAAACAAAGAACTGAATTTAATTAACTAGAGAACATGAAAGTACCAATAGAAGAACCTAGATGTAACTCATAGAAGAATCAGATCTGCCAAGGTACAAGGTCAAGGAGAATCCTGACAGGCCGGCTTCTCCTTAGGTCTCTCTCCTCTCCTCTCTCCCTATTTTCTAATACTAGATCTTAATGACGACTAATCTTCTTTTGATAGCTAGCTTTGAGAGGTTGATCCTTTCATGGGATCCCTCTCAATTGATCCTAACTAGAGAATATGAATTAGGGTTTCAGGATAGCTCTAGGGAGGGGGGTACAGGGCTGCTATATAGCCCATAGGGTGCAATGTGAGCTCTTGGATCAAACCGACTTGATGAACGACATAGATGCATCCTAAGAGGCGGTGGGAAACCGACCTACGAAGCTAGGACTAACATCCTAGGCCCACATGACAGCCAGCATAGGGGGCCCCACCTAGTTGGGTCTTAGGCCCCACTTCAGTGATTCGCCTTCTGGAGTCTTCTAGAGTCTTCCCACGTAGGTTTTGTTGCGGATTTACTATCTTTTTATTTCAGGATCCAAATATAGCAAATAATATATCCATTTTGATCGTCTCGATGAGTTCTTCGTAATGGTGTACTCCAATTCATCATTTGAGATAGTTTTTCTTGGTGAAAAATTAAATATCCTGCAAGACAAGTGAGAGGACCAAAACTCGTGGAACTTGTTAGAATCAAACCCTACAACTATACTTTGTGATTCATTTCATGTCAATTTGTGCAATAGTTGATGGTTATATTTGGTGTTTAATGACCATCAACATACTCAAGGTTTGTTCCTATGATTCTCACCTCTAAGCCTTAGCGTAAAGAGGGGTGAGCTGCAAAAAAGTGTTCGTAGATACTAAATACTCATAACGGCTTTCCCAAATAAGGCCCGACCCTCGGCCATTGCTAGGGTCGGGCGATGCGATCCGATCTGCCCCGATGCTAAGGTTACAAGGTTTGAGGTGCGGACGAAACAAACTCTAATCATGCTGGAGAGCAGAAACACCATAGCCATCGGGGCATGGGTTTTTCGCGGTCCGCCCAGTTTTCCTCATTGTTCGTTTTTCGTGGCCTCTTGCCTTGGGCCCTAAATTTAGGAAAGGGTTGGATTATTGTTGACGGTCCTTAAGTACCAAGTATAGTTATCAAATAAATAAAGAAAAGGATCCAAATGCAACCAACACCTAGACTTAGGGTTTTATCTGACATAATTCCACGAGTTTTGGTGTTTGTCTGTTTCTGCAGGGGGTTATCAGAAAATACAGAGGAAAGGCCCACACGTCGGGTTTACATAGAGATAATAACGTGTTCACCAATTTTCTATCATCTAGAAGACTTCAGAAGCCACGAGATCGAACGGGAGGCCGAACGGGCCCGGAGGCAGGGCGCCCGCCCTGCTCCCTAGGGCGCCCGCCCTGGCCTGAGAGCCAATCAGGCTCTGTCTCGTGGATTATGCTCCACCGACCTAAGGGATCAAGGAAAACCGTGCGATTAATGTCGGTTTGATCCGACGGCCCACGTTCACTTGAGGGGGCTATATAAGCAGGACCCCTGGCCCCTGGAAGAGGCACTCCCTCATTCTCAATTCCTCAAACCCTAATCTCAGGAGGAGAGTATCTGATCAAGCCCTAGAGCCACCACATCAACTAGATCTCTAGTATAGCATAGCTACATAGGATTAGAACTAGAAGGAGTCAATCTTCGATTGGTTTCCGGATCTGTCAAGAGGATTCTTCGTAATTCCTTTACTATTCTTCATTGTTCATCTTTGTTCTTCAATATTATGAATACAACTTTTTTCTATTTCAATATATTGATTATGACTATGCTCTACTTGTTATTATTTGCGATTATATTGTTCTTAGTTTATCGTAGTTATACGCTTGGCTTAGTTAGATTGGAATTATATACATGTTTAGGATCGTATAGCGTTTATCCATCGGATCCATGGGTAAATGATAAATATTGTGTAGGCGTGGTGCTTAGACCATATTTATCTACGATTGCACCTTATATGCCGGATCGTGGGGTGGTCCACGATGGTGACAGCTTTGTTGGTTCTTATATAGTCCCCCTCCCGTGTGTAAGGCAGGCAGAGCAACATTATTACGGGGGAGTGATTGCTATGTTTCTCATCTTCCTTGATAATATCACTATGCATGGGCGTAGTCCTTTCTCGCAATGATTGCCAAGTGTACTTGCACTAACTATGATATGCTAGACTTTATAGTTAAGAATAACTTAGGAAATATCCTTGTAGTTCGTCCTAATACCATGCTAATGACTTGCTAGAATATCTGTTGAGGTGCTTATCATTATTATATGTGGCTAGCTGATCAGATTAATTATCTTTGTCACCATTCATACTTCATCTATATTTTATGTGACACTTACCCCTGTATGCAAGAGATAGATGAATGCTCTCACTTATACATGCAATGATTGATACTCATTCCTATATTCCATTCCATAATCAACATTGATGTTAGTAATCCCTTCCCAGTGGTAAAAATATAAATAACAATACCTGGAATACTTCCCGGTTAAAATGCTACATCGATATTAATCTGTGCGCTTACAGATCTTATTTATTATTTATTTAGAAGAGCAGTTGCATATTTCAATACCGCGTCTCTTATGTCATGCTGGGGATGACAACTTGGCTTAAGTGGCATGAGGGATAGGTTCGGCATTTTTGGCGCCGTTATCAGAATTAGAAAACTAAGTCTACTTTTGGTAATAACGTTAAGAATGCCCAACAATTATGCATGTCCCCTTACCAACCCCCAAGTGAGGCCCGATCCTAGGCCGTTGTTGGAGTCAGATGTCACTAAAGATTGAGGATACGACAAAGCAACCGACAAAGGAAAGTACATTCTTATTTCAAAAACATGATTTTTCCACATAAATGTTGACAACTTGGAAGGAGCTTGAGGCAGAAACAATGTATCTGTTTGACATCTGGTGCATCGGTGAAGAGTTGGCCACCGATGGTCTTGAGCTCGTAGGCGCTTGGTCGAGGCATCACTATGATGACATGTGGTCTTTTCCATGGCAGAGGGGCAGATGCATGTGTCGTGCCCTGAGGCGGCCGGCGGTCCCGGTGATGTCATGCAGCCCAAACAAAAACTCTTGTCAAGGCGTCTTGGGCGAGACATGCCGGGAGAGCGTTTCTCCGCCAGGGGGCCGTGTCATGCCATTGGTAGAAGGAAGAAAAACACCATCCTACGATGGTCGGGATCCCAGGAGAACTGAGGGCTAGCATTCCAGCCACGCGTAGTTGGAGTCGAGAAACTAGTTGCTCTCGGGGGCATGGGCCTCCAAAGCATGCAACTTCACGAGGGCCTCGACAGCGACATCAAGGCTAGCGGAGCGCAGAGGCTGGATGGGGGCCAAAGCCCACGCCAGTCCTTCCTCCACTGCAGAGAGGAAAGTCCAGACTCCCCAAACACGCATGTGCGCCTAGGGTCCAGCTTATCCTGTGGCTAGCCATCCGAAGCCTGATGAAAATGACAAAACGCGCAAAGACCCCTACCTGGCGCACCAACTGTCGGTGTTCGAAATCACCGGCTAGTAAATTTCTATGATTACGCATTTAGGCTCGGCTAGTGTGCAAAGACACAAAGATATATACTGGATCAGGCTGAATGTCCCTACGTCTAGTGGCAAGCTGCTCATGTTACTTGTACTCAGGTCTTTAGTAGGGGTTACAAACGGTCGAGAAAGGGATGAGCTCCCAGGTCTCTGATGGAAGTGAAGTAGAATTGAAGTGCCTCTTGTTGGTCAAAAAAAGACCCCCTTAGTCCTCAAAGCCTGAGGGCTTCCAGGGCCAGAAAAATCCCCCTGGTGGGGTGCCAGGCCTTCCCTTTTTATAGACCAAGGGAAGGTCAGGCGTACATAAGAGAGAGAGAGGAAAAGAAGAAAGAGAAGAAACTAAGAGCCAGTCCTAGGTGCCATTCCGCCCTCCTCTTTAGTAGGGCTGCCCTAGTATTGTAGATGTTGATAGAGACGTTTCCATGTTGCAATGTTGATGGCAACGGAGACGGCTCCATGATGTGCCCCTATTTGCTGGTGGTGCCATGCTCAAGCATCGTCAGCCGGTCAGGGCACCTCGCTTCATCGTGCCTGGCGTCATGGGTGACGTGGGCCCCCTAGGAATGGCCTATCATGGCTACGGGTCGTGTCGAGGCATGCCCACTCCCATCCATTGTCAAAAATTTGACTCCAGTCTCGAGCTTTTATGTTCATAGTAATAAAGGAGGTGCGGGCCTCCATGGGATTCGTGCCCTTGCCCAAGGGTGATCGCCTGCCCTTAGGGTTGGGCAAAACAGAGCTTCCCTCCCAGGGGTTGGGCAAGGCATTGCCCGCTCCTAAGGGTTTAGGCGAGGCATGGCCTGCTCGTTAGGGGCCGAACGTGCCGAACCTGTGCCCCAGGGGTCCGGTGAGCCAAAATCTACCCCCCTAGGGTTCGGGCAAAGCCGCGGTCATGTCCTCTGATAGTATATTCGATTTTGATCATTGGGGACCATGAGTTCACCTTCTTTGGGTACCCTAAAATTGGTACCCGACACATATGTTCAGTGTTGTTACTGTAAATGCCTATTTGCAACTAGGCCTGTTAATTATAAAGTGCTTGCTTGATTATACCTATCTGTCTAGGCAAACAAATAGGTCCATTGCTTCTGCCTTCAAAACTGTTGTAATTGTCGTCCTCTTAATCTTTATCTGTCTCCTATGGAAGAAGCTTTGAGCTCGTGTACTGATTGTAAGTGTGATGGATAGACTTGATTTAGCTTGAATTGTAACGGTTATAGCTCCATTAACTGCTACTCTAGTTTGAGTTATATATGTCTATGTGGTGGTACTCTAGATTTGTTTGAGGTCGACCATAAAAATTGTTAATGGTTCTTAAAGTTGCACTTTGGTATGAGTTGTGGACTTCACTAATGGATCTTTGTGGGATTATTTTCCTCTTAAGTGATCTCATTACTGAGCAAGCTCTCAACAAACAAAATGGTGGAGGTCCCCAACAAGGAGAATGCACTGGCCAGCCTCACGAACGATGTTGTTGTCAAGATCCTCTGTTGCCTCCCTGCCCGCTCCTTGGTTCTACTGCAAATGTGTCTATCGCTCCTGGAACTGCCTCATCAAGGACTACAACAACCATAAGGTGCTGCCCCGAACTCTGATTGGCTTCTTCTACGACTTCGATCAAGGCCATCGATGCTATACCAGCGTCACCGGTGAACTCATCCTTGTCCTTCTTGCCCTTCACTTTGGACAATGTAGCTGTCTTAGATATTTGCAATGGCCTCATCCTACTAGGTCCCAAGATAAAACAACAACTGTTCTCTATCTTAACGTCCACAAAGAAATCCAGAAGCATATAGATACCACTGTAGCTTTTACCTAAGAGTATTACAAGGTTTTATCAAACATGGGGAACATGTGTGTTTAATATTGTTGGTATTTCTTATGTTGAATATTCTGCAAGCGCATAGAATACTGTTGTAGCATTTCACTCAGGAGTATTCTAGGGTATCATATTTATCCTCAGGGTAGAAATGGTTAAAGAACATGATAGCTAACCACGATGAATCCACTAACTAATATACCAACTAAACTAGAGTGGGGTAAGTGATATATATGATAAGAGTAGTGACACACACAGGACAAGTTCCAATGATAATGGAGTAGTCCAGCGAGCGAGGAGAACAACGAGTGAGCATAAGGTTTCCAAGAATCTATCTCTACTTGCATGATCTAACTTAGCAAGACAAGCTACATCCGTACACAATTGTGCTTCTAATCACAAGGCCACTTAGCAACAGAAAGGGATGAGAAGGTTGCTAAGCCACCAAGTACAAGAAGACCTATGTTTTAAGAACTTGCCCAAACGTGGTGGGATCAAAGGCTAGATAGGTCTATCACCCCTACTAGCTACCACAAACAAACCATGGAGCAAGCCACAAACATAGATAGGCGTATAGTCTAGACACCACATCTACACTACATCTTACTACTCTAATCCAATATCCAATGAAATTGATTAGAGCACTAGGTTAATGGTGGTGAACCAGCGCAAAGGTATACTACCATTATCTTACTATCATACAACTATGACTATACTAATAACCAATACAACATAACTGGTCATGTTGCAATAAAATAAAGTACTAAGGCAAAGTAGATAAGATAACTATATGATATAACTCAAGTCTTACAAAGGGGGAAATGAATACAAGAACCATATTAGACCTCCTTGAAGACTAGAGCTGGAGATCAGAGATTCACTCTAACTCCTAACACTATTACTAGTACTACATCTTGAGAGAGAGTGGAGAGCTCCTTCTTGTGGTGTGTATTGAATGAGAAGGAGTGAGGTGGTATTTATACTATGAGAGGAAGAGTATTAGCCACCCAATGTGCCACGTCAGTGATCTGCGTGACCTCCATCATGAGCCATTGGATGGAACCAACCTCAAACCACCATAAATCAACAAGGGAGATCATCTAGAGTTGTGCTTCTCCACATGTATCCATGCAGTCAGGTGGTGGAGCAAGGGGGGAGGTCGGCTCACCCCCTATGATAGGAGGGCCACCCCCTCTTGCTTGTGGGGCCTCTCCTCTTGATCTTGAGTGGGTATGAAGTGGTTTGGTGGAAGTTGACACATCGGCCGACCCCACTTTGGTTGCACTATGAGGGTCACACCTTGGTGGGGATAATGTGACCTCACTCGACATGAAAGTTGAGCTGATTTGGCCATAGTATTCACGTCGGCCGATGTGTCAATTTTGGCCAATCTAGTGCATCTTTTGCAGGTAGCTTCTAGAAGCATTGCTCATCATGATAGTGGAGTTGGTTTGTCCATTTGGCATACTTGGGGGTTGGCTGACATGTCAAGTTGGGCCCCCAAGCTTGGTTTTTTTCATCCACTTTGTACCTACATTCAAATAGAGGACATGTACAAGTGGAACCAAGTATTTGAACCAAAATCATTCATAGTTGGCTTATGTCCTTTCATATGTGTTGGCATTTTTTACCGGCAGATATTTGGTTCTTGGGAACCCTGCTTGGTGTGAAGAACAATCACAGATGGAGATGAGATTTATACTGGTTCGGGCCCCCAGGAAGTGAGTAAAAGCCGTACGCGAGATTGTTGTTACAATGTAGCTATGACTATGAGAGATTGGATGATTACACAGGGAGAATTGCTGATTATTTATATCCTGGATCAACTTGCCCTACAAGCTAAGGAGTCGTTCCCTAGTCGAAGTCCTGGCACCATTCGGATATATCCTTCCGTGAATAGGGCTATCGTGGGCCTTCAGGTCTTCTTTGATCCGGAGTTAGTAGTCAGCAATATGGAAGTCAGGATACCTGGGGATATGGCATCAACATAAGCCCCCAAGCTTGTCTATCAAATGCAACTCGACCATCTATGTGTAGTTGAGACTGTCTTAGTCGGGTGGCTTGTGATCCGAGTGGTTAGACGCCACCCAAAATTGTCGGTCGCAACTTAAGACCCGATCTTAGGAAGAACGAGAGAGGTGCGCTATTGGGAGATGAGTTTGTTCTAGTGCCATCCCCAAGTCATCTTGTCTTGTCAATCCCATGTCATATGCAAGCTAGGTGATGCGCAGTCATCAATCAGTCGAAGCGCTTGTCGGCTCAGTTCCTTATGAGTGCGTGTGGTGGAGATTTAACTCCTTTTTAATTGAGACAGCGGTTGAGATTCCTAGAAAGGTGGCTTGGTCCTATTTAATTAGGCCCGCTCATGATGAATCTGCAACCTCCATTTACAAATCTCATAGCAAAGATGTGGAAGAAAACCACTGACCACAAACGTCCCACAAGGTGCCACATCTACTATTCATGCAGTCACCTGGCCAATTGGCCATGGCGGCATTGTCGAGTAGTACGTGTTGACGGTAGCTAACAACCATATTAAACCATCAACATAACATGTATAAGGGCATAATTGAGATCACCAACATAGGCCTAGGGACTTCAACTAACAAATTCCACAAGTTTTGGTGAATCTGTGATTTCTATAGGGTATATCCAGAAAATCGTCAAGGTGGACCAACATGTCAGAAGTAATAATGCAAATCCACCGCGAAACCTACGTGGAAGGTTTTTGGAAGACTCCAGGAGGCTCTCCACCGAAGCATACCCCAAGGGGGTGGCATGTGGTGCCTGCTGGCCCCACCTGCTGGCCGATCGGCCTGTGGGCCCCTTCGTTAGTCTCCCAATTGCTATGGTGGTTCCCCCACCGACTCCTAGGTTGCATCTACTATAACACCCCTGGTGTTATGGTAACTAAAACTGGCCATGTCATCATATGCATTGCAAAGCATTCATGTTTTAGTCAACCCTGATGTGCATCAACTAAAACAAATTTACATTCTTAGATTGATTGAGCTTTTGAGTTGGAGTTTGACTTGAATCCAAAACCCTAGTTTTGAATGCCATTTTAAATACTTGGATTATGCCCTATGTAATTTGAGGTGTAAAGCTGTGCTCTACATAACTGTTAGGTGTAGGGGTAAACTCAAGTGCAACAGTTAAAAATGAGCTCCAAGTTTTCTAATTCAAATTTGAATTCAAATTGGGAGGTTTATTAAAATGAATTTATAATTTAAATTTGGTTCAAACAAATGTGGCATTGGGAAGGTCAAGTGTGATTTGATCCAATGGTACATTTGGATGATAGTTGTGATAACTAATTAATCATCAATTAATGTAGAAACCAAATCAAGTTTGAGATTGATTCAAAACCCTAATTTTTGGAAAAACCCAGTTTTGCCCCTATTGTGTAATTTAAAATCTAAAAAGAATTTGAGGGTGAACCAAAAAGCAAAGTTGTAGATCTTGTCAAGTTGTACAATTTTGGTTTTTGGAGGTTTCAAAGTTTTAGTATAAAATTTGGAGTAATTTTGAAAAGATTCAAATCTCAAATTTTACCCCTTTTTATTTCCCAATTCAAATTTCAAAATGGAGGTAGAATTTCAAAATGGTTTAAAAAGCAAAGTTGTAGGTCTTGTCCAAATGTACAACTTTGGTGTTTTGAGTTTTCAATGTTGTAATGAAAAATTTAAAGTAATTTTGAATTTACTAAAATCCATAAAATGTCCCCTTTTGATTTTAAATTCAAATTTCAAAATCTAAGAATAATTTAAAAAAGGTCAAAACATGAAAGTTGTAGATCTTCTCTTTTTGAGAAACTTTTGTATTTGGAGTTTTTCAAGTTCTTTAGAAATTTTGGGAGAAAAGGAAGCAAGAAGAGGCTGAAATAAGGTGATGCAACATTGCAACATGATTGTTGTTTCTTTACTGAAACTTTGGTTTCAGTTTCATTGATCCCCTCTTTCCCATCTTGTATCTCTCAATCTGTTGACTTTTGGAGCTCGAGCTTATAAGCAATTTTGGAGATAGTGTATAGATGAACAACATTTACATTGGAAGATTTGCAAGTTGTTTAGCTAAATCAATCAAAAAAGGAAGGAGAAGAGAGGTCTTTCAGTCATCTACAGTAACAGGGAGGGCAGCTTGCTCGTCTGCTTCACCGGAGCACCACCGCCGATCGGCTTTGATCATTTTTGCTCCTCTCGACACGCAGCTCCTTCTCTGTCCGCGTCGCTAGCATGAGGTGGACGTCCCAAAGCTGCACCATCGTCCTTAACCTTCTGAGCCGACCGCCACCACTTCCCTTCCTCATTCCAACATCAATGAGCTCACCATCATCACCAAAAAAATTCACCACATTCCATTCATCTCCATCAAATTCACCTTATAGTCAGCTCCACCTCCTCTTAACGAACCATTTGCGCTAGCTAGCTCCGATCCTATCCACCAGAGTTGGCCAGAGGGCATCATCTTCGTCCTCAATGACCACTGAGCGCCACCGTGCTCACCTTCCTGTGGCTGATCATCTCCGCTGCCTCTCCATGTCTACCGATCACTCTATTGTGATCGCGGTATGTCTCTTGTGCTGCTTGGCACTCCAATTTTGTTTCTACCGTAGCGGAGTGGCAAGCTCGCCTTCGCATCGTCAGGCGGACCGCCGCTGCCCCACCATAACCGTGGTTGTGCCCGGTTCACCTCCTTGCCCGCCTGTCTAATGCCCTAGATAGGTCCGCAAGGGAGAGGGTAGCACATAGGGGTAGGAGCCGCCACTGGGGTGGTCGCCGCGGGCAGGGTTTGCGCCGGTCACCGACGACTATTCCCACCGCTCTGCTCGAAGGCGCGAGGCTGAGCAGGTTTTCTTCTTGGGCCGGCCCAGGCCAGGGAGAGAGGGAAAGGGAGTTGGGCTGGGGGAGAGAGAGCAATAGGAAGTGGGCCGGAGGAAAGAAATGTGTTTTCTTTTTCTGAATTAATTAAATGATATTTTTTCTTTCCAATTTCATAAGTAATTAGTGGCGTAGGATAAAATGGTGAAAATTTTTGTGTGACCTTGCTATGATCTGATCAACATGGGAAAAATAGGAAATAGTCAATTCCAGTATTTTTGTTATGGTTTAAAATTAGCTCCATTAATTAATAAATGCAACTTCTATGATTTTTCTAGGCTATAATATATGTCCAAAAATTATGAAAATTGTTTTTGCCACTATTTTTTGATATGACTAACCTTCACAAAAATTTTGGGCTTAATTAGGCAAAGTTGATTTTATGCTTAATTTTATGCTTAATTAATTAATTAATTAATTAACCCTTAATCTTGTTTAATCATTTTAGGGTTGTTTGATTTTATGATTGTGTTGACCCCAGGTCATTAACTCTTAATGATCTTTGGCACCTTTAATTAATTGTTTGAGCTCTCTTAATCATGTTATTAGGGCTTAATTAATGTTATTTCATGTGCTTAATGAAAGTCATTAACAAAGTAGTTAACCTAATGAAACCCTAGGCTAGGGTTAGGTTAGGCTTTGTTGGCTTGCAACTTTACCGTGAAGGAAAGTTATACTCAAGTTCTTAATCTTGTCATACCATCATCAAGCATCATGTTTATTACTTCATCATATTGAAGCATGCCATATTATCTCGCGTAGTCCCCGTGAACGAAGAAGTAAACGTTGTCGAACCAGTCCCCGAGTAACAATAGTCACCAGTGAAGGTTGGGTTCGATATCTATGGGACTGACCCCGAACCTGAAATCCCCGTCGACCAAGGCAAGCCCCGGATGCATTTAACCCTACCTTGAGTTTTACCAAGTTTACATCACTTATGTTTATTTGTTGCATTCGGTGATAGGAGTTGAGTGAAAACCTAATTGCCGCACTACCATCCTTGTCATCCTTGATAGTATTTTATTTGAAAATGCTTAGTACGCTTAGCCTTGCTTAATGAGAAAACTTAAAAATGTTTAACAAAGTTTGAAGGGTTGTTGTGGAACAACTTAATTAATGATGATGTTAATCTGAGACCGATCGGTGGACTTGCATTGAGAAAGGAGTCCTAATGTAGTGTCTCCGATTGTGTCGGTTAAGGACCGTTCGTTGTAGGCTTGCTTGGTTGAGACTTTGCAATTGATCACATACTTCGGTAAGCCTAAGACCTCGGCTATTCTATCACGTGAATGGCCAACCGCGCGGTGGGAGTGGAGATATGGCGAAGTAGCGTGTACCCTCGTGGCCAAGGGCTAGATTGGAGGTGTACTGTGCTCTCGGGTGGCGCTAGACTTGGTCATGTTTTGGAGGATCTGAATGAAGGTTGATATATGTAGGTTTGAGTCCTGCATATGTCATGTGGTTAGAGATTCCCAGTTGGGTATAATCGGTTCGAATCATCGTTCCTCCTCGGTTATGGAGACTCGATCAACTGCCGTGCATCATAGTTAATGGATGAAACTATGGACTTGGAATCATGAGATGGATATTTAGAGGTGAGTGCTATAGTATAGGCTTACCTAGTTGATAGTAATAATTAATGATGAGTTTAAAAGATTGAAAGTAAGGATACACTATTAGTAGCTTTGTGCAAAAGAACTTTGATTCTTGCTGGAACCTCACCTTGATTCCCCTGAGCCTACATTCCTTAGTCTCACTCTTTTTGTCGGTTAAGTCATGTTGAGTACTTTTGTACTCAGGGTTTGTTAAACCCTTGTTGCAGGTGCATCTCATGAGCAGGTGTGTTTTGGACCTTGTAGCATGACCGTTTTTATGGTAAGCGATGATGAGTAGTATGTGTGGCTCTTGGGCAGAGCACTCCATTTTGGTGATCTGTAATAAAGTTACTAATGTTACTCCACTACTATGGTTGTAATAACTAAACTTAAGGTTTGTAAGGTTTAGAACAAATGGTTTGTAACTTATGTTATGTAAGACTTCCGCACTTTTACTCTGATGTAATTTATTATATAAACTATTGTAATACTACAATGCCTCTGTAATATGATCCTACTCGGAAGATCGTGAATGATTCGGGTTTCCCGAGGACATCCGATAGACTTCTTAAGTTATCTGGAACACATGCATAGCCGTCAGAGGTCTTCGGGACAATGACAGGTGCATGTGGGCCACATAATTTAGGAGGTTCTACCATATCTTCGCTGTTCCTTAAGTCGTTTGATCCAAGGGCTCACGTTACAAGCTCTGGGCTATATAAGCAGACCCTAGACACCCTAGGGCATAAGTCATTTGAGAAGATAGAAACCTTAATCATCCTCAGAGCTCCTCTAGTTTCTAGGGCATAGCTAGTTAGGCTAGGTCTATAGGGAGGCAAGTAGATCTTCTCTTGGATTCCTAACATTTTCAAGAGCATGGTTCCGTATAATTTTTGTACCCCTCTCATTGTATCTCCACTACTTTTATATGCTTGCTACAATTGTTATGACAATATTAGTATTCATCTTATTCATGTTCAAGGTTGCAATCTTCATAGTCTACTTTGATTATATACTTAGTATAACTATTTTATTATTATGTTTATGCATCAATTCATATAGCGCTTATGCCAAAGTACACGGGGTGAGTGGTAGAGATCATGTAAGCGTGGTGCTTATATGCTATTTACCTGCGAATACACTCTATATTCTGGGTCATGTGATAGATCGCGAATGTTACACTACCATTGAGTCCTATTTAGTCCACTCCCTGAATATAGGTTATAGAAGTAGGGCCCGATTATGAAGGAAGAGCAAGCTCTGTTCTTAAACTTCCCTAAGTAATGCCCCTTATGCATAGAAATAACGGTGATCTTAGCAATGACTACTCGGTGCAATTGCACAAATCAATGTGTGCTTTGACTTGTAATTAAGAATGACTTAGGAATTATTCCTCTAATATTCTACCTAACCATGCTAATGTTATAGATAGGAGTGCTCAGAGTGATTTATCATTATACTTGATCAATGCTTATCATATATATATCTTATCTTGTGACTTACCCCTGTTATGAGTAGAGTGATTGGTTGTGGTTTATTTCTCCATCAGTGTTATAAGTTATCAAAACATGTCCAACACTACACCTTCCCTGTAGTAAAATATAAATAACAATACCTAGAATACTCTCGCGTGAAGTGCTACAATGGTATAATTATCTGTCTGCTTGCAGAATCATTTGATTCATATATTTATATTCTTTCTAGTCACATGAAATAATAAGATATGTACTTAGTAGTAATGCTAGGTAGTACCAACAAGCATTTCTAGCACCGTTGTCAGGGAAGGTAGCTAGCCAAGGAAGTATTGATAAACTTATACTGATTGATGTGATCGAGGAAAACCGTTGACTTCTGCTCAAAGCAGAATTACCCTTGTTTTGTTTACTTGTGTATCTTATGCAGGGTAATGTATGATTGGTTTTAACCTTCTAACAAACTATGTTGAAGATCAAGAAGCATTAATCAGGAGGACTAAAGCTAAACCCAAGAAAGTCTCAGCTTTAGATTCGGAAGACAACCAGACATGACAAAGTTTAACACCAGAATTTGAAGCCATGACTAACAAGACTCTCTGTGAGTTCTCTACTCCAACTATAGCCAACATCTGCACTACACTTGCAGTCAATGTTGGAGACAATAGATTCGAGCTCAAGCCTGCTCTCATCAACATGGTGCAAGTTAGCCAGTTTTATGGAAAGACACATGAAGATGCTAGTGCACATCTACAACACTTTTTGTAGATCTATAGCACTTTCACTATCAAGGGAGTACCCAAGGATACCATTCTACTCTGCCTTTTCCCATTCTCACTCTTGGAGAAGGCAAAGCAGTGGTTCTACGCCAACAAAGATAGAAACACCACATGGGATAATTGTTCCACTGCCTTCCTAGCCAAGTTCTTTCCACAAGTAAGGCCAATGTTCTGTGTGGAAGAATCTCAAGTTTTTAGCAACATCATGATGAATCTGTCCCTGAGACATGGGAACGCTTTTAAGACTACATAGTAGAATGTCCTCATCATGGGATGAAGAATTGACTACTTATGCAGACTTTCTACCATGGGTTAACCACTAGCACCCATGAGATAATGGATGTTATTGCTGGAGGTGCTTTCCTATCACTCACCAATAGAGACGCAACAGCTCTTGTAGAGAAGATGTCCTCCAACCAAAGCTGGAATGAAGAACGTACTCAGACTCGCAAGAGAGGTGGAGGTATGCATCAACTCAAGGAGGTAGACATGTTGTCTACCAAGATGGACCTACTGATGAAGAAGCTCGAAGACCGGGTTAATGAGAAGAAAGAAGTCATGCACATTCATTACTCTCGCATGACATGTGAAGTGTGTGGCGACACTAGGCATTCAGGGAGCAACTGCCCTGAAACTCAAAAGGATGTGAACTACATCAACAACAACAACTATCGTCCTCAACAGAATCAAGGATGAAATCAGCAACAGAGGCCGAACTACCAAGGTAACTTCTAAGGTAATAATTACAATAATTTCAATCGACCACCTTTGAGAGAGTTAGTTGCTGGTCAATCTAGACTTATAGATCAAATGTCTAAGAAGATAGCTTTCAATGATAAAATCCTAGAGAACATAAGTACTAGAATGGATAGCTTTCCTTCTACCAATAAGAACCAACATAACTTTAATATAATGATAGTATCACAAATAGCTTAGCTGGCAGCTGCCGTTCCTCCATCTGATAAAGGTAAGATTCTGGGGTAGCCAGAAAATTTAGAAACTACAAATCTTGTCGATATTCACAATGCAACTTTCTACTACACTCAACCATCAGAGGCAAGGTGGATAGATTATTCACTCCCCGAAAAGAAAGGTGATCTAGGGAGACCCATCATCCCTATCGCCATTAGACCTCACATCTTCCAAGAAGTTGTCTGTGACTTTGGAGCAAGTGTCAACATCATGCCTAAGGTAATCTACGATAAGATTCTAGGAGATACTTTGTTGTACACAAATATGCAGTTGCAGCTTGTAGATCAGTCACTCTGCTACCCCAAGGGAGTACTTGAAGATGCCATCATTCGAGTGGGACAATCATATGTTCCTATAGACTTTGTAGTCTTGGAAATAGGTGGAGATAAGAGGGCACCCATCATTTTGGGTTGACCTTTCTTGAGCACCGCAAAGGCCACCATCTATGCGGATAGTGCCAAGATTTGTTTCACGTTCAAGGACAAGAAGGAGAAGTTCTCGTTCAAGGATCGCTTGCTATATTCTCCTGCTCATCCATAAAAGGCAAACCTGCCCGAAGAGCTAGAAGTGACCAAGAAGAAGAGCAATCGAAGACGGAGGAAGAACAAGGCCAGACAGTCACCAAAAGAGAAAGTCAACATGATCAACATGATTCAATCAGAGTACGACCACCTCCTCGCTCCACCATTCCTTGCCAAGAAGGATGATTCTAGTGTACCGACGATCGAGTGTACTATTGTGCAAAGAATCTTTCATAAGACCTTCTATGATATTAGATCAGGTGTCAACATAATGTCCAAGGTAACATATGAATATTTATTTAGTAACGAACCCTTGCAGCTGCAGATGGTGGACCAATCAATCCGATTTCCGGAGGGCGTAGCAAAGGACATATGGTCAAGATACAAGATCACTATGCTCCTACTGACTTCATGATCCTAGACATGGGAGAAGAAGAAGATGATACACCCATCATCCTGGGAAGACCGTTCCTGAACACTACCAACGCGATCATCTACGTCGGATGTGGACAATTCCACTTCCAATTCCATAGAGAAAGGTACTCTGTTACTTTAATAGCTACACTACCTATGAGCAGCCGAAGAAGAACTGCTCTAGGAGGAGACGTCGATCATCCCGCTGACAAGAGAACCAACCCTGATGGAATGAATGGGAGGATGAAGAAATTAAAGAACCTGAAGAACCTACAAAAGAAGAATCTACTCCACCAAAGTCAAGCCCACAGACTAAACAGGTATGAAAAGAGAAGGTAGCATCATCACCCTCATAAGAGGAGCAACCATCTGAGTCTCCATCACCGAGACCAGATGATGCACCTGAAAAGTAAGTACTCTCTCTCTCCTACCTAGTCCTGTCCGGAGGACTTAAAAATCTAAACCCTTGCCATGAGATAATACCGGTAGTTATCCATATTTACTTTCTAGCACTGCATTAATTATTTTTACTTTACCATAATTACTTCTTTATAATTGTCGCGCATTAGAAAAAATAAAATAAAAAAAATAAAGAGTTACTTTATATCATCATCATTGAATAAGAAAATAAAAATCTTTATTACTGCATTTCATCATTGTATCATAAAAAATATCTTAAGCCCCATGTGAATAATTCTATGGTGTGTAAAAGCCTGTGGGAATATTCACCGTGGTGGCATAAAAATAAAATACCATGCATATACATTTTTCTTTTCTGCATTACAAAATAGAAAATTCAAAAAAAATATATAAGAAAGACATCATGCTAGAATTTTGCTAAATTAGAAAATCTCTCTAAACTCACAAGGAGAACAAATCCTCGATGGCTGACCACTAACCCCTTATCTTAAATTCGAGCGACGAGTTTTTGGTGTCCTTGTTAGAATATTTTGCGGGATGCTACATATGACTAAGAGCAAGTTCACTCGGCCGTTGTCATCTCACTCCATCCGTAGGTGAGAAGGACATCCGCCGGCAACCATGCTCTAAGAAGGATCACTCAACATTCAACTGACCACAACAATATCTATCTTGGGGAAGGAGCATCCCCATGTATCCAGCTAAGTATTTCTTTCTCTTTTGGTATTACTTTTGAGTTTGCTATATATTTGCTAAAGAAATAAAAAGATGAATAACAAACTAAAACAAAATAAAAATTTATCTTAGCTAGTTATATATATTAGTAAGGTGTAATATTAAAACTTTGAATGTGTCTAGTTTTCTGTTTTTATGAGCTAAATAAGTAATGGAGTCAGAGGATAAACTCTTGCAATGGAAATGATGAATAGTTGTTCTGTTGTAATTCCTTTGAAGTATTTAGTTTTCAACCTTGAATTCTCCTGAGTTTTGGATATGACTGTTTTGATATAAGAATTTACTCTAAACCTGAAACTCATGGGTAGCATATGCTTGATCTAAGTCTAGGTAATTGATAGATATGATATAAGAAGGTCTGAGCTATTGTTTATCTTGTTCCAAGTGATACTAGAGTTCTAGAGATTTATCTTTTGAAAACATATAAAATCGTTCATGATGAGCTCCTATATGATAAAGCTTAAATTCCTACCAAAGCCATATATGATACTAAGACTAGGAAACCTTCTATTCATATATGTTGCTTGCTTTTGCATTGAGTTTAGTCAAGCTTTGTTGATGCCTAATGAGAGGTTTGTCATGCTCTTAAAATCAAGATCACATACATACCACCCACACATGCACTACTCCTACACTGGGGTAGGCACAAAAACATGTCATTCCATCTAGATCCACCAAAAAAATATTTTACTTCTACACTGGGAGTAAACACCAAAAATATACCCTATAGGATATCCCCCAAATAAATACTCCAATGTTCTTATTGCTATCTCTCAAAAGTTTTGTTGCAGAAAAGAGGCATGTGGCTATGCAAAAGTTATTCATAAAAAAGAAAAAAAAAGAAAGTATTGAGAAAATGGACAAGTGTCTGAGATATCTAAAACAATGGGTACTCCGATGCCACCTAAAAAAGAGATGAATAAGTTAGCCCATGTTTTCTTGCAAAGTTGTTTTTAAGTTTTGAAAGAGAGATATGTTTTCAAGGAGCATTGTAGAATTAGGTTAGTCACCATATATATCCCTCGTACATCCATACACATGCACATCTTGATTTGATTGTATGACTCAACTCTCTTTGGATCTGAGGTTTGACTTTACAACATATGTATTGCATGTATGCACTTTCATGCTATCTCCACTCCTATGAGCTCCACTATAAGCCTTAGTTGTAGGAAGAGAAAGGCATAACATCATCATTGCTTTGGTGAGGATCCACAAATACCACATATATTGAGAGACTTGAGAGTGTCATACAATGGAAACTCCATGTTTTATTTTAAAAACTTTCAAAAACTCTAGAATAATAGTTGAGTAAAGAACTTGTGACATAGTGCTTGACTTGATTGTTCTATCTTTCAATTGCTCAAGACCCAAGTAAAGGCTAAGAAGCCCCATGGTTGAAGGTAATATGGGTAAGTCTGAAAGTCAGATCGGTTTATTCTGATCCAGAGGATAAATTTTGTTTGAACGCATGTGTACTTTTGAGGCATGAAACAAAAGCAGCAACTCCTGATCTGAATTTGCTGAGTTTAGCTTTGCTAAGGGACTAGAAAAGGATAAGCTTAGGGGAGCTTGTTGATGGTAGTTAATAACCATAATAAACCATCAACATAACATGTATAAGGGCATAATTGAGATCACCAACATAGGTCTAGGGACTTAAACTAACAAATTGTATAAGTTTTGGTGAATCTATGATTTCTGTAGTATATATCCAGAAAACCATCAAGGCGGACCTACATGTCAGAAGTAATAACGTAATTCCACCACAAAACCTACGTGGAAAGGTTCTGGAAGACTCTAGGAGGCTCTCCACCTAAGCGGACCCTAAGGGGGTGACATGTGTGGTCGGTTGGCCCCACCTGTAGGCCGGTCGGCCTATGGGCCCCTCCATCAGTCTCCCAATTGCTATGGAAGTTTCCCACCGACTCCTAGGTTGTATCTACGATGCTCCTTAAGTCGGTTTGATCTAAGGGCTCATGTTGCAAGCTCTGGGCTATATAAGTAGACCCTAGGCCCCCTGGGGCATAAGTCATTTGAGAAGACAGAAACCCTAATCATCCTTAGAGCTCCTCTAGTTTCCAGGGCATAGCTAGTTAGGCTAGGTCTAGAGGGAGGCAAGCAGATCTTCACTTGGATTCCCGACATTGTCAAGAGCATGGTTTGGTATGATCTTTGTACCCCTCTCTCATTGTATCTCCATTACTTTTATATGCTTGCTACAATTGTTACGACAATATTAGTATTCATTTTATTCATGTTCAAGGTTGCAATCTTTATAGTCTACTTTGATTATATACTTATTATAGCTGGTTTATTATTATGTTTATGCATCAGTTCGTACAGCGCTTACTCTAAACTACACGGGGTGAGTGGTAGAGATCATGTAAGTGTGGTGCTTATACACTATTTACCTGTGAATACACTCTATTTTCCAGGTCATGTGGTAGATCACAGATGTGACACTTCCGTTGAAGCCTTTGTAGTCCACTCCCCAAATATAGGTCATAGAAGTAGGGCCCGGTTATGAAGGAAGGGCAACCTCTGTTCTTAAACATCCCTAGGTAATGCCCCTTATGCATAGAGATAACGGTGATCTTAGCAATGACTACTAGGTGTAATTACACTAATCAATGTATGCTTTGACTTGTAATTAAGAATAACTTAGGAATTATTCCCCAAATATTCTACCTGACCATGATAATGTTATACATAGGAGTGCTCTAAGTGATTTATCATTATACTTGATCAATATATATATCTTATCTTGTGACTTACCCCTATTATGAGTAGAGTGATTGGTTGTGTTTTATTTCTCCATTAGTGTTATATGTTATCAATACATGTCTAATGCTACACCTTTCCTATGGTAAAATATAAATAACGATACCTAGAATACTCTCGAGTGAAGTGCTTGTCACACCCAAAATTTCCTATTTTGGGTTGTGCAGGAAAAACACTAAATAAAATAAATTATTTCAATATCTGAATAAATTTATTAGATAAGTTAAGTTGCTGTTAATTTAAATATAGAAAATTTTGGTTTTAAACTTTTTCATATTAATTTGATAATGTGGTGTTTGTGTGATGCTTGTCTTTGGTGTTGGTGAGTGCTATTATTTTTTTTAAAATACCATAGGATGACGTTTACTTCTCATCGGAATTTTTTTTTGGCATTTTCTGGATTTTAATTTAAAATTCCAATTTCCGTGAGATTAATCTTTTTCCTTGATCTCTTTATCAATCTTTTCATGAGCTCAAACTCATTTAGTTGAGTTTCTTATCTTTTCAAGAGTCTCCAGGATTTTTCCCGTGATTTTTCTAAGCTCCGGGCTATTTTTCGCGGCCAAAAAGGTAATTCTAGATTTTCTAGAATTATTTTATTCGCGGAATTAAAATAATCCCGAAATTAAGAAATTTTGAAAAGTTTTCAAACCCTACGACTATATATATGACGGCGTAGCCCTCGACGCCCTGGTTTCAGAAGTACAACCCTTATCGCAAGCTGCCGCTCGTAGCTCCCTCCACCTCTCGCCGAAGTTCTGCATCTACAGCTTGCGTTCCGGCGAACTTCCGATGAGCTTTTCCGGTCAAACCGTCGCGTCCCGACGCCAGCCACCACCACTAAGAGAAAGCCCTAGTCGTTCTCTACACTGTGGTATATCCGTTTGCGTGAATCCATCGCCGTTTCATCGAGTTCCCATCTCATCTTATTTCTCTCCGGCGAGGAACCACTATGGCTGACCGGAGCTCCTCTCAGCTCAAGGTAGAAGATGATACTATTTACAGTTTTGCCACTAAACTTGTTTTAATCATAAAATCTTTGTTTTAACTCCGATTTGACCCGTTCAAGTTGCGTTAGGTTCGTATTTGCGAGCTCTACATGTTAGTATAGCTGTACAGTAGGTTTGGGAAATTTAATTTTTGAGTTTATATTAAAGTAATTATTTATCTATAGGAAATCTTAGAAAATTCATAACTTTCACGTTTTAAATCCGAATTTCGTGATCTTTACGTCTGTGTGATCGTAGTAACATGTAGAAGAGTTTTACAAACTTTTTATATTGTTTTGCTACTGTTGGTGTACTCTTTTAATTATATCTCTTTGTTTGCTTAGTGTATGGTTGCTCGGATGATTGTGTGTTGATGCTTGATGATCGAGTGTAGACGGTGAGCAGTTTCTTGACAATCAGGAGTATTATTTTGAGCCAGACCAGCAGTATCATCAGGAAAGCTTTGATCAAGGCAAGTATAACATGAGACTATCCTTGTTACCTATTCACTGAAATTATCATACATATGCATGTGTCCTCCTTGACAACCATAGAGATTATAACTTAGCTATTGATATCTTGTTTCCTTGTCACCTATGGGTTATGCATTTGGGTAGCTATTGCTAGTGCTTAATTATGAACAATGATCTTGTAATTTGACTAATGGATTATGCAATCAACCAATTAAGAAGATTTTATTATTGTTGAAAGGGGGCTAGAGCATGTGGGTATATTGTTGCTCTGGTTTCTCTCCATAAGGACTTATCTGTACGTGATCATCCGGGACATACAGTACAGCTGTGAGGGCTATATGGCTCTGGCTTTAGTTGCTTAAAGGACCTTTTCTAGCTTGTTAGTGGTTACCTTAAATGGCGTAAGAACGGCTTGCCACGTTGGGTGTAGGGCGAGCCCCTGTCCTTAGTGTGTATAGGCTACAGTTGTTGTGCCACTGGGAAGGGGGGTTCTACATCTGCCTGCCGAGTGAATCTAATGGCCCTAACTTGTTAGACGAACCTTTAAGTGGCTTTATATGATTTTCGGTGTTTTGGGGAGTCGCGAACCCATGCATTTGGAAGTTATGACTCACAGTGAAAGTGTACACCTCTGCGCAGAGTTAAAAACTGGTATACTAGCCGTGCTCACGGATACGAGCGGCCTTGGAACATTTACAGATAGATGATCACCATAGTCATATCATGCTTAATTATTGTTGATTATTATTATGTTCATGTTAATGCTATTCATTATCCTTATTACAATTGATCATTGGTTCATTAATGGGAATTGGAATACCTTGATGCTACTCAATTGCTAATTATATGATGATTAAAAGCTAAACGCAGTCAAACAGTGTCTAGCCTTTTGTGCCTCATGAACCCTGTGTTATACTTGTTGAGTTCAACATGGACTCACTCTTGCTATTGCCCCCACACTCCAGTGTGTAGTAAGATGCTACTCGGAAGAAGGACAAAGGTGTAGTGGAGTTTCCAGAAGACTAGTAGAAGTGCTAGGCATATGTTACCCCCAGTCAGCCGTCCCTGAGAAGAATGGAGCCTGAAGTTTAGTCACCGTTCCGCGATACTCTGATGTAAGTGTTAATATAGCTATGTATACGTTATATAATAACATTGTTTCTGATACTTTTTCATTCTGGCATATGTGTGGACTTCCTGGGCACACATATGATTAGCCTAGTTTTGTTCTTTAGAAAACCGGGTGTGACAGAGTGGTATCAGAGCGGTGTTGACCGTAGGACATATGTCAAGTAGCACTGGACGTATTCTAAAACTCATTTCACTATAAAACTATTTTGTCATTCCTTGACTCATTGATTTTGACTATTTCCTCTTCCTTGTCCTATTGTATCCCTCCTTGATATAGCTTCCTTTGAGCTATTATTTCTTACTTCCTTGGTTTTTGCTTTGTGTTGTTTTTACCTAAAGTTTTCTGATCTTACCTTGTTCAAAAGTTCGATGGCCTTTCATCATCTATAATCTACCATTTAGGATGACCACCATTGTTGAAGAAGCACGTGTAGTACTGATGATGTGATGTGTGCTTGTTTTGCTTGATGTGTTGCTTGTGTGTTGCTTTGTTCTTGTGTTTCAAAGGTGGCTCGGAAGGTATAAGTCTTGAGGAGTAGCTCGATCCATGTTAAGTGGGGTAGGTTTTACGTAATACTCCGCATGCTGATTTCTATAGCAGTCTGCAATGTTTCTGTTATATCTCAAGATATGGACATGGGAAATTTATGAAATTTTACTGGGAATTACTAGACTTCTGTATCTTTCTAAACCCACCAGACTTACCTTTTTATCTATTTTGAGCTAAGAGATATACCTATTCTAAGTTGAGGTTACTGCACAGTCTGGAATTCTGGAACAGTTTTGGCTAAGCTTTGTTTTTGATTAATTTAATGATAGAATTTGGAAAAGTGTTATTAATAAAAGTTGTAGATAATTTCATAAGCTTTCCAACCATGTAAAGATCACTTCATTTGGATCTTTATAGCTCGAGTTATGCCAGATTTACTGAACTGCTAAAATTGGAATTCGCCTAGAAATTTTCTGCATTACTTCCTTATCTTGTATAAGTGAATATATCATTGGATATCTTTGAATCTCATTGATTTGCATTGGAATCTTACATTAGAGATGATTATGGTTATCTAGTATAAAAGGAGATGCAATTTACTTAGGTGTCCCCTAGTTTCTTTTTCTTAAGAGAGGTAGCAAAGTTGTGTGTTGCAAGATGAAGGTTTCGTATGTCCTATTGCTTCACTTGGTATCTCTATGATTGGAAGTCTACTCATGTGCTAGTGTTGTTTACTTGGGATCAGTGATTTGTTGGATCGTCTACAAGAAGCTCGGGTATTTGTTAGGACTGGTCTTCACTTCAAGCCATCATCAGTTGGGAGTTCAACATTCAATTCAACATACTCTATACAAGTTAGCATGGACGACATAGGAAGGAGATGTTGGAAGTCTATAGTTAGTTTCATGAAAACTTAGATGACATCACCCCATATCAAGTATGTTTAGTAAGTTTTAAGTGAAGGACTTATCATTAGCAGCAAGCCTTAAAGAAAGTGTTGCCTTCAATGACATTGCCAGGTGAAACAAAATCTTTGTTAAGTGGGATAGTGTCCGTTACCATCATCAATCTCAAGCGATGAGGTACGAAGAACTGAAGATCAAACCTTATCTTTCTTGTCATCTTTTGGCTATCCTTGATCTATGTCTTATATCTCATCAACGCAAATCAAAGAAGAATGAAGATTTGAGTATTAGTGTTATTTATCTCTAATCTCTCTGAATCTCGTTTTTACCTTATCCTGTTTTTTTTAACAGTCTATCTTCCTTAGCTTATATATCTATTTTTGGACGTCCAAAAATCATAGATAAATTCTGGACAATAGTAGACTTCAATATCTTTCTCTGACCGTAAGAACCACCCTAATAGCTATTATGGTTTGGGAGTTATGAAAATCACAAGGCGACGCATCTGTGCTGTCAGCAACCTAAAATAGTTTCTGTTGTGCACAGTTTTCAATCACCTTAACTGCAGAATCTGGAGAAGTGTTCTATAAGAAAGTTGTAGTAAATTTGATAAGCTTTCCAACGATATAAGCTACAATATCATCGGATTCGTAGAACTTGAGTTATAACTGTATTTCTGCACTGCTGTTTTTTTGCTCGCGAGGAAGTACAGGTTACTTGTTCTTGCATATGCTCATGAATCTCTTTGATGCCAGAAGGACACAATGGTAGTTATCACTCAGAAACAAATGCAAGCTATCCTTCGGTGTTCTTTAGTTGATCTTTTCTTAAGGGGAGTTGCCAAACTAAAAGACGACACAAGATGGAGGTTTTATATGTTCTATTTCGTCACTTGGAAGCATCAGCTATCTATATGGTTGCAAAGTCATTATCAAGCGCAGGTATCTTTTCTCAGGATTGGTAACCTGTTAGAACCATCTACAAGGATCGTAAGTGCCTAAAGAATACCTTTACAAAGTTGGTTATGAGCTTGTGGCATCATCATTGGATAAGAGTTGATGAAGGAAAAGTGAAGAATTGCAGAATCAACTTTATCTTTCTCCCCAGTCTCTCTAAATCTCGGGACGAGATTCCTGTTAAGTGGGGTAGAATTGTCACACCCAAAATTTCCTATTTTGGGTTGTGCGGGAAAAACGCTAAATAAAATAAATTATTTCAATATCTGAATAAATTTATTAGATAAGTTAAGTTGCTGTTAATTTAAATATAGAAAATTTTGGTTTTAAACTTTTTCATATTAATTTGATAATGTGGTGTTTGTGTGATGCTTGTCTTTGGTGTTGGTGAGTGCTATTATTTTTTTAAAATACCATAGGATGACGTTTACTTCTCATCAGAATTTTTTTTTAGCATTTTCTAGATTTAATTTAAAATTCCAATTTCCGTGAGCTTAATCTTTTTTCTTGATCTCTTTATCAATCTTTTCATGAGCTCAAACTCATTTAGTTGAGTTTCTTATCTTTTCAAGAGTCTCCAGGATTTTTCCCGTGATTTTTCTGAGCTCCGGGCTATTTTTCGCGGCCAAAAAGGTAATTCTAGATTTTCTAGAATTATTTTATTCGCGGAATTAAAATAATCCCGAAATTAAGAAATTTTGAAAAGTTTTCAAACCCTACGACTATATATATGACGGCGTAGCCCTCGACGCCCTGGTTTCAGAAGTACAACCCTTATCGCGAGCCGCCGCTTGTAGCTCCCTCCACCTCTCGCCGAAGTTCTGCATCTACAGCTTGCGTTCCGGCGAACTTCCGATGAGCTTTTCCGGTCAAACTGTCACGTCCCGACGCCAGCCACCACCACCAAGAGAAAGCCCTCGTCGTTCTCTACACCGTGGTATATCCGTTTGGACGAATCTATCGCCGTTTAATTGAGTTCCCATCTTATCTTATTTCTCTCCGGCGAGGAACCACCATGGCTGACCGGAGCTCCTCCCAGCTCAAGGTAGAAGATGATACTATTTACAGTTTTGCCACTAAACTTGTTTTGATCATAAAATCTTCGTTTTAACTCTGATTTGACCCGTTCAAGTTGCGTTAGGTTCGTATTTGCGAGCTCTACATGTTAGTATAGCTGTACAGTAGGTTTGGAAAATTTAATTTTTGAGTTTATATTAAAGTAATTATTTATCTATAGGAAATCTTAGAAAATTCATAACTTTCACGTTTTAAATCCGAATTTCGTGATCATTACGTCTGTGTGATCGTAGTAACATGTAGAAGAGTTTTATAAACTTTTTATATTGTTTTGCTACTGTTGGTGTACTCTTTTAATTATGTCTCTTTGTTTGCTTAGTGTATGGTTGCTCGGATGATTGTGTGTTGATGCTTGATGATCGAGTGTAGACGGTGAGCAGTTTCTTGACAATCAGGAGTATTATTTTGAGCCAGACCAGCAGTATCATCAGAAAAGCTTTGATCAAGGCAAGTATAACATGAGACTATCCTTGTTACCTATTCACTGAAATTATCATACATATGCATGTGTCCTCCTTGACAACCATAGAGATTATAACTTAGCTATTGATATCTTGTTTCCTTGTCACCTATGGGTTATGCATTTGGGTAGCTATTGCTAGTGCTTAATTATGAACAATGATCTTGTAATTTGACTAATGGATTATGCAATCAACCAATTAAGAATATTTTATTACTGTTGAAAGGGGGCTAGAGCATGTGGGTATATTGTTGCTCTGGTTTCTCTCCATAAGGACTTATCTGTACGTGATCATCCGGGACATACAGTACAACTGTGAGGGCTATATGGCTCTGGCTTTAGTTGCTTAAAGGACCTTTTCTAGCTTGTTAATGGTTACCTTAAATGGCGTA
>CM039597.1:45570136-46135786 GCA_022457205.1 Saccharum spontaneum | reverse complement strand
GGTGTTATATGTTATCAATACATGTCTAATTGCTACTCCTTTCCTATGTAAAAATATAAATAACGATACCTAGAATACTCTCGAGTGAAGTGCTTGTCACACCCAAAATATCCTATTTGGGTTGTGCAGGAAAACACTAAATAAAATAAATTATTTCAATATCTGAATAAATTTATTAGATAAGTTAAGTTGCTGATAATTTAAATAAGAAAATTTTGGTTTTAAACTTTTTCCATATTAATTTGATAATGTGGTGTTAGTGTGATGCTTGTCTTTGGTGTTGGTGAGTGCTATTATATTTTTTAAAATACCCATAGGATGACGTTTACTTCTCATCGGAATTTTTTTTTTGGCATTTTCTGGATTTAATTTAAAATTCCATTTCCGTGAGATTAATCTTTTTCCTTGATCTCTTTATCATCTTTTCATGAGCTCAAACTCATTTAGTTGAGTTTCTTATCTTTTCAAGAGTCTCCAGGATTTTTCCCGTGATTTATCTATAGCTCCCCGGGCTATTTTTCGCGGCCAAAAGTAATTCTAGATTTTCTAGAATTATTTTATTCGCGAATTAAAATAATCCCCGAAATTAAGAAATTTTGAAAAGTTTTCAAAACCCTACGACTATATATATGACGGCGTAGCCCTCGACGCCCTGGTTTCAGAAGTACAACCCTTATCGCAAGCTGCCGCTCGTAGCTCCCTCCACCTCTCGCCGAAGTTCTGCATCTACAGCTTGCGTTCCGGCGAACTTCCGATGAGCTTTTCCGGTCAAACTCGTCGCGTCCCGACGCCAGCCACCACCACTAAGAGAAAGGCCCTAGTCGTTCTCTACACTGTGGTATATCCGTTGCGTGAATCCATCGCCGTTTCATTCGAGTTCCCATCTCATCTTATTTCTCTCCCGGCGAGGAACCACTATGGCTGACCGGAGCTCCTCTCAGCTCAAGGTAGAAGATGTTACTATTTACAGTTTTGCCACTAAACTTGTTTTAATCATAAAATCTTTGTTTTAACTCCGATTTGACCCGTTCAAGTTGCGTTAGGTTCGTATTTGCGAGCTCTACATGTTAGTATAGCTGTACAGTAGGTTTGGGAAATTTAATTTTTGAGATTATATTAAAGTAATTATTTTATCTATAGGAAATCTTAGAAAATTCATAACTTTCACGTTTTAAATCCGAATTTCGTGATCTTTACGTCTGTGTGACGTAGTAACATGTAGAAGAGTTTTACAAACTTTTTATATTGTTTTGCTACTGTTGGTGTACTCTTTTAATTATATCTCTTTGTTTGCTTAGTGTATGGTTGCTCGGATGATTGTGTGTTGATGCTTGATGATCGAGTGTAGACGGTGAGCAGTTTCTTGACAATCAGGAGTATTATTTTGAGCCAGACCAGCAGTATCATCAGGAAAGCTTTGATCAAGGCAAGTATAACATGAGACTATCCTTGTTACCTATTCACTGAAATTATCATACATATGCATGTGTCCTCCTTGACAACCATAGAGATTATAACTTAGCTATTGATATCTTGTTTCCTTGTCACCTATGGGTTATGCATTTGGGTAGCTATTGCTAGTGCTTAATTATGAACAATGATCTTGTAATTTGACTAATGGATTATGCAATCAACCAATTAAGAAGATTTTATTATTGTTGAAAGGGGGCTAGAGCATGTGGGTATATTGTTGCTCTGGTTTCTCTCCATAAGGACTTATCTGTACGTGATCATCCGGGACATACAGTACAGCTGTGAGGGCTATATGGCTCTGGCTTTAGTTGCTTAAAGGACCTTTTCTAGCTTGTTAGTGGTTACCTTAAATGGCGTAAGAACGGCTTGCCACGTTGGGTGTAGGGCGAGCCCCTGTCCTTAGTGTGTATAGGCTACAGTTGTTGTGCCACTGGGAAGGGGGGTTCTACATCTGCCTGCCGAGTGAATCTAATGGCCCTAACTTGTTAGACGAACCTTTAAGTGGCTTTATATGATTTTCGGTGTTTTGGGGAGTCGCGAACCCATGCATTTGGAAGTTATGACTCACAGTGAAAGTGTACACCTCTGCGCAGAGTTAAAAACTGGTATACTAGCCGTGCTCACGGATACGAGCGGCCTTGGAACATTTACAGATAGATGATCACCATAGTCATATCATGCTTAATTATTGTTGATTATTATTATGTTCATGTTAATGCTATTCATTATCCTTATTACAATTGATCATTGGTTCATTAATGGGAATTGGAATACCTTGATGCTACTCAATTGCTAATTATATGATGATTAAAAGCTAAACGCAGTCAAACAGTGTCTAGCCTTTTGTGCCTCATGAACCCTGTGTTATACTTGTTGAGTTCAACATGGACTCACTCTTGCTATTGCCCCCACACTCCAGTGTGTAGTAAGATGCTACTCGGAAGAAGGACAAAGGTGTAGTGGAGTTTCCAGAAGACTAGTAGAAGTGCTAGGCATATGTTACCCCCAGTCAGCCGTCCCTGAGAAGAATGGAGCCTGAAGTTTAGTCACCGTTCCGCGATACTCTGATGTAAGTGTTAATATAGCTATGTATACGTTATATAATAACATTGTTTCTGATACTTTTTCATTCTGGCATATGTGTGGACTTCCTGGGCACACATATGATTAGCCTAGTTTTGTTCTTTAGAAAACCGGGTGTGACAGAGTGGTATCAGAGCGGTGTTGACCGTAGGACATATGTCAAGTAGCACTGGACGTATTCTAAAACTCATTTCACTATAAAACTATTTTGTCATTCCTTGACTCATTGATTTTGACTATTTCCTCTTCCTTGTCCTATTGTATCCCTCCTTGATATAGCTTCCTTTGAGCTATTATTTCTTACTTCCTTGGTTTTTGCTTTGTGTTGTTTTTACCTAAAGTTTTCTGATCTTACCTTGTTCAAAAGTTCGATGGCCTTTCATCATCTATAATCTACCATTTAGGATGACCACCATTGTTGAAGAAGCACGTGTAGTACTGATGATGTGATGTGTGCTTGTTTTGCTTGATGTGTTGCTTGTGTGTTGCTTTGTTCTTGTGTTTCAAAGGTGGCTCGGAAGGTATAAGTCTTGAGGAGTAGCTCGATCCATGTTAAGTGGGGTAGGTTTTACGTAATACTCCGCATGCTGATTTCTATAGCAGTCTGCAATGTTTCTGTTATATCTCAAGATATGGACATGGGAAATTTATGAAATTTTACTGGGAATTACTAGACTTCTGTATCTTTCTAAACCCACCAGACTTACCTTTTTATCTATTTTGAGCTAAGAGATATACCTATTCTAAGTTGAGGTTACTGCACAGTCTGGAATTCTGGAACAGTTTTGGCTAAGCTTTGTTTTTGATTAATTTAATGATAGAATTTGGAAAAGTGTTATTAATAAAAGTTGTAGATAATTTCATAAGCTTTCCAACCATGTAAAGATCACTTCATTTGGATCTTTATAGCTCGAGTTATGCCAGATTTACTGAACTGCTAAAATTGGAATTCGCCTAGAAATTTTCTGCATTACTTCCTTATCTTGTATAAGTGAATATATCATTGGATATCTTTGAATCTCATTGATTTGCATTGGAATCTTACATTAGAGATGATTATGGTTATCTAGTATAAAAGGAGATGCAATTTACTTAGGTGTCCCCTAGTTTCTTTTTCTTAAGAGAGGTAGCAAAGTTGTGTGTTGCAAGATGAAGGTTTCGTATGTCCTATTGCTTCACTTGGTATCTCTATGATTGGAAGTCTACTCATGTGCTAGTGTTGTTTACTTGGGATCAGTGATTTGTTGGATCGTCTACAAGAAGCTCGGGTATTTGTTAGGACTGGTCTTCACTTCAAGCCATCATCAGTTGGGAGTTCAACATTCAATTCAACATACTCTATACAAGTTAGCATGGACGACATAGGAAGGAGATGTTGGAAGTCTATAGTTAGTTTCATGAAAACTTAGATGACATCACCCCATATCAAGTATGTTTAGTAAGTTTTAAGTGAAGGACTTATCATTAGCAGCAAGCCTTAAAGAAAGTGTTGCCTTCAATGACATTGCCAGGTGAAACAAAATCTTTGTTAAGTGGGATAGTGTCCGTTACCATCATCAATCTCAAGCGATGAGGTACGAAGAACTGAAGATCAAACCTTATCTTTCTTGTCATCTTTTGGCTATCCTTGATCTATGTCTTATATCTCATCAACGCAAATCAAAGAAGAATGAAGATTTGAGTATTAGTGTTATTTATCTCTAATCTCTCTGAATCTCGTTTTTACCTTATCCTGTTTTTTTTAACAGTCTATCTTCCTTAGCTTATATATCTATTTTTGGACGTCCAAAAATCATAGATAAATTCTGGACAATAGTAGACTTCAATATCTTTCTCTGACCGTAAGAACCACCCTAATAGCTATTATGGTTTGGGAGTTATGAAAATCACAAGGCGACGCATCTGTGCTGTCAGCAACCTAAAATAGTTTCTGTTGTGCACAGTTTTCAATCACCTTAACTGCAGAATCTGGAGAAGTGTTCTATAAGAAAGTTGTAGTAAATTTGATAAGCTTTCCAACGATATAAGCTACAATATCATCGGATTCGTAGAACTTGAGTTATAACTGTATTTCTGCACTGCTGTTTTTTTGCTCGCGAGGAAGTACAGGTTACTTGTTCTTGCATATGCTCATGAATCTCTTTGATGCCAGAAGGACACAATGGTAGTTATCACTCAGAAACAAATGCAAGCTATCCTTCGGTGTTCTTTAGTTGATCTTTTCTTAAGGGGAGTTGCCAAACTAAAAGACGACACAAGATGGAGGTTTTATATGTTCTATTTCGTCACTTGGAAGCATCAGCTATCTATATGGTTGCAAAGTCATTATCAAGCGCAGGTATCTTTTCTCAGGATTGGTAACCTGTTAGAACCATCTACAAGGATCGTAAGTGCCTAAAGAATACCTTTACAAAGTTGGTTATGAGCTTGTGGCATCATCATTGGATAAGAGTTGATGAAGGAAAAGTGAAGAATTGCAGAATCAACTTTATCTTTCTCCCCAGTCTCTCTAAATCTCGGGACGAGATTCCTGTTAAGTGGGGTAGAATTGTCACACCCAAAATTTCCTATTTTGGGTTGTGCGGGAAAAACGCTAAATAAAATAAATTATTTCAATATCTGAATAAATTTATTAGATAAGTTAAGTTGCTGTTAATTTAAATATAGAAAATTTTGGTTTTAAACTTTTTCATATTAATTTGATAATGTGGTGTTTGTGTGATGCTTGTCTTTGGTGTTGGTGAGTGCTATTATTTTTTTAAAATACCATAGGATGACGTTTACTTCTCATCAGAATTTTTTTTTAGCATTTTCTAGATTTAATTTAAAATTCCAATTTCCGTGAGCTTAATCTTTTTTCTTGATCTCTTTATCAATCTTTTCATGAGCTCAAACTCATTTAGTTGAGTTTCTTATCTTTTCAAGAGTCTCCAGGATTTTTCCCGTGATTTTTCTGAGCTCCGGGCTATTTTTCGCGGCCAAAAAGGTAATTCTAGATTTTCTAGAATTATTTTATTCGCGGAATTAAAATAATCCCGAAATTAAGAAATTTTGAAAAGTTTTCAAACCCTACGACTATATATATGACGGCGTAGCCCTCGACGCCCTGGTTTCAGAAGTACAACCCTTATCGCGAGCCGCCGCTTGTAGCTCCCTCCACCTCTCGCCGAAGTTCTGCATCTACAGCTTGCGTTCCGGCGAACTTCCGATGAGCTTTTCCGGTCAAACTGTCACGTCCCGACGCCAGCCACCACCACCAAGAGAAAGCCCTCGTCGTTCTCTACACCGTGGTATATCCGTTTGGACGAATCTATCGCCGTTTAATTGAGTTCCCATCTTATCTTATTTCTCTCCGGCGAGGAACCACCATGGCTGACCGGAGCTCCTCCCAGCTCAAGGTAGAAGATGATACTATTTACAGTTTTGCCACTAAACTTGTTTTGATCATAAAATCTTCGTTTTAACTCTGATTTGACCCGTTCAAGTTGCGTTAGGTTCGTATTTGCGAGCTCTACATGTTAGTATAGCTGTACAGTAGGTTTGGAAAATTTAATTTTTGAGTTTATATTAAAGTAATTATTTATCTATAGGAAATCTTAGAAAATTCATAACTTTCACGTTTTAAATCCGAATTTCGTGATCATTACGTCTGTGTGATCGTAGTAACATGTAGAAGAGTTTTATAAACTTTTTATATTGTTTTGCTACTGTTGGTGTACTCTTTTAATTATGTCTCTTTGTTTGCTTAGTGTATGGTTGCTCGGATGATTGTGTGTTGATGCTTGATGATCGAGTGTAGACGGTGAGCAGTTTCTTGACAATCAGGAGTATTATTTTGAGCCAGACCAGCAGTATCATCAGAAAAGCTTTGATCAAGGCAAGTATAACATGAGACTATCCTTGTTACCTATTCACTGAAATTATCATACATATGCATGTGTCCTCCTTGACAACCATAGAGATTATAACTTAGCTATTGATATCTTGTTTCCTTGTCACCTATGGGTTATGCATTTGGGTAGCTATTGCTAGTGCTTAATTATGAACAATGATCTTGTAATTTGACTAATGGATTATGCAATCAACCAATTAAGAATATTTTATTACTGTTGAAAGGGGGCTAGAGCATGTGGGTATATTGTTGCTCTGGTTTCTCTCCATAAGGACTTATCTGTACGTGATCATCCGGGACATACAGTACAACTGTGAGGGCTATATGGCTCTGGCTTTAGTTGCTTAAAGGACCTTTTCTAGCTTGTTAATGGTTACCTTAAATGGCGTAAGAACGGCTTGCCACGTTGGGTGTAGGGCGAGCCCCTGTCCTTAGTGTGTATAGGCTACGGTTGTTGTGCCACTGGGAAGGGGGGTTCTACATCTGCCTACCAAGTGAATCTAATGGCCCTAACTTGTTAGACGAACCTTTAAGTGGCTTTATATGATTTTTGGTGTTTTGGGGGGTCGCGAACCCATGCATTTGGAAGTTATGACTCACAGTGAAAGTGTACACCTCTGCGCAGAGTTAAAAACTGGTATACTAGCCGTGCTCATGGATACGAGCGGCCTTGGAACATTTACAGATAGATGATCACCATCGTTATATCATGCTTAATTATTGTTGATTATTATTATGTTTATGTTAATGCTATTCATTATCCTTATTACAATTGATCATTGGTTCATTAATGGGAATTGGAATACCTTGATGCTACTCAATTGCTAATTATATGATGATTAAAAGCTAAACGCAGTCAAACAGTGTCTAGCCTTTTGTGCCTCATGAACCCTGTGTTATACTTGTTGAGTTCGACATGGACTCACTCTTGCTATTTCCCCCACACTCCAGTGTGTAGTAAGATGCTACTCGAAAGAAGGACAAAGGTGTAGTGGAGTTTCCAGAAGACTAGTAGAAGTGCTAGGCATATGTTACCCCCAGTCAGCCGTCCCTGAGAAGAATGGAGCCTGAAGTTTAGTCACCGTTCCGCGATACTCTGATGTAAGTGTTAATATAGCTATGTATACGTTATATAATAACATTGTTTCTGATACTTTTTCATTCTGGCATATGTGTGGACTTCCTGGGCACACATATGATTAGCCTGGTTTTGTTCTTTAGAAAACCGGGTGTGACAGTGCTATAATGGTATAATTATCGGTCCGCTTGCAGAATCCTTTGATTCATATATTTATATTCTTTCTAGTCACATGAAGGCTCAACCCTACCAGTGGGTGTTGCTTCCCCCCGTCCATCTACACCGCCCCTTCCGCCTCTGTAGCCTCTGCCATCCCCAACATCCCCGGGCCTTCAACTTCTCCTGCTATCAGTCGGCCAGACATAAGCGATGACAAGGAGTTGTGAGGAGGCTCCTCGTTGAGCTAAACCACGAGGCTATGGGCATCCCAGGAAATGGTGGTCTTGTGATCCTTAGTAGTGATGAGGAGGAGGAGGTCAACGAGGAGGAGGAGGTCAATGAGGAGGAGGAGGTGAAGCACAAGCTTGCAGGGGGCGGGTCACCGTCGAGGAGCTAGGCTTCTCCCATCTCGTCATCAGGCCCTGTAAGGAGCTTGGTGACATTCGGAGGTGGCACCTGCTCCATTCACTTTAGATTAGGGTTCTAGTTTATCCATTTGTAAATCCATCTTGATGAATTATCAATGAAAAATCTAGTTCCTAAATTTGTGTTTATTTGGCTCTTATCTGCACTTTTCAATCTGTGTCGTGTTTGAGTCACCATGAGCAGGGTCGCAATCGTACTTTGCACGTGGACACTGATTAAAAATCAGGATCTTGTAACTGTATTGACCCAATTAGTGAGTTTACCCTCAGCCCCGAACTTTAACTTAATTGAGATCTAAGCCATAATCAGGTTGGAGGTGTAAATATCTTAATTATGAATTATTCATAGGGCACTGTATTGTCAACTTTATTATGGGAAAAAAGTGATAGTTTTCCTTGTGAATAACTGCTGGCGTGGCAACCTAGGTGCACATCACGGCTACCAAGCGGTTTTTTAGGGATCGTGTGCAGCAGACGGCCATTTAATCCCCTTTCTCACTTCGGTGGCAACCACTGTGCCTATTCTCCTACTTGGCATTTCCAAACTCTGCCTTTAGCCTTTTCGCCCTTTCCTCTTCCTCCAAACCCTCTTTTCCACCACCACCATGGCCTCAAGCTCTGAGCCCACCGGGCGCGATGCTGACACTCGCCGTGAAGAGGCCACCGCAGCGGAGCCCTAGCCCTTGGCTCAACCGAAGGAGCCCGAGGACCTAGTAGAGCCAGAGGTACCAGTGAAGGTCATTCAACAAAATGAGTACTAGACCGCCCCGATGATGTTAGAGGTGAATCTAGAGAAGCTGAGATAGCGCGGGCTTCTTCCCGAAGGTTATGAATGGACCGCCACACAAGGTGAGAGCCATCCGACCCTGGACACCTTCCAAATCATGACTTTTACTATGCATTGCGAGTGTGGATTTGTAGTGCCACCATCCAAGTTCTTAGAGCGAGTATGTAGGCACTACAAGATTGAGATTGCTCAGATGCTGCCAAACACTATTGCTATGTTGAGCGTTTTTGGCATTCTGTGTGAGGCATGGCTTGGCGTCGAGCCTTATCTCAATTTGTGGTGCTATTATTACTCGGGCATGTACCATGGCACAAATCTATTTGTGGGGTCAGTTGGCTTCTCCCTTAGGACAAAGGGAGAGTACATTGTCTTCCTAGTTAAGTCCTCCTGGAAGGGCTTTGTAGAGAAATGGTTTTATATTGATCTTCGAGAGAAGAACGTCATCAAGGCTGATTATAGGATGCCTATAACCAACGAGGCTTAGTATTCGCCCCCACCATGACTGAAAATATGAGGGGGCATATCGAGCATGTTCAGGCACTTCGGGATACTAGATTGACTGCCGCCCATGTAGTTGAAACTTTTGCCCGGTGGAGGATCCCCTTGAAAAGTAGGGATTTGGCCTACACCTACTCAGGGGTTACGGACCCGAATAGAGAGTCAAAGGAAGGTTGGACACCCTATCCTGATCTTGCAAAAAAGCTTTAACCCATTGATGTTTGGTTTTAACCTCGACTTGCCTATCCAGAAGTGCTAGAGGAGGAGATCACTCATTGGGTGAAGTATATCCTTAGCGTAGACCGAGCCAACTAGGAAGGTGTTCCCCAGCCGTACTGTGCTAAGAATCCTCCTCCTACGGTGAGTAGCTTAAGCCTCTCTAGGCTAGCTTCCTTAATCGATCAAGTTAATTTTTCTTTCTTGTATGTGTCAAGCGGCCCCCGGAATCAGCATCGTCCCGGGGAGCATTGACTTGAGTGACGATGAAGGAGACACCACGGAGGCTCCCCAAGCCCTAGCCTCTAAGCATGCTAGTGCCATGGATGGGCTGGTGCACGAGCAAGCAAAGGCTAGGGCGAAATTTGCCCAAAAGCCAATAGTTGTCGGGGCGAAGCTGCCACAGGAGCAGGCTCCTCCCGAGAAGATCCCTACACCCAAGCCGCGGATGACTCGGGCGAGGAAGAAGACGGGGGACACCGTGTAGGGGCCTGCAAAACCTAGGAGAACGTCGTCCACCCAAGTGGTCCCTCAAACAGAGAAGAGAAAACTATGATCACAGGGAGAACCTGATCACATCACCCTCCCCGAAAGCAATAGGGCCAGAAGTAAATCCAAAAGCCCTCCGTCTGGGGAGGGTGCGAAGGTTGTGATGGCTCAGGTTGGCACTAGCGAGGAGCACTCGGTTAGAGACCTGCCTCGCAGACATGACTAGGTATCCACTATGATCGTCTTTGGTAGACTATTTGAGGCATTCACTTATCTGGATAGTATCAAACGCACACGGGAGCTTTGTCTTTAGGAGAAAGCGACAACCCCGACAACCCGCAACTCGATGAATAGGCAGGCGCCAAAGCTTAAGTGCTCCGTCCCCTTTAAGCCGTGAGTCAATTGAATTGTGTGATTGTATGTTTGTTCCGAGTATCTTCTTGACACGTGTGTTTCTTGGTAATATTTCCATATTGGAGGGAGCCCCAAGCTTATCAGCCGAAGGTGACAATTCTGATGTGGCCCCAACCTCGGATAGGCCTAACTTGGTGTTATTGACCCAGGTTAAGGTTCCAGGGAGCGAGGAGGTAATTCCTGAAGATGACCGTTCCTAGATGGGCCCACTTATCGAGAGTATGAAGACCTGCAAAGCTTCTAGAAAGGAGCTAGTGACAAGACCAAGCATTACAAGGCAATGGTGGCTCAGCTGGATGAGGAGGTGAGAAATCTTCAGGATGCAAATGAAGGTGTGTAAATTACTTGCTTATGTAAATCTACACCTTTACTACAGAGTTTGTCTCAAAGCTTGCTGTACTTATAGATCATGTTACCTACACCAGATGCTTGGAGGGTGAGAAGCCGACTCTGGAGCAAGAGATCGGTGACCTACGGCGCAAGCTTGAGGTCTCCGAGCAGCGGTGTGCATATGTTAAAGCAAAGCTCGTCGAGGGAGCTCTCACTGAGGCTGGGCATGCCATCGGCATCCTCAAATGCTATATGCCTAGCCTTGACATTAGCGTGATATCCCGTGGCTACAGTTGCAACAAGGATAGGGCCGACGAGCTTTTCGACGAGAGCTAGGTAGCACTTGAGCCGTTTGTAGAGAGGCTGAACCTATCTGTTAGTGATGAGGAAGAGGAGTAAACATTTATTTGTCCCTGCAATGTTGTGACATGTGTTAAGATACTTCATTAGTCTTACATAATTCTTCCATTTTTTGCTATTTAAACCTGTCATCATGCAAATAGTTAGACTTATGGTAGCCAAACTTGAACGGTTTGTGTGTTGTACGCCGATGCTGTTTGCTGAATTAGGTTTAGCTTGAGTGAGAATTTTTTGCAGACTAGTGAGTGGTAGTATGATAGACCCTGACTATTTATTTGGGTATGAGTAGCTAACTTGAATAAATAGTAGAAGACTAGTCGAGAAAAAATAGCCATAATTGAATAGCCCCATCCCCCGAGGGTATATGCTCAGGAAAATTACTGCTAATAGAGAAATAAAATTAAACAATAAATGAAACACTTATCTGGGTTGTATGCTAATAAACATAACACCAGAAATGTAGTTTATTTTTGCATAAAAGCGTTGTAGCTGGTCCATGTTCCACGTATTCAGGAGCATATCCCTGTCTATCTCTGCTAGTTGATATGCGCTTGGTCGGGCTATATCAACTACAGTGTATGGACCCTGCCAAGGGGGTGTCAACTTAGTTTTATCCTTTGTGCATTAGTCTCGTTTGAGTACCAGATCATCGATACTAAGCGCCCGGCCGCGTACACGCGGGCTATGATATTTTTGAGGGGCTTGCTGATATTTCTCGACTTGGAATGCGGCTATATCACGCTTCCTTTGAGGAGTTCTAGGTCGATATAATGACAGTCAACTTGCTCTTCTTCAGAAAACATCGCTACTTAGGGCGAGTTTAGTTGGACTTTGGGGGGAAGGACAGCTTCAGCCTTGTACACAAGGAAAAAATGGTGTTTCACTCGGTTAGCTATAGTGCACATTGCCCATAAAACTGTGGGGAGTTCTTTGACCCATTTTTTATCATAGGCACTAAGCCTATCAAAAATTTGGGTCTTGATCCCTTGCAGAATTATGCCGTTAGCACACTCTACTTGACTGTTGGTCATCGAGTGATAGATTGAGGGCCGATAATGCTTAATGGCAGGTCTTTCACAAAAATTCTCAAATTTTTTGCTGGTAAATTGTGTACCATTATCCGAGAGAATTCACTGCGGTACGCCAAAAGTCAGTACAATGCTCCGCAAAAATTTGACTATATTTTCTTTGGTTATCTGGCCTATGACCTGGCTTCAACCCATTTTGTGAAAGTATCAATCGCTACAATGGCATTTTCAGGCACTGTAGGACAATAAAAACCTTGTTGAAAGGCTTTCCTGACTAGCGTTCTATGAGAGGTTGAGGACCCATGGATTCCTCCGTGGATGTTGTGGAACAAACTAATTCCCTCGGTCTGGGTGATACACTTGAGAAGAACCCCATTTCGCCTTCGCTTATAGAGGGTACCGTTTACCATTTGACAGCTCATGGCTTTTACGACTGGTTCGTTCTGTATTCGTATCATCGACCAGAGTAGCCTGGTTTGTGAGGTATGTCCGGATTGGATCTATCCAGTTCCCCCCACTTCCAAAGGATTTCACTGAGTATTGCCTCGTCGCTTGACGGATCAAGCGTGGGGTTTGGATCTAACTTTGACATCGGGGTAGAAGATTTTGTTAGCACTTCGACCAGGATGTCTCCCAGTGGGTGCTATAGTGTATTTGCTTGGCTAGTGAGCATATCAACATCCAAGTTTAATTTGCTTGGAATCAGTTGGACCTTGAATCCATCAGATTTAGATCACGGTCCTAGACGCAAATTCTATATCGTATTGACTTAACTCAACTGACCATTGGGCGATTCTATGAACGGCATCCCGATTACGTATAATGGTACCAAAACGGTATGAAGACATCACTTTGATCTTGTGACTTAAGAAATAATGCTAAAGCTTATGAAAAGACATCAATACAACATAGATTAATTTAAATGTTTAGATAAATAGATTGGGGATCATGTAGCACGTCACTCACAAAATACATGAATCGTCATTTTGTTGACTTCTCGGCCTGACGCTCGACCACCAGGACTGTGCTGACAACTCGTTCGCCTGACTTGGGTACGAATCGACTTGACCTTCTTTGCGTTAGCTTTGATGCCTGGATGAGACACCAAGTTCCAAGTAGCTTACCCAAGGAATTGCCAAAGGAACATTTGTCGGGGTTTACCATCATTGTTGACGATGATTATCTACCATAATAAAGGGTTAAAATAAATATATAAAGGGCTAATAAATGATCACCAACATAAGTTTAGGGCGTCAACTTACAAAATTCCACGAGTTTTGGTGAATCTATATTTTGCAAGGGGTTATCAGAATAATTCAAGAATTGATATCTTCCACGAGAAGGAACCCACGTCAATCGGCCTAATCTCCATGTCACGAATACGCAAGAGGCTTCTAGAGGACACCAGAGGACTCCACGAGGAGGGCCACCACGAGGTGCCGCTAGGTGGGGCCGACCGGCCTGAACCCTAGGCCGACCGGCCCATGGCCACCGCCCCTCAGCTCCTTCCTTTGCAAGCTACTTCAACCGCCTCCAAGTATGCATCCTAACCCTACGTGAAGGTCGGTTTGATCCAAGGGCCACGGTTCTATGCTCTGGGCAATATAAACGAGACCCTAGACCCTCCTCCAAAGGGAAATCCATTCAATCAATCATCAACCAAGAAAGTAGAAGACCAACCAGCAACTCTCATCTCCTTAGAGCTCCATCAGATCTAGGCATAGCTAGATTAGAATTAGAAGTAGAGGAGTCAAGCAGCCTTGGGCTCTAGATCTAGTCAAGAGGAGCTTGGTAAATCCAGTTCTTCTCTCTTGTATCAACATTGTTCTTCAGATATTCATCTAGTTCATCAGTTCTTCTAGTTGTTGATCTAGTTCATGTTCTAGTTCTTTATGTTCTAATTATTTATATTCTAGTTCGTAATTGTTCTAGTTCATCATTGTCTAGTTCTAGTTTATTGTTCTTGATCATTATTATTGATACAGTAGATATGATCTTGTTCTTAATCTATATTATATCCTTGGTTATTATGAGATTAGTCTGCTTTGATTATATATTTGGCATAGATAGTTTATCATTATGTTTATACACATATTTGCAAAGCACTCACCTTATTGAGTCATGGGTGGGTGGTCAACATTGTGTAAGTGTGGTACTTATACACTGTTTACATGCAAATGCACTCTATACTTTGGGCCATGTGGTAGATCGCGGGTGTGACATTCCTATTGAGTCCTTTGTAGTCCACTCCCCAAGTGTAGAACTTAGTAGAACACGGTCTCTTTACTTAGTTGTTACTCTATTTCTCAGCTTCGTAATGGAGATGTTCCTTGTTTATGGATATGAGATAACCTAGCCAATGATTGCCTAATATAACTGCACTAATCAATGTAGATTATGACTAATAGTTAACGGATTACTTAGGAGTTATTCTCTTACTTTATATTCTGATCAATGACTTGCCATAGTAGTACTGCTCTAAGGAATATCATTTGGATGGTCTGATTATCATATATATATTATCTCTTTTTATTTGATTGATTCATGTTTGAGAGTAAAGGATAGTGATTTCAAATATTCATATCACATGTGTAGAGTAGCCTTTAATTAACATGTGCCCCTCTGTTTGTTCTCCTTTGGTTAAATATAAATAACGATACCTAGGATAAACTTGGGTGAAATGCTACAACGGGTGTATTTATCTGTGCGCTTGTGGATATATACCTTAATATCTTTATATAGTTAAGTGGCATGAGTACAATACAACCACACTCTTGGTGTCATGTTGGGGATGACAACCTAACGTGAGTATGCTAAGAAGTGTCAACAAGCATTTCTGGCACTGTTGCCGGGGAGGCAATGGAATGGCACACTAAGTTAGAAAACATTCATAAGAGCATAAACACACTTCCACATCTAGGAACACTCTTACACATGTGATATTCGAATTACATCACTTGATCCTTTACTCTAACAGGCTCACCCTGTCTTTTGTCTATTTTTTGATCTTATGCAGGGTGATGTATGACTGGTTTTGAACTCCCGACAAACTACGTTGAGAACCCTGAAGCTCTAATCAGAAGAACAATAGCAAAGCTCAAGAAGGCTCCAACCACTTCGTCTGAGATCAACCAATTGAGAAGAAGCTTAACACCAAACTTTGAAGCCATGGCCGACCAATCACTCCATGAATTCTCCGCTCCAACCACTGCTAACATTAGGACTGGACCGACAGTAAATGTGGGAGATAACAGATTTGAGATCAAGCCTGCTCTGATCAACATGGTGCAAGCAAACCAGTTTTGTGGAAAAGCACATGAAGATGTGAGTGCTCATCTCCAACACTTTTTGGAGATTTGTAGCACCTTCACCATCAAGGGAGTCGCAAGAGACGCCATATTGCTCCGCTTGTTCCCTTTCTCACTCCTAGGAAAAGCAAAGCAATGATTCTACGCCAACAAGGACAAGAATACCACATGGTCGATCTATGCTACTGCTTTTCTAGCAAAATTCTTTCCAGTAGGGAAGACAAATGCTCTACGTGCGAAGATTTCAACCTTCTAGCAACAACACGATGAATCAATCCCTGAAGCCTAGGAACGCTTTCAAGATTACATATCAGAATGCCCTCACCATGGGCTCACTTCTAGTACCCATGAGAATGTGGATGCAACTGCTGGAGGATCATTCTTATCGCTCAACATCACTGAAGCAACAACTTTGATTGAGAAGATGGCCTCTAACCAGGGATGGAACGAGGAACGCACTCAACCTCACAAGAGAGGAGGAGGAATGCATCAACTGAAGGAAGTAGACATGTTGTCTGCCAAGATAGACCTGCTTATGAAGAATTTCGATGAACGCACCACTAAGAAGAACGAAGTCATGCACATCCACGAGTCTCGCATGACCTGTGAAGAGTGTGGAGGCACTGGCCACTCAGGGAGCAACTGCCCTGAGATTCAAGAGGATGTGAACTATATCAACTATAACTTCAACAATCGTCCTCAACAAAATCAAAGATGGAATCAGCAATCAAGGCCTAATTACTCAGGTAACTACCAAGGTAATAATCTTAATAATAACTTTAATCAACCACCCTTGAGAGAAATGATTTCTAATCAGAATAAAGTTATTGATACTATGTCTAGAAAGATAGCTTCCAATGATAAATTTCTTGAAAATATTAATACTAGAATGGATAGCTTTACTTCTGCCATAAAGAATCAACATAGCTTTAATAAAATGATAGAATCACAAATATCTCAGTTAGCAGCTTCTGTACCAGTGACCGAAAGAGGTAAGATTCCGTGGAAGCCGGAGGATTTAGAAATTACAAATCTTGTAGACATTTATAATGCAGGGCAATACTTCACCGCACCTCCAAAGCAATGGGGAACATGGGTAGACGACACTCTACTAGTGAAGAAAGGAGACCCAGGGAGACCTATCATCCCTATTCGCATTGGACCCCACAGCTTTGAAGAAGTTGTCTGTGACCTTGGAGCAAGCGTCAACATCATGCCCAGGGTAATCTATGAGAAAATTCATGGTGATCCTTTATTGTATACAACTATGTTTTTGCAGCTTGGAGATCAGACACTGTGCTACCCCAAGGGAATTCTTGAAGATGTCAGGATCATAGTTGGACACTCGTATGTGTTGGCAGACTTTGTGATTATAGAAACAGGAGGAGACAAAAAAGCACCCATCATCTTGTGGCGACCGTTCTTGAGTACCACCAAAGCCATCATCTACGCAGATAGCGCCAAGATCTATTTCACAATCAATGGGAGAAAAGAAAGATTCAGTTTCAAGAAGTGTACCCTCAACATTCGAGTTCACCCACAGATGCCGTACCTCTACGAGGATACAACCGCTGCCCCAACAAGGAAGAAGAACAAGAATAGGAGAAGGAGAAACAAGGCTAAGCATCAGGAAAAAGAAATAGTATGGATGGTCAACACTATTGATTCAGAACTTGACCACCTCCTTCCATCACCATACCTCACTAAGCTGGGAGATCCTGGAGTACCCACCATCGATTGTATGATCGAGGGAAGTACTTTCTACAAGACGTTCTGTGACATCGGCTCTAGCACCAACATAATGTCTAAGGTAACATATAAAGATTTGTATAATACTAGACCCATGTATCGTACATATGTGCAGCTGCAGATGGCGGACCAATTATTCTGATGTCCGGAGGGAGTAGTGAAAGATGTTATGGTCAAAATAAGAGATCACTACATTCCTACCGACTTCATGGTTCTTGACATGGGAGAAGAAGACGATGTCCACATCATTTTAGGAAGACCCATCCTCAACACCACTGGTGCAATCGTCTACATAAGAACTGGGGAAATCCACTTCCAATTCTCTAGAGAGAAGGTACGTTGTTACTTTAATAGTTACACTACTTATGAGCAGCCTAGAAAGAACAAGAGGAAACACTGCTCTCAACGCCAAAAGAAACAAGCCATCAAAGAGAAAAAAGCTGCCGAAGAAGAAGCTATTCCAAAGGAAGAAGAAGAGAAGCCCAAGAAGAGTGAACCACACGAAGCGACTCCTCGGTCCAAGAAAGTATGGAAAAGAAAAGAAACATCAACATCATCATTAAGTTCTCCAACACTTGACGAGCAACCATCCAGCTCCTCAGTTAAACTAAAAGAAATCTATGAAGACTGAACCAGACGTAAGGTCTGGATCGACGGACCTAAATCTCTAAACCTTCTCCGAAAGGTAGATCAGTATTTATCCGCACATTTAAATTAAGCATATCTACTTTGTTTACATTCCCTTAGCATATCATTGCATTGAAAATAAAAATACTTTTTTCATTAATAACATGCATACTATTTAGAATTAAATACATATTTAAATTCTACATTACATTTGAAAAGAAAATAAAAATAACTTTTATATTTTGAATCGTCTCATTGCATCTGGAAATATATAAAATCTAAGCCCCATGTGAGTAATAGTGTGGTGTGTAGCAACCCATAATAATTACTCACTGTGGAGGCATATACATATATATATATATAATCTAAAAATGAAGAAAAACTAGTTGAATAATAAAAGATAATTCAAGACTTCAAAATAATTAGGGAATAGTTTTCCACTAACCCTTAATATGTTCCACGAGTTTTGTTGTCTATTTGAAATTCAACAGGAAAAAGAGAAATTCCCTATGAAGCCCATGATGTCTTCACTCACTCAAGAGCTCTGCCTTGAACAATCATTAAAGAAGGAGTGATGAGCATCTACGCAATCGAGGACTCAAGATGGACGACTACGTCAAAATCCAGCTTGGGGGAGAGCGTCCCCCATATATCTCGATAAAGTATTCCTTTTTGAGTGATTTATCTTTTCGAGTGATGCATAACTTAAGAAAACCAAATAAAAAGAGTGTTGTGTGATAATATTAACTAGATAATATATTAGTTAAAATAAAAGATACAAGAGAGTTTTAGAACTTAATTACCGTAGAACTTAATTTTAAACATAATGGAAATGATGAATAGTTGCTCTGTCGTAATTCCTTTCAAGTGCCTAGTTTTCAAACATGAATTCTCCCGAGTTTTGGGTAGAACTGTCTTGATCTAAAGATAAACTCTGAGCCTGAAACTTGTGGGTTGCAAATGATGGATCTAAATCTAGGTAGTTGAGGAGTATGATATGAGAAAGTTTGAGCTGCTATTTATCTTGCTCCTACTAATGCTAGAGTTCGGGAGAATTTTATCTTTTGAAATCTTAAAATACCATGATGAGTACTTGTATGACAAAGCTTAAAATTCCTACCACAGCCATACATAGGATAGAAAACTCCATTCATACTTTTTACTACTTATACTTGCATTGAGCATTGTCGAGCTCTGTTGACCCTTAGAGGCTTGTCATACTTTTAAAATCAAGATCACGTACACTCCACTCAAATATGTTGCTTCTACACTTGAAGTATGCAACAACATGCCTTTTCATTTAGATCCACCAAATATATTTTTCTCCTACATTGGGAGAGAACACCACTCACATGTCTTATAGGATTTTTGTCACCTATCCATACATTTCATAAGCCCCAGTTATTGTTGCTCCAAGTTATTATTATCTCTCAATCTTTCATTATAGACAAGAATGTTCTGGGCTTATATATTTTAAAAAAGAGAAGAAAGAGAAATATATAGAGAGTAAAACATGGACAAGTGTCCTACCAAAATAATGGGTACTTAGATGCCCGCCTCTCTAAAAAAACTATAGCCCAAAATATCTCTTAGTCTAAGTTCTTCAATTATTCAAAGAGAGATCAAAATCCCTTTCAAAGGAGCAAAAGTAGAATTAGATCCACTATCATCTTCATGATAAATAAACCACTTCTTGATCCATACAGATGCACTTCTTGATTTGATCGTATGCCTTGTTTCTCTGGATCCACTGTTTGACTTTACAAAATATGCTTTGCAAGTATGTACACGCTGTCTCCATACCTATAAGCTCCAGATAAAGCATTAGATGTAGGATGAGAGAAGGCAAATCTCACTTTGCCTTGGAGAGGATCTAGAAATACCATATATATTGAGAGATTTAAGAGAGTCATACAAACAGATACTCTGAGTTTTATTTTAAAAATCTTGCAAAACTCCAGAATAATAGTTGAATGAAGAGCTTGAGACATAGTGCTTGATTTGATTGTTCTACTTTTCAACTACTCAAGACCCAAGTGAAGGCTAATAAGCTCCATAGTTAAAGGTAATATGGGTAAGTCTGAAGGTTAGAGTGGTTAGACCTAATCCGGAGGAAAATTCTTGTTTGAACGCATGTGTACTTTTGAGGGGTGAAAGCATTGTAGCAACTCCTAATCCATTATGAATATTTGCTAAGGGACTAGCAAAAGGTAAGCTTGGGGGAGTTGTTGATGATGGTTATCTATCATAATAAAGGGTTAAAATAAATATATAAAGGGCTAATAAATGATCACCAACATAGGTTTAGGGTGTCAACTAACGAAATTCCACGAGTTTTGGTGAATCTATATTGTGCAGGGGGTTATCAGAATAATTCAGGAATTGATATCTTCCACGACAAGGAACCCACGTCAATCGGCCTAATCTCCACGTCACGAATACGCAAGAGGCTTCTAGAGGACACCAGAGGACTCCACGAGGAGGGCCACCACGAGGTGCCGCTAGGTGGGGCCGACCGACCTCAACCCTAGGCCGACCGGTCCCTGGCCGCTGCCCCTCGGCTCCTTCCTTTGCAAGCTACTTTAACCACCTCCAAGGATGCATCCTAACCCTACGTGAAGGTCAGTTTGATCCAAGGGCCACGGTTCCATGCTCTGAGCTATATAAATGAGGCACCAGACCCCCCTCCAAAGGGGAATTCATTCAATCAATCATCAACCAAGAAAGCAGAAGATCAACCAGCAACTCTCATCTCCTTAGAGCCCCATCAGATCTAGGCATAGCTAGATTAGAATTAGAAGTAGAGGAGTCAAGCAGCCTTGGGCTCCAGATCTAGTCAAGAGGAGCTTGGTAAATCCAGTTCTTCTCTCTTGTATCAACATTGTTCTTCAGATATTCATCTAGTTCATCAGTTCTTCTAGTTCTTGATCTAGTTCATGTTCTAGTTCTTTATGTTCTAATTGTTTATATTCTAGTTTGTAATTGTTCTAGTTCATCATTGTCTAGTTCTAGTTTATTGTTATTGATCATTATTATTGATACATTAGATATGATTTTGTTCTTAATCTATATTATATCCTTGATTATTATGTGATTAGTCTGCTTTGATTATATATTAGGCATAGATAGTTTATCATTATGTTTATACACATGTTTGTAAAGCACTCACCTTATTGAGTCATGGGTGGGTGGTCAACATTGTGTAAGTTTGGTACTTATAAACTGTTTACCTGCAAATGCACTCTATACTCCGGGCCATGTGGTAGATCGCGGGTGTGACATTCCTGTTGAGTCCTTTGTAGTCTCCTCCCTAAGTGTAAAACTTAGTAGAACGTGGTCTCATTACTTAGTTGTTACTCTGTTTCTCAGATTCATAATGGAGATGTTCCTTATTTATGGATATGAGATAACCTAGCCAATGATTGCCTGATATAATTGCACTAATCAATGTAGATTATGACTAATAGTTAACGGATTACTTAGGGTTATTCTCTTACTTTATATTCTGATCAATGACTTGCCATAGTAGTACTGCTCTAAGAAATATCATTTGGATGGTCAGATTATCATATATTTTATCTCTTTTTATTTGATTGATTCCTGTTTGAGAGTAAAGGATAGTGATTTTGAATATTCATATCACATGTGTAGAGTAGGCTTTAATTAATATGTGCCCCTCCGTTTGTTCTCCTTTGGTTAAATATAAATAACGATACCTAGGATAAACTTGGGTGAAATGCTGCAACGGGTGTATTTATCTGTGCGCTTGCGGATATATACTTTAATATCTTTATATAGTTAAGTGGCATGAGTACAATACAACCACACTCTTGGTGTCATGTTGGGGATGACAACCTAACGCGAGTGATGCTAAGAAGTGTCAACAATCATCTTGTTCTTTCATAAGATATTAAAAGTTTTTTCTAGATCAGTGATCAAAGTCACCTTTGAATTTGCTTTTAACAACAATATCATCAATATATGCTTCCATATTGAGTCTAGTCTAGACATTAAGAACAATACGAACACATTCTTGATACGTAGAACTAGCATTGTTAAGGCCAAAAAGCATCTTATAATAATACACACCAAAAGGAGTTACAAATGCAGTTTTTTCCTCATCATCTATGCACATGCTAATTTGATGATACCTCGAATAGGCATCTAGAAAACATAGCAATTCGCATCCAGAGGTTGAATCTACAATTTGATCTATCCTCATAAGGGGATATTCATCCTTTGGGCATGCTTTATTTAGGCTGGTGTAGTCCACGCTCATCCGCCATGTGCCTTTAGGCTTCTTGACCATGATGGGATTTGCTAAGCACTTTGGGAAGGGGACCTCTCGTACGCAACCATCCTTCGGTAGTTGGTTGATTTCATCTCGTATGGGGCTTGCTCCTTGGGTGTATAGCATCTTTGTTTTTGTCTAGCTGGTCGGGCGCCAACTGATAGACCCAATTTGTGCTCGATTACCTCCCTGGAATCCCAGGCATGTGAGATGGTTCCCAAGCAAACACACCTTTATTTGCTCGGAGGAAAGCAATAAGTTCAAGTTGTATCCGTCTCTAATGACTTGGTTCAGCCAAGCCATTTTGGGTTGACTTGAGTTGTCCAGTTGTCGGGAGCTCTGCTGTGACCTTCCCTTAGATCGGGTTGTGTCGTCAGGTTTGCCTTGACGCCCATGCATATGCCTCCCTTGATCATTTGAGTGGTTATAGGGGTAATGGCCCGAGTTGTGTCCTAGATGGCAACCAACCCGGGCGAACGAAAGAGATTGGTAGTTCTTTTCTGGCTATGAGGGCTTCGAATCCGTCGGGCCCTGAGCCGCTCTATAAGTCTTATGGGAACTCCATCCTCGTGACATGCTCACAGGCCTGTGAGTTTTGAAGGAGAACTCCTTGATCTTCCCCTCAATGTTAAAACGGATGTTAGAGGTCCCCACATATATGGCAGCCCTAGCTGTACACAAGAACGGTCTACCCAAGATGATGGGTGTCATCTTCGTGCCCGATGTTTAATATCGCAAAATCAAATGCCACTCGAGAGTCCCCGACAAGGACTTCAACATCATCAGCGATTCCCTCAACGCAGCGAGTCGACTGGTCAGCAAACCTGATGTGCATATTTGTCTTCAGCAATGGTGTGAGTCGCAACACATTGTCGCAGACAGACATGGGGATAATGTTGACTGCTGCACCAAGATCACAAACAGCTTCTAGAATGTGACGGTCAGTCGAGACTATGATAATGGGACGACCGGGATCTCCTTTTTTGACTGGCCAAGAGATATCTTGCCATCCCTTGATGACTGGCTCCCAGTAGAATTTTGTTTTCACTATCTCAATAGAATCAACATCATCGAGACTGGCCCAGTTGACTTGAGATGAGTGTCTTCGCGAGCATGGAGGGTTGAAAGTGAATCTCCTCTTTTCCCATTGACATCAAAACGCATGTTGGCAGCCACAACGTAGATTGAAGCCTTTACATTGTGTAAGAAAGGTCGACCCAAGATAATAGGCGCTTTCATATCACAATTGGTATTTAGGATCACAAAATTGGCTGTTACGTAGCTACCACCAACTGTCAGACAGATGTCATCTAGAAACCCCTTGATCTGTCGAGTTGTTTGATCTAGCAGTACCACACGTACATCTAGATCAGTCAGGGCCCCGAGCTGCAACACATCATCATAGACCAACAAAGGTATGATGTTCATGCCCGCACCCATATCACAAATACCTTTAGCTTGTGAGGGTCGATGGTGATTGGGATCATTGGACGGCCAGGGTCTCCCTTCTTGATGGGCCAAGAATCATCCCACCATCGGCTGATGGGATGCTCTATGTAGTATACCCTGGCTTTGCTATGTCAGTGACCAAAATCTCATTAGTCCTCTTATGGCGACGTCGAGGCATGTTGTCTGCTGATGGTTCGGATCCACTAGCACCTTGTTCAGTGAAGATCAGAGGACTCGTCAACCTCTTGGTCAGGTTCCTTGTAATTAGGAGCCGTAAGGTGAACCTCGAGACTGATTTGGAGATATTGTCTAACTAGCATGGTGACTTCTCTAATGGTGCCCTACAAGCTAAGGAGTCGTGCCCTAGTCAGAGTCCTGGCGCCATCCGGAGATATCCTTCCTTGAATAGGGCCGTCGTGGGCCTTCGGGTCTTCTTTGATCCAGAGTCAGTAGTCAGCAATATGGAAGTCGGGATACCCGGGGGTATGGCATCGACAATACGTCACAATTTTGTGACGTTTTCGACCAACCATAATGTTTACGAAATCATCGTCAACATTTATCAATTAAAGGTTCTAGTTACATCCAAGGACAACAAGATGATAGGAGTGGGTAGAGAGGACAACTATGGGATAGAAGTAAGTTAACGATAGGATCACTCTTTACTTGCTTACTTTGAGCACTGTCCTTGACTTAGTGGTTGCTAAGTCCTATCCATCCTACTACTCTACGTTGTACCCAAACATGGAGGATTACGGATAGGGCTATCACACCACCTACCGCCTACCCCTATAACCTGTGGAGTACAAGGCAGACAAAGGTTTCCCATAGCCTAGACACCATGCCTACGCTAACACATATGGTTGTTCGAAGGGCTCTCTGCCTTCTGCTTACCTGGGATTACCTTTAAAAATCAACAGGCAGGTTGAGGATTTCGTACCATTAGTCACAAATGTGAATGTAGACTTTTAGTACATCAACTTTTCTTTCTCAACTCGGTCTTCTAGAGCTCACTTAGTCCTTAGTGCTCTCTGCCCCACCTTTTACTCGTGCACCTTAACAATGCATGTGCAACGGTGCTTGAGCAAGTGGATAAATATAGAAAGCATTGCCTATGGAGGAGATTTGACATCATTGCAAAAAAATCCCCCAAAAGCAGCATGACAATGGCATGCAAACCCAAATATGAGGGAGGTTTGTGTGTCATTAACTTAAGAACACAAAATGAAGCACTCCTTACAAAAAATCTTCATAAGTATTTTAACAAGAAGGATATACCGTGGGTCCACTAAGTATGGGAAAAGAACTATAGCCATGGTAAACTACCTGGTCATACAAAGAAGGGGTCTTTTTGGCGGAGAGATATATTAAAACTTTTGGATAGTTTTAAAGGGATGTCATTAGTTAACATTAGAATGGAGAATCTTGTCTCCTTTGGTTAGATCTTTGGCTTGGTAGAGTCACAAGTCAAGCATATCATGATATCTTTTCCTTTGCAAAAAAATAGAGAATAACACTCAACAAAGCCAAATCAAATATACCGTTGCACAATCTTTCTCATCTTCCCTGTCAATTGATGCTTTTGCCTTGCTACAACAATTGGAGCAAGACCTACAAGGCATCACTTTAACACCTGAACATGATTGGTGGTCTCATATTTGGAACTCTCACATGTACACATCAATAAAGGATTACTGAGTTCTAATTGGCCACGAGATTCAAATGGGGCTAGAGGTCATCCTACCAACACAAACATAAAATCTTCTTCTGGTCCTAAAAGATTGACTCGGCATAAGAGAACTTCTCAAAAGGATGAACATGGATCTTCTCACATGTGAACGTGTCCTATGCACCCAACCTATGGAGGAAATCCTGGAAGATCTCTTATTGAGGTGTGACTTCGCATAAGCTTGTTGATTCAGTCTTAATCTTAGCACTGACACGGTTGAACTCTTTGTTACTTTGGAACACTTTAAACAATAGTCCGGAGTCTATTTCTACTTGGAAATCATCATACTAATGATTTAGAGCATTTGGGTCTCAAGGAATGACCACATCTTCCAAGGAATTATGCCATTAATATCAAATTGACCCTTTTTTCAAAAAAAGAGAGTTTGCAATAATAATTATCCATAGAGAGAAGAAGAAATATTTTCCTCTTATATAGAAGAATGGCTAGAGCAACAATTTTGATCTTCTTTATATTCTTTTTGTCCTTTTCCGTTTCTTAAATTTTGTTGCTTAGACACCTCTTTTTCCTTTCATTATTAGCACGTATTCTCTCCATCGTAAATTATAAGATGTTTTAATATTTCTAGATATATTATTTTTGCTATGTGTCTATACATAACATATATCTAAGTGCATAGAAAAACTATATATATATAAAAACTAAAATGTCTTATAATTTAAAATGGATGAAGTATTAAACAGTCCTGTTTCTGAAAAAAGCCTTATAATGAACTTACACACTCCGCCTCCTGCATACCGCATTCTTGCAAGAACCTTCGTTAATTTCACATTTTTTTCAGTTATTATTAGTCACACTCAATAACCCAAAGCATGTCGCGCACCCCTTGTATGTCAAGCTGTGATCATAAGCTAGTCTTCGTTCCGGCTGCCGGTAGCATGCAAAACTATAGTCTCAACTGTAAGTCCCGGCCCAAGTCCTGACATGATCCCCCACTTGCAGTCCTCCCTTTCCTCCCCACCGTCTTGGGGGCGCCGCCTTATCTCGTCGAGGACGAAGATGATGGTCGCGCCCAACATGTTGCCGTGCTCGGCCAGCACGCGCCGGCTAGCCGCGAGCTTCCCTGTCTCGAGACCCAAGGCGGCCTCGTAGCTGTCCAAGAGCGCGCGGCCACCGGGGTGCACCGCCCAGAAGAGGCTGTTCCAGTCCCAGCCGCCACCGTCTCTCGCGTTCGCGAGGCCGAGCGGCGCCAGCGAGGCCGCCAGGCACCGCTCTATGCTGTCACGGACAAGCGTCGGCACCTCCATGGACACGCCGTACTCGACGCCGCTCTCGCCCAGGGTGATCCCCACGGTACGCTGCGTCGCCGGCAGCGTCGCCTGTGACGAGGACACGAAGTGGAAGACGGGGCGCTCGAGGGGGCGCGCCGGGTCGGCGCCCACGACGACCGCGCCAGCGCTGTCGGCGAACAGCGCCGTAGTGACGAGCGCGTCGAGGCGGGCCTCGTCTGGCGCGCCGAAGGTGAGGAGCACGGCGTGGGCGCACGCCACGAGCACGCGGGCGCCGCGGTTGTTCTCGGTGATGTCCTTGGCGACGCGCATCGCGACGAGACCCGCCGAGCAGCCGTGCAGGTAGAGCAGGGTGCGGCGCACGGTCGGACGGAGTCCAAGTAGCATGGCGAGGCGGAGGTCCGCGCCCGGCTCGTCGGCGCCGGAGTTGGTGGCGACGACAAGGTGCGTGATGTCGGATGCTGGGCGGCCCCACTCTGCGATCGCTGTTGCCGCCGCAGACGCGGCGAGCTCCGTCACGGCGTCCGCGGTGGTTCGCAGCCTCGCGCCGAGCGACGGCAGCGCGCGGTCTAGGAACTCCGGGTGCCTGCTGATCGTCTCCTCCGTGTGGTGGAAATAGCGCTTCTTGATGCCTGACTTGTCACCTGCGATGGAAGCAAACATTGTGATTTTTTTTCCCTCTCTAGTAGAATGTTTCGACTATTGAGAATGATTGAATCCGTACATATTCTCTTCATCTTGGCTTTGAGCTTCGTGAGGTGGTCGCTACCGGTGACACGGAAGTACCAGTCGGGGAACTGGTCCTGTAGCACGCAGTTTGCCGGGGTTGCCGTGCCGATGGCCAGCACGGCGGCAGGGCCATTCGCACGCTGTGCTCTGCGGTGATCCTCAAGGACGGTGACCTGTTCGGCGATGGTAGCCATGGTAGCCGGCAGACTAGAAAGGGTGGTTAGCACAATGTGCTTGAGAATCAGTTCTTGTTATACACTATATGGGAAGAGCTAAACTCTTTATAAACTCTTGAATCCTGGCCGGCTTGCTGACAATAAGGCACCCGCCCGCACTGGCGTTCTATTTTTTAATTTAACCCCTAAACCCATTTGACATATAAGTTCAAACAACAAAATCATTTTAATATTATACTGAGTAACTATGATATATATTATATGAAAGTATTTTTTATAATGAATCTAGTAATTTGCATCATGTATTGTTAACCTATATATGTCTTCATATATATTCCGAAAGGTAAAAGATTTTCGCTGTAGATAGACCTAGATGTTTTTGTATATTTCTAACGGAACCAAAGTAGTGGGGCCTAGTAAAGTTTTGCAGTGGAAACATGTAACCAAAAATACGAATTGTTTAAATTCATATTCGCTAAAAATCAATATAACTATCCCTATCTGTATCCTATTGTAATAATAATTTTAAAATGAAAGCATCTGAATCCATTTTTATTGTTTTTCTCTATCCAAAAGATAGATCTGTTTTTTTTTAAAAAAAAAAGTGGAGTCACCAACATTTTTTATATTCGGATTTCATCAGTTCCACCCCTTCTAATGTTGGCGGTTATGTATAATGTATTACACGTGGAATCAGTTATGAAATTAGTTCTGCACATGGAATGAACAATGAATTGGGTTGGAATGAATTAGGTTGGCAGTCATAGTTCTGCGAAGGTAAAGAATTTAATGTGCCGGCCATCAGCTTCCTGACCAACAAGATGGACGTTCACATTTGTGAAATGTGATTTTTTTTTTCCTAAAGAACACGAGTATTTCATTAAGGAGTCTGAAATGTGTTTTATCTGTATGCTTATTGCTCAGCTCTACCATATGATTTTATCACATCGACCATTAACACAAATTCTATTCTTTATTTTCAATAGTAAAAAAAAAGAGAAACCTAGATCATCCCAATAGTTTCCAAGACCTACTTTCAATCTAGGTTCTTTTAGCAAGATTGAAAAACTACTCTCCAGCAACTCCCTCTCTCAACTCTCAATCTTCCTGCACTTAGGAAAATAGAATCAATCGCGCAGAATTATACGAGCGCAAATCGATCTGCCAATTTAGAGGTAGAAGGACTTGAGAAAAATAAAAAGTAGCACAGGGTTCCCAATAGAAATATACAAGAGAGAAAGAAAGTATAAAACTGTCTGAAGTGATTTAGAAATAGTTTGAGATTCTTGAAGCAAAATTAATTGTCTTCGCTTTGGAACCTATTGGAGAAAAGCAACATATATGCTCCCAACTTTTTTAGCCACCTAGAAAACTCATTGATTTATCAATTATTTTTTTAGGAACTAGTGGATATATGCTCTTATGCATTGGAGAATAAATCCAAAAATTTATTTCGAATGTGTTATCATTTATCCTGTACTATTACATGCACGCATATAATTCATAGCCAAGTAAAGACGATTTTTTTAGGTCCAAAAAAGGACAATTCACTTCACAAATGAATCCATGTATACTTTCATTCATAGCAACACACGCTGATATATTTTCGAGTTTTTATAAAAAGAGAGAAAAAAACTGCAAGCTGGATTTCACAATCTAATCAAATCAGGGCCTAATTCGTTGGCAGTTCTGCAGCCAACTACGCAACACAAACTCGATCTCTACTTAATAAATATCCGAGAGGTTCACCTGAATGCTCATGATTCATGTTCCACTATCACGCCAGGAGACGTAGGAAGAAGAGCTCTGCTTGTTAGCCGGTGATCGAGAATGGCTGCAACTCACGGTCCTGCCAGCAATCCCCAGGACCAGGAGTCCCGGCCGGTGCCGGCGCAGCGCCCCAACGGCGCCTCTGCGGCTGTGCTAGGCATCGGCACGGCAAACCCGGCGAACTGCCTACGCCAGGACGAGTACGCCGACTGATACTTCCGTGTCACCAAGAGCGACCACCACACCACGCTCAAGAACAAAATGAAGAGAATATGTACTTCTGATGATTACAACTAAAATCCCCGTCCATCAAAGATTCTCATCAGGATCTGTACTGCAGTAACAACCCCTGCATGCTTTTGTTGTGTTCTGTCCACGCATGCAGGTGAGAAATCGGGCATCAAGAAGCGTCATTTCCACTACACGGCGCAGACGATCGCCGACCACCCGGAGTTCCTGGACCGTGCTGCGCCGTCGCTGGACGCACGGCTGGGCATCACGCAGGACGCCGTACCAGAGCTTGCTGCAGCCGCGGCGGCGAGGGCGATTGCGGAGTGGGGTCGCCCGGCCACCGACATCACGCACCTAGTGGTGACCACGAACTCCAGCGCCCACGCGCCGGGCGCCGACCTCCGGCTGGCCGCGCTCCTTGGCCTGCGCCCGACCGTGCAGCGCACGCTGCTCTACCTCCATGGCTGCTTCGGCGGCTGCAGCGCGCTCCGGGTCGCCAAGGACCTTGCCGAGAACAACCGCGGTGCGCGGGTGCTTGTTGCTAGCGGCGAGGTCACCACGCTGTTAACATTCCGCGCTCCGGAGGAGGTCCATCTGGAGGCACTCGTCGCCATGGCGCTGTGCGGCGACGGTGCTGGCGCCGTCATAATCGGTGCCGGCGAGCCGACAGCCGTCGAGCACCCAATTTTTTACACGGTGTCCGCTTCTCAGGCAACGTTGGCAGGGACAGAGCATGCCCTGTCTATGGAGCTCGGCACAAGCGGCATGGAGCTCGGCATATCTGCCGAGGTCCCTGCGCTTCTCCGTGGCACCATCGAGGGGTGCCTGGCGGACATGCTGGCGCCACTGGGCGTCCCAGTCGTCCCAGGTGCCGGCTGGAATGACCTCTTCTGGGCTGTGCACCCTGGCGGCCGTGCCATCTTGGACAGCTGCGAGGCTGCGCTGACGCTGGACGCCGGCAAGCTGGCGGCTTCCCGGCACGTGGTGAGCGAGTACGGCAACATGATCGGCGCGACGGTCTTCTTTATTCTCGACGAGATAAGATGCCGGCGCCAAGATGGTGACGACGATTGCGAGTCGGGGGTCATGCTGGGGATCGGTCCGGGGATCACCGTCGAGATGATTGTATTGCAAGCCGCTGGCAGCCAAGGCCGAAATTGCTAGTTCTATCAATCGTCACCGAGTCATCGCCACCGGTGCTCCAATTCAGCTTCAGCTGCAATTGCAACGTCTAAGCATCGATGTGAGCTCCATATGTTACGGTTATTACAAATAAATCAGGACAAAATGTACCAGCCTTGTGCCCAGCAAAGCGTATTTGTTGGTGCCGTCATGTGGGTCCATGAGCCATTTCAATCTTTCGAAAAATATTCGGTATATGTAAACCACTTCTTCGGTGGAATCGTAGAAGCCTATACAAAAGCATACTTAGGAGTTTTTAAAAATTTTAAATGATGGATGTATCTATAGATGTCCATTGTCACAAAATATGAGAGTAAAACTTATTTTATAAAACCTCATGCAAAAAATAACAAATTTCGGGTGCATATACAGTAGAAGACAAATTCTCAGAATTTTTGCCTTGTAGTGCTTATGCACATGAAATTTGTTTTTCTCGTATGAATTTTTTAGATGGAGCTTGAATCTCAAGTTTGTGATAATGTACATCTATAGATGCACTATGGATGTGTATTGTTTAAAAAAAATCAAAACTTCTAAATGTATCATGGGAGTTTTCACGATTTTACTGAAAAGACTGTTTGCACCAAATGTTTTCCCATAATCATCAACTTCAAGTCCTTAACTTGATGGGCAAGCACTAAATTGGTTGTTGGGTACGTAAATTAATTTGAAGTTAAATTTATAGGTCAATTTTAGATTATGAGTGAATTAGGTTGTCTTATTCAATGAGAGTTTGGGTTTAATTGGAATACCCAAACGATTAGGACATTTCTTGACATCCAAGTGCTCCAGCACTCGTAGAAATTATTTCCACGTAGAAAGGAACTTTTGAAGGCGATGAAGATGTCAATTGGGTCTTGGAGGCAACTAAACTGTAGATTGACATGTGTTTCGTTAAGAGGATTATAATAAATCGTTTACAGTAGTGACACCCATGATAACACAAGCAGTGTAGGCCATGGTGACCGCGCCACACGACGCTTAGACTAGCTTAATAGATCAACGAATTACATGTTGCACACTTCATTGTTACAATGTTACAAGCTTGGTGACCTGAATGGACATAGCAGCCTTCTAAAGCATCGCAAGCAACGCTTCATACATTGCACAGCACACAACCAGGCTTCTTTGGTTAATCCCCGCTCTAGCAGCGCTTCGATGTTCTGCCGCACCAGCGCTGGCATGCCACGGGACGGGCGGAAGTCCAGGCCGGCATGCCACGCGACGGATTGCGAGGCCGACACCATCTCGTGGACCGGGACCTCGACTGGCTCCTCGGCCCCGGCGCCCACGACGACGGCGCTGGCGCCATCGGCGAACATGGACTGCATGACGAGCGTCCCCGGGTGGTGGGCCTCCTCCAGTCCTCCTCGTCGGGCGTGCGGAACATGACGAGGGTGAGTTCGGCGCAGGCGGCCAGAACTCGCGCGCCCGGGTTGTTCTCGGCGACGTCCTTGGCGACGCGTTGCACCGCGCTGCCGGCGGTACAACCTTGGAGGAGAGCGCGGTGCAGCGGACAGAGGGCCGGAGGCCCAGGAGCGACGCCAGGCAGAGATCGGCGCCGGGGATGTGGGCGCCCGAGTAGGTGCTCACCACGAGGTCCGTGACGTCGCCCGCAGCGGCCACGGCGAGCTCGGGCACGGGGGACGCCAGCATGGCCTGACGTGCGCCCAGCGACGGCTGGTCGTCGTGGTCGAGCAGGATGGGGTGCTCGCGGATCGTATCCTCGCTGTGGTGGAAGTAGAGCTTCTCGATGCCGGTCTTGTCGCCTGATCGAATCGAATGCAAACGCGGCTTAAACATGCAAGAGCATCCGTTTGAGCATGTGACTGCGACGGCGAACACGTACACATTCTCTTCAGCTTGGCCTTGAGTTGTGGGAGCCTGGGACGTGCTCGCTCCCAGTGGCGCTGAAGTACCAGTCGGCGTCCTCGTCCTGGCGCAAGCAGTTCGTCGGGATTGCTGTGCCGACGCCGAGCAAGGCCGCCCGCTGTCCGTGCCGGACCTCGTCGACGTCGACCGGACGATGACTTCCCACGGATGTAAATGTGTGTGTTATTCATGGCCAACCATGTGTGCTAACATAGATAAACATCAAATGAGAGCCAAGACTCGCATGATGAAAAAGCGGGCTATCTTACTGTGTGGTGGCTTGTGCGGATGGGTGCGACCAAGCTAATGCGGCAGCACGAGGCGACGGCATGGTAGCATGGGAGTTCGCCGCGCGGTAGCGACAATGGGCACCTGTACGCGCGTAGGTTTGCACCCGTGACATGAGAAATCAGACAGTTAAAAACTCGGAACGTGCAGCTATCTTTTGATTCCGTGCTTTCCGTTTCGTGATTGGAAGGACTATCATAATATGATCGTAACCATTCACATGTGACATGTATGATCTTACTGAGCTTTCGTATTGATTAGTTAATTAATTCCTTGCACATGCCATGGTTGTCTATTGTGTTAAGTTTTTCACTTTTTGAGTCTTCTATGTTAGTGCCAAGACAAAACCCACCCATGTGGAAACTCAGACGATCTAGCCCTATATAGTGTGTGACTTATCTTTGCGTCAACACATGGATGATTTCATACAAATGCTCTGTTCCTAGGGGACTGTGGTGAGAAGGTCGAGAAAAGTATCTACTTCTACGTTTGCGAGTACCCGAGGACATGCAGCAGATTCAGCAGCAGCTAGCGGCAGCTCAATAAAGCACGTGGCAAAGGGAGAAGGTCGACCAAAACTTTAGACAAACAGCAGTAGACATATGTAAGTTTATCACAGAGAGCGTGCATGAAGGGAATACGTTCTTCAACAAGGAAGGCGACTTAGCGCGGGATTCGAAGTTCCAGAGGATCAGAAACTAGAGCATCCAGTTACGAATCTCAGATTACATTTTACCGGACCTCTTGCCCAAGAAAGGTTGATATGTATGACTGTCCTTAGTTGCTCATGTATGAATGTTGTGTGTTTGTGAAACAATGATGAAGACATCTCTAATGTAATAATTTAATGTTGGTTCGTCGAACGAAAATGAATGTAATATATGTTTGTCATCTATTTTCTGCTTTATCTGTGTTTTCATTAGCTAAATTCAAATTCAAATTTAAATTTGAAAAATCATTTTTTAAAAAAAATTGGAAATCATTAACCAAGGTGGGCAATTAATAACGGCCGCCTCCGTTAAAAGTATAGCGGACGCGAGCACCTTTAGCCAACCACCTCGGTTAAAACATTAACCGAGACGGGCTCTTTAGGGCAACCGCCTCGGTATGTATTAACCGAGGCGGTAGGCTTATAATGCCTACCTCGGTTAATCAATTAACCGAGGCGGTTGGCCAACCGTCTCAGTTAAGGCCATGATTAACTGTGACCTTTGCACCGAGGTGGTTGGTTTGCCCGCCTCGGTTGACCTCTTTTGCCCGCCACGGCAAAGATTCCTGTAGTAGTGCGGAGAGATAAGATCGTTGAACTAAACGTGTTTTGGAAACTTTAAAAACTCACAGAAACCAAAGTCAAGCAACAAGCAAAATCACATCAACAAAAGCCTGCCATATTAATTGAAAAAATTTGGAAAACCATTTTTTATATCTAAATTTGCATAAACTTACACTAATCTTGGTAAATTTTATATCAACATTAAAATCATTTATTTTACTTAGTGTTTTCTATTCACAACCAAAAATTAAAAAAATTGGGGTGTGGCAGGCAATTTAGATATAAATTTGGGATGTTAGTTTGAATTATCTTTCGTAATAGCAATCATGGGTAATTTAGTTACAAATTTATGGGTTATTTTATTATTTTTCACAATGACACAAATGGGTAATTACTATTAGTGATAATGATTAGAGTCTACCATATTAAAGGCCAAATGTTTGTAATTATTGTGAGAATATCTAGGATTCATCTTTTTTTGCATGCATGTCCGATGATAATTAACATATATACTCCGTTTGGGTCTTGAATTAATAATAGCAAGTGCATCTCTAACAAATTACATATTCCCTCTCTCTAAAAAGCATGTATAGAAGTCCTCTTGTTATTGGTTTTTCATGTTTCCTCCCTTTACACGAATACTCCTTCTGTCCCAAAATAGAAGTTGTTGACGGTTCTTAAGTATCAATTATAACCATCAAATAAATAAAGAAAAGGACCTATATGCAAGCAACACCTAGAATTAGGGTTTGATCTAACAGAATTCCACGAGTTTTGCTGTTTATCTATTTCTGCAGGGGGTTATCAGGAAATACGGAAGAAAGGCCCACATGTCGGATTAATGAAGGGATATTAACCGAACACGTAATTATCTTACATCTAGAAGATTCCAGAAGCCACGGGAACAAACGGGAGCCGTAACGGGCCGCCCGCCCTGCCCCTGGGACCAATCAGGTCGAGTCTCGCGGATTATGCTTCACCGCCTTTGAGGATCAAGGAAAACCGTAGGATGAAGGTCGGTTTGATCCGACGGTCCAGATTTATCCAAAAGGGCTATATAAGCAAGGCCCCTGACCCCTGGTGGAGAAGACCCCAATTCATTATTCAGTTGCATATCTCTAGTTAGGGTTTAGAGAGAGAGGTTCCCTCTAGGGTTCCCACCTCTTAGGGCTTAGCATCCAATGTGAAAGTAGAATTAGTTCTACTAGATTGAGAGAGATAGAGTGGAGGTGTAGATCGGAGGAAGCCGGCCTGTCGGTGTCTACTCCGAGGTTGTACCTGCGGGATCAAGTTCTCCTAACCCGAGGCTTGTTCTCAGGATTCTTCAGTATTTCGACTTCTAAATTCTAGTAAGTTCTTTGTTTTATTGTTCTTTGGTTTATGAGTTTACTTTGATCTCTTCGCGTAGAGTTTAGAGTAATCATCTCTAGCGTAAACGTGGTGTTTAAGCTAGGATACTCATAGATATCCCCTCGTCTAGCCGGACCGTGGTAGTAGCGAGGAACGTGACAATTCCGAGTTACCTTTGTATTCCATATCCCGTTAGCAGGATCGATAGGGTTTATAGGTGCGGGTTGAACATCCTTTGTGGTGTCTAGATTCCGTAAACCTCCCCAATAGAACAGTAGATCATCCTTACCAAGGTTAGAAGAAGAGTGCGGTTGTAGTCTTCTCTATACATCACTCACATCGAATCATAGTGGTTGTAGCCTAAAGGTTAGTAGTAATAGATTTGGTTAGTCAGATGCACTCTTTCTCCTAAAGGTAAAAATATAAATACGATACCCAGGATAACATCTCGGGTGAAGTGCTCACCGATATCCGTGCGCTTGCGGATCCTATTTCCTAATTGCGTTACCAAATATCAACAAGCATTTCTGGCGCCGTTGCCGGGGAGAAAGACGGTTTGCTGAGATAACCTTGAGTCTTACTACTAGCTTGTATTCATACTTTTTATTTTCTTATCTTTCATTCTTTCTTTTTCTTTTTACCAAAAATGGAAAACCAAGGTTCTATATCTATCTTTGATGCCGCAACACCTTCAGCAACTGACCTTTTACCATGGGAGTCATCACAGCCTATCCAAACATCCCAGTATAAGTTAAGTTCAAGGTTGATTGCGATGATTCAAAATTTATCTTTTTTGGGAAAGGAAGACGAAAACCCTTACCTTTATATTAGAGATTTTGAGCAGACATGCGATTGTCTTCGCATTGATAGCATCTCTGATAAGACTTTACGTTGGAAGCTTTTTCCTTTTTCTTTAAGAGGAGAAGCTAGACGATGGTATAGTCAGAAGGTAAGTCAACAGCAAGGTGAATGGGGAGTTTTAAGAGCCAACTTTTGTCTAGATTTTTATTCCCTTGACCGTACTGGTGACCTTAGACTCGAAGTCCTATCTTTTAAACAAAAAGATAATGAAACTTTGGGGAAATCCTGGAAACGTTTTTCTGATCTTTTAGAATCTGGTCCAAAACTTTTGCTTGAAGACACTGTTCTTTTATTTCACTTTTTTCGAGGTCTTCAGAAAGATAATAAACAAATGCTGCATACTATGGCTAGAGGTTCTTTCTTTCGTATCCCTACTGATGAAGCTAAGGGGATCTTGAATAGAATCCTAGAAGCTGAGATGGATAATGCCCTCCATGATAAAACCTACGAAGCCGAAGTAGACACTCTGCCAAATTTTTCATCTACTTTAGCTATCCCAGGTTCTGAGCCACAAAAGGAAGAAATTCTACCATCTGATTTCATGCTAGACATAGAATCCGATCTCTTTGTCGATTTTGGAAACATTTCAAACTACCATTCTATAGACGGCCAATTTAGCATTTGTTTACCAAGTGAACGTCAATTGAGAGAGCTTATCTCGGTTATGAGTAGCGAATGGTTAGAGGAGTCAGAGCTTTCCTCTGAAGTAATCCGAGTGGACACACCCTCTATAACTATACGCTGTGCTTATAATTCTGATCAATTTAACGCTCTCTATAATCCTGTTGTGGGGATCAATATTATGTCCGAAACTTTTGCACTTAATTTATTTGGGAAACTTGTTTTAACCCCCACAACAAAGGTCATAAAGGAATCTTCGGGACGATTAGTCCCCAGTCTTGGAATTATTAATGTCCTACCCTTTATGGTAGAAGGCTCCATGGTTCATTTGAACTTTTATATCTTTGATATATGGGGTTTCGACCTACTGATTGGACAACCTTTTAGAAGACTCCTTTATGAAGGTCAAACTGGAAAGCTCCACATTTCCTTGGGAAAGGATTTTAAACTTCCAATTACAATAACTCACTCCTTGAATAATAAGACCAAGCCATATCTTTTGCCTGATCCTATGGAGGAGGTAAAGGCTGCATCTCTAGAACTTTTAGATGATCCAGACTTAGAAGAGGAAGCCCCCTTCTTCACTGAAGAAGAGGCCGAACCTTCTGAACCTGAACCCTTAGATGAGTTTGTAGAAACACCTAGACCCCCCATAGAACTCAAAACTTTACCACCCGGTCTTACCTATGCTTTCCTAAACAATAATCCAGAGTTTCCTGTGATCGTTAGTAATAAACTCACTCAGGAGCAAACTCTGCGATTAATGACCATTCTTGAAAAACACCACTCTGTTTTCGGCTACTCACTTCAAGATCTCACAGGAATCAGTCCTATGATTTGTACCCATCGTATTCCGACAGATCCTTCTGTTACACCCTCTCGAGAGCCTCAACGTAGACTTAACAACGCGATGAGAGAGGTAGTTAAAAAAGAAGTTATAAAGTTGCTGCATGCAGGGATTATATATCATGTGCCGCATAGTGAGTGGGTAAGCCCTGTTCAAGTTGTGCCTAAAAAGGGAGGCATGACTGTTGTTACTAATGATAAGAATGAGCTAATTCCGCAACACACCGTCACTGGGTGGCGGATGTGCATAGACTATAGAAAATTTAATAAAGCCACGAAAAAGGATCATTTTCCTTTGCCTTTTATAGATGAGATGCTTGAGCGGTTAGCAAAACACTCATTTTTCTGTTTTCTAGATGGATATTCAGGGTATCACCAGATCCCTATCCATCCTGATGATCAAAGCAAAACCACTTTTACATGCCCATATGGAACGTATGCTTATCGTAGAATGTCTTTTGGGTTATGTAATGCACCAGCTTCTTTTCAAAGATGTATGATGTCTATATTTTCTGATATGATTGAAGAGATTATGGAAGTTTTCATGGATATTTCTTAGTTTATGGGAAAACTTTTGATAGTTGTCTTGAGAACTTAGATAAGGTTTTGCAAAGATGTGAAGAAAAGCACTTAATCCTTAATTGGGAAAAATGTCATTTTATGGTTAGAGAAGGAATAGTGCTAGGACACCTAGTGTCTGAAAGAGGTATTGAGGTAGATAGAGCTAAAATTGAAGTAATTGAACAACTACCTCCACCTGTGAATATAAAAGGAATTCGAAGTTTTCTTGGCCATGCTGGTTTTTATCGTAGATTTATAAAAGACTTTTCATTTATTGCGAGACCACTTACTCTTTTGCTAGCCAAGGATGCTCCTTTCGAATTTGATGATGCATGTCTAAATTCTTTCAATTTATTAAAGCAAGCACTCATCTCTGCACCAATCATTCAACCCCCTGATTGGTCGTTGCCTTTTGAAATTATGTGTGATGCTAGTGATTATGCTGTGGGGGCAGTTTTGGGACAAACTAAAGATAAAAAGCATTATGCAATTGCTTATGCAAGTTAAACTTTGACAGGAGCTCAACTTAATTATGCAACCACTGAAAAAGAGCGTCTGGCTGTTGTTTTTGCCATTGATAAATTTAGATCTTATTTAGTTAGAGCTAAGATAATTGTTTACACTGATCATGCTGCACTAAAATATTTGCTCACTAAGAAAGATGCGAAACCCCGCTTAATCAGATGGATTTTATTACTCCAAGAATTTGACTTAGAAATAAAAGATAAAAAGGGAGTAGAAAATTTTGTTGCTGATCACTTGTCTAGAATGTACTTTAAGAATTCACAGGAACCCCCCATTAATGACTCACTCCGGGACGACATGCTTTACGAGATTAACAGATCTGACCCCTGGTATGCAGATATTGTTAATTTTATGGTTTCAGGTTATGTACCACCCGGAGCAAACAAGAAGAAGCTTATTCAGGAAAGTCGTTCACATATATGGGATGAGCCATATCTCTTCCGAGTATGCGCTGATGGCCTACTTAGAAGATGTGTGACCACTGAGGAAGGATTGAAGATCATCGACAGATGTCACTCATCACCATACGGAGGTCACTATGGAGCATTCCGTACACATTCAAAGATCTGGCAATGTGGATTCTACTGGCCTACGATGTACGATGACACGAAGCAATATATCAGAAGATGTGGGCCATGTCAAAGGCACGGAAACATAAATACAAGGGATGCCATGCCACTCACCAACAACCTTCAGATTGAACTCTTTGATGTCTGGGGAATAGACTACATGGGTCCATTTTCCCCATCTAAGAAGTGTGAGTTCATCTTGGTGGCGGTTGATTACGTCTCCAAGTGGGTAGAGGCACTACCTTGCAAACATGCCGACAATATCAGTTCGAAGAGGATGTTTGAGGAAATCATATTTCCAAGATTTGGAGTCCCTAGGATAGTGATAAGTGATGGAGGATCACACTTCATTGACAAGCGCTTCGAGCACTATCTATCAAGACATGGAATCCGTCACAACGTCGCTACTCCCTATCATCCTCAGACAAGTGGCCAAGCAGAGACTTCTAACAAGCAAATCAAGAACAATCTTCAGAAGACGGTGAACGAGATGGGAACGGCATGGAAGGACAAGTTACCCGATGCACTCTGGGCTTACCGGACAGCATACAAGACCCCAATTGGAATGTCTCCATACCAATTGGTATACGGAAAGACCTGTCACCTACCTGTTGAACTTGAGTTCAAGGCACACTGGGCCATAAAAAGATGGAATATGGACCTAGATATCGCCGGAAAACATAGAAGAATGCAATTATCGGAGTTAGAAGAATGGCGGGAGAAAGCATATCACAATTCAAAGATCTACAAAGAAAGAGTCAAGAGATGGCATGACAAGAGGATCAAGAAGAAGGGGTTCTCACCCGGAGATAAGGTATTACTTTTTAATTCCAGGGTGAAGCTTTTCGGGCATGGAAAGCTCCGGAGCAAATGGGAAGGACCATTCAAGGTAATTCATTCATCATCCCACGGAGCTATCACACTTCAAAATGACGAAGGTACGTTATTCAAGGTAAATGGTCAACGTCTTAAATTATTTTTAGAGCCCAATAAAGAATTAGAAGAAATAGACGTGATCAATTTTTACCTTCCAATTAAAAATTAAAGCCCGACGCCAACAAGAGGATCGATGAGTTAGAGCATAGTCTTAGGAGGCGTGAGCGTCGCTGAGCTATCTAGATTAGATCTTGGGGCTATATATGTCTTAGTTATTATTAGATTCGATTAGGTTCGCTTATAATCAGTTTAGATCTATTATATTCGGTTATTATTATTATTCGGTTGTAATAAATGCCTCAAGATTAATAAAGATTATTATTAGTATGTCTTGTGTGTCTCTACTTTACTTTTGTGCAAGAAAGTAGAAAACAAGTATGGGGGAGATTCCCTGACATGTCACACACACTTCGATCGCACCACTCCATGAACCAGGTACACACTCTGCACACTTTTATTACACACTTATACACTCACCTTAGTTTGTGCAGAATTTTATCTCTCTAAACATGATAAATTAAAAGGATAAAAATGCTTATAATCATGATCAATCTCACTCTGTGATATTTCCTTGAAACCTGCAATTATTAAAATTATTTCAAAACCCTGTGTTGCTAAAAGTCATTGTGGAATAAGAGATGGTAAGGGTATGAGTACCTTATTCTTAGTATCTTTATTGCTTGGAGAATTTGTTTTAAAAATCTCAAAATTATAGCTACCATCCTCAAGTTTTATATGCCTGCTAAACATAAAAATATTAATTAAAGCTATCTGCTTTGTATTGAGTTTGTTCAAAACAAGTTAGACCCTTGTTGAGAGATTTATCATACTCCTAAGATCAAGACATTTTTATTCAGAAAGATTCACTCTTCCGAAGTATTATTGCGTTAGAGGCATGGGCTATGCAAAATTATGAATATATCGAGGAAATAAAAAGGAGCAAGTGCTCGATAACCTCGTGGAAAAAAATGGACAAGTGTCCGGCAGTAGAATTAGGGGTACCTCGGTATCCACCCAAAATGAAAAAAAATGAGATATGATAAAAATATGATGGAAAGAAAATGATAGCCCATGGTCCCTCTAATAAGCAATATGCCAGTAAGAGTGACAAGTTTTTAATTTTCAAAATCTTTGATCTAAGAGTATGGCATTCTTCTCCTCGGATCCGGTTTTGACCATACAATAAATGCAAGGTATGTATGCTTAAAGAATTATTTTTGCAAAATCAAAACAGCCTCAGAGAGAAATATAAAAGATAATGAGTGACTCTGAGAGCACCTATGAGGATAAAGGTATGCTAAGTTTTTCTTTTCAAAAATATGTAAAAACTCCAAGTGATAGGGATTAAGAAGAAGAAAGGCTCTTTACTCTGACCATATATTTCCCTGACTATAAGTGCACAGTGGATTTTTACAACACCCTGCAGGTATGAAAGAATGTTTCAACCCCAGATGTTTTATTAACCAACCTTTTCTCGAGGACGAGTAAAAGCCTAAGTATGGGGGTGTTTGTTGACGGTTCTTAAGTATCAATTATAACCATCAAATAAATAAAGAAAAGGACCTATATGCAAGCAACACCTAGAATTAGGGTTTGATCTAACAGAATTCCACGAGTTTTGCTGTTTATCTATTTCTGCAGGGGGTTATCAGGAAATACGGAAGAAAGGCCCACATGTCGGATTAATGACGGGATATTAACCGAACACGTAATTATCTTACATCTAGAAGATTCCAGAACCCACGGGAACGAACGGGAGCCGTAACGGGCCAGGACACAGGGCGCCCGCCCTGTGCCCTAGGGCGCCCGCCCTGCCCCTGGGACCAATCAGGTCGAGTCTCGCGGATTATGCTCCACCGCCTTTGAGGATCAAGGAAAACCGTAGGATGAAGGCCGGTTTGATCCGACGGTCCAGATTCATCCAAAAGGGCTATATAAGCAAGGCCCCTGACCCCTGGTGGAGAAGACCCCAATTCATTATTCAGTTGCATATCTCTAGTTAGGGTTTAGAGAGAGAGGTTCCCTCTAGGGTTCCCACCTCTTAGGGCTTAGCATCCAATGTGAAAGTAGAATTAGTTCTACTAGATTGAGAGAGATAGAGTGGAGGTGTAGATCGGAGGAAGCCGGCCTGTCGGTGTCTACTCCGAGGTTGTACCTGCGGGATCAAGTTCTCCTAACCCGAGGCTTGTTCTCAGGATTCTTCAGTATTTCGACTTCTAAATTCTAGTAAGTTCTTTGTTTTATTGTTCTTTGGTTTATGAGTTTACTTTGATCTCTTCGCGTAGAGTTTAGAGTAATCATCTCTAGCGTAAACGTGGTGTTTAAGCTAGGATACTCATAGATATCCCCTCGTCTAGCCGGACCGTGGTAGTAGCGAGGAACGTGACAATTCCGAGTTACCTTTGTATTCCATATCCCGTTAGCAGGATCGATAGGGTTTATAGGTGCGGGTTGAACATCCTTTGTGGTGTCTAGATTCCGTAAACCTCCCCAATAGAACAGTAGATCATCCTTACCAAGGTTAGAAGAAGAGTGCGGTTGTAGTCTTCTCTATACATCACTCACATCGAATCATAGTGGTTGTAGCCTAAAGGTTAGTAGTAATAGATTTGGTTAGTCAGATGCACTCTTTCTCCTAAAGGTAAAAATATAAATACGATACCCAGGATAACATCTCGGGTGAAGTGCTCACCGATATCCGTGCGCTTGCGGATCCTATTTCCTAATTGCGTTACCAAATATCAACAAGCATTTCTGGCGCCGTTGCCGGGGAGAAAGACGGTTTGCTGAGATAACCTTGAGTCTTACTACTAGCTTGTATTCATACTTTTTATTTTTTTATCTTTCATTCTTTCTTTTTCTTTTTACCAAAAATGGAAAACCAAGGTTCTATATCTATCTTTGATGCCGCAACACCTTCAGCAACTGACCTTTTACCATGGGAGTCATCACAGCCTATCCAAACATCCCAGTATAAGTTAAGTTCAAGGTTGATTGCGATGATTCAAAATTTATCTTTTTTGGGAAAGGAAGACGAAAACCCTTACCTTTATATTAGAGATTTTGAGCAGACATGCGATTGTCTTCGCATTGATAGCATCTCTGATAAGACTTTACGTTGGAAGCTTTTTCCTTTTTCTTTAAGAGGAGAAGCTAGACGATGGTATAGTCAGAAGGTAAGTCAACAGCAAGGTGAATGGGGAGTTTTAAGAGCCAACTTTTGTCTAGATTTTTATTCCCTTGACCGTACTGGTGACCTTAGACTCGAAGTCCTATCTTTTAAACAAAAAGATAATGAAACTTTGGGGAAATCCTGGAAACGTTTTTCTGATCTTTTAGAATCTGGTCCAAAACTTTTGCTTGAAGACACTGTTCTTTTATTTCACTTTTTTCGAGGTCTTCAGAAAGATAATAAACAAATGCTGCATACTATGGCTAGAGGTTCTTTCTTTCGTATCCCTACTGATGAAGCTAAGGGGATCTTGAATAGAATCCTAGAAGCTGAGATGGATAATGCCCTCCATGATAAAACCTACGAAGCCGAAGTAGACACTCTGCCAAAAATTTTTCATCTACTTTAGCTATCCCAGGTTCTGAGCCACAAAAGGAAGAAATTCTACCATCTGATTTCATGCTAGACATAGAATCCGATCTCTTTGCCGATTTTGGAAACATTTCAAACTACCATTCTATAGACGGCCAATTTAGCATTTGTTTACCAAGTGAACGTCAATTGAGAGAGCTTATCTCGGTTATGAGTAGCGAATGGTTAGAGGAGTCAGAGCTTTCCTCTGAAGTAATCCGAGTGGACACACCCTCTATAACTATACGCTGTGCTTATAATTCTGATCAATTTAACGCTCTCTATAATCCTGTTGTGGGGATCAATATTATGTCCGAAACTTTTGCACTTAATTTATTTGGGAAACTTGTTTTAACCCCCACAACAAAGGTCATAAAGGAATCTTCGGGACGATTAGTCCCCAGTCTTGGAATTATTAATGTCCTACCCTTTATGGTAGAAGGCTCCATGGTTCATTTGAACTTTTATATCTTTGATATATGGGGTTTCGACCTACTGATTGGACAACCTTTTAGAAGACTCCTTTATGAAGGTCAAACTGGAAAGCTCCACATTTCCTTGGGAAAGGATTTTAAACTTCCAATTACAATAACTCACTCCTTGAATAATAAGACCGAGCCATATCTTTTGCCTGATCCTATGGAGGAGGTAAAGGCTGCATCTCTAGAACTTTTAGATGATCCAGACTTAGAAGAGGAAGCCCCCTTCTTCACTGAAGAAGAGGCCGAACCTTCTGAACCTGAACCCTTAGATGAGTTTGTAGAAACACCTAGACCCCCCATAGAACTCAAAACTTTACCACCCGGTCTTACCTATGCTTTCCTAAACAATAATCCAGAGTTTCCTGTGATCGTTAGTAATAAACTCACTCAGGAGCAAACTCTGCGATTAATGACCATTCTTGAAAAACACCACTCTGTTTTCGGCTACTCACTTCAAGATCTCACAGGAATCAGTCCTATGATTTGTACCCATCGTATTCCGACAGAACCTTCTGTTACACCCTCTCGAGAGCCTCAACGTAGACTTAACAACGCGATGAGAGAGGTAGTTAAAAAAGAAGTTATAAAGTTGCTGCATGCAGGGATTATATATCATGTGCCGCATAGTGAGTGGGTAAGCCCTGTTCAAGTTGTGCCTAAAAAGGGAGGCATGACTGTTGTTACTAATGATAAGAATGAGCTAATTCCGCAACACACCGTCACTGGGTGGCGGATGTGCATAGACTATAGAAAATTTAATAAAGCCACGAAAAAGGATCATTTTCCTTTGCCTTTTATAGATGAGATGCTTGAGCGGTTAGCAAAACACTCATTTTTCTGTTTTCTAGATGGATATTCAGGGTATCACCAGATCCCTATCCATCCTGATGATCAAAGCAAAACCACTTTTACATGCCCATATGGAACGTATGCTTATCGTAGAATGTCTTTTGGGTTATGTAATGCACCAGCTTCTTTTCAAAGATGTATGATGTCTATATTTTCTGATATGATTGAAGAGATTATGGAAGTTTTCATGGATATTTCTTAGTTTATGGGAAAACTTTTGATAGTTGTCTTGAGAACTTAGATAAGGTTTTGCAAAGATGTGAAGAAAAGCACTTAATCCTTAATTGGGAAAAATGTCATTTTATGGTTAGAGAAGGAATAGTGCTAGGACACCTAGTGTCTGAAAGAGGTATTGAGGTAGATAGAGCTAAAATTGAAGTAATTGAACAACTACCTCCACCTGTGAATATAAAAGGAATTCGAAGTTTTCTTGGCCATGCTGGTTTTTATCGCAGATTTATAAAAGACTTTTCATTTATTGCGAGACCACTTACTCTTTTGCTAGCCAAGGATGCTCCTTTCGAATTTGATGATGCATGTCTAAATTCTTTCAATTTATTAAAGCAAGCACTCATCTCTGCACCAATCATTCAACCCCCTGATTGGTCGTTGCCTTTTGAAATTATGTGTGATGCTAGTGATTATGCTGTGGGGGCAGTTTTGGGACAAACTAAAGATAAAAAGCATTATGCAATTGCTTATGCAAGTTAAACTTTGACAGGAGCTCAACTTAATTATGCAACCACTGAAAAAGAGCGTCTGGCTGTTGTTTTTGCCATTGATAAATTTAGATCTTATTTAGTTAGAGCTAAGATAATTGTTTACACTGATCATGCTGCACTAAAATATTTGCTCACTAAGAAAGATGCGAAACCCCGCTTAATCAGATGGATTTTATTACTCCAAGAATTTGACTTAGAAATAAAAGATAAAAAGGGAGTAGAAAATTTTGTTGCTGATCACTTGTCTAGAATGTACTTTAAGAATTCACAGGAACCCCCCATTAATGACTCACTCCGGGACGACATGCTTTACGAGATTAACAGATCTGACCCCTGGTATGCAGATATTGTTAATTTTATGGTTTCAGGTTATGTACCACCCGGAGCAAACAAGAAGAAGCTTATTCAGGAAAGTCGTTCACATATATGGGATGAGCCATATCTCTTCCGAGTATGCGCTGATGGCCTACTTAGAAGATGTGTGACCACTGAGGAAGGATTGAAGATCATCGACAGATGTCACTCATCACCATACGGAGGTCACTATGGAGCATTCCGTACACATTCAAAGATCTGGCAATGTGGATTCTACTGGCCTACGATGTACGATGACACGAAGCAATATATCAGAAGATGTGGGCCATGTCAAAGGCACGGAAACATAAATACAAGGGATGCCATGCCACTCACCAACAACCTTCAGATTGAACTCTTTGATGTCTGGGGAATAGACTACATGGGTCCATTTTCCCCATCTAAGAAGTGTGAGTTCATCTTGGTGGCGGTTGATTACGTCTCCAAGTGGGTAGAGGCACTACCTTGCAAACATGCCGACAATATCAGTTCGAAGAGGATGTTTGAGGAAATCATATTTCCAAGATTTGGAGTCCCTAGGATAGTGATAAGTGATGGAGGATCACACTTCATTGACAAGCGCTTCGAGCACTATCTATCAAGACATGGAATCCGTCACAACGTCGCTACTCCCTATCATCCTCAGACAAGTGGCCAAGCAGAGACTTCTAACAAGCAAATCAAGAACAATCTTCAGAAGACGGTGAACGAGATGGGAACGGCATGGAAGGACAAGTTACGCGATGCACTCTGGGCTTACCGGACAGCATACAAGACCCCAATTGGAATGTCTCCATACCAATTGGTATACGGAAAGACCTGTCACCTACCTGTTGAACTTGAGTTCAAGGCACACTGGGCCATAAAAAGATGGAATATGGACCTAGATATCGCCGGAAAACATAGAAGAATGCAATTATCGGAGTTAGAAGAATGGCGGGAGAAAGCATATCACAATTCAAAGATCTACAAAGAAAGAGTCAAGAGATGGCATGACAAGAGGATCAAGAAGAAGGGGTTCTCACCCGGAGATAAGGTATTACTTTTTAATTCCAGGGTGAAGCTTTTCGGGCATGGAAAGCTCCGGAGCAAATGGGAAGGACCATTCAAGGTAATTCATTCATCATCCCACGGAGCTATCACACTTCAAAATGACGAAGGTACGTTATTCAAGGTAAATGGTCAACGTCTTAAATTATTTTTAGAGCCCAATAAAGAATTAGAAGAAATAGACGTGATCAATTTTTACCTTCCAATTAAAAATTAAAGCCCGACGCCAACAAGAGGATCGATGAGTTAGAGCATAGTCTTAGGAGGCGTGAGCGTCGCTGAGCTATCTAGATTAGATCTTGGGGCTATATATGTCTTAGTTATTATTAGATTCGATTAGGTTCGCTTATAATCAGTTTAGATCTATTATATTCGGTTATTATTATTATTCGGTTGTAATAAATGCCTCAAGATTAATAAAGATTATTATTAGTATGTCTTGTGTGTCTCTACTTTACTTTTGTGCAAGAAAGTAGAAAACAAGTATGGGGGAGATTCCCTGACATGTCACACACACTTCGATCGCACCACTCCATGAACCAGGTACACACTCTGCACACTTTTATTACACACTTATACACTCACCTTAGTTTGTGCAGAATTTTATCTCTCTAAACATGATAAATTAAAAGGATAAAAATGCTTATAATCATGATCAATCTCACTCTGTGATATTTCCTTGAAACCTGCAATTATTAAAATTATTTCAAAACCCTGTGTTGCTAAAAGTCATTGTGGAATAAGAGATGGTAAGGGTATGAGTACCTTATTCTTAGTATCTTTATTGCTTGGAGAATTTGTTTTAAAAATCTCAAAATTATAGCTACCATCCTCAAGTTTTATATGCCTGCTAAACATAAAAATATTAATTAAAGCTATCTGCTTTGTATTGAGTTTGTTCAAAACAAGTTAGACCCTTGTTGAGAGATTTATCATACTCCTAAGATCAAGACATTTTTATTCAGAAAGATTCACTCTTCCGAAGTATTATTGCGTTAGAGGCATGGGCTATGCAAAATTATGAATATATCGAGAAAATAAAAAGGAGCAAGTGCTCGATAACCTCGTGGAAAAAAATGGACAAGTGTCCGGCAGTAGAATTAGGGGTACCTCGGTATCCACCCAAAATGAAAAAAAATGAGATATGATAAAAATATGATGGAAAGAAAATGATAGCCCATGGTCCCTCTAATAAGCAATATGCCAGTAAGAGTGACAAGTTTTTAATTTTCAAAATCTTTGATCTAAGAGTATGGCATTCTTCTCCTCGGATCCGGTTTTGACCATACAATAAATGCAAGGTATGTATGCTTAAAGAATTATTTTTGCAAAATCAAAACAGCCTCAGAGAGAAATATAAAAGATAATGAGTGACTCTGAGAGCACCTATGAGGATAAAGGTATGCTAAGTTTTTCTTTTCAAAAATATGTAAAAACTCCAAGTGATAGGGATTAAGAAGAAGAAAGGCTCTTTACTCTGACCATATATTTCCCTGACTATAAGTGCACAGTGGATTTTTACAACACCCTGCAGGTATGAAAGAATGTTTCAACCCCAGATGTTTTATTAACCAACCTTTTCTCGAGGACGAGTAAAAGCCTAAGTATGGGGGTGTTTGTTGACGGTTCTTAAGTATCAATTATAACCATCAAATAAATAAAGAAAAGGACCTATATGCAAGCAACACCTAGAATTAGGGTTTGATCTAACAGAATTCCACGAGTTTTGCTGTTTATCTATTTCTGCAGGGGGTTATCAGGAAATACGGAAGAAAGGCCCACATGTCGGATTAATGACGGGATATTAACCGAACACGTAATTATCTTACATCTAGAAGATTCCAGAACCCACGGGAACGAACGGGAGCCGTAACGGGCCAGGACACAGGGCGCCCGCCCTGTGCCCTAGGGCGCCCGCCCTGCCCCTGGGACCAATCAGGTCGAGTCTCGCGGATTATGCTCCACCGCCTTTGAGGATCAAGGAAAACCGTAGGATGAAGGTCGGTTTGATCCGACGGTCCAGATTCATCCAAAAGGGCTATATAAGCAAGGCCCCTGACCCCTGGTGGAGAAGACCCCAATTCATTATTCAGTTGCATATCTCTAGTTAGGGTTTAGAGAGAGAGGTTCCCTCTAGGGTTCCCACCTCTTAGGGCTTAGCATCCAATGTGAAAGTAGAATTAGTTCTACTAGATTGAGAGAGATAGAGTGGAGGTGTAGATCGGAGGAAGCCGGCCTGTCGGTGTCTACTCCGAGGTTGTACCTGCGGGATCAAGTTCTCCTAACCCGAGGCTTGTTCTCAGGATTCTTCAGTATTTCGACTTCTAAATTCTAGTAAGTTCTTTGTTTTATTGTTCTTTGGTTTATGAGTTTACTTTGATCTCTTCGGGTAGAGTTTAGAGTAATCATCTCTAGCGTAAACGTGGTGTTTAAGCTAGGATACTCATAGATATCCCCTCGTCTAGCCGGACCGTGGTAGTAGCGAGGAACGTGACAATTCCGAGTTACCTTTGTATTCCATATCCCGTTAGCAGGATCGATAGGGTTTATAGGTGCGGGTTGAACATCCTTTGTGGTGTCTAGATTCCGTAAACCTCCCCAATAGAACAGTAGATCATCCTTACCAAGGTTAGAAGAAGAGTGCGGTTGTAGTCTTCTCTATACATCACTCACATCGAATCATAGTGGTTGTAGCCTAAAGGTTAGTAGTAATAGATTTGGTTAGTCAGATGCACTCTTTCTCCTAAAGGTAAAAATATAAATACGATACCCAGGATAACATCTCGGGTGAAGTGCTCACCGATATCCGTGCGCTTGCGGATCCTATTTCCTAATTGCGTTACCAAATATCAACAGAAGTCATTCTCGCTTCCCGAGAAGTCAACTTTTTAAAACTTTAACCGATTATATATAAACTAATATTAATATTTATAATACATAATTAGTACCATTAGATAGATCATTGAATATACTCTCATAATAAACTTATTTGGAGATATAACCATTGCTCACATTTTTTACAAACCTAGTGGAAGCTGAGAAAGTTTGACCTGCACGCATCCCATAATGTCTCTCTTTTTGGGACAGAGGGTGTACATTACCTACAACCCATCCCCAACACCAATGTTAACATGTGGCCCCATGGGTTAATGGTAAGTTTATATATTTCACTCAGCATTCCCCTCACTCACTCTCAGGCCTTGTTTGATGCATGTGTATCTACCTCAATCCACATGTGTCGAAGTGGAATGGAATGAAAATTAGTTCAATTTCACTTCAATACATTTCAACAAATATGGATTTAGATGAATACATGCGCATCCCAACGAGGCCTCATTGGTCCTTCCTCACTCGCTTCCATCTCTCTCGGCTCTATGGTCGATGCTCCTTCTCTCCTTTTTTTAGTGGGGCTAGCGCTCCCCGGTCCCTCCGTCTCAGTGGGCAGAAACCATGAGCTCACAGGTCCAAGTACTCAAACAGGCCGAGATCCCACCTCATTCTTCTTCTTCCCCTTCCCATGTTCACCATCGGTGACGGAGGTGCTGTCATCGACAACAACAATATCAAGCGCCATCACTATCTCTCTTTCTCTCTCTAGCGATCTATTGTTGGGGTGGTCACGTATAATGAACTCACCGGCCTAGATCTGCCCAAGCTACCATCTAGCTCATCACATTCGCTCATGCTCCCTCTCCCCCTTTCTCTTTTGTTGCATAGTCCCGATAGGTCACGACCGACTTTGTGTTGGCCGACCTTGCTTTCATGATTCACCATTAAAAGAGTCATCCCAACACAGCTAGATACGGAAAGTGGACGCGTCCCCTTCATTTGATGAAGATAGGGCTTAATCTATATATATCTCTTATAAAGCTAATCCCTACTACATGTTCCATCTCAACATGCAAGACATCCATATCATATTTCAATAATAGTCATGTCATGCAACTAACTTCCAACCTCTTAAACGTCATCGCAAGTTCTATTTCAACATGCAAGTCATCCACGTTATCTTCCACTAATAGCCATGTCATGCCACTAACTTCCAACCTCTTAAACGTCATCTCAAGTTCTATCTCAATATGCAAGACATCCACATCATCTTCCACTAATAGCTAGCTATGTCATGACACTAACTTCTAACCTCTTAATGCAAGCTATCCATATCATCTCAAGTTCAATCTGAACTATATATATCTTATAAAGCAAATCCCCGCTACATGATATACTCAACCTGTAAGACATCCACGTTATCTTCTACTAATAGTCATATCATGTCACTAACTTCCAACCTCGATCTTAATACAAGCTATCAATGCCATCTCAAGTTCTCTTAATGCAAGGTAACAGCTATTGTTGTTTAACAGTAAAATACGGTAGCATACGGGTACGCACGGCTACTTAAGGGACCAAAACCAGAGCCTCAACGCAGTATATACAGGCTGCTGCTCTATCTTCAGCCAACGTCAACGTTTAAACAAACTGGTTAGTTGAAAGAATACATTATCATCAGCATGTAAGTAGAGTTTTACTCTATTTTTTTGTTGGTGTAATATTGAGGCAGACGTTTAAACAACATTTAAATGGTAAATTCAGGGTGACCATGTTGTTTAGACACTAAGGTCTTGTTTGGATGTAGTCGGATTCGCATCAATCCACATGTGTTGGGGTGGATTGGGATGAAATTTAAACTAAATTCCATTCCAGTCCACCTCAACACATGTGGATTGAGGTGAATCCGATAATATCCAAACAAGGCCTAAACAGTTTTCACCATCTAAACCATAAGAAAATGGTCTGAGTGGATGGAATAGCGAAAAATGTGATTACATAGATCTTACTGCCGTTCTATTTAGTCAGTAGGAGGATTTGTGCACCCACGTCAACTTGCACAACGAGTTCAACACACTAGTCATTCTCTGTGCCACGATAATATCAAAGCCGACCCTCTTTTCCAGTGCGTAAGCGTAGGTAACAGTAGCAAACGCTCGGTATCAACCACGCTCACTCATCTCATCTAGAAGAACACGGAAAAGGCTGTTGGAATTGATGAACTTGAGCGTTTTATATGATTTTGGTAAAGCAAGAACATGGGAAAGGCTATGTTGTGCAACTAGTTGAATCTGATTGATGTGAATTTGGTGATGGATGTAATAATATTGATAGTTGATGTGAGACTTGTGTACTGGTTATGATATGATATGAGAATGCATATATTGCTGGATCATATAGTAATAAATTTATTAATAGTGGGCTATATGTTGTATGTGCTATAATAATTAATTAAAAAATAAATTGAAAGATAGGCCGAAACTAGTATGTAAATGGGCTGAAATAGGCCAAAAATGGTCATCTTTGATGTTGGGCTGTTAATAAATGGGCCAGGATGTCCACGTCATCATCCATGTAAGCATACATGATATGTGGCACTTCATTCATGACGGTTATTTTTCGTCACAGAAAATGGGCTTGGGTTGGGTTAATTGGACCTTGGGCTCAACTGTGACGATTTAAGATCGTCACCGATTCCGTTAATCTGTGACGTTTTTTGGAAAATCGTCACGGAGGTTAATCCATGACGCTCAATCCATGACGATATCTGAAATCGTCACAGATGCTGTATAGTGACGATTTTTTGGTGATCCGTGACCCCCCACCCCACTGCCGCCTGCCTCACCCACCACACCAGCTAGCAGCGTCCCCCTCACCGGCCACGCCATCCACCAGCGTCCTTGCCATCAGCTGCACCACCCACTGCATGCTCACTCTAGCGTTCCTCCTTCCCACCGTCCCCTAATCTCAATCAAAGGGGCAAGTGCCGCTATTCTTGTCCTCACCACTGACTTTTCCCAACTGGTTGTCCACTGCCGCTCGCTAGGCGGCACCCTCGCCGCCTTGCACACTACCCCAAAAACCACCACAACCAGACCTATCACTTCTATGGTAGACACTAGAGACGTACCAAAGCTGAAACTCCTAACCCTAATGCTAAACTCTACAACCTTGCCGCACTAGCCACGCCGCCCACCATCCGCCCCGCCGCTCCACCCCCGCCCTCCCCTAACATGACTCCAAGCCGATGAAGTGGCACACACCACCCGTTGTCTGTCCAGTCGCTCATCAACATGCGTCTGCGCGTTGGCAAAGGGTTGTGGTGCTCAATGTTTTATGAAGCGATGGAACAATGTCTTTTCCAAAAAAATGGTTCTCTATCGATCCAAAGACTACTAAAGGAAGTGGGCAAGGACATGCATCTTTGGTGCCTCACCGTGGTTAGGGGCTTGGTGGATTTATGCTACTATAGGAATTTGCTGTCACTCTCTCTCTTTAAAAAAAACAATTTTCACTTCCGAAGGAGTCGAACAATTTTGAGTTTAACTAAATTTATACAAAAATATCACTAACATTTGTGATACCAAATAAACAACATTAGATTAGTTATGAAATATATTTTTATAGTGAACCTATTTGAAGATATAAGTATTAATACTATTCTCTATAATTTAGTCAAACTCAAGAAAAGTTTGACTCATCTAAACCTATAATTATTGCATTCTTTTTGGGCCGGAGGGAGTAGTTGTTATGATTTTATTTGGTTGTGGCTATTAATTTTGTTACAAGGGCATGAACATAATAATACGAAATTCCAAGACACAGATGTAACAAACAATGTATTTCTATTTTTAATACAATGACACCCAATTCTACTGTGCAAGAATATGCAACTGGTTTTGTGCAACTTTGTGTGGTATTAGAGCCAAAGGCCACGAGCTCTCGATGGGACAACTTATGAATGCATAGGCAATCCAGTACATATACTACAACTTTAGCTCTACAAGCCTGCTTCTGAAACTATTGAAAATTAATTGTGAGGAACCAAAGCTTGGTTTGAGAACCCAAACTGTTTGGGTGGTTTATTCTGGCTCGAGTGAAAAGCTCAGCAGCAACGATGGCAATTAGAAATGCACTTACCATGGTGTCCTGTTTACATGTCTCTCAGGTGAGAAGATGAAGGTAAAAAACACTACCTGCAAGTCAACGAGGAGCTCTTCCATGAGCACCCCGAGTTCTTGGACCCTGCAGCCCCAACTCTGGCCGGCAAGCTAGCCGTCGTGGCCAATGCTATGCCCGAACTTGTGGCTGCTGCCGCAGAGAAAGCCATCGCCGAGTGGGGCCGCCCGGCCGGAGACATCACCCACCTCGTCTTCGCGACAAGCACCAGCGCCCAGCTGCCCCACAACGACCTCCGCATCGCATCCCTCCTCGGGCTAAGCGCCACCGTGCAGCGCACCGTGATCTGCTTCCACGGCTGCAGCGGCAGCTCCGGCGGACTCCGCATCGCCAAGGACGACATCGCCAAGAACAACCGCGGCGCGGGAGTCCTCGCCGCCTGCGCGGACATGTGGAGCGTCATGGATGGCTACGTCGCCGTCCCTGACGTTGCCCAACGCTACGGAATCATCGGCTGCGCCCTCTTCGGCGACGGCACCGGCGCAGTGGTCGTCGGAGCCGACCCGCAGGCGCCCGTCGAGCGCCCGATCTTCGAGATGGTGTTGGTGTCGCAGGCCACGCTGCCCGGCTCGGACCACGCGGTTGTTGGAACCAAACTCCGGCGAGGAGCTCGGCACGGCGCGGCACCGGCTGGTGGTGACCGCAGCGACCTAGACCTAGAAGACGGCGAGAGCTTGCAAACGAGAGAGAGAGAGAGAGAGAGAGAACGCGAGATGGTTTACACTGCGAATGGCGCAGCGCGCATGATGCATTGCATTGAGCCTTGATGCATTGCATTGAGCCTTTGATGGCCTTGATCCGCATCCCCCGCCACGCCTGGGCGCTGCACGGTGTGCCGTGAATTCCGGTCACCCGTGCGACATGCACGGCGTGCCAGCCATGGCGGGGAGGTGCCTAAAGACGCGGTCCTAGCGTGCACGTGTGCAATCACCGTGCACCTAAGATTCTACGCGGTTACAAATTGTTCACAACAGAAGAATGAACCTATTACATGCATCTAAAACAAATAAAGATAACTTGCCACGATTAGGAACGCTGGCAGCAACATTTCACCCCCTTAATCGTGAGCAACAGCACTGACACCTAGCTTGTAGCGCATCTCCACGAATTTTATCCTCCCAAGTGGCTTCGTCAGAATGTCTGCCAATTGCCTGTCAGTGCCGATGTGTTCAACTTCTGCAACTCCATTGCTGACACACTCCCTGATGAAATGGTAGCGTGTATCGATGTGTTTGCTTCGTTCATGATAGACAAGATTCTTGCTGAGCTCTATAGCCGACTTGCTATCCATGAGCAATTTGAATTTTTGCAGCTTCTCTCCTGTCAGGTCTGCAATCAGTCTAGTCAACCAAACACCTTGGCAAGCTGCTGAAGCTGCTGCAATGTACTCAGCCTCACAACTTGATAATGACACAACCCTTTGCTTTTGTGATGTCCAAGTCACCACATTGCCATTCAGAAAGAAAATCACACCTGAGGTGCTCTTCCTCTTTTCCAGATCACCAGCATGATCACTGTCAGAGTACCCCAACAGTTTCAGATTTGTGAGTGAGTTTGTGGTATACCTGCAACCATACTCAATGGTGCCTGCCAAGTATCTCACAATTCTCTTGACAGCAGCCCAATGCTCAGTTGTTGGACACTCCATGAATCTGCTCACCATACCAACATAATAGGAAATGTCTGGCCTGGTGTTCACTAGATATCTTAGACTCCCAACTAAGCTTCTGAATTTGGTCACATCTCTAGCCATATCAGGTCTCCCAGGGAAAAGTTTACAGTTTTGTTCCATTGGTGTATCAACTGAATTACAACCTGTCATGCCACACTGATCAATGATTCTTGCTGCATATGCTTTCTGACACAGAGTGATCTCTCCTGGTTTTTGCTTGACTTCCATACCCAAGTAGTAACTGAGTAGCCCCAAGTCACTCATACTGAAGGTTCTGCACATCTGCTGCTTGAATTCATCAATATACTTGGTGTTTGGCCCACAGATGATAAGGTCATCTACATACACTCCCAGCAGCAACAGTGAGTCACCATTGCCCCTTTTGTAGACTGCATGCTCCTCCTCACTCCTGCAAAACCCTAGCCTGATCAGTTCTTGGTCCAATTTTGCATTCCAGGCTCTAGGTGCCTGTTTCAGGCCATAAAGTGCCTTCTGCAGCTTCAGTACTTTTCCTAGGTATCTTGGATTCTCAAAGCCTGGAGGTTGTTTGACATAAACCTCCTCCTGCAACTCACCATTGAGAAAAGCTTATTTTACATCCATATGGTGCACTTCCCATTTCCCACTGGCAGCTAGTGCTAGAATCAGCCTGACAGTTTCTAGCCTAGCAATAGGAGCAAACACCTCCTCATAATCTAATCCCTATCTTTGAGCATATCCTTTTGCAACAAGTCTTGTCTTGTGCTTGACAATATTTCCCTCAGGATCCCTCTTCACTTTATAAACCCACATCAAACCTATTGCTTTGTGACCTTTAGGCAGGTCAGAATAGTGCCAAGTATTATTTTCTTGAATTGACTTTAACTCAGAGTCCATGGCCTTGACCCAACACTCCTCTCCTAGAGCATCCTCAACACCACTTGGTTCATCAGCTGCCAACAAACATATGCCACTATACTCATAATCTTGCATTTCATCAGTGTTGTCAAGAATGTCAGTCAGGGTTCTAAACCTCAGTGGACCACCATAAGTATCTTCTGAATGCTGACTGGGTGGAGTTGCATAAATCACATTTGGTGCAACCATGGATCCTGGTGTATTTTGCTGTTGTGGTGAGCCATTGTGACTCCCACCATCTCCAAAACCTGCAGAGTGGCCTGCAGAATTACCAGCTCCAGATTCTGCACCTGGACTAGCTGGCTGATCAGCAATATCTTCTATTGTCGGATTTTTGTCAGTTAGTTCATACTCCACAACAAAAGAGTCTGTCACTTGTTGATCTGTGTTGCTCATCCAAATGTCCCAATCCCAAGGCATTTTTTCATCAAAAATAACATCCCTACTCACCTCCAATCTGTTGGTAGAGGGATCAAATAGCCTAAAGCCCTTTGTGCCTGATTCATAACCAATGAAAACCATTCTCTTGGATCTGTCAGACAGTTTGCTAATGCCAGGACCAACTTGCTTTACATGTGCCACACAACCAAAAATTTTCAAGTGACTCACCTTGGGTTTCACACCATGCCAAGCTTCAAAAGGAGTTATGTTGCTGAGAGCTTTTGTGGGTGATCTGTTTAACAAATAAATTGCAGTCCTGACTGCCTCTCCCCAGAAAACTGATGGAACTTTCATTGCCTTAAGCAGACACCTGGCCATCTCAACAACTGACTGATTCCTCCTCTCCACTACTCCATTTTGTTGATGAGTATATGGAGTGGTGGTGTAGTGTTTTATTCCTCCTTCACTAAAAAAGACAGAGAATAGATTGGAAGTAAATTCTCCTCCCCTATCTGTTCTCAAGGTTATTAGCTTTGCACCTGATTCATTTTCAGCTCTAGCTACAACTTTCTTGAACATCTCTAGAGCCTGATCTTTGCTTCTTAACATTTCAACCCACATATACCTACTATAATCATCAACTACCAATAGGAAATATGAGGCACCCCCTATGCTTTTGGGAGTTATTTGACCACAAAGATCTGTGTGCACCAGCTCTAAGCCCCTTTGAGCTCTGAAAATTGACACTTGAGGGAAAGGTTTTCTATGCTGTTTTCCAAGAACACACCCATCACAAATTCTTTCTACTCTCTTGACTGATGGTAACCCTTCAACCATGCCCTTTGAACTGAGATCACTCAATGATCTAAAATTGATATGCCCATACCTAGCATGCTAGTCCCAAGACACATCTTCTGACTGAGCTAGTAAACAAATTGGTGGAACCAACCCAAACTTAGCCAAATACAGTCTGTTACAAATTCTAGGAGTAGAAGTCAACGGTGTATGTTCCTGATCATAAACACATAATCTACCATTCTCTCCCACATACTTGAACCCCTTTTCTTCCAACTGACCCAAACTAACAATATTGCTTTTCAATTCAGGTATGTAATAAACTTTAGTAAGAACTTTATGACCTTTGTTTCGATCTTGCATCACTACTGAGCCCATACCTTTGATCTTCACAATGGAGCCATCTCCAAATTTGACTGTACCCTGAACACTGATGTCGAGCTGTGTCAGGGCTGACAATGTGCCTGTCATGTGGTTGCTCGCCCCAGTGTCGAGCACCCAGACGCCGTTGGGGACGTCCACCGGCTTGACTTTCTCCTCCAGCAGATGGACGTGCTGCGGTGACCCGTGTACAACATGACACGTGGCCAACATCAGCGCGCCCGCCTGATCACCGCCGCCAATGGCGACATTGGCCTCCGGTGGAGCCTGTTCCTTTTTCTTCTCCTTCTTGGGCCTCTTGCAGTCTTGCTCCCAGTGGCCATAGATGCCACAGTTACGGCACCGGCCTTTGCGTCGTGGCATGCCCTCGGAGGTCAATTTGACCAGTTTCGAGGCGCCGCCATCAGACCGCGCCACCGCCTTGTACTTTGGAGCGCCGCCGCCCGCGCCGCTCCCCCCGGGCTTGGACCCCGAGGTGAAGCGATGCTTATGCTTCTCCATCCAGTCTTCTTCCGCCATCATCAACCGCCCCATCTTGTCAGTGATGGCCTCAGTCTTGTCCTCGAACCGCTCCTCCGCGGCCCGCAACCTCCCGATCAGTTCCTCCACCGTCAAGGTCTTGAGGTCGACGAACATCTCAAACGATACAACCACCTGCAAGAAGCGGGGCTACGCGAAGGAATTTCTTCACAATGCGCACATCGTCGATGTTCTCACCGAGGGTTTTCAGGTTGCCGACGAGGTTGGTGATGCGCATGCCGAAATCATCAATGGACTCGCCCTCCTTGAAGGCAATGTTCTCGAATTCTTTCAATAGCTTCTGGGCATTCACCTCCTTGACGCGATCTGCACCGATCCGCATCGTCTTCACTGCCTCCCACGCCTCCTTCACCGTCGCCTTCCTCCCCACTGACTGCCACATCTCCTTCGGGACCGAGCGCAAGAGAGCGCTCATCGCGTGCCGATCCTGTGCATGCTTGACGCCAGTACCTGGGTCGATCACCCCTAGATCTCGAGCGCTTCGTAATTGCACTGCATCAACATGGCCCACTCGGTGTAGTTGTCGGTGGTTAGCATCGGCCAGAGGAGTGAACTCTCCTTGACGCCTCACGAAGGACGACATGGAGTACCGCCTCGTCGCCTCGAGTTCGGCGAGCTGGCGGCGCAGGTCGACGGCAACATCAAGCGGTGCCTGGTCGACGCAGTGTCGCCGCCGCTCGGCATTGGTGGTGTTGGCTGGAACTGGAATAACCTCTTCTGGGTGGTGCACCTGGTGGCCCCGCTATCATGGACAGCTTCACGGAGGCTCTGGGGCTAGAGCCCGAGAAGTTGGCGGCCAGCCGGCGGGTGCTCTGCGAGTACGGCAACATGACGGGCCCAACTACGATCTTTGTCCTCGACAAGGTGATTCGCCGTCGCCAGCAAGACAAGGAGGAGGGGAGCTGCGAGTGGGGGTTCATGGTGGGGTTTGGCCCGGGGTTCACAATCGAGGTGATGGCGTTGCATGCGTGCAATGGTAAGTCCGACAGCAAGACTGAAGAGTAGCCGGAAACACTGTTTTTCACACTACATTGATCAGGACACCACATAATTTCCTACTACCAACCTCCAGTCACAAGAACAAGACGTTCTTCAATCAGTCATCAATACATATGTTCCTGTTGTGTAACTAAACGCATGCATGAACATATGCATGAATTCTACAAGCTTCACGGAAGCTGTGCGTTTACTTCTTTCCTGTGAAAAGAAATAAACAATTATGCTGTGTGTTTGTGTCATCTTGCTTTGCCAAAATATATCGTTGCTACAGATCAAATCATAAGTTCGGTAGTGGTGGATAATTTTTGGGGCACTTTAATTTTGTTTCACCTATTAACCTGGTAGTCTATATGTAATTAATATGAAGACTTCTTTTATTGGCCAAACACTAAGAGCATCTCTATTCTCCAGCACTACTGCCTAAAACAAAGCTCCTACTTTTGTATTTGGTGGCCACCTATTTTGGTACTAAATTTTTTGTTGTTTCCTCCGGCAGCACTACCTAAACCAGGCCACCGAATCCATTCTATTAGAGAATGACATGTGGGACCCATATGTCATCCTCTTCCTTCCCTCATCGTCGTAGAAAACCTCAGCCATCTCATCACGGAAGAGGGCTGCCGCCGCTGCAGCGGCGTCCACCACCGAGAAAGGCCAAAAGAAGCTAGGTGACAGGAGGAGGCGAAGAGGTTGCCGACAGTGGTGGGGAAGGGGCTGGTCGCGCTGCCCTCACTCACCGGCTTGGTGCTGCCGGACCCAGGCCCGACAAGGAGGAGGCCACGCGGACAGGGGAGGGAGGAAGCCACGTCGGCCTGGACAAAGGCGGGGGGCTATTGGATCCGGCCTCACTGGACCTGTGGACGGCGGTCGTGCCGCCCTCACTTGCCGGCTTGGTGCTGCTGGACCTGGGCCAAACAAGGAGGAGGCTGGGGGCAACCGGATCCAACCTCAACGAACCTGTGGACGATGGTCTCGGCCGCAGAAGGGCGCCGGTGAGGTGCATGCTAGGGGCGGGGGAGCGGCTCTGTGTGCGGGCACGGGGAAGAAACTGTCGAGGAAAAATTTTGGTTCCCATCTGTTGGCCCAATAGGAATAAGTAGTGGGAGGAGAAAAGTATGAAGCCAACAAAAGTAGACGCTCTATTAGGTAGTCTGTTGGAGTGGATTTTTTTGCTCCACTACTCGCTAGAGATGCTCTATGATATAATAGATTTCCCATTCACTTGTGACAGTGGTGGGTCCATGACAAGGTGTAACAACCCAGAAATTTCCACAGACCAAAAATCACAACTACAAATTTTTTTCCAAAAACAACCTATGTTTGGTGAGTGACAACTAGGAAAACTACTACCTAGTTGCACCAGTAGACCCTAAAGTAGATATTTACATTTCTTTTTGCATTTAATGAAATATTCATGAGTTGGTTTTTATGTTCTTTGTATTGTTAAAATAAAAGCAACCACCTTTATTTAAATAAGAGCCAAATTAAATAAATGTACTAATACAATTTTGTTATCTAGTGTAAACCCTAAGATACATCTTGTGGGCCCCATTGTGGTAACCAAGTGGAGGCAATATATTTGTATGCATACAAAAGCCTTGGCTTAATTAGAATAAAGAAAATATAAATAGAAAAGCTTTTTCAATAAATCAGAAAAAGGGAAAAGAGCTTCTCTCGGCCTACCTCGCCAACTGGCCCAGCCCAACTTGCGGCCGCGCCCTGGCCTTCACAAGGCCGCCCGCGCGCTCGCCACACAGGCCGGCCCAGCAAGGCCGCTGCGGCCTCGGCCATTTTGTCGACGCCACGCAGGAGCCGCACCCCCTGCGTCACCGACAGCTGGACCCCACCGCTCTCTTTCGCTGACAGGTGGGACCCACCATCATCCCCTTCCTCCCGACTCCTCCAACTCTCTGTTTCGATCGAAGAAGGGAAGGGGAGGGAGCAGAGTCATGCGTTTGGCGTGGGAGAGATTCTCCCTGTCCCCGCGACCACCATGCACACCAAGCCACCGAGCCAGCCCCGCATGCCAGCCGCACACACGCTACCCCGCCCATGCCCAGCGCGCGCGTGACCTCACCATGGCAGCGCGGGAGCACGCACCGGATGCCTACCACCCTGACACTGCCAACCGTCTGTGGGATTCGGTTTTGGCATCACCCAATTCGAATCACGCCTCTCCTACTCGCCCTAGCACCAGCCGAGGTGGCATCTCAACCTTCCATGCCATTCGATTGCCATCGCACCATCTGCCTTGCCATGGGCGAGCACGGGGTATAAAGCTTCACCCCATGCCGAGCCCCAGCCCTTTCCATCCTGATCGCCGCTGCCATGGTGGCACCCAACACACACCACACCGCCAAGAAAGACGAGAGGGACAAAGGGAGGAGCCGAAGACGGACGCACCGCCAAGGAGCTCGTCGGAGCTCGAAGGGGACGTCGATCGGCCATAGCTACGTATCTGCTCGGCACGGCACTGCGATGAGCCCCCGCTGCACCAACTCGCCCTGCATCGCTAGCCTCCTACCTCGCCACCCACGGTACGCCCAACACCCATCCGCCGTCATCTTCTTGGTCACCGGCATGGCGCCACCGTCGCCGTTCTCCTACCGGGAACGGGCGTAGAGAGGCCATGACCCTAGCACCCAATTTCCACCCGCACCCACTCACGCGAAACGCACACGTGAAGACACTGCCGAACCATAGGGGCTCGGGAGCGACCACGACACGCACGCCCCGCGCGCGGTCACCATGTCCGGGCTCCGCCACGGTGAAACCTTGGACTGGCCGTGTTAGATGAGTAGAGGTGAGGGGATGGAGCTCCTTCGATTCGCCTCGGCAAGGGACGCACCGTGCGCACCAAGAAGGGGGAAAAGAGCCACCGAGCCGCTTGTAACCACCATGCCAACGGCGGTGTGCACGGGAGCACGGTCGAGAAACAGAGGAGGTGCCGGAGAGCCGCCGCCCAACCAACAGTGGACATGTGCTCTACCGCGTAGATAAGTCATCAACGACGGCCATAGCACCCTGCGGATGGTCCAATTGAGAGTCTCAGGGCCGAATTGGACCTCGGGGTGGCCATGGATGCCTTGCCATCGCTCACCGAACCGGCCGAGCCGCCACCGCCGTGGACAAGCTCCCTAGACACTCAATCCGCACCGTTGACCCCTCCATTGAGTCCCAGGGAACCACGCGGTGCTCTTGAGCCTACAAGCTTCGCCCGTGAAGCCCCAGAGCGAGAGCTCGGCCGCTCACCACCGGTGAGAGCACGGCCGGGAAAGAGGAAGCAAGGGGAGGGGCTGAGACAGCAGTTCGGTGCACTCGGTGCACCATGAACCGAGAGGAATGGGAAGAGGATGGACCGGGTCCACCGTAGACCGCGTTCAAATTTGTGGACCATCCTCGCGAGACCACTGTGAGCCAAGCTCACCAGCCCGAGCCTGACTTTTGACTTCGGATAGGCGACGTGGCCGCACCAGCGCCTGACACGTGGCGGGCCCAGCCCGGCCAAGTCCGATCCAAATCCGGCCCAGCCTAGGCCCACTGAGGCCCGGTCTCGGCCCGGTTAGAGTTAACCATTGACCGTTGACCGTTGACCAATCAAACGGGGCCCACATGTCAGTGACTCGCTCTGTTCCAGCCAATCAGAGCGTGACACGTGTCACTGCCTGGTCCTTTTCTTTTTCTTTTTCAGAAAATCGTTTAATTTTTAGAAATTCATAACTAATTCATTTTAACTCAGAAAAATACCAAACCAGTTTCTAAATTTTTCTAAAAATGAGCTCTACATCTTAGGCTTGTGTTTGAGTGCATTTGGATCTTTTAAATTTCTGTTGCTTCTTTGTGCACTTCTATAGGAGTCGCTAATGCGACTCTACGTTATGTTTAACAGAGCCGAGGACCTGCCGACTGAGGAGTACGACCCCGACTACAGCGAGGACTTGGGTGACGACCTGCTAGGTGCCACACCCCACCCATCTCCGTAGAACCTATTACGCATGCAAATATAGAATTGCTAGCGCTTTACCTTTTGTGAAATAATATGTTGTTACACTTGCATGGTAGATGCTTTACTTTGAGCCTTTTACCTTGTTGCAACCTTACTCCTGCTCACCCTGCTGTTAGGCTAGATGCTTGCATGTTACATATTACTGCTTTTACTCTTACTCGCATTATATCTGTGATGTGATGCCGGTAAGTGACAGGCGTATATGTATAAGGCATGTAGTGCCGAGAACTTGGTAAACCTTATAAAAAGAACCGGGGAGATCTTGGCGTGCATCTTGGGTGAGTTGTGAGGGTTGAGTCGATCGGACAGGATCCTACGACGAGTCTTTGGGGCATGTCTTGCTGGAGGGGTGTGACCTGGGCATCCCTCACGAGAGATACCTGTGGAGGGTATAATGTGAGGTGAACTAGGGTTTTGGTTATCCCTGGTGGAGGTGTTGTCATGGCACGGGGAAGACGGTGTTTCCCCTTTGAGAAGTATCCTGTCTGGTCCCCCTAAGGACTGGTATGTCTTGAGAACCGGAACCATGGGACTTTCATGCACACCACTCGCTCCTGATGGGCGGGAGACGATTACCCGACCTACTAGGGCGGTACCACTACTACTAGGTTGGAAGGTGATAGTGTAGGGAGGTAAGGGCATGGGGACCCACACCCTCCTAAGATAGCATAGTGACCTTGGGGGCCCGGTACTACGTCTCACAGTCTCAGCGTTTCGGTGGACACCGGGGTGGCCTAGGGCTGAGTGGTAGGGTGGTACTGTACCGGTTGGGAGGCAGTCGGAATCAGCCTAGACGAGCCGGATCGTGGAGGATGGCGATCTTGTGGATTACCAGGTGTACACACTCTACAGAGTTGATCGATCTATATGTATAGCCGCGTTCGCGGATATGGACATTCCCATGACATACGCTTCACTTGATTAGCGAGAGGAGTCCTTTCTTCCTTTCCCCCGGGTTTGTGTTGGATTCCGGCTTTGGCCGTTGAAACGAGATCTGAGCGGGAGTCAATCTCGTCGCCTAGAGAGTGAGATGAGATGTGTTGTGTGTGATGGGATTGGGGAGATATGAGAATAAGATGGGTTAAAAACTGATGAATGTCTTACTATTAAAATATTAACGACTTGCATAGGAAACCACAGCCTAAATAGGTCTCTTTCTACTTCCCTCGATGCATTCCACTTTCCACAAGGCATTGCAAGCATAGGGTGGGCGATGCGTGGCCAGTACCAAGAGTACTGATAGATTTTTGACAGGTTCAGAGCCCGAGTACAACTATGAGGGCGACGATTGGGAGGACTAGAGGGTCTGTTCTACGCTCAAGCTGGTTCTAGAAGATCGTTTTCCGTTGCTATCTACGTCGGATGCTGTTCCGGATGCTTGTGTGAGTGTGTTCCGCCCTGTGAGGTGATGATAATAAGTTATGTAAAACTCTCTATTGTACTCTGATATTCGTGCATGACTTTATGTATCACTGAGATTTGGGTAAATTGACGGAATGTTTCGTCATTTTACACTTCGTTTATGTGGATTTCCTTTCGTGGAAATCAATGACGTTTCAGTTGGTACCAGAGCCATGCTGACCCTAGGACGGACCCATAGGATTGGACAATAGAATTAGGAAAGATCTTGACACTTTCGGTTATATTACCAACCATGCTGCATTTTCGTGCACGGCTTATCTCAATTTCACACTCTTACTTACATTTTGTTCTACCTTACCTATCACATCGCTCCGTTCCACCCTGAATCACCCTGTTTCACCCAAGACTTATCAAGTATCACTTTGAGTTACATAGTTTCGCCTTGTCTTATCAAGTTTCACTCTATAATACTCAAGTTATTACATACACAACAAGGTACTGACTTCGTCTTATGGTTAATTTGCAGATGGCCCCTGTTGTCGAGCTTCCTGTGGATGGACTGGCCTACTGTGGGTTTGCCATGATCCTGTACGACGTGCTGGACTCACTAGGCGTTCCCACAGAGCAGATCGAGTACGTGTGCCGGGGTGAGCCTGGACCCGATGGGTTCAAGGGCCACATCGTGGTCCACCTCAAGGTTCCCGCCAGCGAGTTCGTACCCGTGCTGCGTGCCTTCGAGACACTAGAGGTGGAGAACTCTATTGCTTCATGCGTACAGTCCGTCTCACGCACAGCTCTTCGCAGTGTGATGCGTGACGCACACGACTATCTCAAGACGGGACCGTATCACCTGCTGCCTGCCGCTCTGGACCTCAATAGGTTCTCAGAGCCGCAGATCACTGCTATAGACCGTGCTGCGCGTGATGAGGTCGACCCTTGTCTGAGGGCCTCCACACAATACATCATCACCCAAGATTGCTACATCATGGATGTAGAAATGCAGAACCACCGCTATCGAGACCTCCTGTTCCATTGCGACGAGGAGTTCCTCAAGGTGGAGCGCAAGGAGGGGGAGATGGTCGGCAAGCTCGAGGAGGACGCATGGGCTATGATAGGATGAAGACCTTCTACGAGAACCGTGAGCAGTCACTTCGGAAGGAGATCGGCAATCTCAAGGACAAGGTTGGGGAGGCTGAGCTTCGCCATGGCTATCTTGAGTCCAAGGTGCTTGAGTGCGAGGATCGGATTGAGCGTCAGAGGCTTACCCTGAGGGAGTTCCACGAGAAGGAGAAGCAGCGTGGCATCAGGAAGCTTGCCCTGGAGGCCCGTTGCAACACAATGGAGAAACTAGCTGTGGAGGCTGCCGTCACCACCACCTACAACATGCACCACCTGGTTCACTACATCAAGAGCACCGAGTACCTTCAGGACAAGGTAAACCGCATCAGTCAGGCTTGGATCGACGCTGATCGCAAGCTCGTCCAGGAGATCGGGAAGGTCCAGGACGTCCTCTTACCTGGGATGCGCAAGAAACCGCGCAGACAGCCTTTCCACGTTGAGGCCACCAAGCTCAACTTCAAGGCTTGCCCGACTGAGGGTTACTCAGTGGTTCCGAGGACTGAGATGCTGGACTACGCTCTCACCTACGTCACGAGGATCCACCACTCCGACGACGAGCTTCGTGCCATGGAGGGCACTCCTGAGGCTTCCACTTCTGGTCCTTCTACACCACCCGCCACTCCCGGACAGGAGTAGTTACCTTTTCACATAATCATGTAATAAGGTAGTAGTAGACATGTTTAGCCCTGCGTGGCCAGAGATATGATGATGCACTTATGGAGTAATGTAGGATGTCCCACTTTTGGAGCTGCCTGCGAGTAGCACGATTCCCGTGAATCTGTCAGTGTAGCTACTAGAGATATCGCTATGTAATAAATTAATGTAATGGATGCTTTGGATCTTATCGCATCTTATGGTTCTTATTTGCATCTTTGTATGAGTGTTGGATAGTTATCTCTTTTAAAATTAATAAATCGCTTAACCATGCACTTAATGAAAATGTTAAACAACGATTTGACCTTGCAGAGAAATGTCTTGCCGCCGATCCGCTCGTCTAAACAACCGCTCGCTTTCCCCTGCGTCTACGGCCCATGGTTGTGGTCGAAGCCGTGGAGGAGGCCAAGGAGTTCCCTTCGGTGTCATGGAGGAGCCTGCGCCAGAGGAGCCTGCACTAGGGGCGGGTGCCGCCCAGCATCCTGATGGAGAAGCACCGCCGCCGCCGCCACCACCGCAGTTGGCGGAGGTGATGGACCGTCAAACCCGCCTCTTGGAGACATTGGCTCAGGGAATGCTTCACCGCCATGGGGGTCCTCCCAATGACTTCCAGCGGAAGTTGGAGGGTTTTCTCAAGCTGAGGCCTCCTACTTTCGACACCTCCGATGATGACCCCATCGCCGCCGAGGACTGGCTCCGTGAGATAGAAAAGAACCTGGATCTCACCACCTGCACTGACGAGGAGTGCATGGGGGTAGCCGCCCACCAACTCACTGGCGCTGCACGTGCAAGGTGGGACAGCTACTACGACGCCCACGAGGACCCGAGGAGTATCTCTTGGGAGGAGTTCGCCAAGGCTTTTCGTGAGCAACACGTGCCTGAGGGCTTCATGGATGCCAAGGTGGAGGAGTTTCGCAACATCTCCCAGGGCTCCCAGAAGGTTTAGGAGTACACTACTCGTTTCACTCGCATGATGAGGTATGCTCCAGGTGAGACCGATACCGAGAAGAAGATGTACTGTTTCAAGAAGGGGATGAACTCTCGTCTCAAGGTGGCTCTCTCGGGTCATGCTTGTCGCACCCTTCGCGAGATGGTCAACAAGGTGCTGGAGATGGGAGGGATCGTCTGGAGGCGGACGCCCTCCACAAGGAGAAGAAGCGCCGGTTCGAGAGTTCCTCTCATGGCCCGGCCCTGCAGAGGCCACGTGCTCACGTGCTTCCTCAGCCCCGCTCTCGCTACACCTAGGGGGCAGTGACCGCTCCGAGCCGTGGAGGTGGTACCTACATCGCCAAATACCACCGCCCCGCTCAGAGCCGTCCCGCTCCGAGTCGCCCCACTCAGGGAGCTGGCACGTGGAGGACCGCTATGCCTACCCCCACAGGTAGCGCGCCCTTCACCTACTTCGGTTGTGGCCAGCCCGGTCACAAGATCGCTGAGTGCCCCGTCAAGAACGGCACACCGCCTGCTTCGACCCAGACAAGACAAACTGCTACAACTGCTACTCCGTGCAAGAACGTTGCTGGGGCTGCCCGTAGTCGTCTCAACCACATGACCGCAGAGGACGCCCAGGATGCTCCCGACGTGGTGTACGGTATGTTTTTGGTACAGGGAGTTATAGCTTCAGTCTTGTTTGACTCTGGAGCTACTTGTTCTTACATTTCCACCAAGTTTGCACGAGAACATAGCATACCCGTGACTCCCCGCAAGGAGCCCATTGACACTAGCTCACCTTTAGGTCGCATTATATGCACCAAGAGATGTCACAGAGTGAGTATCACCATTGAGGGCTACCCTTTTCTAGCTGATCTCACCTTACTTCCATCCGAGGGCTAGATGTCATACTAGGGATGGATTGGTTGACATAGCATAAAGGAGTGATATCTTGTTCACCAAGGTATGTGGAGATCACACACCCGAGTGGACACATAATCCATTGTAAGCCAAATTAGGGAAAGACAATCTCTATGTTGTGTGCCCTAGAGGCCAAGACAATCGAGGAGGTACCCATTGTGAGTGAGTACCCTGACGTATTTCCTGAGGAGTTGCCAGGCATGCCACCTGATCGGGATGTGGAGTTTGTGATTGACCTTCTGCCTGGTACCGGGCCTATTGCTAAGAGGCCCTACCGCATGTCAGTCGATGAGCTAGAAGAGCTGAAGAAGCAACTCAAGGAGTTGTCAGACAAAGGATACATCAGACCTAGTGCTTCACCCTGGGGTTCCCCTGTTTTGTTCGTGAAAAAGAAGGATGGATCTATGAGGATGTGCATTGACTATCGGAACTTGAATGCCGTGACCGTCAAGAACAAATATCCTCTGCCCAGGATCGATGACCTCCTAGATCAGCTGAAAGATGCTAAGTTCTTTTCCAAGATCGATCTAAGGCCGGATATCATCAGATGAAAATCAGACCCGATGACATTCCTAAGACAACTTTCGTCAACAGATACGGGCAATATGAGTTCACAGTGGTGTCCTTCGGACTCACTAATGCCCCGGCTTATATCATGAACATGATGAATAAGGTATTCATGGACGAACTGGACAAGTTTGTAGTGATGTTCATTGATGACATCCTTTTCTATTCCTCCACCGCCGAAGAACATGAGCAACACTTGAGAGTGGTTCTGGAGAAGTTGAGGCAGAATCAGCTGTATGCTAAATTCAGCAAATGTGACTTTTGGTTCGAAGAAGTTGCTGTCCTTGGTCATGTAGTCACCTCGGAGGGAGTCGCTGTAGATCCCACAAAGATTAAAGCAGTGAAAGAGTGGGAACAACCCCGCAATGTGACCGATATCCGCAGTTTTCTTGGATTGGCCGGGTACTATCGTAAATTCATCAAGAACTTCTCAAAGATAACCAAGCCCATGACCAACCTACTGAAGAAGACTAATGAGTTTGAATGGACGCCCGATGTGAGCACAGTTTCTAGACTCTGAAACAGAAGCTCACCACCACTCCTGTCCTTGCCTTGCCTGATATCCAGAAAGACTTCGTGGTCTACTATGATGCATCCAGACAGGGACTTGGCTGCGTTTTGATGCAGAGTGGAAGAGTCATTGCCTATGCGTCCTGACAGTTGAAGGACCATGAGCAACGCTACCCAACCCATGATCTGGAGCTTGCCGCTGTTGTGCATGCTCTAAAGATTTGGAGGCACTACTTGATCGGAAACAAGTGTGATATATACACCGATCATAAGAGCCTAAAGTATTTCTTCAGTCAAGAGGATCTTAACATGAGACAGCGCAGATGGCTAGAGCTTATTAAGGACTACAACCTAGAGATTCACTATCATCCGGGGAAAGCTAATGTAGTCGCTGATGCTTTGAGCCGAAAGAGTTATTGCCACAATCTGTCTATAGAAGCTATACCACCCGAGCTATGTCAGGAAATGAGCGAACTTCGTCTCAAAATCCTACCCAAGGGTATGTTGAACGAGCTTCGAGTCCAATACAACCTCAAGGATCAGATCCGCAATGCACAACTGGAGTGTCCAGAAATTTGGGAGATCCGAGAACTCATGAAGAAGGGCAAGTGCCCCGAGTTCAGAGAGGATGTACAAGGAGTGTACTGGTACAAGGACAGAATCTGTGTACCATATGATTCTGCCTTGCGGCGAGAAATCTTGGAAGAGGGTCATGACTCCAAGTATTGTATTCACCCGGGAAGCACCAAAATGTATGCCGATCTAAAGAAATAGTTCTGGTGGAAGAACATGAAGGAAGATATTGCCGGGCATGTCGCGCGATGCGACATCTACAATAGGATCAAGGTTGAGCACCAAAGACCAGCCGGGTTGCTTAAACCCTTGGACATTCCGATGTGGAAATGGGAGAGCATATCCATGGATTTTATAGTAGGTTTACCTTGAACCCCTAAAGGCCATGACTCGATTTGGGTGATCATCGATTGACTGAACAAGGTAGCTCACTTCATAGCTGTGAGGACTGACTATAGAGTTGAGAAGCTAGCAGATCTGTACATCGAGCACATTCTCAGACTCCACGGAGCCCCCACCAGCATAGTGTCTGATCGTGGTACGCAGTACGTGTCCAAGTTCTGGAAGAATCTCCACAAGGCTATAGGGACTCGACTTGATTACAGCACCGCATACCACCCACAGACAGATGGTCAGACAGAGAAGGTTAATCAGATTTTGGAGGACATGCTCCGAGCTTGTGCCTTGAAGTATGGGTCTGATTGGGAGAAAAGTTTGTCCCATGCAGAGTTCTCTTACAACAACAGCTACCGGGCTAGTCTCAAGATTTCACCGTTTGAGGCTTTGTATGGCAGAAAGTGTAGAACCCCTCTGATATGGTCAAAAGTGGGAGAGAGATCATTCTTTGGCCCTGCAAAGATCAAAGATGTCAAAGAAGGAGTTGCCCAAGTGTGAGAAAACCTAAGGATTGCCCAAAGCCGACAAAAGAGTTATGCAGATAAACATCGGAGAGACCTCGAGTTTCAGGTTGGGGACTATGTCTATCTCAAGGTCTCCCCACTCCGAGGCACCGTCAGATTTCATGTGAAAGGAAAGTTGGCAGCTAGGTACGTGGGACCATATAGGATTTGTCAGAGGATTGGCAAGTTGGCATACAAGATAGAGTTGCCCGAGGAGTTGACAGGAGTACACCTAGTGTTCCACGTGTCTTAGCTACGCAAGTGCTTGCAGTTGCCAGAACAAGAGGTACACACAGATGCACTAGATATCCAGGACACCCTAGAGTACAAGGAGCACCCGATCCTGATATTAGACAAAGCTGAGAAGGAGACTAGAAGCACCGTGATACCCATGTGCAAGGTTCAGTGGAGTAACCACACAGAATGGGAAGCTACATGGGAGAAAGAGTTCGAACTTCGGATGCTTTACCCCTACCTCTTCGAAAGGTATGTCACACCTTAAATCTCGGGACGAGATTTCAGTGAGGGGGAAGGACTGTAACAACCCAGAAATTTCCACAGACCAAAAATCACAACTACAAATTTTTTTCCAAAAACAACCTATGTTTGGTGAGTGACATGTAGGAAAACTACTACCTAGTTGCACCAGTAGACCCTAAAGTAGATATTTACATTTCTTTTTGCATTTAATTAAATATTCATGAGTTGGTTTTTATATTCTTTGTATTCTTAAAATAAAAGCAACCACCTTTATTTAAATAAGAGCCAAATTAAATAAATGTACTAATACAATCATGTTATCTAGTGTAAACCCTAAGATACATCTTGTGGGCCCCATTGTGGTAACCAAGTGGAGGCAATATATTTGTATGCATACAAAAGCCTTGGCTTAATTAGAATAAAGAAAATATAAATAGAAAAGCTTTTTGAATAAATCAGAAAAAGGGAAAAGAGCTTCTCTCGGCCTACCTCGCCAATTGGCCCAGCCCAACTCGCGGCCGCACCCTGGCCTTCACAAGGCCGCCCGCGCACTCACCACACAGGCCGGCCCAGCAAGGCCGCTGCGGCCTCGGCCGTTTTGCCAACACCACGCAGGAGCCGCACCCCCTACGTCACCAACAGCTGGACCCCGCCGCTCTCTTTCGCTGACAGGTGGGACCCACCATCATCCCCTTCCTCCCGACTCCTCCAACTCTCTGTTTCGATCGAAGAAGGGAAGGGGAGGGAGCAGAGTCTTGCGTTTGGCATGGGAGAGATTCTCCCTGTCCCCGCGACCACCTTGCACGCCAAGCCACCGAGCCGGCCCCTCACCCCAGCCGCACACACGCTACCCCGCCCATGCCCAGCACGCACGTGACCTCACCATGGCAGCGCGGGAGCACGCACCGGATGCCTACCACCCTGACACCGCCAACCATCTACGGGATTCGGTTTTGGCATCACCCAACTCGAATCACGCCTCTCCTACTCGCCCTAGCACCAGCCGAGGTGGCATTTCGACCTTCCATGCCATTCAATTGCCATCGCACCGTCTGCCTTGCCATGGGCGAGCACGGGGTATAAAACTTCACCCCATGCCGAGCCCCAGCCCTTTCCATCCTGATCGCCGCCGCCTTGGTGGCACCCAACACACACCACACCGCCAAGAAAAGATGAGAGGGAGAAAGGGAGGAGCTAGAGACGGATGCACCACTAAGGAGCTCGTCGGAGCTCGGAGGGGACGTCAATCGGCCACAGCTACGTATCCGCTCGGCACGGCACTGCGATGAGCCCCCGCTGCACCAACTCGCCCTGCATCGCTAGCCTCCTACCTCGCCACCCATGGTACGCCCAACACCCATCTGCCGTCATCTTCTTGGTCACCGGCATGGCGCCACCGTCGCCGTTCTCCTTCCAGGAACGGGCGTAGGAGGCCATGACCCTAGCACCCAATTTCCACCCGCACCCACTCACGCGAAACGCACATGTGAAGACGCTGCCGAACCACAGGGGCCTGGGAGCGACCACGACACGCACGCCCCGTGCGCGGTCACCATGTCCGGGCTCCGCCACGGTGAAACCTTGGACCGGCCGTGTTAGATGAGTAGAGGTGAGGGGATGGAGCTCCTTCGATTCGCCTCGGCAAGGGACACACCGTGCGCACCTAGAAGGGGGAAAAGAGCCACCGGGGTAGCTGCTTGTAACCACCATGCCGACGGCGGCGTGCACGGGAGCACGGTCGAGAAACAGAGGAGGTGCCGGAGAGCCGCCGCCCAACCAACCACGGACATGTGCTCTACCGCGTAGATAAGTCATCAACGACGGCCATAGCACCCTGCGGATGTGTCCAATTGAGAGTCTCAGGGCCGAATTGGACCTCGAGGTGGCCATGGGAGCCTTGCCGTCGCTCACCGAACCGGCCGAGCTGCCACCGCCGTGGACAACCTCCCTAGACACTCAAATCCGCACTGTTCACCCCTCCATTGAGTCCCATGGAACCACGCGGTGCTCTTGAGCCTACAAGCTTCGCCCATGAAGCCCCAGAGCGAGAGCTCGGCCGCTCGCCGCCGGTGAGAGCGCGGCCGGGAAAGAGGAAGCAAGGGGAGGGGCTGAGACAGCAGTTCGGTGCACTCGGTGCACCATGAACCGAGAGGAATGGGAAGAGGATGGACCGGGTCCACCGTAGACCGCGTTCAAATTCCTGGACCATCCTCGCGAGACCACCGTGAGCCAAGCTCACCAGCCCGAGCCCGACTTTTGAATTCGGATAGGCGATGTGGCCGCACTAGAGCCTGACACGTGGCGGGCCCAGCCCGGCCCAGTCCAATCCAAACACGGCCCAGCCTAGGCCCACCGAGGCCCGGTCTCGGCCCGGTAAGAGTTGACCATTGACCAATCAAACGGGGCCCACATGTCAGTGACTCTCTCTGTTCCAGCCAATCAGAGCGTGACACGTGTCACTGCCTGGATTTTTCCTTTTCTTTTTCTTTTTCAGAAAATCATTTAATCTTTAGAAATTCATAACTAATTCATTTTAACTCAGAAAAATACCAAACCAATTTCTAAATTTTTCTAAAAATGAGCTCTACATCTTAGGCTTGTGTTTGAATGCATTCGAATCTTTTGAATTTCTGTTGCTTCTTTGTGCACTTCTATAGGAGTCGCTAATGCGACTCTACGTTACGTTTAATAGAGCCGGAGGACCTGCCGACTAAGGAGTACGACCCTGACTACAGCGAGGACTTGGGTGACGACCTGCCTGGTGCCACGCCCCACCCATCTCCGTAGAACCTAATACGCATGCAAATATAGAATAGCTAGCGATTTACCTTTTGTGAAATAATATGTTGTTAGACTGCATGGTAGATGCTTTACTTTGAGCCTTTTACCTTGTTGCAACCTTACTCCTGCTCACCCTGCTGTTAGGCTAGATGCTCGCATGTTACATATTACTACTTTTACTCTTACTCGCATTATATCTGTGATGTGATGCCGGTGAGTGAGAGGCGTATATGTATAAGGCACGTAGTGCCGAGAACTTGGTAAACCTGATTAAAAGAACCGGGGAGATCTTGGCGTGCGTCTTGGGTGAGTGGTGAGGGTTGAGTCGATCGGACAAGATCCTACGACGAGTCTTTGGGGCAAGCCTTGCTAGAGGGGTGCGACCTGGGCATCCCTCACGAGAGATACCTGTGGCGAGTATAATGTGAGGTGAACTGGGGTGTTGGTTATCCCTGGTGGAGGTGCTGTCATGGCACGGGGAAGACGGTGTTTTCCCTTTGAGAAGATATCCTATCTAGTCCCCCTAAGGACTGGTATGTCTTGAGAACCGGAACCATGGGACTTTCGTGCATACCACTCGCTCCCGATGGGCGGGAGACGATTACCCGACTGACTAGGGCGGTACCACTACTACTAGGTTGGAAGGTGATAGTGTAGGGAGGTACGGGCATGGGGACCCACACCCTCCTAAGACAGCGTAGTGACCTTGGGGGCCTGGTACTACGTCTCACAGTCTCAGTGTTTCGGTGGACACTGGGGTGGCCCATGGCTGAGTGGTAGGGTGGTACTGTACCGGTTGGGAGGTAGTCGGAATCAGCCTAAACGAGCCAGATCATGGAGGATGGCGATCTTGTGGATTACTAGGTGTACACACTCTGCAGAGTTGATCGATCTATACGTATAGCCGTGTCCGCGAATATGGACATTCCCATGACCTGCGCTTCACTTGATTAACGAGAGGAGTCCTTTCTACCGTTCCCCCGGGTTTGTGTTGGATTCCGGCTTTGGCCGTTGAGACGAGATCTGAGCGGGAGTCAATCTCATCGCCTAGAGACAGAGTGAGATGAGATGTGTTGTGTGTGATGGGATTGGGAAGATATCAGAGTAAGATGGGTTAAAAAATGATGAATGTCTTACTATTAAAATATTAACAACTTGCATAGGAAACCACAACCTAAATAGGTCTCTTTCTACTTCCCTCGATGCATTCCACTTTCCACAAGGCATTGCAAGCATAGGTTGGGCGATGCGTGGCCAGTACCAAGAGTACTGATAGATTTTTGATAGGTTCAGAGCCCGAGTACGACTATGAGGGCGACGATTGGGAGGACTAGAGGGTCTGTTATACGCTCAAGCTGGTTCCAGAAGATCGTTTTCCGCTGCTATCTACGTCGGATGCTGTTCCGGATGCTTGTGTGAGTGTGTTCCGCCCTGCGAGGCGATGATAATAAGTTATGTAAAACTCTCTATTGTACTCTGATATTTGTGCATGACTTTATGTATCACTGAGATTTGGGTAAATTGACGGAATGTTTCGTCATTTTACACTTTGTTTCTGTGGATTTCCCTTCATGGAAATCAAGGACGTTTCACAAGGTTACCCTTGGATCCCTGGTGTCTATACTTAAACGGTTAAACCTGCACTCATATTGTTTAGGGAGGGTATGGAGATTGACCATTTGTTTATGAAGTTGATTGTTGCATTTGTTATGTGCATATTCATATGCATGCTTGCATTTGTATAAGTTTTTAAAATTTGATATACATGTTTGTGTGGTGTATGCTAATTATAGAACTTTTGAACGATGATTTGACAACTAGCATGCATAGGTTGGTAGCTAGATTCATTATTTTCAAGTGGTACTGGAGCCTTGCTTATAATATTGATCTCATGAGTTATCTAGTGTTTTTTATGCATCTAGCTAATCATGGTGCTAAAGATGGTTGTAAATGTGCACTCCGATTGGTATCATGCTTCAAAGGTCCATTCTTTACACCTTAGCATCATTCGGTAGTAATTACTCTCCCACATTTCATATCAATGCATATGTGCAAGCTTTAAACCAAACACACTAGTACATACATAGGGGAAGCTAATACCACCAATTCAGGTTTGTAGTACTTGTCCAAATCCTTTACACATGATAAAATTGCTTGGGAAAGAAACTCAAATCCAAAAATGAATTTAATTCATACCTTTGTGAAGGTTGTCATCAATTATCGAGAGATTGAAAGCCCTAGTTTGGTTTTGGCTAATTGATGAAACCTATTGGACTAACCCTATGCTCTAAATGTGTAGATGAGATAGATTGGTTCAAGTCCATGGTGGACCTAGATGGCACTCATGGTGATAGAGGTGGCCAAAAGATGATGATCAAGTGCTCCAACATGGAAAAGAAGAAAGAGAAAAACAAAATGCTTGGGCTCAAGGCAAAGCTATGTGCTAGGGCATTTTGTTTTGACAGTCAAGACCCAAATAGAGTGTGTGATCGGGTTCAGAATAGATAGCCATACTGTTAAGATGGGTGATCTCATGGCTAAGGCAGTTATCTAAGTGCCACAAGGTGAATTAACTCCATGCATGTGCATTAGGATCTAGTCCTTGAAAATTGGTTTGAAAATGCTAACTCAAGTGCATAGGTATATGATATACTTGGGAGTTAACACTTTTGCACAAGGGATGAAGAAAGGGAAGATATGAAATCCATTGAGTTGCATCGGATACAACAGACATGGCTCTGTTCGGATGAAATAATTCTTTGGACGTTGGAGTGGGCATCGGATACTGGTGTGTGTATACATTGGACGAATTGTGAATACGTCCAATGTGACTGAGGAGGTCTTGGTGTTGAATTTGGCATTGAACGCTGGAGGCACATTTGTCCGATGAGGCATCAGACACTCGAGGAGTTGACGTGTGGAGAGCTAGCCGTTGGGCACCAACGACTCTCTTCAAGCGGTCATGACATGTAGCGCACATTGGTGGCATCGGACACAATTGATATTTTTCTGATGGCTACAGTGCCATTGTTCGATGCTCATGCAAAATGTCCAGTGAGGGGAGTAATGGCTAGTGGAGCCTTGGGAGCTCTATAAAAGCAAGTTGGCTGGCTCTTGCTCACAGTCTTGGCTCTCTAACTTATTGATACACCTTGTGAGCATATTCCAACCTCTCTCACTCATCTAGTTCATGTGTTGATCATCCAAAGTGAGATTGGGAGTGATCCTAGTTGCATTTGCTTAGAGTTGAGGCATCTAGTGGTAATAGTGATCGTGTTGCTACGGGATTTCTTGTTAGTCTTGGTGGTTGCCGCCACCTAGACGGCTTGGAGTAGCGGTTATCGTTGAGCAGAGGTTGGTTATTGTCTTCGGCTCCGATCGATGACTTGTGAGGGGTTCTTGTGCATATTCCCTGCGGAAGATCGCGAAAGGAAACTCTAGTTGATTGCTCGTTGCTTATGGATCCTCATTTGTATTGGTTCTTACGGTGCCCAAGTGTTGGGCTAGCCGTGTGATGCCTATTAGCGCTTGAGCCACCAAGTGAGTGCATTGCCACAACGTGGACTAAGTTGCTGGCAAGCAACCGAACCACGAGATAAATCTTGTGTCAACATTGGTATTCATTTGATTGATTTATCTCTTGCCCGGCTCGGTATATCACTCTCTCACTTTCATTACTTTCATTGATATACTTGTCTTGTGGTAGTGCTTGTTTACCTTGCTAGTTGAGTAGCTTAGTTGTAACTAGTTATTTAGCTAGCTCATTAGTTGTGGTAAAAGTAGAGACATAGTTTGATTGCTTGTGTGTTTACAACATAGAGATCATAGTGACTAAAATTGTGTAAGTGGCTTGCTAGTAGTAATTGTAGTGCTACAGCAAATTGCTATTTCGCCATCTTATTGTCTAACAAGTTGCTCTATTGTATTTGTTGAATTTTTATTAGGCTACTCACCCCCACCCCTTCTAGCCATTTAGGACCTTTCAATAGGTTTGTGTGACTTTGTAAACTAGAATTGTTTAGGTGAGCTCTACCTAGCTCGGCACCTTAGTTGCTCAATTAGGATCTATTTGTAAGGTGTTTAAAAACTTAGATAGAGGGGTGTAGTCTTGGCTACACTGAATAGTTTTAATTCTGCTTTTGTTTTGGTTAACCGGCGCAATTAGTTTTAGAAAGGACTATTCACATCCCCCCTCTAGTCTACCATCTCAACCTATTAGTGTGGGCTAGCTTATAATCCTTGTCGTTCTAAACATAGCACCTCTGGGTTAACCCTTTTACACGAATCGAGGACGAAAGTGTGAGAGAGGTGATACGCGTTTCAACATGCCGAGCTAGGCCTATGCAATTTTCGGACGCGGGGTGCTACATAGACTAATGAATTTTCAACCTGAAATCATCATGGGTAGAAACATGGCTGCAACTCATTTTTCTTATGGGTAATAAGAGGCATTTTGTGGTGGTTTCTCTTACAAAAGTGTTCAAGGTGCTACAACAATATCTTTGTGACGTATTTGAGCTCTTTTCAGTTATTTTGATGGAGGTGGCCTTCAACATATATGTTCTTACAAAACCTGACTATCACTTCATTTTCATGGAGGTGACCATCACGGAGTAGTGTTATGAAAGACTAAATGGCAGTTGACAGCCTCATAAATGCAATGTCCCTAGTGTGTGATTCATGAGGGTTATTGCCAGACAGATGACACTTTTTTGTGGCGGTTTTCATATTTTTGTGAAAATTTTTAACCCTCACGAAATATCTATTTTAATTTTGTAGGGAGAACTGATGGTACAACTAGGTTTGTACTATCAGTTCTTTATTGATTCATACCCATAGGCAGACCTTGGGCCCTTGCTCGGGCTCGTCTCTGACTGGACCCTTAAGGCCCATTACTTCTCCCATGCTGTTACCGTCAATCCCAGGGGCAGGAAAGCAGCGAGCCGCACAGTTCAGTAAATGTCGCCCAGGCTCGTCAAGTTTCCTGGGTCCGCCACTGTCATACCATTTGTGACCTCAAAAGCCAAAAGGATGGTATCGTGATCTTTTGATACGATGCTATAGCCTCTTTTCAGTAGCAAAAGTTAACCCAACGACAATTTTGTGTCCTCATTATATGTCTTGTTTCATGTTGTGAAGAAGTAACAAATGAACTAAGAACAAACAATGTTGATCCAGTGCTCTGAACTGTTTCACATTCCAGATGGGTCATAAAAATTGCTTCATGAGATAATATGAGTAACCATGGACAGCATTATCTTACTCCATGTTGCAAAAATTAACAAATGAATTGACAACAAACAATTACATCTAGTGTTCTGTAGAATTGTTTCACATCCAGATGGGCCCTAACCAATCAAATAATATGAGCAACCACCAAAGACAGCAAATTCCTTATATTAGATACCAAAGTAGATAGAAAAATCTAAATTGCTTATACTACATGTCTAAATAGATAACAAATCTAACCATATCATCAAACTATATGTATAGCTATATATGTACATCTTTCAATGGTTTGACGTCTTCCATGAGCTGTATGAAAAAATTAATTTTTTTCATGAAAGAATAGATTTATATACTATGTTTTAAACATATCAATGTACACCAATATCATCAACGTTGCCATCTTGCCTCCATGCTTCTATTTCAGTCCCACTGGAAACTGACACGGAAGGGAATAGGCCAGCAGCATTAACTTTTCTAAAAGCCAAGTAGATTAAAGCTGCGATATATGCCGCCATGAAAGGGAAGACAAGGATGCTAATTATAACATTGACTATCCTTGGGAGTTCACTATGCACAAGCCAACTTATGAAGCTATTGCAAAAGAAATAAATATTGATCCCCATAATTACAATGGAGAGAATCCATGCGACTTGGACAATCTAAAAGTTAAGACAGAAATTGATGTGAGTATAACAAATAACAAAAGTAATGCTACATTAACAAAAGCAAAGCATAGGTAGAGATATTTGACAAGAAAGTTAAAGTTTTTCTAAACAGGATTCCACTTGTAGGAAATGATCTACAATTAGTGAATGCATAAACAAATTTTATCGTGGTTTCCTCTAAAATTTAATATAAAACTTTTCTTTTGTTAATTCTCCTCTTTCTAGTGAAACAATATCAGTATTAACTAAGAAATATGATACAACAGTAAGTAGCTAAGGATCACTGGACACAGAATGCCATTGCCGATTATTCAGCACGCAAGATATTATAGGTACAAGCCTACAAGGTGAATAGTGCTAAGAAAAGCCTAAGCAATATTTTCATTTAATTTAACAAAATTGAAATTTGGTTTAGTTGGTCATGAATGTCATGTAGAAATCACACAATAACCAATTGAATTAGATAGCTTACATATATTGTGTTGTTGTATGGTCCTACCATCGACATGTTGATTAGTTTATCATGAATGTCATGGAGAAATTGAATAGTAATCCATTGAGTTAGATAGCTCACACAATTTGAGTTCTTGTATGGTACTTTCACCACACAACTGCTACTGAACTTTAGGAGAGGAACTAGGGAAAATGGCAAGACAAAAGCTAGGATGATCTGCAAGATGAAGAAAAATTATCAGAATTCCATACCGCTACTAATATTGATTATTCTTGTATGACGAGAAGATGGTTATCAGAGAAGTTACAGCAGATATGTTGATGAGTTGTCGAATGTAAGGGGCACCACCAACACTGCAAATTATCAAACTAGGTATGACGGTGAAACAGGGAGCAATCATAAAAATGATGCATTTCCTCATCCCGGAGAAACCCTGTACCAAATGAAGATGGCAAAAGTTTTTTACTCCATAAATTTGGGAGCAAAAGGAGAATGATATTTTTCAATTGTCATTCAAAAAATTTGAAGGACATAGATTATATTTTTAATAAAAAAATTACACTTAAACAGGAAACACAATTCACAATATGAGTTCATTCATGACAGATTTGAACAATTAATAAACTCTCTTTTGTTTCTGTAAAAATCGATTTATTTGATGATGGTTAATTCTGGTAAAACAAAGTGCATGACATGCATATGTGTTCGGTCATAATACACTAATTTCTAGTATACGTGATTTACTGTTAACCAGTTTCGATGTTGACATAGTGTTGTGCACAATATAATAAGGGAACCATTAGGCGATGTTTGGTTTAGCTTCTACAAAGTGTTTCTACTGTCAAAAAGTGGAACACCAACCAAATGGGTGGAATCTGAGGCTACACTTTGCAGAAGTTGCTACTGTCACGTAGTACAATTTTCGCAACACCTTACATCCTGCTTTTGGCTTTTCCAAATGGGTTGATATAGAGAGATTGTAACACCCCGCGTCCAAAACTGCTTATATGGCCCAGCTCCGCACATGAAACAGGTTTGTATACATGTAACACCTCTCTTACACTTTCGTCCTCGCTTCGTGTAAAAGGGTTAACCCAGAAGTGCTACGTTTGGAACAACAAGGATTATAAGCTGGCCCTCACCCTCCAAAACTTTCAAGGTGGTACTAAACCCACCAACCACAACCACACATTAGCTATTTGGGCCACATGGACCAACTTCACAACTACTACAGGCTACTAATGGGCTGACGTGTTACAGAGATATTTTATAGTTGTTTTAAGGGAGATAGAGAGAGGGGGTAGGTTTCATAGCCATGTCTGGATACATATTTTGTGTGACCGCACTGTGTGGTAGCGGAGCCACAGGACAAGAAATTGGGCTTCCCATTCATTCTTGTGGTGGGGGAGTCTTGCATAGTGAAAATTAAAGAATCATTGATTGATATTGTGATGCGTTTGGCACGATTTTTTTTAATTCTCACAGTGGGGCGGCCAAGAATCCGATTTTAATCGGTTCCAAATAGGGACATAGTTGTTTCAACCAAACAACTTATAGCTTTTCCATAACAAAGCTCACAACAGCTTTTCCTTATCTCACAGCTGCACCAAACAGACCCTTAATGTCATGTTGCATAATCCCATGGGCCAAAGTCAACCCAACAAGTTGCCGACCTAACCCCATATATAGCTGAAGCAGCAGCCTGGTTCTATGCCAGTCATAGGGCATGTGGTTGGCCATACTAAGGCTATCCACCACACGCCATCCACATCTATAGATCATGTCGTTAAAATGCTTGAACTTATTAAGTGATAGTAAATTAAATTAACTTTTTCACTAAATAAAAAAAGGATATGGACTTGAGTAATAAGATTAATTAAGCAGCGAAGAGGTTTATAAGATTATTCCTCCACTCCCACTCGCTCTGTCTTTCTCCCCCTAAGGCTATTGGCACCTCCTATCTATGAGGCTATGACACTGGACACCATGGACTAGCCTCACAACATGCATATTGCCTTCGACCATCATAGAATCCATGCACATATGGGTTTTATTTTTTAGTTTCCTCTGACGCCTATCTTATGTAGCTGACCCTTCCATATATAATATAAGAATTAGTATAATATGAGGTAAATGTATCTCTCTATGCACAATACCAGGAACTGACATCCCCTGTAGTCATCCATTATAAGTTACCTGCATAATGTATTGTCCAGAATAGCTGGTAGTCACTGTGTTACTCTGACCAGAAGCTAATAATGCCAAGCCGTATATTTTTGAAGTTGATCTGCCAAACATATTCTGCACATAAAAATTTGATAATGTGTTAAAAGAATATAAAAATAGTAAAGATTCATATGGGATTTTTTTTGTCTTCCTTGGTGTTCTACTGTCAAAAAGTTTAGCTTAATTTGTTACTTTATATGTGTCATGTGCGGGCGCAAATACAGCCGGCGCAGAAGAGCCCGCGATGTCCGTAGGGACGCTGAGCGCGCGGCCATGAGCCAGGAGGGACAGGCGCGCACGACCAGGAGCCAGGAGGGGCAGGCGAGTGGCTAGGAGGAAAGCTAGGTGGCTGTTGCCTTGTGTGGTTGGTGGTTGTTTCCTTGTTAGGCTGATCCTAGAATTAAGGAGAGCTTTCTCCATTTGATTAGGCCAAGGGCCATATATGCTGTACGTGAGAACCATTTTGGATTAAGCAGTAAAGTTATCCCTAACCTCCCTATCTCTCTACAAGCCGACGGCTGAGGGGCATAACCTCGCCGGCGTGACGGACGGCGGCTACGAACTGCGTAGCCGAGGTCCGGCCAGTCAGGGGTTCGAGGCCCTTGACAATATGCTACAGATGTTTTACATAACAGATATATGTTCCAATGGACCTGAATTATGCATGGCTAGCACTGAAAAGAACACGAAGGCAAATTTATTTGGGTGATAAAAGGAGCCTAGACGATTGAGAGGAGTATATGGACAAAAGGGAAAATATACAAAAGCCGATGAGAACATTTTTCATTTGGTTCATGGCAGGGGTTAATTGGTAGCAATGAAAAGGTATAATAAGTTTTATAGTTGCAATGTGCTTGGTTACTGTTATTAATATATAATATAGACCAATGCTAAATAACTAACATTCTTCTCTATGGCTAAAGTCTACAACAAATCCTGCACAATATAATGTTGGGGTAAGTACTAACTTATATTAGTTTCACGAAAAAATTACTAACCTTTAATAATATTGATGCCGAGTTCAGTGTAAGACCACTACATGCATTGATGTTGTCAATCAGCTGAGTATTGGCACATATCGTCCCCGTAGTTGACACAATTGCTACATTTACAAGTAGCACAAGGAGCATAGCAAATGCATTCTCAATCAAGAAGAACGTTGAAGTGTCCTGGATAAATAAGGGCCAAATTAAACTGTAATTGGAATTTCAAATATAAATGTTTTGCAGAAGAAACTCAAACAAGTGATATTTAACTATCTGTAAATTTATCCTTGTTATTTGTAGTACACAATTCTTTGTGAGGCATCACGTGCAATGATCTAAACTTTAATGCACCATGTACTTCCATTATAAATTGCTAATAATTGCATAATTTTCCTTCTTACGATCCTTAATGCATAAACATCAACCTCAAAATTGTTTATGAATTTGTTAACATGCTGCATGACCTTCTTAGATTCCAAATTTAACTTGAGTAGCAATGCTCTAATCATTGAAAGTGAATCATTATGAATATTGGTCACTTACCTTGAATCCTTTTGGAGAAGGTGATGTTTTTCTTGATACCACCAATGAGGAATGCAGGAAGAGATTGTGCCTAATATCAGAAAGTAGTGAGAGATGTATATTTGATACTCCCTCAATGCCAAAGTACATGTCACTATAGCAATTTTAAGACAGATTTGTGCTAAAGGAAATTTACCTAGGTGACCTAATTATTGTAGTGATACTATATTTTTTGTTGCACTAAGAAATGGGAAAGGTTGTAATCTTTCCCAGTTCGCGTATGTATGAGGGATTGAATGAATGCTGATAGCTTGATTTGTTGTCCATAAGCTACAATGACAAGATTGTGGGATAAATTTTGAATCTGTGACATAGTTGGAACAGAGCGACTATTTCACAAAAAGATCCTAATCCAAAATTGTATATACTTACGGCACAATGAGGACGCTAAATAGTGCAATTGCATCTGACATGGCATAAGCCCCTCGCAATCTTGGGATAAATAGGCCTTCAATTACCTCACCCATAGGAGGATTGACACTACTAAGTTCAACGAAGAAGCAAACGGTGATAAGGAGCATAAAAATAACTCCTATGAGCTCCATTTTCCTAACCTTCAAGAAAAAAAAAAGAAAGCATGGTTTGCATGTCAGTTATATGCTAACCAAAGTTGAAGCACTATATATGTTACAGTTTAGTCACCGGAATTTTTTGTGCTACATAATTCTTCTCATATTTATACCCTCATTATTTGACCTCCATAATAGACAATATTCCTTTTCCTTTTTAGAAGTGAAATGGAAAGAATTATATAAATAGACACATACCCATATCATTTCCTGAAAGTATCTTGTGAGCTTTTCTTAGTTAAATGAAAATACATATGATATTTATCAGACATAGGTGGTGACAGACTATATTAATTACTTGTATATTTTGTGATGACATGAGAATCTTACCCCATAGGTCTGTAAAGCTAGAAGCAGGAAAGTGCTTGCTCCACATATGAGAACACCAGCCAAAAAAGGGATGTTGAACAATATGTTGTATGCCAAAGCTGTTCCTAAAACTATACAATGATAAAAAAGATGCTGCAATGAGTGCTCACAATGGTATACGTACAAAACTTACATTTGTTTTATAGCATTATTTTTTAGTATAAAATACCATTTGAACTGTTGCAAATGATTTTGCAAGTACTCAAATGACAGGGCAATGTGCTGCTGAATCAACATGGTAAATATTGATGATGTGGCCCGTGTGTGGATGTGGTGAGGTATCACCCAAGAAGTTTAAGTTGCAAGCTTTCTGGTGCCATTGCCAGTGAACAGTAGCTATGCTAATATTGAGTCTAGTTCATCCGTGTTTACCACATGGATCCAACTCATATATATAGTGTTCAATGACGTGCTTTAGTTTTCACACATTACACAAGATAAAAGGTGGTGTGCTTTAGTTGTTGCCTAGCATTACTTAGTACAGAAAGTGACAGGCTAAAGCTCGTCACCTTGGCCAGTCATTAGTGACGAGTCATAGGTGATAGCAAAATGCCCTTCACCATTATTCATCCGTGTTTACCACATGGATCCAACTCATATATATAGTGTTCAATGACGTGCTTTAGTTTTCACACATTACACAAGATAAAAGGTGGTGTGCTTTAGTTGTTGCCTAGCATTACTTAGTACAGAAAGTGACAGGCTAAAGCTCGTCACCTTGGCCAGTCATTAGTGACGAGTCATAGGTGATAGCAAAATGCCCATCACCATTACTTTTTATTGCTTGCCAGTATTGATTTGTTTTCATGTCGTGATCATAAAAATATGGATATATTTTCCTTGTCAACCACATGATGTTTTTCATCAAGTATCTTAAAAGAGGAAACCATGTGTTTTTAGAGCCCTTCCTCTATGGCTAATATGGAACTATAGCACATCTATAGTTGATTCCTATTTTGTATTAATAGGCAGGAATTACTGCCCCAAAAGCCCAAACCACCCTACAGATGCACTTTGGGAATCAATATTATGTCTTCAAGAGTTTACTACACCTAATTGCTCTTAAATTTTTTTCGTACATTCATAGCAGCCAAACTAGGGAGAAATAATGAACAAAAGGAAAATCAATACCTCCTGGTATAGTGGCAGCAATCACGCCAACTTCAATGAGCAACCAAAGGCCATACTTCACATACTTTGGGTATTCATGCATGCACATCTCAGCAAGATTCCTTCCTGTTGTAGTTACATTGAAATTAAGATGGTATTTGCTACTATATACGATAACAATAAAAAACTTGTGAATTTTAAAATTCATGAGAATTTTATTTCTTTTATCAAAGTTGAAATGTTCAAAATTCTTTGATCAATAAAAGTTGGCCAAAAAATAACAAAGACATTTCATGATTCATTTTGGTGGCACAGGGAGTTTCATTGTCTACAGTCTACACCCATGGAACCTAGGGGATATATCCAAGGTGAAGCACTAGTGAAGTATATAATACTTTCAAATGGACCTAAGAAGGTTTTGGATGCATTATGTACAACCATCAACCTATGGGATGCATTTTCATATGCAGCAACAAAGAAATAAATTTTCAATAAAAGAACTATTTCTAATAACAAAAGTTAATACCAAATAGTACTATATGCACAGATACAGGCTTTACAAACATTTTGTTCAGGCTATGGGGTCGGGTATACTGATCCAACAAGTAGAATGTTTAATTATAATTCAAACTAATTTAGGTTGAGTCACGAGAATGGCTGAATTTCGAAGATGTAAACTATCACTCAAATTAGGAACTAATTCAATTTTGCTGCCAAATTCTATTAGTAGATACTTGTCATTCGTCAAATATTTCTACATTCATAATAACCAACTTGATAGAATAGGCTCACCTGTAATGATGCCCAGTTTTGCTGCCAAAGATTGTATGACCAATACGAAAAAGAACCCAAAGAATAGAACCCATAATAACTGGAAGAAAAAACATGTTTAGTTCTAATTCTTATAGAAGGAAATTATGTAGGAATGAAATGTCATAAGCTGTTCCCATTAGTGAAAACAAAAAACTGACAAATTGAAGTATAGTTGGGAGTTCTACCTCATATTTGTGAATTGATCCAGCCTGCAAATCAGTTTGCACTGTTCCAAATATACAGCCCAATCAAACAAAAATATTGATAAAGGCAAATGAATAAGTCCTTCTTTTGGATATACTAGCTAACATTATTGTAGACAAAAGACCTTAGCCTGGCTGTTATAGAAAACTTGAATGAAGTGTAACATGAGCACAACATTTTTAAAAATTTGACCAGTACACAGTCACAAGTTCAACTAGTGCTATAACCAAAACAGCTCCAAACAGCTAGACAAAAACGTCATCACAACGAAGCTAGCATGGAGCATAAATAGAGATATTGGTGAGGTCTGATCAAAGGAAAGATAAGAGAGAGAGAGAGAGAGAGAGAGAGAGAGAGAGAGAGAGAGAGAGAGAGAGAGAGAGAGAGAGAGTATAATAGATATTATTACCATTGCTCGGGTCAAGGTAGGCCAAGGAAATAAGGAAACCAGGTCCAGCATGTGCTAGAAATCTCTTCCATGTTGGTGTCTGCTAAAAACATAGTGGTAAGGGAAAACTATAACATATATTTAAATAAATTGACTCCGTAGCATTATGCATTATGTTGAAACTATGCTGCTAAAATATAACTCATCCGAAGATGTAATCTGACAAGGGCCAGATGTCGTAAACAAAGCAGGAGTTATTTGGGCAATGTCACAACTAACTTGGATGGTATATTTTGTCAAGAACAGTGGCACATAACAGTATAGAGACAACATTGCCTTAATTAAATGATGAGGCAATACTTATAGGAATTATTCAAAACAATATGGAAAAATACTTTAGGGTTCCTAAATAAAGAATCCATCACCCAACATATCGTACCATAATATATAATTAGAATGAAAAAACTAACTTTTTTAGTACATATACTATTCCATCCTGGAATTAAATCATATAATGTGGTGACTAGTCTAGACTTAAAACTGGGTAGACAGGTATCACCGCAATGATCATAACTAAATTGGCCATGCTTAGGAGAATATCCACATTGTATATAATCCCCTTTAACCCAGTAAATTAAGTAAACCTATTTGTCGGACGAATTCAGTGTCTACATCAAGACAACACCCATTCCATGTGTTAAAAGGAGAATGTGAAAATTCAGCATCTCTAGCTGCATCATCTTGCCACCCTCGTCTTTGAATATACAAACTTTTTTAGGGAATGTGATTGTATTGCTCATTAAAATCACTTAAGATCATGTGTTCTACAATCAAGTTCTCTGTGTACCATACCTTTGAGCAACATGTTGAAGTTTTTACTTTTGTCGTCACAAATAATGAAAAATGCATTGCTTCTTCAGCAAAGGCGGGCACAAACCAATACCTACCCAAGGAAATAAAGTTTCAGTTCTATCCCCAAATGGAATTTTGGTCCACAAACTATAAAAGTGAAGTTATGGTCTTACCTACCTAGCCTCCTAGACTAGGACTACTTGCTAAATAATCATATCATCATCTACCTCGATTGGTGCCTCCATCAGTGACTTCCATAGTACATGAGCCAACAATCTTCCACGAACTCTTGCTGCTAGAAAATTTCCTCATTACTTCTAGTTAAAAAACATTTTTCATTCAATTTTATGAACTACCAAAATGATTTGTCGACAATGCAAATCCATGTGTCTTTTCACAAATCATAGGTCACATGATTTTTCTCTCATGCAATTTATGGACCTGAACCCACAATTTTAGTATTCATATGTTACATGCCCTTATCAATGACAAACCTATAGGTCTACTTGATAGTGATAACTTTGTACATAATTTAACTTCATTCAAATATATTTGGAAAATGGCCTAATTCAATCACATCCCTGCCACCCAACTTTTCACTAAGGCTCACTTAGTTCCTAAAGCATCAAACTTGCCACTCAAGTCCTCTAACTGTTTCTTTGGGCCAAAGTATACATATGGTGATGTGGGGCCCCATCTGTCACACGATCACCCTCCGAATAAGCATTATACATAGAATTTGTCCACTCAACCCAGATTTTCCTATGATTAGCCAACATCTTGTTGCTCTCATTTGGTCCATTCCCATCCTGGCTACACCTCATTCCTAAGGTTTACTACAATGATGTTTGCAGCTTGCCAAAACCTTAGGGCCTCACCATTGGCTAGGCATACCATGTGGCATTCCTCATCACCTTAGACAAAGCTAGATGTATTAAATGGAGAGTTACAATGTATATGACCCGAACCCCAAGTGAAATGGCAGATTTTGTTACATGGTTATACAATTTGATTTGTTTTCTTTTGATAATTGGACTGTTCTTGGAGATTTTAATTTCTTTCGGTCGCTTATTGAACATAACAAGCCTGGTGGGAGTGCAAGTGACATGATGCTATTAAATGGTTTAATTCAGTATTTGGTTTTAGCATATTTTCCTTTTCAAGGGAGAAAGTATACTAGGAACAATATGCAAGATGATCCTCTACTGGAGAACTTAACTGGGTTTCTACTTCATCTTTGCAGACCCTAACTTATCCTTACACCTCTATCCTACCTACCATAGGGTTGTAGCCTAGTGTTACAACAACCTCAGTAGCACATAAGGTCCTGGGTTCAATCCCTGTGGGAGCGAATATTCCAGGATTTAATGGCTATGTGCTTTCAGAGGTAGGCGATATTCCCGTCAACAATGAGCTGTCTGTGGTGACTTCGTCAATATTTGACCCAGTCTTTGAAGGTGCTCATAGGGGTAGGGTTTGTATGCGTGCGTTCATAGGGGTGAGTGTGCAAGCATTGCAAGCATTTGCATGTGTAATCTCAAAAAAACCTCTATCCTACCTTTGTTGAGGCCCATTTCTTATCATATTCCCTAAGTGATACAAAAAAAACTCAACCTGTGGGGGTAAGACAGCCCTTGGGTATTGCATTAAGAAGAACACCTCCTCACACAGTCGAGAAAACCCACAAATTTGCCTAATGCAAAGGAGCACACCCTATCAATGAACTGTTGAGAAAAATATTGTGAAAGCATGTATGAAGACTGCTGAACGATAGCCAGCAGGCTTAGATTACTTGATAATAGAATTACAGAGGGGATTACAGTTATATGAGAGAGGAGGATGGCCCAAGGGGCCAGCCGAGTCTGAACACGACTCAAGAGGCCAGCTGGGTGAGAACCCGGCACAGCAAGCTAGGCTAATCAAAGGCTAGATTACACAAGAAACTAGGAGATTATACTAAATAGCAATTATTTCTAACACCCCCCCGCAGTCGGAGCGTCGGTGGAACGGACGTTCAGACTGGAGCGAAAATCCATGAAGACGGAGGAGGGAAGGCCCTTGGTGAAGACGTCGGCGAACTGCGATGTGGTGGGTACATGTAGAACACGAACAGCACCCATGGCGACCCGTTCACGGACGAAGTGGAGGTCGATTTCCACGTGCTTGGTGCGCTGATGTTGCACGGGGTTGGAGGAGAGGTAAATGGCACTGACATTGTCGCAGTAGACAAGGCATGCGGAGTCCAGGGGATGATGAATCTCCTTGAGCAGCTGTCGCAGCCAAATGACTTCAGCAACGCCGTTGGCAACAGCCCGATATTCAGCCTCGGCGCTGGACCGGGAGACGGTGGGCTGCCGCTTGGAGGACCAGGAAATCAAGCTGTCCCCGAGGAAAACTGCATAGCCACAGGTGGAGCGACGGGTGTCCGGGCAGCCTGCCCAATCAGCGTCAGTGTACACACGAAGCTGTGTTGGGGCTGTGCGGGGGATGACCAGTCCATGACCAAGAGAGCCCTGGAGATAGCGAAGAATCCTTTTGGCAGCAATAAGATGAACTTCACATGGGGCATGCATATGAAGGCATACTTGTTGAACAGCGTAAGCAATGTCCGGCCTAGTGAACGTGAGGTACTGGAGGGCGCCCACCAGGCTGCGGTAGCTGGTGGGGTCAGCAACAGGAGGGCCGGCATCAGCAGGAATCTTTGCACAAGTGTCAACTGGGGTGGAGCAAGGCTTGCAATCACTCATGCCATGGCGAGCGAGGATGTCCAGTATGTATTGGCGCTGCGAGAGGATGACTGAATCCTTGTGGCGCTGAACTGAAATGCCAAGGAAGTGATGCAGAGGGCCGAGATCCGTCATGGCGAACTCCTTTTTCAATGCAGCGATAACATGGTGAAGGAGCTGCTGTGATGATGCTGTGAGGACAATATCGTCCACATATAAGAGCAAGAAGACAGTCTCTGTACCGTGGCTGTATATGAAGAGAGAAGTGTCGGACTTGGCTTCAGTGAACCCCAGAGAGACCAAAAAAGAAGCGAACCGGCTGTACCAGGCCCGCGGGGCTTGCTTTAATCCGTAGAGGGATTTATTTAGCCGGCAGACATGCTCTGGCAGGGTAGGATCAGCAAACCCGGTAGGCTGAGAGCAGTAGACGGTCTCTGAAAGTGTGCCGTGCAGGAAAGCATTCTTCACATCAAGTTGATGAATGGGCCAATCCTTGGAGTGTGCTAGTGTGATGACTGTTCGAACAGTGGCTGGCTTGACAACATGACTAAAAGTTTCGTCATAATCAACACCGGGGCGTTGAGTGAATCCCCGAAGTACCCAACGAGCCTTGTAGCGTTCCAATGAGCCATCAGCATTGAACTTGTGCTTGAAAATCCATTTCCCAGTAACCACGTTTGCCTTGGCAGGACGTGGGACAAGATCCCAAGTGTGGTTGGCCTGAAGTGCTGCATATTCGTCTTCCATGGCCTGGCGCCAATGAGGATCAGCAAGAGCATCACGGCAGGATCGCGGGAGTGGAGAGAGGGCCTCAGCATGTAGAGCGAGGCGAGGCTGCCGGTACCCTGTTTTTCCACGGGTCGCCATATTATGGGAGTTGGCGACCGGCGGAATGGAGACAGCACCACCCGGGATCGAAGAGTCGCTCTTGACATAGCGCGGTGGAGACGGGATCATGCTGGACCGTCGAGTAGAGGCCCCTGCCGGGCGTTCAAGGACCGGGGCAGGGACAGGAGCACGCCTGCTGTAGACGTGAATGATGGGCGGCTTCTGAGGAGGAGCCCCACCGGACACGGTCGGCTGTGCTGGAGAGGAGGGCGCCTAGTCAGGGGCCCCTTGAGACATGGGTGCCTGAACAGGGGACCCCCTCGGAGGCGTCGACGGTAGAGGGTGGAAACCGGGGGGGGTCCTGGGCGCCAGTGTGGCGGTGCGGGCCAGCGCCCGGGGAGGTGGTGGCCGGGGGCCAGCAGCTCCAGAAGTACCTGCAGGAAGAGGAGACACTGGGAGAGCGTCGTCGTCAGTTAGAAAATCGAGTTCCTGCGGAGGTGGGGAGGGCCGGCTGTGGGAAAAGGGAAAGGTTGACTCGTCGAAGACAACGTGGCGAGAAATGATGACCCGGTTAGTGGCGAGGTCAAGACACCGGTAGCCCTTGTGATCCGGTGGATAGCCAAGGAAAGCACAGAGAGTAGAGCGAGGGGCAAGCTTGTGAGGAGCGGTCGCAGAAAGGTTGGGATAGCAGGTGCACCCAAACGCTCGAAGATCATGATAGGAGGGGAGGCGGCCATAGAGGGCGAAGAAGGGGGTGCTCATGTTTAGAGTTTTGGTTGGGAGGCGGTTGAGAATATAGGTGGCAGTGGCAAGAGCATCAGCCCAGTAGACAGGAGGCATGGAAGCCTGGAAGAGGAGGGTGCGGGTGATGTTGTTGACGGTGCGGATCATGCGCTCGGCTTTCCCGTTTTGCTGGGAGGTATAGGGGCACGACAGGCGAAGGGTGGTGCCGTGAGCAAGGAAGAAAGCGCGGGAGGCAGAGTTGTCGAATTCGCGACCGTTGTCACATTGGACTGATTTAACAGTGCAACCGTATTGTGTAGACACATGAGCAAAGAAATGGGCAATAGTGGGAAAAGCATCAGACTTGACACGAAGAGGAAAAGTCCATAGAAAATGGGAGCAATCATCAAGAATGACTAAATAATATTTGAAACCAGAGACACTAATAGTAGGAGATGTCCACAGGTCACAATGAATTAAGTCGAAATTCTTGGAGGCTCTAGACATAGAAGTAGCAAAAGGAAGGCGAGTATGACGCCCAAGCTGACAAGCATGGCAGAGGGAGTCGTCTTCAGGTTTGCTGCAGACAATGGAGGAAGTCCGAGCGAGGTTCTGAAGAGTTGCCTTGCCAGGGTGCCCAAGGCGCCGGTGCCAAGTAGTCGGAGAAGGAGTGGCGATGAGAGCGCACGGCCCAGCAGTTGATGACGACAACTGTAGAGTGTAGAGGGGCCCTGTGCTGTCACATCTGAGAAGGGTGTTCATGGTACGGAGATCCTTTACAGAGACACCAAGAGGGTCAAATTCAACAGAAACGAGATTATTAGTAGTAAATTTTCAAACAGAAAGGAGATTTCTAATGATGTCAGGGGCTACAAGGACATTATCGAGGCGAAAGGGGCCGGGAAGGACAGAATAACCGGTGCCAACAACGGGAAGAGTGGCACCGTTGCCCACGATAATGGAGGAAGGAAAAACAGAGGAGGGTGATGCGGTGACCATACCAGGGCTGGCAGTGATATGGGAGGAGGCACCCGAGTCGATCACCCAGTCGGAGGAACTTGGCGGCGAGGTGAGGGAGACGGTGCTGAAGGCGCTGGCGAGGCCCTCCGGCGACCATGGCATCCAAGCGGGAGGTGCCTGCGGGTAGTAGGTCCCGGAGCCTGGCGGTGGAGCGAAGTATGCAGGGGGCGCCCCGGCCATCAGAGCCTGCTGTGGAGGAGCGGGCTGGACAGCACGTGGCGGAGGGCCACGAACCCCACCGGCGGTGGACCCTGGCCACATGTGGATGGAGCCAGTCCACGGATTGAGGAACGACGGCCATTGTTGTGGAGGAGTGGCCGAGGGGGTGCTGCCGTGCGCACCACCCAGAGAACCACCAGAGCCGCGTCCACCGCGGCGGCGTCTGCCGCGGGAGTTGTTGAAGGGCTGCCCAGCGGCAGTCTGTCCAGCAGCAGCCCCGCGGGTGTTGTTGAAGACCTGCCCAGTAGCAGTTTGTGCAGCAGCTGCCTGAGGACGAGGCGGTGCAAGGGACGTCGGGGTGGGTGCCTTGGTGGAGTTGGTGGCGGTGACGAGGGCCGAAGGAGGGACGGAATGCGTCCCCATGTTGAGCTCAGCCAACCGGAGGTCAGCACGAATGTCAGCGAAGGGTGGGAACGGCTTCTGTCGGGTGATGAGTTGGGACATGAACTGAAACCGTTCATTGAGGCCCCGCAGGACGTTGAGCACCAGAGTGCGGTCCTGGACAGGCTCGCCAAGGTCGGCCAGGGCATCGGCCATGCTTTTCATCTTGCGGCAATAGTCGTCGACGGAGAGAGCACCTTGACAGAGGGTGCGAAACTCGGAGTCGAGGAGCATGGCGCGAGATTCGCGGTTGTTGAGGAACTGCTGCTCAAGGCCGAGCCAGGCCTCTCGGGCAGTGGGGGCGTTGTGCTCGTGGATGACGTCCAGGAGGTCGGCGGAGATGGTGTTGAAAATCCAAGACAGGACAACACAGTCCATGCGCGACCATGCCGGATCGTAGGGGCGGGGAGTGTTGCTGAGGACGTGCTCCTTCAACGCGAAGCGGCCGAGGATGAGGAGAACATAGCCACGCCATTTGGAGTAGTTGGAGGCTTGAAGATCAAGAACTATAGGGATTAAGTTCCTAATGTTCTGGACTGCAGCCGCCTGACTATGGAGGCGGGCAACAGCCTCTGCTTCAGAGGAGGCAGAGTAGGTGTCGTCGTCGTCCTCTTCGCCCGGGAACTCGGTGCGGACGCGAGTCCGGAGGGCCGCAGCCTGCTGCTCCAGGGCGTCAGCCGCCGCGCGCTCCTTGTCAAGTGCGTCGGCGGCAGCGCGGACGCGCTCCTGGGCGTCGGCGGCGGACTTGAGGAGGGTGGCCTCCTCCTCGAGCTGCTGGCTGCGCTCGGAGTTGGTGGAGCGCAGGGAGGAGGCCTCGTCTTCCAGGCGCTTGGCCGCCAAGAGAGCTTCATCACGAAGCTTGGCCGCAGTAGCCGCGGTGGAGGAGCCCGAGGCGGCCATGAGCACTTGCAGCGATGGCAGGGAGGTGCGCGGGCGCGCACGGAGGATCGCGCGGTGGTGGGCGCGCGCGCGGAGAATCGCGCAGCGGCGGCGGGCGAGAAGAATCGCGCGGCTGAGCGCGCGAGGAGGGAGCGGAAGCGATTGGATCGGTTGTTTTAGTCTGATACCATGCTGAACGATAGCCAGCAGGCTTAGATTACTTGATAATAGAATTACAGAGGGGATTACAGTTATATGAGAGAGGAGGATGGCCCAAGGGGCCAGCCGAGTCTGAACACGACTCAAGAGGCCAGCTGGGTGAGAACCCGGCACAGCAAGCTAGGCTAATCAAAGGCTAGATTACACAAGAAACTAGGAGATTATACTAAATAGCAATTATTTCTAACAAAGACACTTGCGAATAAATGAATACTATATTCCTAACTTCTCATCTGATCGATTACAAGCTTTTGATGAGGGCAATCCAAATTGCAACAGTTGTATGTGAATAGGTTGCTCATCACAATGGAAATGATATGATATAGTCCAAGTGGTTGGAACGTATGTTAATTATGCTTCCATTCATGGTCTCATATTTTGTTTGTTGACAACACTAACTAGTTTTGTATCATAATTTGACCTATGCTGCGTGTAACTTCCAAGCAGCCATTCTAAATCAAGTCATGGAGCAACTCAGGTGCATGATGAAGACATGACACCTATGGATACGTCCAGGAAAGTTAAACACAAGGTGAGGTCGTTCCTATGTTTGCACAACAACATAAGTAAACATTTGTTGCAACCTAATGTTGACACATTCAATGTGTTCAGGGAACAATTTGAGGATACTAGAAACCTTGGAGAGACTTCTTACATGACCTCTAAAGCTCATAGGATGTCAAATACACCATGCCCAAGATTTTTCTTGGGGTGCAAGACCATCAAAGCAGAACATTCAGTTCGTTGGCAGCCCAGCAATACTTCATTGGGAAGATTATAACACATCCATTCGGAGTACGATTGAGGTCAATGAGAACCTAATGGAAAGTTTGTTTGATCAGCATTCAAATAGATCTGGTCCCCTCAATATCATGTCAGCAAGGGCTTCAAATCATTATGACAAGTTGATGTTGTTTCTGTTGCGACATCATCTTGGGCTTGATATTCACCCTTGGGACCTTAGCCCAAGTTGGAGCACGCCCCAATCATGTGGAGAACACCTCAAATATGCCCAAGGACGACCTCCTCTTTGGCACCACCTTAGGAGGATAGCATGGGTGTCCAAGTCAAGTTGGAGGAGGCCCAATACATATCAAGTTCGAGTCCATCTTGGCCTCCAATAGCTCGGACTAAAACAGATGCCTAGCAAGTGGATTCAAGAGTCAAAGAGGATATTGAGCAAAGGAAGAGGGCATTAACTTGGAGGGGGTAATCAGCAAAGAAAATATGTAATCGCTTTCCTAGCTTATCGCTTATTTTCTCTCCGAGTTGGGCGTGCCCCTCCACTTGTACATAAAGTTCTATTTCCTCTCTTAATTGAAAGGCAGAGCTCCTGCCATTGTGTTAAAAAACAGATGCCTAGGATGTATATAGACTCTTTATTTTGGTTTCACATCAAAATTCCACCAGAGTCAATAGGAAACGTCAGAACAAGTCAATGTCCACAATCTGCTAGAGTGTTGCAACACTGCCATTTAGTCCGATGGGTCGTGTATCGTCTTAGAGGCCAATAGAGGGCACTTCCAGAGGTTGAGCACGCCCCTTACATGATATATTTAGTAGCCATCACTAAAGTTAGGCTTTGGATATTACTTTAGATCAATCTATATTTGAATAGTCACAATCATCGGTTTGTGAAACCCCACACTCAAGAGCTTAATCATACATCTGCAATTGTCACTTTACTTGAGCTGTGTTTTATCTTGTTCTTGGTTGTGTTCTTCCATTCGCTGCAAGGATTAGCCTTCTTGGTGAAGTCAACCGGATTGTGACACGATTGATAATCAGAGGAGACATGGTGCTACAAGATGCAGGGTTCGGGTCGTGTGATTTGAAGCCGGATCGGTGTGTCGCATCTCTGACAAATCGATCGTTACCTCCACCTGATGAAAGACTGGGACCCTATTTCCATCAGTACCGCTAGTACTATGTGGGTTCAAGATCCACCTCACATGGAATGCACGGTAATTTGCATTTTGCTTTAGATTATATTTACAATCCCGCCAAATTCTTCCATCTTTGGTACACCTTGTCCTCGGACTGGTGAAGCTTAATTCATTCATTGAAGTACTTAAATGATGTGCTTGGTTACACAAAGATATGTTCACTACATGGGCTATGTCATAGCAAGTAACAACTAATAGTAGTGGGTGTGCTCCACTAGTTAAGAGATTTTTGTTTCATGCTTTTCCAATTATGTATACATGGCTTTGTAACTATGATGTATTCATTATCGAATCTTATGAGATATACAATGGCAGTGAGTCAATCAGTATATGTTATACGTTACTGATTATAACAAATATAAAATGTTGGTCAGCAAATTCTATTTAAATGTAATAAAAATGTATGTAAAAATGAGAAAATGAAAGCTACTTCTGGTTCAAGTAATTGACCTGGCAGTGACCTTACAAGCTATCACTATCGGGTAAAAGTTAAACCTGGCACCAGTTAAATGTTCTATACCTGGGGTACTAAACTGACACTGATAGACGAGACCCAGCATTGCCATTTCGAGCAGTGATGCTAAATTTTTTTTTGAAAGTTCACTGGGGGGGTGAACTAATCCCACCTGAATTTCATTACCACAAATTCCGACAAAAGCCAATAATGATAGTTACATTGTTGGGCCATGAGCCTAGAGTTACAAAAGCAAAATGGCGATAAAGAGAGCACCAAAAACACCACATAGAAAGGAAAAACAAACAACCATCACCAACCGCCATAGGGACAAGCAAAGCCACAACCCCCACAACAGAGACATGTCGATGGCTGTCGAACATTGTACCACCAGCAAGCAAAACTCCAAAGAACTCCATTCCAGAGGCGACTATAAGGCACTGAGTCAAGATAACGAATGACAGTCGTGATGTACATCTTCTATGGAGATCATCCGGCGCCTTCCACCTACGCCCCTGGAGGGAGGAAGCCTCAAGGATTGGAGGACCGTCGATTGGAGAGCGAGGAGATATATCCAAGAGAGGGGATTGTGGTCCTGCTAACCCGGCCTATGGTGAGAAGATGCACCAAGGAACCTAGAGGACATCAAAGCTAAGACACTGGCAGTAGACATCATTCAGCAACCAGCTTGTGCCCCAATTAGGAGGTGTGAGCAAAAGAAGGACCCTGTAGAAGAGATGTCATTAAGCCCAAGGTGACCCTCCATGGCGACGCTTGCAAGTAGGATGCAACGTCAATGATGCCACTGCCATCGGCCCTAGAGAATTGGAGCTAGGTTTTCACCCGGAGATATCCTATAGCTACATGGGTGGAGAGGCTGTATCAACGCCTCCAAGGAGTTTAACAGCGCCCAAAGGGTGTCACTGTCGATGGCACCGACAACTCGGCCATGGCTTTCGCCTAGGCTCCTAAACCCATAAACTATAGGTTGCCTTATTAGACTATGAGACCATGGCTCGACGGCATGCCCACGCCCCCCACTACTTGAGCCCTTGGCAGCTCGCATAGGGCAGCAGGGAGCGTTGCGTTGGTCGATAGTACATGGCACGACGGCACGCCCACACCCCCCACTGCTTGAGCCCATGGTAACTCGCACAAGACCGCATGAACGTCGCGGTGGCACGCCATGCTGAACCGTGGTTGAGAGAACACAGAAGCAGGCTCGTGCCATGTCGGCCCATGGTCTGCATCACGACTGACGGAGACAGCCAGGTTCCCAAGCTTCGTCGCTACACCCTCACCGGCTGCAGAAGCTAACAGAAGAGCAGGAGGCGGCCGACAGGCGCTGGTCAGTCATAGCCGGCTGCAGCCGCCCCATGTGGCCATGGCACTAGCAGCCACCGGATCTGGCCGATCGCAGCCACTAGATCTCGCCACGGCACGGGCAGGCACCAGATCTGGCCGGCACGGGCAGGCGCGCGGCCTAGTCCGGCCGCCGCCAGCCCTAGCCCCAAGCGTGACGAGTCTTGAGCATGCGGAACGAGAGTGGCACAGAGGGTGGAGCCGCCAAATCCAGCCCCTAGGAGCCCGGATCCGACCAGCCGGCCATGACTCGTTGCCGAAGACGAATAGGGTAAGGTGGGGAGGTGTAGTAGTAAGGGGGATGGTGGGAGAGAGAGGAGGCGCTGTGGACGGCTCCTTTTTTCAGGGCCGCAGCGGGCTGCCGCCACCGCATGCCGAAGGGTGGCGACGGCCGCCGAGGGGGAGGTGGGGAGGGGGGCCTAGGCCGGCGTTGGCGTGGTCGCCCCCGACTCGCCCGTTGGGGGCACTCAGGGGAAGGGGAAGCTCTTCGCACTCTTGGACACAAGATTGTTGTGGTGTCGTGATGCTAAATTTAGACCCGACAGTGATGTAGGAACAAGTGATATGACACATTATTCAAAGAGATTGAAAATTTTGTTGGGACTTTCCCTAGAGTGGATGATATAAAATTGTAACGTATTTGGTCTTAGACAGAAAATTCATATTAATGGCATGTCGTCATTATATATGAACTTTTCCAATTTAGAGAGAAAATTCGAAGGCCCTCTTGGTCTCCCAAAAGAATTCGTTTACTCCAGTAGCACTAGTATCAACTTAAAATCCTTCGAATAATATATCGGTGATGCAACCACTGTGGGTCTGCTTGGTTACTTGTATAGAACTTGCATTGGATTAAGAGTTATGCAGTATATGCTACGCATGCACAAGCGAATGCAATTCATTGTTGTTTGGTTAGACTGCATTACTCTTTTGTATTGGTTGTGTCTGTTTGGTTGGATGTATGGTGGCAAACTGCATCAGTAATCTATGTTTGGTTGCACTATGCATCTGAAATGAACATTTGCAATTCATCGAACACCCTGGCTGCTGGAGCCCAGGTCGCCACTAGCCAACGAGAGCATGCAAGCTGTCTCCACACATACACACTCCAAATCTTTCTATGTATGCAACCGATCGACACAAGAACGAGATATAGAAAAAATTGAAAAGCGATCGAACCTGCTGGAGGCCTTCTTCCGCATCGCCTTCATGACCTGACGACGACGACGACGGCGACGCCCCGCCACCTACCGTGGCGGCCTCCATCTGTATCTCAATCTCGCCACCGCCATCGCTAGCTCCGACAGCCGCCTCCCTACGGCTGCCCGTCGTCCCACGCAGCTGGTCATCTCCTCTCTCCATCCTTCTCCCGGCTTCCTCCTCCATGGCTGCTGCTGCTGCTCGTCGCGAGTAGGTGGCGACCACGGAATGGCCGGATCGCGAGACTTGCGACTTTTTGGTTTTGGGGGTGTGCACTCCAAATAAACGCAGGTCAACTCTCCGCTATCTCCCTGTTGCGTCGGTAGTATACTACTCGAGAGAACGCTCGCTCACCTAACCAGTATATAAGTTAATGGTGGCCTAATCTACTAATAATGTAATGGCCTGATCTGGAGGGCTTTTGTTTGCGGCCACACGGCTCTACGCGTACGCAATGCCGTGAGTCGTCGCTTAAATTAAATGTGGAGTACTTGGCGATACGGATGCAGGGCGACGGCGACCTCCGACCTCGCTGATGGTCACCTAGCCTATCTAGTTGCACAATCAGCATCTTGATCGCGTCGCCGTGCCAGCCTTTCACATCTCGATCTCGATGGCAGCGCGTTGTTGGTTTCTGAAACTGTCGCCGAAGTGCGCGCGTACATGCAACATGCTGAGGTAGGTCATGGGCGGGTGTGCCGTGTGCATCTTCCGTCCCAAAGGAATAGAGCTAGCATGTTAGAGCTATCTCCAAGAGTATTTCTGTAATCTACTCTCTAAAATCGTTTTCTATACATCTTTATATTCTTCAATAGCTTTTCTATATCTTGTGCATAGTCTAAAGAGTCATTCTTGCCTCCATCTTTAGCTAGCGAGAAATTTGAAAGATAGGGTATCTATATTTGATATCCAATTGAATAGGTTGTTGGAGCGTTTTTTTTAACCCTATTCCTATAAATTAGAAAAGATATAAAGAGTCTCTGGGAGATGCTCTCACTATCTCCATCCAAAAAGAATACAAATATGGGTTGCGTGCCTGGTGAAGTAGTTCACATTTGACCAAGTTTCTAATGAATAGTATTTACATTTATAGCTCCAAATCAATTTATTATGAAAATACATTTTTTAATTAAACTAATGGTATTTATTTGATATTATAAATATTGATACTTTTATACCTATATAATTGATCAAATTTAAGATACTAACACATTGCACTATGCTAGAATTGTAGGACTTACCTGCGGGTAGTGTGGAGTAGCAAGGAAGCAGCAGGGACAGAGCTTTGAGAAGAAGAACAGGAGGTGGAAGAGTAGAGGGCACCTTGGAATTCAAGGGAAACTTCAAAAAACATCTTATATCCTCCATTCATCATCCCCAACCGCCCATTTCCCCACCGGCCTTCTCAGGCTGCTGGCAACCTCGCCATCCAACTTTTCTCTAAGGCTCACTTAGCTCCTTAAAGCATCAAACTTGCCACTCAAGTCTAACTACGTCTTTTAGGCCAAACTATCCAGTGATGTAGGGCACCATGTGTCACACGATCACCCTTTGAATAAGCATTATAAATAGAATTTGTCCACTCAACCCTGATTTTTTCCTATGATTAGCCAGCAACTTGTTGCTCCCATTTGGTCCATTCCCATATCCTTGTTGCACCTCATTCCTAAGGTTTACTACAATGGTGTTTGCTGCTTGCCAAAACCTTAGTGACTCACCATTGGCTAGGCATGCCATGTGGCATTCCTCATCACCTTAGATAAATCGAGATGTATTAGATGGAGAGTTACCAATGTATATGACCCTTCTTCCCCAAGTGAAAAGACAGATTTTGGTACATGGTTATACAATTTGATTTGTTTTCTTTTAATAATTGGATTGTTCTTATATAATTTAATTTTTTTTGGCCGTTATTGACCGTAACAAGCTTGGTGGGAGTGCAAGTGACATGATGTTATTCAATGATTTAATTCGGGATTTGGTTTTAGTATATGTTCATTTTAAGGGAGAAAGTATATTTGGAGCAATGTGGAAGATGGTCCTCTATTGGAGAACTTAACTAGGTTTTCACTTCATTTTTGTGGACCCTAACTCATCCTTACACCTCTATCCTACCTTTGTTGAGGCCCATTTCTTATCATATCCCCTAAGTGATAAAAATTGGATGATATTTTCCCAAGTCCGACGCCTTCAAGTTTGACAATTTCTAGGTTGATTTTCCTAGCTTCTTTGATACAGTCAAATTTCATTGGTCTACAACTACCATTTCTAGCAATGCTACAAAAACAGTTATCTCAAAGTCTAAGTAGGTTGGAGTAAAAATCTTTCCAACCATAGTAAACTTATCAACAACTATTTTTGGATACTTACTTGCTAGGTGATCTTGAAGAACAAAGATCCTTCAACCTAGTGGAATTGAATTGAGAAGAATTGTTAAATATTACGTAAACAAACTCGAAGCCCATGCTTGTTCAATAGAGCAAGGTAGAGGACGGAGTGTTGCCTTCATCTAGGAGCATGGTCTCGTGTTTACTTGCGAACACAGGGTTGATATGTGCCCCTTGTGTGCCGAGTTTGTGATGAGTGATTGTTGAAGATGATCAGCTTTGGTTGAGTTTAAAAACTAACCATTACGTGAGTGTGTGTGCAATGTCTCTTTGTTGTGTTAGTGTGCAGGTGTGGAGCACGGAGACAATTGATGGGCATGGTGAAGGTCAAGTTGAGAGATGGGCCGTGTCAATGGATGGGAAGCGGTGAAGGAGGGATGTAGGGCTTGGACCGAGGGACCAAGATGGCCGGAGGATTGACCGTGGTGGCTGACACTTAGAACATCAACAAGTAAGAGGACATGCAGAGGAGTAGACCATGTTGACCAAGTCAAGATGACAGTTGATCAAGACAAGTGGAGGCACTAGAGGACTTGGTGATCGGACAGTCGAGGACAACAGTGATACGTGTTGACATAGGAGGCATAACGGATACACTTCTCCAGGCGATTTGGTGGTTTGGGCCTCAAAACCACCGGCGAACAATTTTTAGGTTTGGGCCTCAAAACCCGGTAGGAGTTCCGGCAGGAACTGTAGGCGGCCTATGGCGTCATCATGAAGCTTCCGTCGAGGCGAAGCAAAGTCATGAAAAGCTCGTGGCTATTGGATGCTTATATCTCAAGATTGACCATTACATCCCTAGGGTTAAGTGGTTTAGCTTAAATATCTAAGGGAGTGTTGGAAATGTGTAACAACACTATAAATAAGATAGAAGGCCATCCCAACCTGTCGTCTCTTCTTTTGTTTTCATTTCTAGGCTTAGGTTTTCCTAGTCTCTAGTTTACTCTTCTAGCTGTTGAGATCCACAATGAGAGAATCATTCCTCTACTGTGTTAATCATTCCTCTATAAGACCAGATCTTGTCGGTGCTTGAAATAAAGCAATTGGACCTCTGAGATTGTGGCTAAGATCTGAGTTCTTGTGGAGTTCGTATTTTGAATTGGTTTTACCTCTCCCAAACCCTCTTCTCTTGGCTTTTGGGTGGTTTGGTTTTCCAGTGTACTTGAGATCGATCTAGGGGTTGAAAAACGGGCTAAAACTGTTTGATGGTGGTCAAATCAGTAGGTTTAATGGTGGTCTATTCTATTGATGTAGTGGCCTGGGCTGGAGAGGATTTGTTTGTGGCCACACGGCTCTATGCGTACGGCATGGCGTGAGTCGTCGCTTAAATTAACTGTGGAGTACTTGGTGGTACGGATGTTGCGATGGATCTAGAGAGACCAGGGCTGCCTGAGATCAAGCGAGTGACAGGGACCTCTCTCAGACCTCGCTGGTCAGCTGGCCTATCTTGGTACACTGTCAGCATCTCAATTGCAGCATCGTGCCAGCCTTTCACATCTTGGTCTCGATGGCAGCGTGCAGTTGGTTCCAGAATTGTCGCTGGGGTGCGCGCGTACGTGCCATGTGCTGAGGTGGGTGCGCCATGTGTGTCTTCCGTACCGAGGGGATAGCTAGCGTGTTTACCAGCGGGTAAGGATGAAAACGGATCGGATTTGTACGGATAATAACGTCCCTATATCCTAATCTATTTTTCTTGATCGCATTCGTAGCGGATCAGATATCATGCGGATTCGGATGCAAATATGGATTTTTTAGGATATAGAAAATGGTACGGATTTGGACCGGTGTCGGAGTGGAAACGGATTTTCTTAAGTCAGATAATATGTGCTTATTATTTTTTATGATGAGAAACAATTCGTTAACTAAAGTCATAAAGTGGCAGTACAACACAAAATAATCACCATCAATCCACCACTTTGATTTAAGAGCTCACAAAATTAATACAAGTTCTCAGTTTGAATTTAAGAGTAAAAAACAAGTGTGTAAAAGAAATAAATATTCTTAATTAGGCAAAACTTTGCCTTCACTCTTTGCCGTGTACTAGTCCTCCACTTTGGTAGATGATAATTCTTTCATATAGTTGACGAGCTTTGTTGTGGGCTATAATATAATAATGCTTGTGTCATGAGCTGGGCTGATAATGCTTATATCATGAGCTGGACTGACTTGTGTTCTGCCACTTGGGCTCCTTAAAATATTTGGATTATCCTATTATAAGCGTCAGATAATCCGTGTTCAATTATTGGATAATCCATATCTGCCGGATTTCACCAATCTCATATCCTACACCGCATCTGCATATAATTGGATTCGGATTTTCAATATCTGCTCAGATATTAAAAATACTTCTCTATATCCTTAAATTTTGGATTCGGAGCGGATTGGAGCCAAGGATTATCCATACCACTTTCACCCCTACCAGCAGTAGTGTGAAGTAGGGGGAAGGATAGAAAACAGTTGTGATTGTGACAGAGCTTTGAGAAGAAGAAGAACATGAGGCGGAAGCTGGTAGAGGGCGCATTGAAATTTAAGAGCAATTTCAAAAGCGTCCTTATATCCTCCACCCCACCCCCCTTCCCAGGCGACCGGTAACCTCACTTTCCACCTCCTACCATCACCGCCACAACCCCTCCCTTCACCAACCTCCTTTACACATTTGATGGTGGTGCTGTCACTTTGCTCGAACCTCCATCGTCGGGCCGGCCACGCCACCCTTGACCATCCTTCTAGGGCCATAGGACATTGGAGATTTTTCAAAGCTCAAACCCTAAACCCATCTACCTCTGTCGCCTGCAGCACGTGGTGAGGACGCAACCACACCGCTACACTCGTGTCGCACATGCTCCACGCGCCCACACCACCATTCCCTAGCCAAGACCGTTCCCCATAGCCGCTGCCACTCGGCCGCATCCAACCCCATGACCTTCATACCCCCCCCCCATCTCGGCACCACTATTCTAGCCTGCCTCCATAGCTGCTCCCGCCCACCACCTTATCAAACGGCCCCAACGCACCGAGCCTCTTCACCAGCACTAGGCGCGCTTACGCGGCACGCCTAGCCCTGCCTCTCTGAGACCGCGGCATCCACACCTTTTTATCCTACCACAAACATTAGAGGTCCAAGCGTGCCCCTTCCTCCACTGATGAACCTGAGGTTGCGGAGTTCCTCGCCAAGCTACCCACACTACTACTAAAATGATTTCGGGAGACAAGCCCCAGGATTAACAGAGGTTGGCACAAAATCTACGTGTCTCCTAAAATATGCAGCGATTTTCAAAGGTGGATAGACCATTCTCGGAGACACCAAAAAAAAGACCATCATCATAAATCAATTAATAGAGGTGGTCCTTATAAGTGGTCTACCTCTGAAAATGAGAACCACTTTCAGAAAGTGGACCCTTAGGCGGCCCGTCTCTATAAAAGAAGTCTAGCCCATTACAAAACCCTAAATATATAATCCACCCTTCCCCACACTACAACCGCCTCCAGATGCAACCACCCTCTTCCACCTCCCTCTCTCTCTCCCTCCCTCTCTCTCTCTCTCTCTCTCTTTCTCTCTTTAGTAGAAGCAATGAAATGGCAGGTGACGCGCATGAGAGCCTGTCCATCGTGGTCCTCTCTGCCTCCTTTGTATCCCCATCACCACCCCCTCCATCGATGCAACTGCCATCACTAGGCCCAAACCTCCCGAGCTATAGCGGCACATCCCATCTCTCTTGGCGATGGTGGATCTGACATGCCACACAAGGGATGAGGAGGAGGCGGCGTGCCATGGATGCGGCAATGACAGATCTTGTTCGCGGTGCGATGGCGATGGAATGGCTCATAGGCCAATGACGTCCACAACACTGAGGCAAGCCCATCATCATCTCTCCTCTCCTCTCTCACCCTCTCTCCCTCTCACAGATACATGACTAGCAGGTTGTATGGTGAGCTTGGTAGCCATGCAGGTTCAATGACAAGATTTGAGGACAAGGCAGGTTCCACGGCAAGATCTACCTCAACGGTGGTTTGGATGACAAGAGTTACGGCCACGATGAGTTCCATGACAAGATCTGTGGCCACGACAACGGGTATGGTGGGCTCAACGGGTTCCACGGTGACCTTGGCGGGCTCAACAGCCACAACGGCGCTCGGGTGGTACCGGCGCTAAGGGATGGATGACCGTGGAGGTGGAGGCAGGGATGTGAGGAGTGGTCTAGGATTGGGTCATGGGCCTTAGTGAGCCCGCTGGACTTGCCAGGCTTTTTTAATTTCTAAAATTATTTCCAGAGCTGAACATTTTTTACTACACCTTTGTTAATGTTGATTATTAATAGTGACGCTATGTCACATGGGGTCCTAGTAGGACTCGGGCCGGGATTCACTGCCGAGATGCTTGCGTTGATTGCATGCATGAATAATCATGACGGCAATAGAAGTCCGCCAGTCATTTGCTAGATCCAACCGCCATTTGGGAGGGGACCACCACTACAGTCTTCCATGGGGTCCATAAGGAAGCTTGACTTTTACTGAGTTTGATGGTCCTTTGTCCACTGTTGGTATAAATTAAATGCACGGAAGAAAATAAGGTATTTGCAAGTGCACAGATAAAACTACCATTGTAGCACTTTACCAAGATTATCTTGGTTTTAATATCGAACCCATAGGAACAGCAGGTGAGGATAACTAAGTCTATAAACTTAACCCAACTTCACAACTAAGGTCAGAAAAAGGGAGTATAAAGGAGACTACTAAGGACTGTATAGTTCCAATCTCGATAAACTTTACCTTCTATCGTTCTATCATGGGCGATGTCTCATAAAGAACAAAATCAGAGTTTCTTCCCTACAAGCACCATTTGGCTTACCAAGTCCTATTAACGGGAGTTGGACTAAGTAGGACTCAACAAAGCTATAAAAGTCACCTTCGTGATCTACCACCGATCCGAAAAATAGGGGCATTCACAAGTAACCCTAGTCTAAGCACCACGCTTACACTATGAATACTAATTCAATCAAGGAGCTACCAAGATCAAAGCACTCAAAAGAGAGTTGCAAACTTGAAAAACAATACAAACAAATTGCTTACTTAAATCAAAAGTCGATTACTAGAGAATCTCAGAAGCAAGCTCTAGAAGAACTTGATCCCGTAGAATACAAGTCATAGAGAAGCACCGACAAGCTAGAGCTCCTCCAAAACTCTCCTCTCTCACTCTATATCTCTATCTCTAATACAAGACTAAATCCAATGGAGGACTAATATTCTCTTCATTGCTGGACTAGATCCTGGTGGTGATAGGAATTAGGGTTTCTAGCTTTTTAGCTCTTAGGATCTGACTTGGCTTCAAGGAGGGGGTGTAGCCCTGTATTTATAGCTTTGGGGGTTGAATACGAGCCCTTGGATCAAACCGACTTGAGGTACGGTGGAGATGCATCCTACGAGGCGGTGGAGGAAGACTCTGGAAGCTCATGGGCATTTCCCACCGTGGTAGGCCGGGTGGCCTGGGGTGGGGCCGGTCGGCCCCACCTGGCAGGGTCTCATGACCTGCCTCAGTGTGGTGTCCTCTGGTGTCGTCTAGAACATTCCGGCATAGTAGCCACAAAATTATCCCACTATCTCTTTTGATATTTATGTCCTCCTTGGTTTTCTGTGTAAATCCTGCTAAAAACATAAATTCACCAAAACTCATGGAAACTATCAGTTTAAACCTCCTATTCTATGATATTCATCCATTTTGATCATTTATGCAAGAAAGGTTGACGGTTCATGATATACTTTAACTACCATCAACAAGCTTCCCAACACTTAGGCTTTTACTCGTCCTCAAGAAAAGATGGATTACTCAAGATATAACTTCAGAACAAGACATAAACATAAGACCATTCCTAGTTAGACATGCACTGCAGGATTCAAAGTATCTACCATAAAACTTTAGGCAGTTGAAGAACATAACAACATGAAACAGATCACCTTCACTCTTTTAGTTAAGTCAACTAGAGAAACAATTAAGATTTAAAAAAACAAAACATAGCTTACCTTCTCCTTTTGCAGTACTTCTCAAATCACTCATATATACGGTATTTTTGGATCCTCATCAAGGCATAAATGATATTGCCTTCTTTCTTCCTACTTCTAAAAGCTTATGTGGATCCAGGTAGGGACGAAAATATGAAGAATACTTGCATTGCACATATTGTATAGTCAAAACAAGAATTCAAGGAGAAAAGTGTCATACTCTTAGATCAAGATGTGCATGTGTATGGAATATATGTGGTGGCTGATCCTAATTCTACTATGCTCCTTGAAAACATGTCTCCCTTATTTAATACTTGAAAATTTTTGCTAGAGAGCAAGGGCTATCTCTTCTTTTTTTCATGGCAAGCATCTAAGTACCCATTGTTTTAGATACTTGCAAACTTGTCCATTTTTTCAATACTTTTCTTTTGGCATAGCCACATATCTCTGTTTGCAATACTTGAAAAAATTCAAGAAAGACATTTACAAGAACTTGGAGCATTTATTCCTAATATTTTGTGTCTTCTCCCAATGTAGGAGTAAAACATTTGGTGGATGGAAAACATGTGATTGCATACTTCCAATGTAGGAGCAGTAGAATATATGTGGAGTGTATGTGATCTTGATCTTGAGAGCATGATAAATTTCTCAACAAGAGTCACAAGGTTTGAACAAACTCAATACAAATACAAGTAGTATATGTAGAAGGTTTATCTGTCCTATATATGGCTCTGGTATGACATTGCTTTTACTATAAAGGAGAAGTGTAGCTATCCATTTTACTTTTGAAATAAAATTCTCCAATGACACAACTTCAAGAAATAGGTTCTCTTTATTCTACTATATCATATTCCTCGACAACTTAAGAAAGCACGGGGTCCCTAATAATAAGTTTCCAACAGTAGCAAGACTTCTAAGAAAAGTATCATGTGAGTCTATTCCTTAGTCATGACAAATAATCTTTCCTATCTATTTTAAGTTGTCTTAGCGTGTCATTTTTAATTCGGTTCAAAATGGAAGGCGAAACATATGAAAACAGAGTGTATTGGGATCAAACCTGACCATGGATGAAGCACGACGCGAGGAGGTGAGGTGAAGGACCGGCCAACCCTATAGGGAGGCGAGCGGCCTGCTACTACAGCTGCTCGAGGCCCACTTTGTCATACATGGTCCCTGATTAATTACCTTCCAAATTCCATGATTTTTCTGATTGAATTTTGTTCTGTGGTCGTGATGTGCCTCCCCCACACTTGTTTTCCTATATAATCTTTCTGCACAATATGTGGAGACAAACACATATCCAAAAATAGATATAGAGAACAAGTAATCATATCAAGACTCATTAAAAATGAATAAGGCACTTTATTTATTAATTCCAAACCTAACCAAATAATCTTCTAATTAACTGAGCTAATGATCGAACCTAACATTTAAAACAATGAACCTAACAACTTTAACCTAACTCGTGCCTTATTAGCTAGATAACTAATTCTTTCCAACATCCTTAGAAAACATCTCCCTCACGATTCTCTCATTCTCTTTCTTAGCCATATCTCTCACAAGTCTCTCATTCTTTTTCTTGAGGTTGCTAATTTCTAATATATTCATCTTTATCTGTCTACTCAGGGTACAAACTATACTGGTGATGAGAGTGATTGCTTGGGTGAGAGTATCGACTTTAGTTTCTAGCATAGCTATGGTTGTCCTTGGGCACTTGGCTTCTCTTTCCAAAGGAGCAGGTGCAGATCTCTTGGGAGCTTCTCTTGGCGAAATGAACTTGACTTGGCTTCGCGAAGCACAAATTCCTTCGAGCGAGACACGGGGAGTGGCCATAGTGTATTTCACATGTGTGACCTCCCCCAACTTGTTGGTCTTCACACCCATGATCCTCTCATTGGGTCTAGGAGGCAACAACTTGGTGTCCATCAGTACAACAATCTTTGGTCCTTTCAGCACATCTTCCAGAAGTAGATGATCTTGTGGCATCAGGAGTGTTGGTTGACGAGCTTAAACAAAATAGGACTGCCCATAGGTCCTTCTTGGTGGCATAGGCACTACTTCCTTGGGAGGAATGATGGCAAGAGGCAGAGGCTCTTCAACAGGGATGATGGCCAGCATGTCTTCCTTCGGAGGAATCTTGTTGAGGTCGACTCCAAAGGGAACTATCTCTCTTCTGGTCATTGGATCTTGAAAAGGGAAGGAGAGCTCTGCTATGAAAAGCAGAGGAGGCTTGAATGGAATGGGGTTGAAGGCAGGCATGGGCTTTTTTATATAGGGGAGGTTGACTTGCAGCAGAGGTCAAAATCTTCCCCTAGATGGTTCCGCGTGAAAGAATATGCGAATGGACTAGAAAAGATGCCATTCTATCTTGGAAGAGTCTAGAAGGGGCGTGAGAGTTGGTGGTGCACGAGAGGTGGAGACGGGGGGCTAGGTGGCCTGACCATGGGGTCAGGCGGCCCCACATGTCATCTCCTCGGAGTGAACTTCCTCATGTGTGTTTCTAACTCTATTTTCTTCCTGAAAACATAATTTTGCATTTTATTTAATAACAGAGGATGGCAGTGGTGTAATTAAGGTAAAATTATGAAATTTAATTCATCAACTACCTCAAGTGGTTTATCAAGTTCTAAAAAGATTTTTAGACGATGGCCATTTACCTTGAATAACATAGCTTCGTTGTTTTGAAGAGTTACCGCTCCATGTGGCAAAGTGCTTATCACCGTAAATGGTCCTTCCCACTTGCTTCGAAGTTTTCCATGCCCGAATAATTTAACCCTAGAATTAAAAAGTAATACCTTATCTCCAAGTGCAAATTTCTTCTTATTAATCCTCTTGTCATGCCATCTTTTGGTTCTCTCTTCGTAGATTCTTGAATTATGATATGCTTTCTCTCACCATTCATCTAACTCTGAGAGTTGCATCTTTCTTTTTATTCCTGTAGCTTCCAAGTCCATATTCCATCGCTTGATAGGCTAGTGAGCCTTGAACTCTAGCTCAATAGGTAGATGGCAAGTCTTTCCATATACCAACTGATATGGTGACATACTGTTGACGGTAGATAAGTGTCAATTTTAACTGTCAACGAAGCAAGGAAAAGGACCTAAAACATAATTACCACATAGATATAGGGGGTCTACTAACAGAATTCCACGAGTTTTAGTGAATGTCTATTTCTGCAGGTTGTCTGCTAAAAAGAACCAAGGAAGACCCACATGTCAGGTTTACATAGAGACAAAAGGGCCATGAATAACTTTTCTGTAATCTGTAAGGTACGAGAAGGCTCTGGACCAAACGGGAGGCGAAATCGGCTCGAAAGCCGAGCGGGCACCCAAGCCCTTGGCGGCCGCCCAGCCCTCTCAGCCAATCAGGCTTCATCTTGCGGATCGCCCCTCCACCGCCTTTGAGGATGAATAATAATCGTAGATCAAGGTCGGTTTGATCCGACGGCTGTCATGCATCCTAGGGGGCTATATAAGCAAGGCCCCTGGACCCTGGAGGAGCAATCCCTTAAACCCTAATTCATTTTCTCCAGTTGGGATCAGTGGAGATGGGTCCCTCGAATGGATCTCCTCTCCATAGCTAGTTATCAAGAGAAGATTAGTCCTCATTAGGATTTAGTCTTAGCAAAATAGAGAGATAGAGAGCGAGGGAAGAGTTGGAGGTGGGGTCGGCATGTCAGTGATCCCTCTCCGGCTTGTACTTCGAGGGATTTAGGCTTCTCCAAGTCTGCACCTGGGATACTTTTGGTAATTGATCTTCATTCAAGTATTTATCTTACTCTTTTGTTCATTGGTTCACAGTTCTTATGATTGCTCTAGCTCTTGTTAGCGCTCTGAATTAGAGTAGTAATTGTTAGCATAAGTGTGGTGCTTAGGCTATCGGTTACCTGCATTTACGCCCTATTCTCTGGTTGTGTGGTAGTTACAGGAGGTGATAGCCCCGTCCACACCGAATTGAGTAGGTTCTCAAATTAGTAGGACCATAGTCGCGTCAGTAGAGTTATCCTTAGTGGTGCTTTCCCGTCTAGCGGCGTCCCAAAGTGAATATTAGAAGGACATTTGAATCATAACTTTTCCTTGCATAGGATCATTACCATAGGAATCCTCTCTACCCATCATATCTAAAACCTTGATTGCTACCCTTGGATAAACTAGTTGTTTGGCGATCCACACACGTTTCCCTGTGGATACGATATTTAAAACCCTCCAGGTGAAAGCTACAATGGTATCCGTGCACTTGCGGATTTATCTATGTGCGTTAAAAATACCAACAAGCTTTCTGACGCCGTTACTAGGAAACAGTTGTTGTGATTCGACAAACCAAATTTGTCCTTGTATCTTTCCTTTTCAAGCATGGATAACATCACTCCTATCAATCAATATGCTGCTCCCACGGGTGCCCAACTAGAGCCACCAGAATCTTCCAAACCTATCCTCACAGCTGGCTATAAGTTGGATCCATGCTTAATAAGTATGGTCCGGGGCCATTCATTCTCAGGAGAAGACGATGAAAACCCATACACACACCTACGGGAATTTGAGCTAATTTGTGCATGCTTGCAAATTGAAGGCATGTCACATGAAACATTAAGGTGGAAGCTATTTCCGTTCTCTTTAACGGGAAAAGCTAGACACTGGTATTCCTGGACCGTGGGGAGTGTACAAGGAGATTGGGGAACTTTACGCTCTAGCTTTTGCTTACATTTCTTTCCCATTCTCTCTGTGGTTAAACTTCGAACAAAGATTCTAACTTTTAAACAAGAAGAATCTTGGTATGGCTTAGGCACGTTTTAATGACCCACTCAATTATGGCCCTAACCTTTCCATTCAAGACCAAATGCTCTTGCAACACTTTTATGTGGGTCTTAGTGAAAAAACCACACAACTTCTTGATACATCCTCTGGAGGCTCTTTCTTGCATCTCTCTACTAGTGAAGGGAGAGAAATCCTTACAAAATCCTTGAAAACACTCCTTACACTAGCATTCTTGATGATCCCCTAGAAGACGTAGTTGAGACAGCTCCTAAGGAAGAACCTATGATAGTTGAGCATGAACCTTTAGCTACTCCACTTGAAGCCTCAACTATCCTCCAAGTTCTTGAACCGCCGAAGGAGGAAGAAATTCCACTTTTGGAAGACATGTTTAAGTTCGAGGAGCATCTTTTCTCCAATTTTGGAAACACCTCAAATTATTCAGCAATTAGGAAGTCTTCAGCATTATCTGCACCTAACCAGCACCTTTCTGATCCAACCAAAGATAAGTTCCTTAAAGAAAATGTGAAGGAGTTGACAACAATCATAAGTAATGATTGGTTGAGAGAATCCAAGCTTTCGCATGAAGTCATTCGTCTAGATTCTCCTTCTACCTCTATTAGTTGTCAGATTCATCAAACCTCTTTCGATGCTACTAACAATCCAGTTGTATGAGTAAATATCATGTCTAAGTATTTTGCACATACACTTTTTGAAGACATGAAATTAACTCCAACAACCAAGCTTCTAAAAAGTCTCTCAGGCCAAATCCTTCCTAGTGAAGGAATCTTCCGCTTCATTCCTATCAAACTAGATGAAACCAAGGTGTACCTTAGTTTCTATATTTTCAATACTTGGGAATTCGACCTTTTGATTGGACATCCACTAGAGAGACTTATCCATGAAGGAAGAAAGGAGAGTGTAAATGTACATCTCGGGAAAAGCCTAAACCTTTCCATTCCCATCGCCCAATCACACCACACCAAGATGGAGTTAAGTCCCGAGCAAGAACCAGTGGAGGGGACAATGGCAATATCTTTCCTAGAATCATCCGACATAGATATCGAAGAAGTCGCCAAAGATTTCTTCAAAGAAATAGAACAACCACGAAATCCTTTACCTTTGGATGAAACTCAGGAACCTCCAAAATCCCCCATTGAGCTAAAACCCCTTCCTTCAGGATTGAAATACACTTTTCTAAATGACGACAAGGAGTCTCCTGTGATAATTAGTGATAAACTTCCTGAATACGAGACCATCCGGCTACTCACTCTAAGACCTCAAGGGGATTAGTCCTGCCCTTTGCACTCATCGCATTCCTATAGACCCAGCTTATACACCATCTAGGGAGCCCCAATGTAGGCTCAACAATGCGATGAGGGATGTTGTTAAAAAAAGGTTTTGAAACTCTTGCATGCTGGGATAATATATCATGTACCACATAGTGAGTGGGTGAGCCCGATGCAAGTTGTACCCAAGAGAGGGGGTATGACTGTGGTAAAAAATGAGAAAAAATGAATTGATCCCACAACGAACCGTCATTGGATGCTAGATGTGCATCGATTACCGAAAACTTAACAAGATAACAAAGAAAGATCACTTCTCATTACCCTTCATTTATGAGATGCTAGAATGGCTTGTAAAGCACTCTTTATTTTATTTCCTTGATGGGTATTCTGGTTACCATCAAATCCCAATCCATCCTGATGACCAAAGCAAAACCACTTTCACTTGTCCCTATGGAACTTATGCCTATCGTAGAATGTCTTTTGGTCTGTGCAATGCTCCAGCCTCGTTCCAAAGGTGCATGGTGTCTATATTTTCTGATATGATAGAGAAAATCATGGAAGTTTTTATGGATGACTTTTCTATTTATGGAAAACTTTTGATTATTGCTTAGAAAACTTAGATAACGTTTTGCAAACATGTGTGGAAAAGCACTTAGTCCTTAATTGTGAAAATGTCATTTCATGCTTAGAGAGGGCACAATGTTGACACTTGGTGTCCGAACATGGGATCGAGGTAGATCGTGCAAAGATAGAAGTGATAGAGAATTTGCCTCCTCCCAAAAACATCAAAGGGGTACGAAGTTTTCTTAGTCATGCGGGGTTCTATAGACGTTTTATAAAATACTTTTCTCACATTGCTAGACCCCTCACAAATTTGCTAGCCAAGGATGCTCCCTTTGAGTTTGATGATAGGTGTTTATATGCTTTTCATATTCTTAAGAAAGCACTCATCTCTGCACCAGTCATTCAACCCCCTGATTGGTCGCTACCTTTTGAAATCATGTGTGATACTAGTGATTATGCTATGGGGGCAGTTTTGGGTCAAACAAAGGATAGAAAGCATCATGCAATTGCTTATGCTAGTGAAACTCTATCAGGACCTGAACTTAATTATGAAACAATTGAAAAAGAGCTATTGGCTGTTGTTTTTGTTGTTGACAAGTTTAGATCTTACTTAGTAGAAGCTAAGGTGATTGTCAATACTAATCATACTGCTTTGAAATACCTACTCACTAAGAAAGATGCTAAACCACGACTTATAAGATGAATTTTGTTACTCTAAGAATTTGATTTAGAAATAAAAGATAAAAAGGGAGTAGAAAATTCTATAGCCGATCACTTGTCCAAGATGCAGTTTGAAAATCCACAAGAATTGCCCATCAATGACTACTTGCGTGACGACATGCTCTACAAGGTTGTGAGCGTCAACCCCTGGTACGTAGATATTGTCAATTTTATGGTTGCAGGTTATGTACCACTAGGAGAGAACAAACGTAAGCTCATTCAAGAAAGTCGTCTCCACATATGGGATGAACCATACCTCTTCTGAGTCTGCTCTGATGGTCTACTCAGAAGGTGTGTACAACGGAAAAAGGAATCAAGATCATTGAAAGATGCCATTCATCACCATATGGAGGACATTATGGGGCATTCTGCACTCATTCAAAAATCTAGCAATGTGGATTTTTCTGGCCAACCATGTATGAAAACACAAAAGATTTCATCCAAAGATGTGGAGCATGTCAGAGGCATGGGAACATAAATACACGAGATGTCATGCCACTCACCAACAATCTCTAGATAGAACTCTGGGGAATCGACTACATGGGACTATTTCCAAAGTCCAAGCAGTGTGAATACATCTTAGTGGCGGTTGACTATGTTTCAAAGTGGGTTGAAGCTCTACCATGTTGAGCTGCAGATTACAATCACACCAAGAGGATGTTTGCAGAAACCATCTTTCCACGCTTTGGAGTTCCACGCATGGAGATTAGTGATGGAGGTTCTCACTTCATTGATAGGAAGTTTCAATGCTTCTTACACAATCATGGGGTTTGTCACAATGTTGCGACACCATACCATCCTCAAACAAGTGGGCAAGCAGAAACATCAAACAAGCAGATCAAGAATATTCTACAAAAGACTGTCAACGAGATGGGGAAAAGCTAGAAGGACAATGTCACACCCGGTTTTAAAGAACTAAACCAGGTCAGCCATATGTGTGCCCAGGAAGTCCACACATATGTCAGAATGAAAAAGTATCAGAAACAATATTATTATATAACGTATACATAGCTATATTAACACTTATATCAAAGTATCGCGGAACGGTGACTAAACTTCAGGCTCCATTCTTCTCAGGAACGGCTGACTGGTGGCTCCGTATGCCAAACACTTCTGAAAGACTTCTGGAAACTCCACTACCCATTTATCCTTCTTCTGAGCAGCACCTCACTACACACTGAGGTGTGGGGGAATAGCAAGAGTGAGTCCATGTCGAACTCAACAAGTATAACACAGGGTTCATGAGGCACAAAAGGCTAGACATTGTTTGACTGTATTTAGCTTTTATTCATTATATAATTGGCAATTGAGTAGTATCAAGGTATTCCAATTCCCATTAATGAATCAATGATCAATTGTAATAAGGATAATGAATAGCATTAACATGAGCATAATAATAACAACAGTAATTAAACATGATATAATAATGGTGATCATCTATCTGTAGATGTTCCAAGGCCGCCCGTATCCGTGGGCACGGCTAGTATACTAGTTTTTAACTCTGCGCAGAGGTGTACACTTTCACTGTGAGTCATGACTTCCAAATGCGTGGGTTTGCAGGGCCCAAAACATTGGAAACCATATAAAGCCATTCAAAAGTTCGTCTAACAAGTTAGGGCCATTAGATTCACTCGGCAGGCAGATGTAGGAACCCCCTTTTCAAATGGCACAATTCCTTCTCGGCTATACTCATAGACTAGAGGCGATCCTACACCCAACGTGTCAAGCCATTCTTACGCCAATTAAGGTAACCACTAACAAGCTAGAAAAGGTCCGTTAAACAACTAAAGCCAGAGCCATATAGCCCCCACAGCTGTACTGTATGTCCCGGATGATCACGTACAGATAAGTCCTTACGGAGAGAAACCATAGCATCAAAATAACCCACATGCTCTAGCCCCCTTTTCAACAGTAATAAAATCATCATTAAAGGTTGGTCACTTAATCCATTAGTCAAATTATAAGATCATTGTTCATAATTAAGCATTAGCAATAGCTACCAAATGCATAACCCATAGGTGATAAGGAAACAAGATCTCAATAGCTAAGTTATAATCTCTATGGTTGTCAAGGAAGACACATGCATATGTATGATAATTTCAGTGAAAAGGACAACAAGGAGGGTCCCATGTTATACTTGCCTTGATTAAAGCTTTCCTGATGATACTGCTGGTCTGGCTCAAAATAATACTTCTGATCGTCAAGAAACTGCTCACCGTCTATACTCGATCATCAAGCATCAACACACAATCATCCGAGCAATCATACACGAAGCAAACAAAAAGACATAATTAAAACAGTACACCAACAGAAGTAAAACGGTATAAAAAGTTTGTAAAATTCTTCTACACGTTACTACAATCACATAGACGTAAAGATCATGAAATTCGGATTTAAAACGTAAAAGTTATGAATTTTCTAAGATTTCCTATAGATAAATAATTATTTTAATATAAACTCGACAATTAAATTTTTCAAACCTACTGTATAGCTACACTAACATGTAGAGCTCGTAAATACGAATCTAACGCAACGGGAATCACTCGAATCGGAGGTAAAATGAATAAACAGCGGAGAAAAAACAATGGATGATAAAACTGTAAATATCGTCATCTTCTACCTTGGGCTTCTCCATCACGACGTGACATGGTGAAGTGCCGCTGCTGCTGCTGCACGTCGACGGCTTGCTGCGCGGGAGAGGCGAGCGTCGAGGCGCGAGGCATCGGGACCGAGAGGAGGCTGGACGAACAAGGATAAAGATCAAACGAACACGGATTCGAGAAAACGAGTATACCACGGCATAGAGAACGACGATGGCTACCTTGCGGCACTAACTATTTTCACCGAAGATGAGAAACGTGGCCGGAAAATCTCGCCGGAATACAAGCTGTAGATGAAGAACTTCGGCGAGGGGTGGAGGGAGCTACGAGCGGCGGCTCGTGGTAAAGGTTGTACTTCTAAAGCCAGGGCGTCGAGGGCTACGCCGGCATATATATAGTTGTAGGGTTTGGAAACTTTTCAGAGTTTCTTAATTTCGGGATTATTTTAATTCCGTGAATAAAAATAATTCTAGAAAATCTAGAATTACCTTTTAAGCCGCAAAAAATAGCCCGGAGCTCAGAAAAATCACGGGAAAAATCTTGTAGACTCTTGGGGAGATAAGGAACTCAACTAAATAGGTTTGGGCTCATGAAAATATTGATGAAGAGATCAAGAAAAAATATTAAGCTCACAAAAATTGAAATTTTAAATCCAGAAAATACCAAAAAGTTCTCCGAATCGTCCTATGGTATTTTGAAAATAATAGCACTCATCAACACCAAAGACAAGCATCACACAAACACCACATTATCAAATTAATATGAAAAAGTCTAAAACCACAATTTTCTATATTTAAATTAGAAGCAACTTAACTTATCTAATAAATTTATTCAAATATTAAAATCATTTATTTTATTTAGTGTTTTCTAAGCACAACCCAAAATTGAAAATTTTGGGTGTGACAGACAAGCTTCATGGAGAACTATGGGCTTACAGAACAGCCTACAAAACACCTCTTGGAATGTCACCATACTAGCTGGTCTACGAGAACACATGCCACTTACCTGTCGAGCTAGAATTCAAAGCTCACTAGGCCATAAAGAGATGGAACATGGATTTTAAAGAAGCTAGGGAAAAAAGAAAGATGCAACTCTCTGAGCTTGAGGAATGGCGAGAAAAGACATATCATAATGCAAAGATCTACAAAGAGAGGACAAAGAGGTGGCATGACAAAAGATTGAAGAAGAAGGCATTCAAACCAGATGACAAGGTGTTACTATTCAACTCTAGAGTGAAGCTGTTCGGACATGGGAAACTACGAAGTAAATGGGAAGGACCATTCAAGGTAATTGAAGTAGCATCACATGGAGCGGTCACGCTTCAAAACGATGAAGGAGTTATTAAGAAGAGCCGACAAGTAAATCGATGTTCTATCCACTAGTAGAGCACTGTCTCAACAATCATTATCAATCGATGCTCCACTAGAAGAAGTACATCTTCACTACCAGTCTGCTACACTATAAGATCAAACGACTACATCAACATCTAGCTTGGAGGAGAGCACCCCCATGTATCTAGCTAAGTATTTTCTTCCCTTAGCTTTACTTTATTCCTTACAAGTTTTCTTAATTAGTAATAATAATGGTCTAAAATAACTAAAGCAAAATAAAAAGGGTGTGTCTAGTTTACTTATTTTTGTTCTTAAAAGAGTTGTTAATAAAAGAGGACTATCTAAGTAATCTCTTGCATGGAAATGATGAATAGTTGCTCTGCCGTAATTCCTTTTAAGTACCTAGTTTTCAACCTCGAACTCTCTCAAGTTTTGGATACAACTGTTTTGATCTAAGATTTACTCTGAACCTGAAACTTGTGGTTAGCAAATGCTTGATCTAAGTCTAGGTAGTTGGCGGATATGATATGGGAAGGTTTGAGCTGCTGTTTATCTTGTTCTTAGAGATACTAGAGTTCTGGATATTTTATCTTTTGAAAACATAAAAATACTGCATGATGAGTTCCTGTACGACGAGAGCTTGAATTCCTACTACAGCCATATATACATGCTTGTTAGACTAGGAAAACTTCCACTCATATTTACTGCTTGTAAGCATTGAGTGTGGTCAAGCTGTGTCGACCCTTAGGGATTGGTCATGCGATTAAAATCAAGATCACGCACACTCCACTCATATATGCTGCATCTACCCTAGAAGTACGCACCCATATACTTTATATTTTAGACGCATCCCAAAATTGTTCTACTCCTATACTGGGAGTGAGCATAAAAAAAATTTTCTCTTCATCCATTGCTAGCCCCTTTTATTATGCAATAAAGCTCTAAGTATCCCTTCTACTACTACCTCTATCCATATATCCAAAAAGAGGCTTGGGTGCTCTGAAAAAAAAAGAGAAAGAAAAAAAAGAAGAAAAGAAGAAAAGAGAGAGAGAAAAAAGAAAAATAAAAGAAAGAGGACAAATGTCCCAACATAGAGAGATTTTGAGCAGCCCAAGTTCTTCCCAAAATTCTTCAAAGATCAAGAGAGGTGTGTATTTCTTCAAAGGAGCAAAAGTAAAATTAGGTATTCACCATTATCATCCCTTTACCCCTTCGTTTCTACATACCATCATCACCATTTGCCACTATCACCATATATCCACTCAAACCATATACGTAGGACCACACACATGCACATCTTGATTTGACTATATGGCTGGACTCATTTCTCTGGATCCATGGTTTGACTGTGCAATAGATGTTTGCAAGTATGTATTAGCTGTCTCCCCACCTATAAGCTCCACATAAGCCTGTTAATTGTAGGATGAGAGAGAGAAGGCATACACCATAAATGCCTTGGTAAGGATCCACAAATACCACAAATGAGGGACTTGAGAGGGTCATACAAAGAAATCTCTGAGTTTTATTTGAAAATCTTACAAAACTCTGGAATAATAGTTGATCAAAGAGCTTGAAACATGGCGCTTGACTTAACTGTTCTGTATTTCAACTACTCAAGACCCAAGTGACGGCTACAAGCCCCATGGTGCAAGGTAATATGAGTAAGTTTGAAAGTTGGAATAGTTCACTCTAATCCAGAGGAAAGTTCTTGTTTGAACGCATGTGTACTTTTGAGCTGTGAAAGCATTGTAGCAATTCCTGATCCGTCACTGAGTTTATCTTTGCTTAGGGACGAGCAAAGGGTAAGCTTGGGGAGTTTGTTGACGGTAGATAAGTGTCAATTTTAACCATCAACAAAGCATAGAAAAGGACCTAAAACATAATTACCACATAGATATAGGGGGTCTACTAACAGAATTCCATGAGTTTTGGTGAATGCCTGTTTCTGTAGGGTGTCTGCTAAAAAGAACCAAGGAAGGCCCACATGTCAGGTTTACATAGAGACAAAAGGGCCATGAATAACTTTTCTGTAATCTGGAAGGTACGAGAAGGCTCTGGACCAAACAGGAGGCGAAACTGGCTCGGAAGCCGAGCGGGCGCCCAAGCCCTTGGCACCCACCCAGCCCTCTCAGCCAATCAGGCTCCGTCTCGTGGATCGCCCCTCCACCGCCTTTGAGGATGAATAATAATCGTAGATCAAGGTCGGTTTGATCTGACGGCTATCGTGTATCCTAGGGGGCTATATAAGCAAGGCCCCTGGACCCTAGAAGAGCAATCCCTTAAACTCTAATTCATTTTCTCTAGTTGAGATCAGCGGAGAGGGGTCCCTCGAATAGATCTCCTCTCCATAGCTAGCTATCAAGAGAAGATTAGTCCTCATTAGGATATAGTCTTAGCAAAATAGAGAGATAGAGAGCGAGGGAAGAGTTGGAGGTGGTGTCGACATGTCGGTGCTCCCTCTCCGGCTTGTACTTCGACGGATTCAGGCTTCTCCAAGTCTGCATCCAGGATACTTCTGGTAATTGATCTTTATTCAAGTATTTATCTTACTCTTTTGTTCATTGGTTCACAGTTCTTATGATTGCTCTAGTTCTTGTTAGCGCTCTGAATTAGAGTAGTAATTGTTAGCATAAGCGTGGTTCCTAGGCTGTCGGTTACCTGTGTTTGCGCCCTATTCTCTAGTTGTGTGGTAGTTACGGGAGGTGACAGCCCCGTCCACACCGAATTGAGTAGGTTCTTAAATTAGTTGGACCGTAGTCGCGTTGGTAGAGTTATCCTTAGTGGCGCTTTCCCGTCTAGCGACGTCTCGAAGTGAACATTACAAGGACATTTGAATCATAACCTTGCCTTGCATAGGATCATTACCATAGGAATCCACTCTACCCATCATATCTTAAACCTTGATTGCTACCCTTGGATAAACTAGTTGTTTGGCGATCCACACATGTTTCCCTATGGATACGATATTTAAAACCCTCCGAGTGAAAGCTACAACGGTATTCGTGCGCTTGCGGATTTATCTGCATGCGTTAAAAATACCAACACATACCCAATGGTGTCTTGTAGGCCGTACGATAGACCCAAAGTGCTTCAGGTAGTCGATCTTTCCATGCACTTCCCATCTCATCAACCGTCTTCTGTAGAATATTCTTGATTTGCATATTCGACATCTCTGCCTGGCCACTTGTCTGAGGGTAATATGGAGTAGCAACATTGTGACGAATCCCATGATTCCTCAAATATGCGTGAAATTTTCTGTCAGTGAAATGAGTTCCTCCATCACTGATCACCATCCTTGGGACTCCAAATCTTAGAAATATTATTTCATGAAATATCTTCTCGAAGTTCCTTGCATCGGCATTTCTGCATGGCATGGCTTCAACCCAATTGGAGACATAATCGACTGTCACCAAGATATATTCGTAGTTCTTTGACTTTGAAAATGGTCCCATATAGTCACTTCCTCAGACATCAAATAGTTTAATCTGGAGGTTGGTGATGAGTGGCATGGCATCTCATGAATTTATATCCCCGTGCCTCTGACACGCTCCACATCTCCTGATGAAATCTTTTGTGTCCTCATACATGGTTGGCCAATAGAATTTACTCTACCAAATCTTTGCATGAGTGCAGAATACACCATAATGTCCTCCATAGGGTGATGAGTGGCATCTTTCAATGATCTAAATGCCTTCCTCTGTCGGTACACATCTTCTGAGTAAACCATCAGCACACACTTTGAAGAGGTACGGCGGATCCCATATGTGGAGACGACTTTCATAGATGAGCTTTCTTTTATTCTCCCCTGGTGGTACATAACCTGCAACCATAAAATTGACAATATTCACGTACCAAGGGTCTGATCTGGTAATATTGAAGAGCATGTCATCCCTCATCGAATCATTGATAGGTAATTCCTACGGATTCTCATATTGCATTCTAGACAAGTGATCAGCAACAGGATTTTCTACTCCCTTTTTATCTTTTATTTCTAAGTCAAATTCTTGAAGTAATAAATCCATCTTATTAATCGAGGTTTAGCATCTTTCTTAGTGAGCAAATATTTTAAAGCAGCATAATCAGCGTAGACAATCACTTTTGCTCCTACTAAGTAAGACCTGAACTTATCAATAGCAAAAACAACAGCTAGGAGTTTTTTCAGTTGTTGCATAATTAAGTTGAGCTCTTATCAGAGTTTTGCTAGCACAAGCAATTGTATGATGCTTTCTATCTTTTGCTTGTCCCAAAACTGCCCCCATAGCATAGTCACTAGCATCACACATGATTTCAAAAGGTAAAAACCAATCAGGGTATTGGATGATTGGTGTAGAGATAAGTGTTTCTTTAAAAAATGTTAAAAGATTTAAAACATGCATCATCAAATTCAAAGGGAACATCTTTAGCTAACATGTTTGTCAGTGGTCTAGCAATATATGAAAAATCTTTTATGAATCGGCGATAAAAACCATAATGACCCAGAAAACTTCGAATCCCTTTGATATTTATAGGTGAAGGTAGTCGCTCTATTCCTTTAATTTCAGCTCTATCTACCTCAATTCCTCTTTCAAACACTAAGTATCCTAGCACTGTGCCTTCTCTAACCATGAAATGGTATTTTTCCCAATTAAGGACTAAGTGCTTTTCTTTACATCTTTGCAACACCTTGTCTAAATTTTTAAGACAATCATCAAAAGTTTTTTCATAAATAGAAAAATCATCCATGAAAACTTCCATGATTTCTTCAATCATATCAGAAAATATAGACATCATGCATCTTTAAAAAAAAGCTGGAGCATTACATAATCCAAAAGACATTCTTCGATAAGCATAAGTTCTATATGGACATGTAAAAGTGATTTTGCTTTGGTCATCTATGTGGATTGGAATTTGGTGATACCTGAATATCTATCAAGAAAACAAAAGAAAGAATGGTTAGCTAATCACTCTAACATTTCATCAATGAAGGGTAGCGGAAAATAATCTTTCTTAGTTGCCTTGTTAAGTTTTCAGCAGTCTATGCACATATGATAACCAGTGATAGTTCTTTGGGAGATTAATTCATTTTTTTATTTTTAACAACAGTCATTCCCCCCTTTTTAGGTATAACTTGGATAGGGCTTACCCACTCACTATGCGGCACAGGATAGATGATCCCGGTGTACAAGAGTTTTAAAACCTCTTTTTTAACTACCTCCCTTATCGCATTGTTAAGCCTACGTTGGGGCTCCCTAGAAGGTGTACAATCTGGATCTGTAGGGATGCGATGGGTACAAAGAATATGACTAATTCCTTTAAGCTCTTGGAGTGAATAGCTAAAAGTAGAACGATGCTTTTCTTGGACAGTTATTAAGCACAAAGATTCTTTTTGAGAAAGTTTATCACTTATGATCATAGGAGAATCCTGATCATTATTAAGAAAACATATCTCAGACTAGAAGGCAAGGGTTTAAGTTCAATGGAGGGCTTAGATGGTTCTAGCAATTCATTGAGAGGCTCAGGATCAATAGGATCTTCATCATCTTCATCAATGAAGAACTGAGCATCATATTCTAGATTAGGTTCAATTGGGTCATCAAGAGATACTACCTTAACCTCTTCTATTGGGTCTAACTTGGGACTGGCTCCATCTTAGTATTAAGAGAATGAGTGATAGGCACAGAGAGCTCAAAGTTTTTCCCAAGTCTAATATTTAATTTCCCCGTTTGTCCTTCTTGAATAAGTTTTTATATTGGTTGCCCTATCAACAAATCAAATTCCATAACATCAAAGATGTAGAAATTCAACAGGACTTGAGTTTTATTTACAAAAATAGGAATGGCACATAAAATTTCTAAACTCGGGACAATATGTCCTGAAAGACTTTTTAGCAACTTAGTAGTTGGGGCTAATGGTATATCTTTTAATAAATCTTGAGCAAATATAGCAGACATAATATTAACACCCACTACTGGATTATAAAAGGAATCGAAAGGAGCTTTGTCAAGTTGGCACTCAATGGTGACAGAGGGTGAATCTAAATGAATTATTTCAGGTGAAAGCTCTAATTCTTCTAACCACCCATTACTCAAAACAGACCCAAGCTCTTTCATTGTCTTTTTAAAGAAATCTTCCTCAGATGTCACACCCGGTTTTAAGGACAAAACCAGACATACACTATATGTGAAATAAAGGAGTCAAATCTCACATATAGCCACAGATAAGTGTAATATCAAGAGACAAATGCTTAATATACATAACTCAATAGTATAAAATATACCTTAGAGAGCAACACAGCGAAAAGACAACTCTGAACACCGGGTGTAGACTTCACTCCAGGACTAAACTGACTGGTTGATCACAAGCCTAATACCTCCAGAGACTATCCTGAGGTATGAGAAATAGCAAGAGTGAGTCCATGTCGAACTCCGCAAGCATAGCAACAAGGTAGTATAGATCCCATAAACTCATGATCAATGTAAGATAAATAATGTAGAGCATAAAACGGTAAATTATGAGCATGTTAACAATCAAAAGTCATCATCTTAATGTAAGGATTCCAAGGCCGCTCGTGTCCTTGAGCAAGGCTAGTATACCAGTTTAATAAACTCTGCGTAGAGGTGTACACTTTCACTATGAGTCGTGATTTACCCTTTCGCCCGAGGTAGCTAATCTCTTGACCCACTTCCAAGGAAGGTCGGCAGGGTTCACTATGAAACCTTTCAAAGGTTCGTCTAACAAGTTAGGGCCGCTAGGTTTCAGAAGTCAGTCTGTGTGATACAACCAGTCACAGGGATCCACAGTCTGCTTTTCTCCATTTGCGCCACAAGAGTAACCTCTAACAAGCTAGAAAAGGTCCTCATACTGAGCTAAAGCCAGAGTCATATAGCCCTCACAGTTGTACTGTAAATCCCGGACGTTCACGTACAAACAAGATCTTATGTTGCTAAAAAGTCATTTCTCAACCATCATAGCTCTTACATTAATTAAGTCACAAGATCATGGTCACAGAAAAAAAAACCCCAAGTTATACTTTCCTTAAATCAAGATCCTTTCTCTGATCCAAATCTTCAATTAATAGCTTCTTGAATCTCTACGTAAATCTCACCGACTAGACTTGATCAATAAATCACCACACACGCATCGGGCAATCATACACGAAGCAAACAATGAATAATAATTAGAACAGTACACCAATCAATAAAAAGGTTTGAAAACTGATCTACGCATTGCTACGAACACATAAATGCAGAAAACACGCTAATCAGAGCTACGGTGAAAGAGATACATACACCGAAAGATTTTGTTGTATAAAACGGAAAATTATAGGTCTCATTCTTTTAACCATATAAAATCATATATATAGGATAAAATACTTTTTATAGATATTCAAAAGTGACTTAGGCTAAATTACATTTAAATTTAGAAAACTAAAGGAGAAATCAATAATATTTTATTTATAAATCTAGTTGCACAGTTATTAATCAAGTTAGATCTAAATTATGAAATTCCAAAGATTTTGATAAAGAAAACATTAATACTAATACGTAGTTCATGTTATTATAAATCCATTGCAATTTGAATGGACTAATTCGGAATTAAAACAAATAAGTTATGAATTAAACGAGATTTTCTTTAGTAAAACAATAGATTAAATCTAACCTTCAATCTTAAAGGTGGAAAACCTAACCAATTGTGGCACTAATAGTATAAAAAGTTTGTAAAACTCTTCTGCACGTTACTACGATCACGCAGACGTAAAAATCACGAAATTCGGATTTAAAACGTGAAAGTTATGAATTTTCTAAGATTTCCTATAGATAAATAATTACTTTAATATAAACTCGAAAATTAATTTTCCCAAACCTACTGTACAGCTACACTAACATGTAGAGCTCGCAAATACAAATCTAACGCAATTTGAATGGATCAAATCGAAGTTAAAACGGAGATTTTATAATCAAAACAAGTTTAGTGGCAAGACTGTAAATATTAGAAAACGTATTTTCGATTTACCGAGAAGAAATACGTCTTTAAAACAAAGAAACGTAATTCGAGAATTACGCCAAGGACCGCGAGTTAAGCCTTAAAGAAATCCAGGTTTTCTTTAGCAAAATTCCGGACTGAAGGGGTATGTTCTAATCTTGAGCGTTGATCTAAGGATGGACGGCTGAAAATGAAGATGGAGGGATGCAGGCGGCGCCATGGCCGGAGAAGAAAGAAACACGGTGGCGCCTTGGCCGGCGGCTCGCTGGAGTAGGCAATCGGGCGATTCATGCCACTATTCGGCGTGAGACAAGTACCAATCGAACGAGGAACTCAAGGCGGTCTCACCTGACAAGAAGATGGAGGCGAAGGCGGCTCGTGATACTCGTGCGGCTCAAAAGGGCGGGCGACCGAGCTGCTGCTCACGGTGACGGCGCAATAAGCAATTAGCAACCAAATTGAAGGCACCCTTATGTTCACAGGAGCATGCTAAAGCCGGTAGGGTAGCTTACAGTGGCAAAATGATGACGTACGCGTTGAATTGCTTCTCGCGGCGGCTTCTAGTGTTGCGGCGACGGCAAGAGCTCGAACGGGGGTAATTGCTCACGATTTGATCTAAAAACGACAGGCGAGGCTTAGGTCTAGCTTATATAGGGTGTTGGCGTGATCAATTTGGGGAAACAATCCCTTGGTTCACGGATTAGAATTCGGGGTCGGTGATAGTCTCCGTCTCGGCCACGAGGAAGAGGACGAGGTGACCGACAAGTGGGGCCACGGTGTCAGCGGCACTGAAGAAGAGATAGCTCGCGCGGTGTTTGCCTGGGCCATCCCACGCGGCACGGGGAAGAACGGGCTCGGCCCCGTTGGCCCAGCAGCGGGGAAACGGGAAGGCAGGCCGGCCGAGTAGGCCTCCAGGCCGCCAGCAGCACAGGTAAGAGGTAAGTTCATTTTATTTTTTTTTCTTTTTTCTATTATTCCAAATACAATTCAAATGAGTTTTTAAAATCTTTTTCTCTTGTAATAAAAACCAATCATCACAAAAGAAAACATGCAGCGGCATGTATGCACAAGCATGTGTTTAACCTTACAATAAATTTTAATTTCTCCAAAAATTATTATTCCACTAATTTTTCATGCACAGATATATACACAATTAAATCAAATCTCCTATTTTAAAATTTTCAAAAATTAGGGTGTTACAATTCTACCCCTTAAGATGAATCTCATCCTCGAGATTCGGAAGACGATAATCATAGAGATAATGACACTCTGTCTTTATTCGATCCTCATTTTCCAAAATACTTCTTTCGTTGAGAGTCATGAGGCAATTTCTCAGATCCTAACTGACTAATCTGCCTAAACCTGATCATCTCTCCTATTAAGCTCCTCCAAAGTAGTTTGTTCCTCTACTCTAACTTCTGTAAACTCATGGTCCACTTTGCTATCCTCGGTGTACCTATCTTCTAATTGGTCATTCTCGTCTTCCTCAGGTGAGAGTTGACCACCTTGATACTCAATTATTTTTCCTGACGGTGTTGTTAAGAGCATTGTGCACCGAGTACCATGAATCACTCCTTTGTGCGCACAGAGCCATCCATTACCAAGAACCACGCGAATTTTAAGTGACTCCAACACAATAAGAGTTGCGGTGAAGTTTTCCTTGTTTATGACAAGACTGACATTCGGGCATATCTGATCTGCCTGTATTTCTCCCACTGGAGTTTGAACTAGCAAAGGCCTCCTCGTTGAACACTTCACCATCTTGCACGTCTCTACCATGTCGGCGGAAATGAAAGAATGCGAAGCACTAGGGTCAAATAGAGCCAAAACTTGTACTGAGCTTACTTGAATATAACCACCCACCACGTTGGTAACTCCATGAATTTTATCCATATCCACATTGCTCAGTCTTCCATTGACATAGTTTCGCTGCGCTTTGCTTCCTTGAGCAGGCTTCTTATGGGCTTTCCTTTTTCGCTTTTGTTGTTGTGGATTCTGACTCAGTTCACTTCCAACTTGCTCTTCAACATTGTTGTTTTGATAGTGCTCAGCTTCATCGTACCCATAACATCCTTCAATGGCAGAAACATCAGCCTTTTCCCACATATCAGTGCGAGACGTCATATAGGGCTCCTGAGTCATGGGATACTACACTTCCTGTCATCAAGTGACCAACATCAGCAACACGAGCAAGTATAGATGATCATATCCATGAGCTATCTAAAGGGACAACTCTCGCCTCCATGGATCCAAAATTATCAACCTTGTACACAGGACATTTTTGCTTGAGAGTGGCAACTCAATCATGGAGACTAACCAATACTTCTAAAGAAAGAATTAAAACTTAATAAACCTTCTTTACATTGGCTACCCCCCTTAAAATAAGGGACACCAAATAAGGTAGCATGAACCTTTTTCTAGATGAGCTAACTAGCATCCTTACGTTCTAATATCCTAATGATTCTTTTGTGCATAGGTAGAAACAGGAAATCTGAAGTTTCTCGCGAGCAGAAAATCAGCAACGTGGTAAAACTGCCACAACTCTCGTTTTGTAATTCCAATGAAGTTCCACCTTATACCGTTGGAAAGCTTATGAAATTTCCTGAAACTTTCTTATAGAATACTTTCCCAAATTCTGTAGATGACTTAGTCGAAAACAGCACATAACAGATTCTGTTCCAATTTCTAGACAGCACAGTTGCATCATCTTGTGATTTTTTGTATCTCCCAATCCAAAATAGCTATGAGGGTGGTTCTTGCGTTGGTAAAGATCTCGAAGCCTAATATTGTCCAGAATTTTCTCATGATTTATGGTCGTTCAAAGACAGATGTATAAGCCGATTGAGACAGACTGCTCTAAAAGGATAGGATGTAGAGAGTCAAAATAAACCAACCCATCTGCCTATTCACTAATCCTTATATCTTAAGCCTATATCTAAATGAAATTGTGGGATCCACAAATTCATTGCAATCATTACAAGGATCCAAAACAAGCATAGGCATAAAGACAATCCAACAAGGCAATATAGTAGCACAACTCAACATTGACTCAACTTGCGATGCTATCGTTTTCTTCGTATAAAGGGAAAAGATCCTAATGCTTCTCTTCTGATGTCGCAAGAAGATGGTAAGATGAGGTTCTAAAAGCATACCAAATCAAGGAGTACAGATGAGAACAAAGACTTTTAAAATAAGCAACAAGGCGGGGATAATATCAAGGGCAAGGATACAGTATGGAAGAAAATACCAAGGTTTATAGAACAAGAATTGTTATAGCAGTTTCAAAACCTTAACACGGCCAATTTCTTAACTAGGTTTGCGTCCTACAGTCAGCATTGCTCTGATACCACTCTGTCACACCCAGTTTTAAGGACAAAACCAGACATACACTATATGTGAAATAAAGGAGTCAAATCTCACATATAGCCATAGGTAAGTGTAATATCAAGAGACAAATGCTTAATATACATAACTCAATAGTATAAAATATACCTTAGAGAGCAACATAGCGAAAAGATAACTCTGAACACCGGGTGTAGACTTCACTCCGGGACTAAACTGACTGGTTGATCACAAGCCTAATACCTCCAGAGACTATCCTAAGGTATGGGAAATAGCAAGAGTGAGTCCATGTCGAACTTCGCAAGCATAGCAACAAGGTAGTATAGATCCCATAAACTCATGATCAATGTAACATAAATAATGTAGAGCATAAAACGGTAAATAATGAGCATGTTAATAATCAAAAGTCATCATCTTAATGTAAGGATTCCAAGGCCGCTCGTGTCCTTGAGCAAGGCTAGTATACCAGTTTAATAAACTCTGCGCAGAGGTGTACACTTTCACTGTGAGTCATGATTTCCCCTTTCGCCCGAGGTAGCTAATCTCTTGACCCACTTCCAAGGAAGGTCGGCAGGGTTCACTACGAAGCCTTTCAAAGGTTCGTCTAACAAGTTAGGGCCGCTAGGTTTCAGAAGTCAGTCTGTGTGATACAACCAGTCCTAGAGATCCACAGTTTGCTTTTCTCCATTTGCGCCACAAGAGTAACCTCTAACAAGCTAGAAAAGGTCCTCATACTGAGCTAAAGCCAGAGTCATATAGCCCTCACAGTTGTATTGTAAATCCCGGAGGTTCACGTACAAACAAGATCTTATGTTGTTAAAAAGTCATTTCTCAACCATCATAGCTCTTACATTAATTAAGTCACAAGATCATGATCACAGAAAAAAAAAAACCCCAAGTTATACTTGCCTTAAATCAAGATCCTTTCTCTGATCCAAATCTTCAATTAATAGCTTCTTGAATCTCCACATAAATCTCACCGACTAGACTTGATCAATAAATCACCACACACGCATCGGGCAATCATACACGAAGCAAACAATGAATAATAATTAGAACAATACACCAATCAATAAAAAGGTTTGAAAACTGATCTACGCATCGCTACGAACACATAAACGCGGAAAACACACTAATCAGAGCTACGGTGAAAGAGATACATACACCAAAAGATTTTGTTGTATAAAACGGAAAATTATAGGTCTCATTTGTTTTAACCATATAAAATCATATATATAGGATAAAATACTTTTTATAGATATTCAAAAGTCACTTAGGCTAAATTACATTTAAATTTAGAAAACTAAAGGAGAAATCAATAATATTTTATTTATAAATCTAGTTGCACAGTTGTTAATCAAGTTAGATCTAAATTATGAAATTCCAAAGATTTTGATAAAGAAAACATTAATACTAATACGTAGTTCATGTTATTATAAATCTATTACAATTTGAATGGACTAATTCAGAATTAAAACAAATAAGTTATGAATTAAACGAGATTTTCTTTAGTAAAACAATAGATTAAATCTAACCTTGAATCTTAAAGGTGGAAAACCTAACCAACAGTGGCACTAATAGTATAAAAAGTTTGTAAAACTCTTCTGCACGTTACTACGATCACGCAGACGTAAAAATCACAAAATTCGGATTTAAAACGTGCAAGTTATGAATTTTCTAAGATTTCCTATAGATAAATAATTACTTTAATATAAACTTGAAAATTAATTTTCCCAAACCTACTGTACAGCTACACTAACATGTAGAGCTCGCAAATACAAATCTAATGCAATTTGTACGGATCAAATCAGAGTTAAAACGGAGATTTTATGATCAAAACAAGTTTAGTGGCAAAACTGTAAATATCAGAAAACGTATTTTCGATTTACCGAGAAGAAATACGTCTTCAAAACAAAGAAACGTAATTCGAGAATTACGCCAAGGACCGCGGGTTAATCCTTAAAGAAATCTAGGGTTTCTTTAGCAAAATTCCGGACCGAAGGGGTATGTTCTAATCTTGAGCGTTGATCTAAGGATGGACGGCTGAAAATGAAGATGGAGGGATGCAGGTGGCGCCATGGCCGGAGAAGAAAGAAACACGGTGGCGCCTTGGCCGGCGGCTCGCCGGAGTAGGCAATCGGGCGATTCATGCCACTATTCGGCGTGAGACCAGTACCAATCGAAAGAGGAACTCAAGGCGGTCTCACCTGACAAGAAGATGGAGGCGAAGGCGACTCGTGATACTCGTGCGGCTCAAAAGGGCGGGCGACCGAGCTCCTGCTCACGGTGACGGCGCAATAAGCAATTAGCAACCAAATTGAAGGCAAACTTATGTTCACAGGAGCATGCTAAAGCCGGTAGGGTAGCTTACAGTGGCAAAACGATGATGTACGCGTTGAATTGCTTCTCACGGCGGCTTCTAGGGTTGCAGCAACGGCAAGAGCTCGAACGGGGGTAATTGCTCACGATTTGATCTAAAAACGACAGGCGAGGCTCAGCTCTAGCTTATATAGGGTGTTGGCGTGATCAATTTGGGGAAACAATCCCTTGGTTCGCGGATTAGAATTCGGGGTCGATGATAGTCTCCGTCTCGGCCACGAGGAAGAGGACGAGGTGACCGACAAGTGGGGCCACGGTGTCAGCGGCACTAAAGAAGAGAGAGCTCGCGCGGTGTTCGCCTGGGCCAGCCCACGTGGCACGGGGAAGAACGGGCTCGGCCCCGTCGGCCCAGCAGCGGGGAAACGGGAAGGCAGGCCGGCCGAGCGGGCCTCCAGGCCGCCAGCAGCACAGGTACGAGGTAAGTTCATTTTATTTTTTTTCTTTTTTTTCTATTATTCCAAATACAATTCAAATGAGTTTTTAAAATCTTTTTCTCTTGTAATAAAAACCAATCATCACAAAAGAAAACATGCAGCGGCATGTATGCACAAGCATGTGTTTAACCTTATAATAAATTTTAATTTCTCCAAAAATTATTATTCCACTAAGTTTTCATGCACAGATATATACACAATTAAATCAAATCTCCTATTTTAAAATTTTCAAAAATTAGGGTGTTACATCAGAAGGGTTTAAAGATTTTATAGATGGTGGATTTCTAGACTCCTGAGGTTTTCTCATCACATGTTAATTCGAGGTATTTCTATATTCATCAAAAAATTAATCCTCGAATTCAGGCATGAAATCTAAAATTAGAGTTTCCTCCTCCTCTAGTGGTTCAGGATCTGGAATAGCTAAAGGTCGAGATGGTTCAGACAAAAATTCGGGTTTAACTATTTGGGGTTCTTCCTCTAACAACTTCTCTCTCTTTAGGAAGGTCATCTAAGATTTTCATAAAAAATGTTTCTCCCTTGTTCAGCAGTGATGTGCATGAACGAACCTCCTGCGACTGTATTATGGTGTTTTGTGGTTTTTCTGTTGAAGCCCGTAAATAAATATTGGAGAAGAATGGAGTCTAGCAAAGCAAGGTTGGGACTAGAATCTAAAATAGTGCGAAAGTGTTCCCATGCCTTACCTAGAGATTCTTTTTTCTGTTGTTTAAAACTCAAAATTTCTAAACGAAGTTTAACAACCTTATAGATGGAGAAGAATTGTAAACAAAGGCTAGAACGTAAGGCTTTCCAATCTCCGTGACTACTCCCAATGTGAAGTTTATACTAGCGTTTAGCTTCTTCCATCAAAGAGAAAGAAAAAAGCTTCTATCTTAAAGTTTCATCCGACATGCCTTCAATGTGTCGACATACACAGGTCTAATCAAAATCACATAGGTGGGAATAGGGGTTCTCACTAATATTGCCAGAAAAAGGTTGATCCTGAACCATATGGTGGACTACGTAGGACTCAACGAAGCTATAAAAGTCATCTTCGCGATCTACCACCGATCCAGAAAATAGGGGGGCATTCACAAGTAACCCTAGTATAAGCACCACACTTACACTATGAATACTACTTCAATTAAGGAGCTACCAAGATTAAAGCAGTCAAAAGAGAGTTGCAAACTTGAAAAATGATATGAACAAATTGTTTACTTGAATCAAAAGTCGATTACCAGAGAATCTCAAAAGAAAGCTCTAGAAGAACTTGATCCCGTAGAATACAAGCCGTAGAGAAGCACCGACAAGCTGAAACTCCTTCAAAACTCTCCTCACTCTATATCTCTATCTCTAATACAGGACTAAATCCTATGGAGGATTAATTTTCTCCTGATTGCCAACCTAGATTCTAGTGGGGATAAGAATTAGGATTTTTGGCTCTTCAGCTCTCAGGATCGGACTTGGCTTCAGAGAGGGGGTGTAGCCCTGTATTTATAGCCCTAGGGGTTGAATACGAGCCCTTAAATCAAACCGACTTGAGGTACGGTGGAGATGCATCCTAGGAGGTGGTGGAGGAAGACTCTAGAAACTCGTGGGCGTTTTCCACCGTGGCAGGACGGACGGCCTGGGGGTGGGGCTAGCTAGCCCCACCTGGTAGGGTCTCGTGCCCTGCCTTGGTGTGGTGTCCTCTAGAACATTCCTGCATAGTAGCCATAAAATTATCCCGTGATCTCTTTTGATATTTAGGTCCTCCTTAGCGGTTTTCTGTGTAAATCCTGCTAAAAACATAAATTCACCAAAACTCATGGAAACTATCCGTTTAAACCTCCTATTCTATGATATTCATCCATTTTGATCATTTATGCAAGAAAGGTTGATGGTTCATGATATACTTTAACTACCGTCAACATCCACCTGACAAGGACTCACTGAAGGAATGTATCGACAAGATCAAGTCTGAAAAAGAGACTCTGTAGCTTCCTTATGGAACCAGCCAATGCATTACCTGAAGTTCAACAGAGGAAATGATGAAGAGATGACCTGGAAGCTCAAGGCGCCGGAGGATCCAGTGACAGTGATGGAGTTAAAGAAGATGCCGTGGTGGAATGCTTTGGACGCCTCGCTGAATCTGGGTTGACATTCTGCTGCTTGAGGTACTTGGATGTACCTGGATGTAGGTTGCTGTAATGGGCGTTGGTTTTTGTTGAAGGAGGATGCTTACGTGGCTGAAGGCGTTTTTTCGGTCTGTGTTAGTTGCTGGTAGTTTTCGGCGACAAACTCTTTGTAGTCCTGGTGGACACCTTGGCTTTTAAAACTCTGTGCTGTAAAGAGCTGTGGTCTTTTGATGATAATTAAAAGGCCAGGGCATTTGCCCTTGAACTCTAAAAAAAGGAAGCGGTGAGGCAGGGCTGCAAACAGGGCTAGCTGCTACGGATTCCTAGATGGATCGGCCTTGAATCCACCTGTCTGGTTGTTCTTACGTCACCAAGCCAACTATATATGGTGAAGTTGGAGGCAAGAACGTGTGGATGCTTTGATCGGTAGCTCTGGCCATGCTCGGTCGCCATCGGTCAGCTCTCTGCTGAAGCCAAAGCCTGTTTGCAGTGCAGGCTTCAATAAGTCTGGACACCACGAGGCCCCCAAGATCCTTGGGCCGGCAGACTGTATGACAGGCCCAAATAAAGCTACCGTTTTCTAACAAGACGGTACATACAAGTTGTAATACTGTTAATTTGGAAAAAGTTCACATTACCTCTCTCAACTTTCGCGAAAGTCTGTTTTTCCTCCCTAAACTCTAAAACCAGACAAAACACCTCCCTCAACTTTTAAAACCATTTATCTTACCTCTCTGGCATTGTTATAAGCAGTTTTAAAGGTGGTTTTGTCTTTTTATTTTTTATTTATTTCGGCTGAATCTTTGAAAAATCATAGTAAATCACAGAAAAATCATAAATGGGAAAATCCAATTTTATTGGACTCCACATGAGTAGATCTACACAGTGAATATATAATATGGTATGCTTTAGTACAACATTTTTGTTGTGGATCATGTATAGCTTAGTTATAGATTTATTTGACAAGCATAAACCAGAATAAAATTTATAACTAAGTTATACATGATCCAATGAGTATGAAATTTTTACCACAGTTTAAACATACAATAATTAGCCTACCATAAAAATTTCACCACAATTAGACCATACAAACTGCAGCTATGAATTATTCCAATTAATTACAGAAAAACATAGATTAAAGCTACTGCAAAAACTTTATACTAAAGCATATAATATTATATATTCACTGTGTAGATCTAACTCATGTGAAGTCCAATAAAATTAGATTTTTTATTTTATGATTTTTCTGTTATTTACTATGATTTTTCATAACTACTTATAGCAGGGCCAGGGAGGTAAGATGAACGGTTTTAAAAGTTGAGGGAAGTGTTTTGCCCGGTTTTGAAGTTTAGGAAGGAAAAGTGGACTTTCACGAAAGTTGAGTGAGGTAACGTGGACTTTTTTTCATTTGTTATTGCAGGTCTAACCGGCGGAGATGGCCCAACCCACGGTATTACAGGCCGAACTAGACTAGTGTTGATTTTTGTTTAGCGTACGGGAGGCGAGGGAGGCTCCGAGGGTTAATGGGTTATGTATCCTCCAGCTTGCCGTGAGTCTTTTTTTTTACACAAGACCTAAGTGTTGAAGCAAGTTAATTAAAAACAATCGACCACATATTATAGCTTTTCCTTTGGACGTGACTAGCGCCCGGACGGCTGAACAGATGCCCGCGTCTGGACACTGGTGCCTGCTGCTCCATTTGCCTCTGATGCCCGTGTCTGGGAATCTCCGTGCCCGCATGCACGCAGGGGCTGCGTGTCCCTGCCTCTGTCCCCCGGCATTGCGTTCGGCTGGCCATAGGCTATAGCTCTGCACGCTCTCCGGACACCGCTCCGCTATGATAGGCTGGAGGCCGCTCACGCCGGTGCGTGCGGCCACAACCGTGGAGGAGGTGTACGCTAGCGGTGGGAAGGGAGCCTTCTCACTTCTCAGAGGACCAGATGTTCTTCGTGGCAACCAACTTTCAGCTCAAACATGTGTAACATTAGATCTATTTTTGCAACATCCAGACAAAACATTTGCAGCATAGTCTGAAAATAGATGAAACATTTAAAACATACGCTTGAAACATGCGTGTATAATTATAGCAACATATGTAACATCCAAATATTCTTTTACAACAATCAGATGAAACACTTGCAACATACATTTAAAAAGCATAAAACGCTCGAAACATATGCTCGAAACATACGCTCAAAACATGCGTGAATAGCCATAACAACATATGCAATTTCTAGATGAGACACTTGAAACATATTTCTGAAACACCTGAAACACTTGAGAAATAGACTTGTAACATACGTATATAACCATTGCAACATACGCAACATCTCAAATCGACTTCTGCAACGTATAGATGAAATACTTGAAACGTAAGTCTGAAACGCCTAGAACACTGCGAGAGTGAAGTGGAGCCGACGGATGGCGGCACTGCACGGCGAAGCCACAACGGCGCAAGGTGGAGTGGGAAGCCATGCATGTCCGGACGGGACGAACGCCCACGCCTAAGTGTTTCCGTTTTCCTTTTGATGGAACCATGGCTCTTCGCAGAACTTACATTTTGGAACTGGAAGAGTAGTACGTAAGTAACACAAGGATTAAAAAGAGGGGCAGACCATCAGATTTATATGTTGAAGATTTGCTAACAATCGATGACAATGCCAATGAGTCAATGACCAGTTGGTACATCAACAAATGATCAATCTCAATGCAATTGAACAACCATACACTACAGTAACAAACACGTACGCACCCCCGCCCCCCTCTTGACCACCTGTGAACTGAACATCACACTAGACATGCACATGAACAATTATATATCTACGTAATTATATTATCTCTACTATAATGAAACAATCAAAACTATCTTAGGTACACTCAGAAAAATATCCCCGCTGAGGAGCCCAATCATTGTGCACCAAAACAATTATACCCAGAAAATCGTCTCCATTAAAATCAAGGGCTACCAACCATCTGTCAGAGGTTTCAACTTAATCTAAGGGCCACGGTTCTATGTATCAACGCTAGGCTTCAACGCTCCTGCCCCCCACATCCGCGCGCAACACCTCAGCTCGCCCAAGGTTCGATTCCCTGCCCCGTCCCGGCGCCCCTTTTATTTTCTTCTGAAAAAAAGAAATAAACGTGCGGCTTCTTGGAGCGCACGGGAGAAACTTGCGGCGGCGGCGGGCACGCGGGGGAAGAGAGAGCGGGAGAGTTGGGCCTACAAGATTGGCGGAGCCGCCTAGGGGCCGACGAGACAACTACGACGGCAGGCATGCGGGGAAAGAGAGAGCGGGAGAGTTGGGCCTACGAGGTTGGCGGAGCCGCTGATGACGTCGAGTCGCATGCGAGCTCAGCGTGTCCGGCAAGCTCGGGCATGGGCATGCAATGCAAGCTCGAGTCCAGAGAGCCGGAGAGGAGAGGAGTGGCCCCGCTCGAGCAGGCAGCCGGCGAGCAGCAGCCACGACCAAGCGCGCAGCCAAGTAGCCGCGCGTCTCGGTCCAGCAGCTACCGCGGGCCCGCAGCAAGAACGGTCGAGCAATGCAAGCAGCATCCCAGGAGAGCGCGTCGGCGGCCGAGCAGATGAGGTAAATATGTGCGGGCACCTTGCTTTCTTGCATTGCTTTGCTTGCACGGCGGCCGGGCGGCGAGCGCACGGCATGGGGTGTAGTGATGCTGCTTTTCGCAAGTGCTTACAACACGCTCGACGAAATGACTGAGAGGTGAAAGAGCAAATACCTTTTTATCCGAGCAGTTACTTAAAATATTACTGTATTTAATATAGAGGGTTAAAAAAAATTCCATGCGTGGCGTATAATGCTAAGTATTTTCTGGTGGGTTCATGAAAAATTATGCAGACGGTGGAAACATTTAGAAAGCGTCATCTTTGATGATAGTGTTTTTTTTTCTTTTTGAAAGACCTGGTTAACCTGCACTCAGCGAAAATGTGTCCTGTTTTGTTTTGAGAACCTTGGCCTTTCGGGCTCGGTTTCCACGACTCTGCGTGCTGCCCGCTCTCCAGACCACTCCTCTCCTACTACTTGGCTTTCTACAGCTTACGCTCGGCGGAGGAGTGGAGACGACAGAGGAGACCGTGAAGGAAGCGAAGGGAACCGGGGTGGCGTTGCCTCGCAGGCGCGAGCTCCGCCGTGGACTCACCTTCTCCTTCACGCCAGGCGGCGAGGCCCAGTCAAGAAGAAGAAGAAGCATGCCCTGAGGCTGACGAGCAGGGTCCGCTCATAAGTGAGAAAGACTAACAACAGCTGCCCAACCAAACACACCCAAAAGCAGGGTTAGGGCGCTATGAAATTTGTACTAGCCAAAAGCTGCTTTTGGATATACAATATAAAGAAACGGAGAATAGAAGAATAGTATATTTTTTCTATCACCACCCAGAGAGGCTACACATGTTTTCCTCGCCTTGTAGAACTGGTAATTTCTTATATGCAACTCTCTAGAATGTATGAGCTATGAAGGCGCTGGAGTTTTTTTTAATCAGAGGTGAAACCTTGCTTCTTATAGGTGCATATACTCTTTGAATGCCACTTTTTACGGTGAAGATAGCAACATAGTGATCGTTTGGGGCTAATGGCAAAAAAAGTTTCGTGCAATATCTTGTCGTCGTAGTGAAACTACTGAACTTTCAATGCTACAAAAACAGCTTTGACAGAACACCATTAGCTAAGTACTTCAAATTTGATAGAATTAACTCTAAATTTAATGGGACCCGTAGCGTTAGCACGGGCCAATATACTAGTATTATATAAGCGAATTAAACCGTCATTTAATTTCTGCATACCGCACCCTCCATCGTGTGCTTAATGCTTATGGCGCGCCTTCGTTCAAGCTGGCAGTGGCGGCGGCGGCAGTGTCGACGACATTGAAGGGCTCCCAGTGCGGCACGGTGTCGCTAAAGAACCTGCCGACGACGCGCGCCTCCAGGACGGCGATGGCGTCGGGGTGCTTGATGCAACGGGGCGTCTTGTACTGGTTCACCGACGACCCTTGGGAGACGCAGAGGTCCATGAGCGCGTCGAAGGCGCCGGGGGACACCACGCGGATCTCCAGCGGGCCCACGGACCGGTCGCGGCTCCGGCACCGACGGTACACGGCGTCCAGACCGGCCTCCACCTCGGCGCAGCACGCCTCCATGACGCGGCGGACCACGGCGTCGTCGCTGTCGGCGGGCGGCGGCGTGAGCTCCCAGAAGAGGACGTAGTGGCCCGGGATGGAGGCCGTGTCGGCGTAGGCGGTGTACTCGGAGAGGATGGTGGCGCCGCCCAGCGGCGCCAGGAGGCGCTTGGCGGCGGTGACGGCGCGGAGGAGGTCGTCCTCGGAGGTCTTGTCGGTGTCCACGCTCAGCACCACGTTGCGGCGGTGCACGAACCGGAACTGCGGCGCCGCGTTGTGGAAGCCCGACACCTGCAGGATGTCGCCCACGCGGTACCGGTACAGACCTGCAGGCATGCACCACCAGTACATACATACACCCGTCAAGGTTAGTCACCATATTATTATATCGTTTTTTCATAACAAATTATAATATTGGCGTTCCGTCAACTTCAATTTATAAGTGGTTTTGGAGCAAAATAAGTTACAATTTAGAACGGAGAGTAGAATCAAAGTTGTTAAAAATATAGTTAATTAATTCTTTAGAAACAACAAATGTCCTATTAATTAAAACTTCATAATTCTCCCTCTACTTAAGAATACCCCTATTTTTGGACATGCAGCGGTATCTAAATTCAATATCTTTACCTGATAATTATAGATGAGTTTATTATAAATCACACATATGATTTTTTTAAAAAAATCAAAAATATTTTTTTCTAAAATTATGGATAGTTGTTTTTGGACCAAATGTTGCCCAAACATTTTGTATGACCCAAAGAAGAAGTATTATTTGAAGGAAACCAACCAAAATAACTCAAACTACAAAGCGCTAGTAATCTATAATAGATTGATTATCTAGTTAATGATGTTATTTGTGTTTGATTTATTGTCCTCTGTTTGTATTAATTTCTAATAGCACCTTATATAATTAAAATTAGTCTTCCTATTATTTTCTTCATCTCTTTTGTTCTTTTTATTATTATCTACCAATCATCTAGTTCTTCCCTACAGTACATGTAATTAGTGTTTTGCTTGTTTGCTCCCTCCAAATGGATCACTAATGGCATCTATATTATTTAGAATTAGTCTTCATGTTATTTTAATTATCTCTTTTGTTCCTGTTACTACTATGATTTTTTTTAGCCTAACAATTAGATTGGTCAAGTAAAGGTTAGAGACCTAGGGTTAATTGATTTTGTTCCCTTATTTTCCATAATATTCAGTTTTCTTTTTTTGTTTGTTTTTCATCTTTCTTTTGTATTGTAACACAAACATTTATTTGGTTGTTATGTGTATTCTTGTCGACTTGTTGTGTATGTATTTGTTACGTATAATTGTTATTGGTTTAAATGGCTCCTCTAATGTCCAAATTCTGGGTCCACGCCTGAATAAAAGAATGGGTAATGTTCCTTTTTATATTAGAAACGCAAGTTGTTTGTTAAAAGAAAATTTTAAGATGACTCCAATGGTTGGGGGCACACCTCTAGCCATGCATGCTACAATGCAATAATGGTACTTTGACTATGTGCCCCCACTAGCACACTTCCGTAGATCATTTCCACATGCAGTGGCTATATATATATATATATATATATATATATATATATATATATATATATATATATATATATATATATATATATATATATATATATATATATATATATATATATAGCCACCTCTATTTACGATAATTTTATATACTAATTTACGACAATGTCAATATATATTTACGATAGTTGAATTACTATAGCACATGGATATTTACCATAATATTATAGTAAACCACTTAGTAAGGAATTACTATAATCTCATAAATTAATATAGTAATTATCGTAACTCAAAGTGGCTATAGAATAAATTATTTTATAGCCAGCTGTAGGGTAGTATATATATATATATATATATATATATATATATATATATATATATATATATATATATATTCGTTGCATTAATTAATCACTTTCTCTCCAGGAGCATAGTTTAAGGTATCAACCATCAAATGATGATCAAAGTTCATTTTATTCATGGAAATGCAAGACTGTATGAAACTGAAAATTGAAGGTTGTGGGGGTTGAGATGGAGGTCGCATTGGCTGGATATCATTCTTTTACATATCACATCATATCTGCTTCTATAGTTCTTGTGGCATGTATATTATTAGCCTTTTGTTTTTAGTAGCATGTTACTACTGCTACAGGAGGTGAATTGTATTCTTGTTCTTTATCCATCATGTTCAGAAGAGACGACTAGCATTTACATCAACATCTCTAGATGCACAGTTAATTTCTTTTCATAAAATAGAAGTAAAAGTGTAATTTTTTAAGATTTTCCATAAGAGGCAGTACTAAAGAAATATCATTGGTACTTGGAGGAATAAATAAAATACTATTTACTTATTTGGAGCAAAATAAAGGAACCTTTACCCCAGCATGAAGTGGACAGGTCTGCCCTGACCTTTCTTATCAACTGCTAATAAAATTAGTCTATCAAATATCTCCTTGTCTGGTGAAAGTGGGTGTACTGCCAAAAGCTAGGAGGCAAAGTTACATATAAATTTAGGATTAGTGTACTGTCAATGATATAATTTGGTGAACGTGATTGTACTTGTCAATAAAATAAAGCTAGTGGGAGACTGGGCGTCAAGAATTGACACCCCATTGGCCAACTGGGAGATCCCAAACAATAACCACCCATACATAATTATCTTTTCTAATGCACAAGAAGCACATGTAATTTATTGATTTCCTTGCTTCTAAAAAATTGGATATTTTGTGGTAAGATAATCATGAATGCATACACTGTTTAAATTGATACGAAAGCTTTTCCTTTTGCACTTATGCATTATCATTAACTTATTGTTTAATTTTTTTGCGCAAAACTTATTGCTTAATTATGAAAATACGAGTTTTTTTAACTGTATGCAGTTAGTACACTGTGACTGATGGAAGCAAGACTCACTTCTGCCCACCAGTAGAGGAACACAGCGAGTAGACCGCAAAAGCCAAACTAATAGAAAACAAAACAAAAGGCACTCATTTTTTCAACCGAGACGCCTACAACACTACTTATCTTTGACATACAGATAACAGGACACCAGGGTAGCGCGGCATCACATCCAAAAAGTTAGTATTCAACATGCATATCAATTTCATTTTCAGCTAAAAGAGTACGTAGCCTCAAATTCAGTTATATAAACAAGCACCAAGTCAATTCAAGAAAGCGACTGCTTAAAAACACAGGCCCTGTTTGGATACAAAGTTTTTTAGAGTTTTAGATCAATACCATGGTTTTTTAAAATACCTAGGTATCTAAAAGAAAGAAGGTGTTTGGATGTAATTAATTTGGAGTTTTAGAAACTACGGTATTAGTAAAACCACAGTTTTTTTAGTCTAAAAAACTTGGTCCCAGCCCTCTTTATTTTTGACAGAGCTTGGCGATGCGCGTCCATCTCTGATGGCGTGTCTCTTTTTCACTGCTATTTTTAGAGATACATGCTATTTTAGCAGCATGGACACAGCCAACTAGTCTTAAAAGCAACGTATTGCTGTGTAGCCAAACACGTCATGGTTTTTCATAAACAGAGAAACACTGCGGTTTCTAAATACTATGGTATTACATGACTATGGTTTAAAAAACTGTGGTTTCATAATTCTAGAGTTTTAAGAAACAGCAACACCAAAACAGGGCCTTAGTGTTTCTTACACACTTCAAATTGGGGAAAAAACGCCTTTGTTTGGCAAATTAAAGCAGTTTGTTTTGGGGCTGCATTGTGGTAAGATAGATTCCCATATTTTTTGAATTAAAGTGTGGGGTGACTAAACACACCCCCCCCCCCGTCCATGGCAAAATGTGTAGTGCAAACACATATATAAGTGGAAACATGGAGACTTATTTCAAAAATATACTTCTATCACTTGCAAAATTTTGAAACGATGCACATCCATATTGTATCTATATGTGGTTTGTTGAAAAAGTTGAGATTCAAATTCATTTTATAAAAACTCACACAAAAATTACAAATTTGATCAGGCATATGTCGACTACAAGACAAATCCGTAGAAGTTTCGTCTTCTAGTGTACATGCACTCTTATTTTTTCATTTTGCACTAACTTTCCTAGATTGAATTTGAATCCCAACTTTTACAAATAAAAAAAACATATATATGGATACACAGTGGATGTGTACCGTTTTAAAAAAAGATTAAGCAATAAAAGTTTGTTTTTAAAATGATTTTGCATGTAAAATTGTGTCTATCACATACTAAGTTTTTGTGGCATGCAAAAACTCTGCAGAAAACTAGAAACTTGCTTAAGGGCGTTCTCAACAGTGCGAGACAACAGCTAGCTCATACATTTCATTTCACTGCCACTTCATTATGTGAACCTCATGTGTAAATATTTTTTATTCTACATCTTATTTCCTTCTTCCTTCCTTTATGAGTAGGCCCATAAACGGGGCCTCGTATTCTGCACAAGATATGTGTGGAAATATACTCTTCTATTTCTATCTTCTCTCTTCTGTATATAAGCAAATTGTTGACTTGCATTGGATTCCTACAAGCTAACTGAAGTGACACTGTTCGAGACGCCTAGTAAGCCAATCAAAACCTCCTTGTCTTGCCCACAGCATGTACTACTTACCTACAATATATTGCGGAGATATATTTAGTATACAGTGTATATTTTATTTGTTTTTCCAACTATAAATTCCTAGTTTGACGCTGGCTCATGTAGTCTCCGCCATTGATTTGGCACCATCGGACGGCTTTGAACGAGTTCAAATTCTCTAACAAACCTCACAGTCAACTCCGGTGCATCGTGAATTACTACTCCTATGAACAGTAGCTATACGAAGAAGCGAAGGAAAGCAAGAGTATGTACATGATCCAGCCATGAGCCGTACTGTACGCACGTACGCATTAGCATGCATGCAAATTAATTGCTAATAGGAAAAGAAAAATTGTGCACGGTGTCTCACCTGTGAACGTGGTGACAAGGAGCTCGTAGTAGCCTCCGACCTCGACGTCGACAAGGTCGACCACCTTCCCGTCCCGAGCCTCCTCGCCGTCGTTCTCCACCTTGATGAACTCGTAGTAGCACATGTTGGGCAGCAGCGTATACGCCACGTCCTCCGGCCGGTCCAGCGGCCGGAGGTTGATGCCGAAGTAGCACTCCGAGGAGGCGTACATGGTGGACACCAGCGGCAGGCCGCCGCCGTAGAACTCCAGCAGCGGTATGTACTGCGCCATGGACCCCGTCACGATGACGTCGATGTACTTGGTCCGCGGCCAGAGCCGGCGCACGATGCCCCGCCACGACCCCACGCCCTCGCACTCGGCGGCGATGGCATCGGCCAGCGCCGGGTCCGGCCGCGCCACGACCCTGGCGACGGCGTCCCGGCAGGCGGCGTCGGTGACGCGCGCTGCGTCGACGCGGCCGGCGCGGATGTCGTCGCAGAGCGCGCGCCAGTGGGCCTCGAGGAACTTGACGGCGCGCAGGAACGCCGAGGCGAAGACGGCGCCCACGCGGAGCACCTCGCCGCGGCGGGCGAGGCCGCACAGCAGCTGCGCGTACATGCTCTGCGCGCTGTCCGGGCACAGGATCGCCTCGTTCGGGCTCGTGTACCGCGTGAACGGGCTGTCCGGCCGCTCCCGGAAGTGCCGGCTCTTGTAGTAGCTCGTCAGCACCGGCCGCGCCATCAGCCCCGACGGCGTCGTGATCTCCGGCTTCACGAACAGCAGGTACATGCACCGCCCTTTGTCCAGACCTTCCACGTACTTGTTCATTACGGGGACGAGGAGGTTGTAGAGGAAGGTCTTGCGGTCCAGCTCCTCCTCTGTGGACGGCATCAGCTTCGGCTGCCCGCCGGATGTGCCGGAGCTGACGAGGACCGCCGCCGTCAGTGGCCGGAATTCCGACGATGATTTACTAGAAACACGTTGTGCAATACTAGTAGTATGTACCTTGTGAGGAGCTCGGTGATGGTCTTGGAGGAGATGAGCGACGAGGGGGCGCCGTTGGCGATGCGCTCGATGTACGGCTTGACGTCCTCGTATTCCACGACCGGCACGCGCTCCTTGAACGCGGCCGCGAGCTCGTCGGAGTGGCGTCGCTCGGCGTCGGCGCCAAGGAAGCCGCGGATGTAGTCGGTGCCGGCGTTCATGGCGAGGATCTCTCTGAGGACGCGCTGCTGGATGGCGCCGGCGTGGGTGGTCAGGTCCTCGATGAGCTGTAGGCTCGCTGGCCCGTCGTGCGGGTCGCAGGCCGGGATCGTTGGCGGCAGAGACGGCCGCGGTGGCATTGCCGCCGCTGCCGGCGAGTCTGTGGAGGTGGATGAGACTGAGGAGAGGAGGTGGTGGGGACCATGGTCATGGTCGAGCACTGCTGGGGACGTGGGCATCGTCGTGGTTGACATTGTTAGATCCATGCATGCGTGCACTCTCTATGTCCTATATTGTGCAGCTACTGTTTGTTGCAGAGGTGAAATCCTCTTGCTCTCCATGTCCTATATATATCTCATCACACTTCTATGTGTGTGTGTGTGTAGAGAGAGAGAGAGAGAAAGAGAGAGGTGTTGTCTGATATTTTAGAGGGAGAGTGAGTGTAGAAGCATGCTGTGGGTGTTGTCTGATATTTTAGAGGGAGAGTGAGTGTAGAAGCATGCTGTGAGCCTGTGACTGTGAGTGATTTGTTTGAGTGAGTGGGAGGGGATACAGTGTAGGGCAGACAAGCTAGCTGTGAGAGATTTCTTTTGATCTTTTTTTTCCCTCTGTAGTGCAAGTGCAACAAATTTATGGGGAAGAGAGCACAGGATAGTGTGCAAGTCATTTGTGTCAATGGCCTACACATGTGGCCATGTCTTGGAGCTTGTGATTAGATGCATCTATTAGGGGTCAAAGCTTCATATGGCTGCCTCCTCAACTTTGGTGTCCCTTTTATGTTTTCTACAATTGTCTGTGTTCTTCTTGGCAGACACAGCCAAACTTCTTATCAGATGAGTCACCTGATTTCAGTAAAAGATGGATCACTTCTATAGACAGAAGGTGGAAGGTACCACCTTTTCTGGTCTCCTAAGGGTAGTAATATTCAGGCATACATTTGTTCACACTGATAGTTTTTTTTAACAAAACACAGGTGTAGTTTAATTGTTCTGAATTTTGCATGAACTTAGCTTTGTTAGTCGTGAGGGGACAGCGGTTGGAAAAATTACTTATGGTTTACCACACTTTACAAAGTAAATCTCTCATACTGAAAACAAATATGTAAATAAATGAAACTGAGGCTTCTTAATTTCAAGAAAATCTAGGTAGCTAGGTCCACTGATCAATCGGATCCCTTCTCCTGTACAAAACACAGGAACATGATTTATTTCTAGTTTATGTGTGTATGCATCAGAAATTTAGAGCTTTGCCCTTCTTTAGCTGTCCTTCTGACAACTGCAGATTCTAGTGAGAAATAAGAGATTTTCTTCGATGCCCTTCCAGGTGTAGAATAATAAAGCCAATTGATTCCTTGACCAATCTGGGTAGAACTGTTACCTTGATCAGCAATATCAATTTTATTGTTGGATGGCCATGTCACCAGGAATGTACTGACCATGTTGTCAAGAACTTTTATGTACCATGCTAATCTGTATGACACTTTTGTTTAGTTTTTTGTTTCCCGCTTGCACTATCAGTGTTTAGGCGTCAAATGGACTGCTTAAGGTTGCGATCGACACAATAGTCTGAACTGATCACAAACAAAGCCTGACTTTGACAGAAATATATGCAGGCAAAAAAATAAGTGGATTAGTACCATTTCTGACCTTCCAATGACCTATTCTCTGGGGCTATTTTAATGCCTGAAATGTGTCTCTCCTGGTTGATGCTATGTGGGTTCCTGTCATGAAAACATTTTAGAATGTTAAGCTGACCTTTTGGAACATCTTAATTCCAGTCAAGGCTCAGAAGTAGAATGACACACATGGCTAGTCTCTTAGTCCTAGCTGTCTCACTTTTGCTGGGGATTAAATATGAACCTAATCATCGATGCCCACAAGCACATTCAGATCCCACTGCATCATGTAAAATATAAAATTATATATCAGAATGGGGTTAAACTACATGCTCCCTGCACTGTTACATCATTTGATAACTTTGGTTGATTCTTTATTTTGGAAATCTGTTAAATCAGATGTGAGGTGATTTATTTAGTCAGTGCGGACAGCTAGAAAATTTAGAGAGATCATGAGGTCAGGTTTGCGCCAGCTGTCCACATAAACAAACTTAAAAATTTGCCATGCTTCCATGAGAAAGATCTGGGATTGTTAGCCATGTCAAGCTGATCAAATTGGCATCACAAATTGTGCCTACTTTCATCAAAATTGTTCATTTTTTTCATGTTTTCCTAATCAACTTGTTGCTCTGATACTAATTCAAAGACACAGTTGTTAACAGGTATCAGATAACAAAGCAACTGTGCTGGTTGTAGCAGTCAAACGCACTGTGTGACAAGATGTTGATACAACTGTACACACTCGTGTCCTTAGAGCCCTACTGGGCACTGAAATTTCCAGCCAATTGTTTGTCCAACTAGTTTGGCAATTGGCATTCAGGTTGGCATCCAAGAGCAGCATGTTTGGAAATTTTCAGGATTTTTCTATTTCAAACTTGAACTGATTCTCTTTTCTAGCAAAACCCTTCATAGTTCATACAGACAAGTGACAGGGCGAACTTGGGTGTGTTTTTCAGGTTGCATTGGTGACATATGGAAAGTTTCGTGAAAAAAAAAACACGATCATGACTAGATCATAACAAATTCAAAGATATAGTGTATATCACAGTATAACTCAACCCTCATAATAGGTGTTTTCCAGATGAGGCGCCTTAAATTGTGACTGTTGTTTTTTATAGATCCAGAAGTCTTTTCCATAACCAACCATATCCAAGTGGGCTTTGCAGAGGCCTAGCATTTGTCTACTACCTAATAGGATTTTCTTTATTAAGAGCTTCATAGGTTACCTGTTTTCAACTCATTTCATAGCCCTGCAATGCAGACTGGATTCCTGGTTCTTACAGAGTGCCACCTGACATCAGCAAACTTCTGCACATTGTGTATTGTGCGACTTGTTATTTTTATTGCCTGGATAATTACACTAAACAATTTTCTCTTAGTAAAAATTTCTTCATGAATTGCAAAACAGGATATGGCGGTTACCTACACTGGAAAGAGAACTAATGCAGCCACTGAGAAGTAAATAATTGGTCCAGTCCAAATACATGCATGTGTCATGTTTATATTGTTTATTTATTACTTAACACGACAATTCTCACAGTAATGGGAGAAGACAGATTTGTAGTTTAGTGGATATAGATCAATAAAATCTGGATCTGCTAGATTTAGTGACTCACATGTTGAAATAACTAATATCAATAAAAATATGAAATGGACTTTTTTGGAAATAGTTAAATACAAGAGAAATGCATGGTGAAGATGTTGCTTCATGCATAATTTGAAGGAGACAGAAGATCCTTGAAAAAAGCAGGAAAGGAGGAGGAAAAAAAGGAACAACAACCAACTGTTCCAGGAGCGGTTGGTTTGATGTACTAAGTGCCAAAACAATTTATTAGCTAGTCACTGTTCTTTCATATTCACAACACACATGCTTAATAGAGAACCTGCATGGTCACGAAGTCCAGGAAGCAAACTAATTAACAGAATAGATACATAACCAAGATCGATAATTTTTTAATTAGTAGATCAATCCCATTGTGATGACTTGACCTGGTGAGTGATGACACATAATGGCTTGGTCAATGGTATCTTTTACAAAGAAAATTGCATGATATGATTTTAGTTCCTTTATAACCACTTTTATCTTGTTGGTTCTAACAAAAGTCAATAGTTATCAAATATTGGTCTATTTCCTGCTGATGGTGCAGTTCCTTTTACCTCAAATAGGTTGCTCCAAATAGACATCAAGCATCTTGGTGTTTTTCATTCCCTTGACGTGACAAGAGACACTAATTTGAATTTTGACCAAGAAAACATTAATTATTTTTTGCAATTGGCTCACTCCTAGCTAGCTAGTTGTACCCCAGGTACACACAAGTGTAGAAAATTAAAGCATATGAGACCGTCAGATTCTTAAAATTGGACTTAACGTAAATTAAAATACGTTGCCCAGACATAACAAAGATGAAAATCACTAAATTGGCCCTTTAATTTGCATTGAAAATGGCATGTTTGTCATTACAAAAAAAAATAAAGATCTTGAGAAGGAACTGCTTAATCTACAGAAATTTTAGCATGCATAGATCCTGTAATTGATACCCCCCCCCCCCGGTCTATTTTACCTGTTCTATCTTCCATTTGAAGCCTCCAAAGAAACATCTTTTTTGTTGACCATTCCTATGTTCTGTGTTCTTGTATGACAGCACTGGCATACAATGTGACTCAAGTGTGTACACTGCTATTATATTTTTCTTCCCCTTCATTTCAAAAGGGCCCTATAGTTTGGCAAATTTATTCCAACTGGACAGGAACACAGACTTTTAAACTTTCAGTGAAACTGCACTACCTCAACACCTTCTTCTAACGAGTTAGCAAAATGATCATCCATGCGACCGTGAAAATGTTGTGGATTCTGAGTTGTCATAATTAATTGAGGACCAGCACCATATGATAATTGAAACCTCATCATCATTTTGCGTGGTCAAACCATCACTCAAGAGATCCAGTAATATACCAAGCTACCCAAAAAAAAAACGTTCTTATGATTGTCCATGGATCCTCTTGCGATCGCGTCATCGTTAAACTATATTGACATATGGCACCAGGATAATAGCTCTTAGGAAACCACTTGGCACTTTGTGGTGGCTATATGTGATGGTCCTTGACCAATGATAATAATGTTAACACCCACCAATGTCACATAGATAGATAGACCACAGGTCCGCTACTAACACATCTCCTAGTTTGAAGAGATAATATTATGTGAAGTACAAGAGCAAAATCTTGTCCTGCGGACCACAAGGCACTGGTGAGCTCACACCATCTCCTTGCCTCCCATTGGGATGCATTTGTATTGGTGTTTGGTATACTCAAAACCCGATGAGTTAGAGAAAGATTGCAAAGTACAGGCGACTTTTTGGATTAAAAACTTGCATCGCACATCATGTTTGCATGTCCTATTAACTACCTAACAGGCTACTAGCTGATTAGGCTGAATTTCAAAGATCACCATCTGTGAAGACCTTTTTTTCTTGTGTAGAATCACAGAGTTGAAGAAATATTGTTTCATTGTTTGAGCAAATGCTACATCCAGCAAGTGCACAACTGATTATTAGAAAAGTTGAAGGGTTTATATCAAGAATTTCTTATAAAAAAGAAACTAAAAGTGAAACTTCCATGTGTGTGATTCAGTTTTAACATATATATTCCTGAGATTGGCTGCTTTTTGGAAAAGACCTGGTCTGATTATGCACAGCCAGTAGGCAGATGATTACAGGCTATTTGGTCTGAAACTGCTACGCATACTACTGACTAGTATACATGTAAAGTCGCACTAGCCACTAGTCCAGTTCTGGCCTTGTTTAGATTCCAAAGTTTGCCTCCCAAATTCACTATGCAGAATTCCTATTCCCCATCACATCAAAATGCCGGCACATATATGGAGTACTAAATATAGATGAAATCAAAAACTAATTACACAGTTTTGTTTTACTTTACGAGATGAACATTTTAAGTCTAATTAATCAATATTTAGACAATTATTACCAAATAAAAATAAAATTGCTACAGTGTAACGGGAGACTTACTATGCAAACTTTGCCTCCAAAGTTTGCCATCTAAACAAGGCCTCTGCCTGAGCACAGTTGTTATTTGTATCTGAAACTAATCATTTTGACAGGACGGGCATGGTGATCGGAAGGCACTAGATCCAAGGAGGTGGTCCTAAAACTAACAAATAAAAGATTGCATAGAAGAGAAGGAAACGCTGAGCAAAAAATAAACGATTAAGAACAGGGCAAGTTGTGCTTTGTGAAGCCCTACAAGATCACCACGGGAGCAGTGGCAGATCTAAGGGGGGCTGGGGGGCTCAAGCCCCCCTAATAACTTGATTTACCACTAAATTACTGTAGCAAAAACATTAAATCATTATTGAATCTTCGTGCAAATCAACATCTCCATTGTTTTAGCCCTCCCCCCTTGATTCCCATCTTGCATCCGCCACTGCACGAGAGACAGGCCACATGAGCACAAGCGATCGCCCGCTTCGACGAGCCTAAGCCTCACATGGTGCAATGCCCATAAACAAAGCCCCCTTTTGCCTTACCCAAGGGTGGCCACTAAACTAGGCTCCTGAATCCCTTCCTCCAAGAAGCTGCACATGATGGATCCTTTGATATGCTGCCAATCTTTCTTGCATGATCGTGCTAGCTAGGTCACAACCGCCTCGGCGCGCGCCGACCAATCTTCAGTTCTCGGGAAGCTGCCAAAGATGGGATTCGCGCATGCAGCAGCATCTGTGATAAATTTTGCTGCAGTCTAGAAAAACAGGTCAGCCAGATGCTTGCTGTGATTCCAACTGCCTCCTCCTGGTGATGCCTTGCGATTTTGTTTTTCCTGCTGCATCTGCAGATAACACATATGTTCAGGTGGGTGATCGACGAAGACGAAGAAGAACCCTTTGACCTGAAAGCTTGTGCTCAACAGATCAAGACTGCTCTGAAGTTGTTCTTGAGCTGGACATATTAATTTCTGCAGTGCTAAATTTGCAAGGATAATAGTAGCTGTGTGCATGCTAGGCTGGAAACTTGTGACTTAATGCGGCTTCTCATACATATGCTGCAGTGGTATACACATTGGGAGAAGGAGAACAGATTTAAAAATAAAGCTCTGCCAAGTGCCATGTGCCCCCAAATTCTTGGACTAACACGAGCACTGCCCTCGAACTAGACCGCAGATGGGAACCCCAATCCAAGCTAGCGCCGGAACCGGAGCACAGCATAGCACATCGGACGGCACCAGCAGCAGTGTCGACCACGACGGCGAGCGCCGGCAGTATCATGGCAAAAACCAAACCGCAATTACAAGCACTCGAAAAGCAAAGCAAACGAAACCAGAGGCTTCAAAACATCGAGAGGGATACGGAGAGTGCGGGATGTACCATACCAACGTGAGTACGTGAAGGCCGTTGGTGGCAGCGGGCGGAGAGCCGGGGACGACGACGCCGAAGCCTGCCCACGGCATGCGGCAGCGGCGGGGAGGCAGGGACGAAGTCGGTACTCGGTAGCACTAAGGAAATGGCCGAGCGGGTGGGTCAGGCTCAGGCCCAATGGAGTTGTGGAGATGAGCGGGCCCACGAAGAAGTACAAATCGGCCCAACAGATTAACGCGAACGATAATCTGCTTCCACGAATGTTGCTCAAAAAAAATCTGCTTCCACGAATTTCCATTATTTTGCTGTACAAATTTTACCACCAATGAGTCATGGAAACCGTTTGTTTTTCTCTTGAACCTACTGTCTTTGACTCATTAATAGGAACCCAATCACTTTTGGAAACCGTTTGTTCTTCATGATATTTAGACCCCGTTTGGCAAAGCTCTTCCTCAAGTGCTCCTTCGAAGGAGTCGGAGCATTTGAGGAACCACTTTTTGCGGCTCCTAATCTCAAAATGTTAGAAGAGTCAAGGGCCTATTGGGCCTTAGCCCGTTAGGGTTAATTAGTCGCTTGTTTAGGAGTCAAGTAAGCCTTGCTTATAAGTTAAGAAATCCTCTCTATATAAGGAGAGCAGATGTATCAATCTAATCAAGCAAGAGATTAGAAGGAAAAACCTTCTCTCTTGCCGGCCGTGGGCGAAGCCCCGCGGCCGGCGTTCCCAGCGCCCCTCACAGCCCTAGCCGCCGTTCCGTCTCTCTCTCACGTGAACAGTACCCGCGCGGGTACTGTAGCTCCGCCACCGCTCCCTCGACTCTCTCCTCTCGATCCCAACAGTGTCCATAACAATCTGGTATTGGAGCCTCGCCGATCATGGCCTCCACCACTGCCGCCGCCGCGCCGCCGATCCCACCCACCACCACCCTGCCACTGCTCACGTCGTCCTCGTCCATCACCCTGTCCGCTGCCGTGGGCGCGCCGGCGGATGTTGCCGTGGGGTCCTCTGCTGCCGTTCCCCTGACCCTGGAGTCCCTCGCCGCCGTGGTCGCCGAGATGTCCACCAACATGGCCCAGATGAGCCGCAGCATCACCGCCATGCAGGCCGCGTGGATGGGGCTCATGCAGCAGCCGCCTCTGCCGGTTTCGTCGCTGCCCCCGCCACCCCCGCCGCACTCAGCGCTGCCCGTGCCCTCCATCGCCGCGCCGGCCGCGGGTGCTAGTCCGCCGCTGAGCTCGGGTCTTCCCCTCCACATGATCCAGTGGCCGACCTCGCCGTCCCCCATCCCCGAGTGGGCGCTCGCCCGCTCTGCGGTGGTGCGGCTACAGGCTACGGCGCGCGGCCTCCTAGCGCGCCGGCGGCTGCAGGAGATGCGTCAGCCTATGCACGAGGCGACCTTGGCGACGGTCGACCTCAGCTCAGCGAAGCGCGACCTCGCCCCGTGGGACGGCCACCAGCAACCGCGCCGACCCACTGCTGTCTTCAGGCACGAGCATGGTGTTTTTCCCGCGCGCAACGACCTCCAACTCTGCGGCCTCCTTGTCACCGGCGGGGACGCACTGCCTAGCGCCACCGCATTCCACCGCCGGCCGCCACGAGGACGTCTCCGCTGGTCGCTATCGCAACTAATTCCAGGTGGCTGTACCCATGCACCCCTCTCGTTCCGGTGGGCTCCATGGGATCCAGGTGGCTACACACGTGCAGGTCCATCATACGGAGGGTGTCCGCCGTATATTCAGGAGTCAAAAATAAAGAGTCGTAGTCTATTTCAGGTCAATAAAATAAGCCGAGATATAAAAGGCTTGTTTTTAGGTGTTAGATTTGTGTCTAGCGGAGTCATCGTTATTATCATCGTTAAGTTGCAGCTCGAGGACGAGCTGCATGTCCAGGTGGGGTGTAGTGTTAGAAGAGTCAAGGGCCTATTGGGCCTTAGCCCGTTAGGGTTAATTAGTCGCTTGCTTATGGGTCAAGTAAGCCTTGCTTGTAAGTCAAGAAATCCTCTCTATATAAGGAGAGCAGATGTATCAATCTAATCAAGCAAGAGATTAGAAGGAAAAACCTTCTCTCTTGCCGGCCGTGGGCGAAGCCCCGCGGCCGGCGTTCCCAGCGCCCCTCACAGCCCTAGCCGCCGTTCCGTCTCTCTCTCACGTGAACAGTACCCGCGCGGGTACTGTAGATCCGCCGCCGCTCCCTCGACTCTCTCCTCTCGATCCCAACAGCGTCCATAACACAAAACAGCACCATCTTCTTTACTATTTTCTAGAAAACGACTCCTCCTAAAGTATTTAGTACGGCTCCTCCGTAGAAACTATTGCAAGAGAGTCGGAGCCATGCCAAACAATCTCTTATTAGAAGAAGGAAAAATCATCATGATGGTGGTACAAAGAGTGCCAACAACCTATAATATATGGATAAAGTGAGAAAAAAGGGAATACTAGGAAGACAGCTTTGCTAAGCCAATAATTGTCAAGTTGTCATGATGACACTACACCTCAAAGCAAAGCTGCTTTCAATGAGCTCATGTGAGGTGGGGTTTATTTTTCTATATATGAAGTTATTAGAAACCTTGGATTGATGTTTATAGTTGATTTTGTTCTTGTAGTTTTTTTTTTGTCATAAAGTCGGTGGTCACCTTAACGAGCTTCTGTTGATGCGGGACCCACAGGGTTCCCCAACAATGTGACTACGAGTCGTGGGCCCTGGCCTGGCCCACAAACTGAAGCTAGGAGAGGTGTAGCATCCACTACACCGAATCCGAGTAGAATAGGCCAAATTAGCCGGATTTCTATAGAAAGTAACTTTTGTATCTAGTTCAGGACACCTTCTTCGGATCCGACTAGGATTGTAACCGCACCACAGTCTTCTCTACCGATATAAAGAGAGGCTATGGGCAATCCTGTAACAAGAGACAAGATAACACAATCAATTCAACGCAAAGGCTAATGCCGACTAGACGTAAGGTTATTACTCGATCACGATCGAAGACCCGAACTAGTATAAACCGACCGTCTCTGCGTTCACCGTCGAGTTCTAGCACGCGCCGAAGCCCGAACAACTGTCCCAGGTACCCCCGTGGCAGGCTATCGGTGGTCAAACATCGACAGCTGGCGTGCCAGGTAGGGGCTTTCGGCGCAATCGTGATTAAGCGCTCTACGGATTTCGACAACATGATCTTCCTAAAGGGATCAATCTTCATCTTCGGATCATGGGTTTGCGAGGCGGATGATGAGGGCAACCTCCAAGGATGTCTCGTCAAAGCTCTAGAAGCCCGCAAGGAACTCACTCTTCCGACGAAGCTTGTCGAAGATCTCGCCAAAAGGCTTATGGTGTCCGAATCGACTCGGATCCCGACGACAACTAGCCTCGACTTAACATCCGGATTAGATTCCCCCTCGGAGTCCTCTCTGGGTTCTTTTAAAGACAAGCCAAGTTATTTTCCAATTGGACTCCGGAACACAGCATCAACTCTATAAGAAATCAATTCAAATCTACTTCAGGTTTCTTGCGAGAAGTTGAGTCGCCTCCCAACCAGACTTAACTACATGGCAAAGACGTATCAAGATTTACTCCAAAATACAGCTGGTCGAGCGCGGAGGCTACATCTTACCAGGGCACAAGAAGGTCTCGTATTAACAGTAACATCTAAAGATTGCCTAGTCCACTAACCGGGTACTTGTCCCTAGAACAACAATGCCCGGCTAGTTGAAGAAGATATCACTCTACCCTACCAAGAAGGTAGTGCGCTCCACGATGCCAACACTCCAACCGAAGTTGTCAACAACTACAGCAAGGCAGGCCTGGAGCCAGACTGAGAAGCCTTCATGATTCGGCGGCCACTACCGATGCCGCCTACTGCACCCGATGTCAGATCTTTAGACAAATCAGAATCAAACATATCGCCCAACGCTCCTGAATACGATGGTGAATCTGAGGGCCAGAGATGAGCTAGAGAAAGAAGGAACAAACTAAAAGAAGGCCGCAGACGTCGTGCCAGGCAACAAAAAGAAGCACAAGACACGTACAAGATGGAGCTGGCCAAGTACCACAAGAGGAAATCAGAGAAAGAAGCCGAAGAAAGGCGCGCAGCCAGAGTACACAGAGCTCCTTACGATAAAATAAGGAAAGCACTAGAAGAACTTGAAGCAATGTCACATCCCAACGAGGAACAAGAACAACTCCGAGAAGTTCTCTAGACAACAGCCCTAAGAGTGCATGGCGGAAGAACTCATTCTAGGCTTCCCGCTAGAACAGCATCGCATCAACAAGACGTACAAAGTCAAAGGAGGTCAGCCTTCGAAAGACTAGGATCAAACGGGAGCCAGAATCGAGAGAAAAGAAGAGACCACGCCCAGAGTAATCAAGTCGAGCGTCTGAGAGAAGAAAGGAGTAGAGCATCTCACCGCTCGTCCCCACGATTTATTCCTAGGCTAAATTACAGCTGGCAGGAAGGGGGAGCTGAGTCAGAACACAGAGAAGTCAGAACACACGATAGGTTTCCCTGTTTTTCAAGGTGACTTGCTTCGATACAACTACCTCACAAGTTCAAGCCGTCAAACCACTCCAAATATGACAGGAAGACCGAACCAAAGCAGTGGCTCAGGATCTACTCGCAATCAATCGAACTAGCCGGCGAAGATGATGATATCAAGGCATTATTCTTCCCCATGGCCCTAGAGAACATGCCCCTCCAATGGTTTGATAAATTGAACCTGGGGTAAATCAGAAGCTAGGAGGACTTGCAAAGAGCCTTCTATGAAAACTTCGCGGGCATCATTATGCACCCCATCACACATGCAGAGCTAAAAGGACTCAAGCAAAAGGGTGGCGAAACCCTCAGAGATTATTATCGACGTTTTGGTGAATTACGTGCCCAGGTACATGACATCACTGAACGAGAAGTGATTGAAGCCCTTTTCCACGGAATCATGGCTAAATGGTAGTTTCAAGATTTTTACAAAGAAAACCCAAGGAATAATGAGGAATTCAGACGCGCGGTAGAAAAAATGATTATGGCTGAAGAAAAGACGAGGGAAAGATTTCTGGACAAAAACAACCGAGAAAACAACAGAGACAACTCGGATCGGAGAAATTTTTCAAACATAGGACATCCAGACAAAAAATTTCTCAAAATTCAGGAGGTTCGAAGACATCAAGAATATGCACTGTATATGGCACCCACAAGAAAACCACACAACAGGAGACTGTCAAATCTTCATTGATCGGTACGCAAGAAAAGAAAAAAAACAAGGATAAACAAGAGGATAACAAGAAGAAAGATGAAGACAACACGGAAGACAAAGGATTCCAGCAGCCAAAGGAACAGTTGCAATAATCTTCTCTAGAGTTCCAGGTTCCAGAAGCAAGCCCCAAGACAAGCTGGCTCTCCGCAGCATCATGGCAGTCGAACCAGCTGTCCCAAGGTACCTAAATTGGTCATAGTACCCCACCCAGTTTTCAAGAGAATATCAATGGACTAGCGTTGGAAATGTCGGCCTATATCCACTAGTCCTAGATCTAACTATAGCAGGGATGACAGTCACCAAAGTTTTGATTGATAGAGGAGCTGGACTCAACATTATATTTTCAGAAACGCTAAGGAAGATGGGGCTAGACTTTGTCGGGTTGATTACCCCAACAGGAATACCCTTCTATGGAATAGTACCCGGCAAAGCTGCCATGCCGCTCGGGCAAATCACTTTACTAGTCACGTTTGGAACACAAGCAAATTACCGAACCGAATTCATTCAGTTTGAAGTTGCAGACTTTGAGACATCATATCATGCCATCCTTGGCATACTAGCACTTGCAAAGTTCATGGCTATACCTCACTACCCATACCTCCTGCTCAAGATGCCAGGACCTCACAGAATACTCTCCCTCCGGGGCAACCTGAAGTGCGCTTTCGATTGAGACATTCAAGCAATCCAAATCGCAACCAAAGCACAAGCAACCGACGGCAGAGAAGAAATTGCCACAGTCGCTACACAAATGAACTCGGAAGAGCTGGAGATCACAGCAAAGAAACCTTGCATCCTTGCACCACAAAAAGAAGCCGATGTAAAGAAAATTAACCTGGGTACTGGTGACCCTGAGAAGACAGCGACCATCAGTGCTCACCTCTCGGCTAAATAGGAACTCGCGCTCACCAACTTTCTTTGGGACAACAAAGATATCTTTGCTTGGAAGCTGGCCGACATGCCAAGTGTCCCGAGAGAGTTGGCTGAGCACAGAATCGATGTCAATGAAGGCTCCAAACCAATCAAGCAACAGCTGAGAAGATTTTCACCAGACAAAAAGGAAGCAATCAAGAAGGAGATTACACAATTAATGACAGCTAGATTTATAAGAGAAATTCTTCATCCAGATTGGCTAGCGAATCTCTTTCTAGTATAGAAAAAGAACACAGCAGAATGACGCATGTGCGTTAATTACACGGATCTCAATAAACATTGCCCAAAGGACCCGTTCGGGTTACCGTGAATTGATTAAATTATCGATTCAACGACAGGATCTACCCTGCTATCTTTCCTCGATTGTTATTCAGGCTATCATCAGATTGCACTAAAAGAAGAAGACCAGAGCAAGACATCTTTCATCACTCAGTTCAGCGCCTATTGCTATAAAACCATGTCCTTTGGACTCAAGAACGCTGGCGCCACCTATCAAAGAGCTATTCGATCAAACATGTTTCGGTGAATAGATTGGTGACAACGTGGAAGCTTATGTCGATGACGTAGTAGTAAAGAAAAAAAACCCAGACATGCTAATTGAAGACTTGAAGCAAACTTTTGAAAATCTAAATAAGTGGAAGTGAAAATTGAACCCAAACAAGTGTGTTTTCGGGGTACCATCAGGACAACTACTCGGATTCCTGGACAGTAATTAAGGAATAGAAGCAAGCACTAAGCAAATTCGAGCCATAATAGAAATGGCACCCCCGCGCTATGTAAAAGATGTGCAAAAACTAACAGGAAGCATGGCAGCCCTCAATCGCTTTATCTCATGACTCGGTGAAAAAGGACTCCCTTTCTTCAAGCTACTAAAAAAGACAGGCAAGTTTGAGTGGACAGAGGAAGCCAAGGAGGCTTTTGAAAGCCTTAAGGTGTATCTCACCTCATCACCCATACTCACGCCACCTAAGAAGAACGAAGACATGATGTTATACATATCAGCAACATCTACTGTGGTCAGCGTAGCAATTGTGGTCGAAAGAGAACAAGGGTATGTATACAAAGTACAATGGCCGGTATACTACATTAGCGTGGTTCTGACAGACTCAAAAATATGGTACCCGTATGTACAAAAACTACTCTACGCCCTCCTAATCATTTTCCGCAAGATACGACACTACTTCGAAGGCCATAAGATTACCGTAGTAACATATTTCCTTCTCGGAGACATCCTGCGCAATAGAGATGCGACAGGACGCATATCAAAGTGGGTAGTTGAACTCGGAGCTCTAAATATCAATTTCTCTCCTCAGAAAGCAATAAAATCACAAGCACTCGCAGACTTCGTGGCCGAATGGATAGAAATCCAACAACTCGCACCAGATACCTTCCTAGACCATTGGAAGATGTACTTCGATGGATCACTCAAGTTAGGCGGAGCTAGCACAGGTGTTCTTTTCATATCCCTAGAAGGAAAATAGCTTAAATACGTACTCCAGATACTATGGCAAGCCACAAACAATGAAGCAGAGTATGAAGCACTCATCCATGGGTTAAGGATTGTGACTTCTCTCAGAATTAAACGGTTACTTATCTATGGCGATTCAGCTATGGTCATCAATCAAGTCAACAAAGACTGGGACTGCACCAAAAATAGCATGGACGCTTATTGTGCTGAAGTACAAAAACTAGAGAGAAATTTTCAAGGACTAGAAATCCTGCATGTTCTACAAGATTCAAACATTGCAGCAGATGTTCTTGCCAAGCTGAGATCGAACAGAGCGAAGGTCCCACTAGGTGTGTTTGTAGAGGAGTTGCCATCACCCTCCATAAAACAACCCGATGGGATAACCTCAATAGCACCAACAACCCAGATCATGGTAATCACCAGGTCATGGACTCAAGACTTCATCGACTACATCAAAGAAAACAAACTACCATCTAATAGGGAAGAGGCCACCAGGATAATCAGAAGAAGCAAGAACTACATCCTTGTTGGCGACAACCTCTACAGAAGAGCCACGTCATCAGGAGTACTTCTTAAATGTATCTCAAGAGAAGAAGGAAAAGAAATCCTAGAAGAAATCCACTCAGGTTGCTGCGGCAACCACGCAGCCTCAAGGATTCCGGTAGGCAAAACTTTCCACGCTGGTTTCTATTGGCCAACAGCTTTGAAAGATGCAAAAGAACTAGTCAGACAGTGCAAAGGGTGTCAAATGTTCGCAAGACAAGCTCACGTACCAGCTCACGAGCTAATTTGCATCCCTCCTGCCTGGCCATTCGCATGCTGAGGGCTGGACCAAGTAGGACCATTCAAAAAGGCCAAAGGTGGATTTGAGTACATCTTCGTCGCAATCAACAAATTCACCAGGTGGATTGAGTACAAGCCGCTCGTAAAATACAACGCAACAAAAGCAGTCGAGTTCATCCAAGACATTATGCACCGCTTCGGAATACCCAACTGCGTAATTATAGATTTGGGTTCCCTTTTACAGCTATAGAGTTCAGAAATTAGGCATAAGATTGCGGCATTAGTATAGATTATGTATCAGTTGCACACCCTGAAGCCAATGGACAAGTAGAAAGAGCCAACGGACTTATACTAGCTAGATTGAAACCAAGATTATATGAAGAACTAGAAGATTACGGCTCCAAATGGATTGAAGAATTACCCAAATTAGTATGGGGCTACACACTCAAGTAAGCAGGGCAACTGGATACTCACCTTTTCTAGTATATGGATCAGAAGCCATACTACCAGCAGATTTGATCTGAACATCCCAAAAATCGAGCAATACAAGGAAGGAGAAGCAGAACACACCCGAAGATTAGAACTTGACAGTGCAGAAGAAGTCATGGTAAACGCAACTGTTGACACCGTTTTTTGGTATGTGTCAAGATGGTCAGAGTGGGCTAATCGGCAGGAGAGAAGTTACTGTGTATGCTGGTAGCCGATGAAAATCAGCTTGTAAAAAAGGCTGCCAATGAATGGTGGCGACCTATGGAAAGGTTGATTTAGATTGAGGCGTTGCCGATAAGGTTAAAGATGTTATTGCCGATGCCGATGAAGGGAGGCTTGAAGACTGCTGCCGATGAAACAGGAGTGTGCCGATGGAAAGGAGGTCGGTGGGACTTCCATCGTAATTAAGGCGGACATGGAAATAGATATGAGTTGATTTTCTTTTCTATGTTTGTTAGAGTCTGATTCGTGTAAGAGTCATATGTTTCCTTAGATTTGGACTTGGTGTCCTAGTCATATTTGGTTATGTTTCAGTAGATCAGGGTATAAATATAGATTGAAGGGCAATGTAATCAAGGAATCAATCAATATCAAAACCAACTTTTACTCCTATTTGCATCTATTTACTTTTCGACGACTTCATCAATTTGCATATTTTTACTTTTTTACGAGTTCTCATCGATTCGGCGAGCTGCATCGCTTCAGTGCAACCTTCGACGATCCTCGAGTTCCACGTGAGTACCTCTTGGCCGTGACTTCCGGGCGTATCGCTGTTGTGAGGACCAAAGTGCTCGTATCTTCATCCTTGTCGATTAACAGGTCAAATCGACTGGCACGCTTTGGATATTGATTTCGGGTATTAGCCCTTTGTGTTTGCAGATCCACTTTTGCATCAACACATCTTTTGGCATGTCCGGTGGGACCAATCTGATCAATATGTTCAATCCTGAGATCGATGCGGGGAACATCATCGCGGTATCAGAAGAAGATCTTAAGGAAGAGCAGAAGCAGGCTATGAAAAAGGCTATAGAAGAATACAGACAGCTTTGCTTGCAATCATTCAGTTTGAACAAGAGCGGACAAGTCATCCAGAAGCAAGATTTGTCGTTGCCTCGGCAAGTTACCTTTGACTCCAATCTGGGTAAACTTCAAGAGATGGTTAATTCTGCAGTAAATCATGCTTTAATTAATCACTCCAATGTGATGTCCAATATTGTTCATAATGTTGTGGTTCGAACTCTCAAAGAAGGGCAAGCGTCACCACATTACGTTGGGTCTGCCTATCATCAACCAGAGCCGGCATCTGTCAATACTCCATCGGCTCCCTCGGCCGTTGTGGGTACAGAAGTTACTTCCCCTCCAGTATCAGCAGGCTTACCTAATATGCAATCTACACCGATACGATCAGACTCGGTACTATCAGGAGGATGAGTTCAGCTTAATATAGATCTATCGGCATCAGCTTTGTCAGGCCCTGTGTCACAGAATAGCCAGATTCCTGCTAATTGGTGAGGATAAGGTATGCCTCCAGAGTCATCTGCTTTCAACCCTGGGTTACCTCAAGTGTTTGATGCAGCAGGAAAAGCTCCTATGCCATCGGCTGTTTCGTCGATAGCTCAAGTGCCTCAATATGCTACAGCAACTACTGTGCAACCAACTCCAGGAGGTTTCCAGATGCCTTTGGTTCAAACATCTAATTCAAGTCCATCGGCAAGCTTACTTCCGATGCAGCAGAAGGCTCCTGCTATGAGTCAACCTAGAGTCCAGTTCATGCCTCAAGCTGGTTATAATTATCCAACAATATCAGCAAATTACCAGCCATCGGCAAATTTTGTACCAATGAATTCTAATAATGGTTGGTCAGGACAATTGCCTGTTCAACATACAGTTCAGCAAAATCAGCAGGTTGCGGGGATTCATCAAGGTCATATGCAAGCTGGCTTTCAGAATCAAGCATCGGCAGCTCAACCGATGAATCCTTTCCAGCAGGTTAATGGACCACAAGTAACGACAAATGTGTCGATTGCTGGAGATCGTGGGCCACAAAGATACGCAGAGGGATATCAGCAAATACCTCCTATAGAAATTCAGCCATATCGTCAACAAGAGGCTGATGCTTTTTGGGCCGATAAGATAGCAGAAATTATGAAGGATCCGTTTGGGATAAAACCCAAGGTCAACACTTATTCTTATCGGACTCCATACCCTCTGGCATATGATTTAATTCCTCTCCCAAATCGGTACAAGGTACCAGATTTCACTAAGTTCTTTGGGCAAGACGATACATCAACCATGGAACATGTTAATCGTTTCATTATTCAATGTGGAGAGGCAGCTAGCAGAGATGAATTAAGAGTTCGATTATTTTCATCATCTTTGTCTGGATCAGCATTCACATGGTTTATTTCATTACCGCCAAATTCTATTATTACTTGGGCTGATCTAGAAAAGCAATTTCATAAATATTTCTTTGCTGGAATTCATGAAAAGAAACTTACTGATTTGGTAAAATTGAGACAACGTAATGATGAATCGGTAGAAAGCTTTGTGCAAAGGCTACGAGATGTAAAAAATAAGTGTTATAGCCTGGTGCTGGATGATCGGCAACTTGCCGATCTGGCTTTTCAAGGATTATTGCCACACCTTAAGGACAGATATGCTTCTCAGGAGTTTGAAAGCCTAAGTCATCTCGTGCAAAGGATCTTTGATCAAGATACTAGGGTTTTTTAACCTAAAAAGAATTGGAGCAAGAAGGTTTCGTTTGTAGGAGAGATAGAAGATTCTGATTCAGATGAAGAGCTAGTTATCGGTTTAGCTGAGTGGGTTAAAAATAAAAAGCCGATATCTTGTCTCTTTGGTCAAAAAGCGCCAGAGAAGTTTACTTTTGATATCACCAAGGCTGACAAGATATTTGATCTTCTGCTTCAAGAGGGCCAGATTAAGTTGTCACCTAATCATGTGATCCCATCGGCAGAAGAGTTGAAGAAAATTCTGTACTGCAAATGGCACAATGCAACTTCATACAGTACAAATGAGTGCAAAGTGTTCAGGCAACAATTACAATTAGCTATTGAATCTGGGAGAATTAAGTTTGGTAATTCCAAGATCCAGAAGCCGATGAAAATTGATCAACATCCTTTTCCAACGAATATGTTGAATGCTCAAGGTAAGACCAAGGTGTTGACATCAGAAACTGCTGAGAAAAACGCATCAGTGGATCCCCAACATCGGATAACTACCGATGATGCAAAAAGCAAGGGGCTACTGGGAGAAAGCAGTAGTTCCGGAAAAACTCCTCGATCTGGCATTGTGATTACCCATCGAAGGCAGCAGGAGGTAGCCCTGGGCGTTCGGTCTGACCGAACCGATCGGTCTCGGTCTTCGGTTATTTCGAAAGTTCGGTCATCTAAAAATGGAGACCGATTGGTTAGTTTCAAAACTCAGGACCGAGCAAGTTCGGTCTCGGTTAGTTCGGTTCGGTCTCGGTCATGACCGAACTAATCGAACTTCACAAAACAACTACTAAATATTGTAATTTGTAGCAAATTTTATCAATATTTTTTCTATTTCAAGGCAAAAATACAATACAAAATATAGATTAAACATAGTGATAAGAGTGATGGTTGATATAAACCCACTAGAATAAATATTATATCACTAATAATAGTCTAAATTACATATTATGTCAACAAAATTCAAATGTTCGGTTAATTCGGTTAGTTCGGTTACCCGAGGGTAATGACCGAACTAAGTCCGGTTAGTTCGGTTACTTCAAACTGAAGACCGAACTTGTGACCGAAATTTTCTGTCTCGGTCACTTCGGTCTTAGTCTCGGTTAGTTCGGTTCGGTCTTCGGTCTTCGGTTAATTATGCCCAGAGCTAGCAGGAGGGTTGGCGTCAGCAAAGGGACCGATATCGACAGCAGCAAGAAGAGAGACGCCGAGAAGAGTGGAACCGGCATAAGGATCATTGGAGGTGTCTGTTTTTTATCCATTGTTGGGAAGAAGGTATTAAATTACCTACTGTTGAAAATTGCCCGGAGTGCAATGGTTATTATAGAGTTAATCGGTCAGAAAGGAGGTTTCAACCTGGCAATCAGGGTTTGTCTATCAATGAGCCGATTAGAGGTAGAGCATCAGTACATGATTGGCTGGGGGTCAGACTTAGCGTACATGAGAGGCTTGGTAAACGCGCTGGATACTTTCCAAGGAATCAAGAGGAGCTTGAAGAGATGGCAAACGCAAGAGTTTCCGATGAAGAAATATTTTATAGGGATCCTAATATACGTCACGTAGAATTAACTGGGACCTGTTATCAGCCGGTTTGGAAAACTAAGCTCCCTAAATGGTGCCCAGAGGGTTTGACAAAGACACAGAAAAGGAGAATGCAGCGGGAGCGTCAGGAGGACCTATACCGAGAGGAAAATTCCTCCAATGAGAGATCTGGCAATCAGTAGTGGCAAGTGAAACACAAAAATAAGGGCCCATCGGTAGATGTTAATATGGTATTTATGTTGCCGATGGAGTTTTTGGCACTATCTGATAATGAGGAAGAAGTCGTTTTCTCTGACCAAGTAGCTCAGTTGACACTAGATCCAATGATGGCTGTTTTTGAGAAACCTACCGATGATGAGAGACAGCATCTCAAGGCTTTGTTTGTGAAAGGCAGAGTTGATGGGCAGCCTGTATCCAAGATTCTTATCGATGGAGGAGCTGCAATTAATATTATACCTTATGTGATGTATCGGAAACTTAGTAAGGGAGATCAAGACTTAACCAAAACCGATATGATGCTAAAGGATTTTGAAGGCAATGTGTCACCGGCTAAAGGGGCAGTATGCGTTGAGTTGACCATCGGCAGTAAAACCTTACCGATGACATTCTTTGTTATTAATGGCAAGGGTGCATATAATCTGCTTCTAGGGAGGGACTGGATTCATGCCAATTGTTGTGTTCCTTCTACAATGCATCAGTGCCTCGTACAGTGGATTGGGGATAAAATTGAGGTTGTTCCTGGTGATTCTTCTTGTATCATCGCATCGGCAGAATCAGATACTTATGAACGAACCAAATGCATATCAGGAGAAGTTTGGGAAAAAGAGTTCCTCAAGGTTGCCGATTATGAAATTCCACCAATCCAAGCAGTCGGTTCTGAAGAAGAGTTTTAATGGATAGGTTTGCCGATGATGGAAAATTAGGTCAATGGTTCACATCGGCTGATGATTTAGTAGAAGTAGATATTGGTGATGGTGATAGGCCAAGACCTACTTTTATTAGTGCTAAGTTAGATTCTAAGTGTAAACAGCAAATAGTCAATTTATTAAAAGAGTATAAAGATTGTTTTGCTTGGGATTATACTAAAATGCCTGGATTAGACCGATCAATAGTTGAACATCGGTTACCTATTAAGTCTGGATTTCGGCCACATCAGCAGCCAGCGCGCCGATACAATCCTAATATACTTCCTGATATTAAGGCCGAAATAACTAAATTAATTGAGGCAAAATTTATTCGGCAGTGTCGATATGCGGAGTGGATTTCTAATGTGGTTCCTGTTTATAAGAAAAATGGGAAACTTCGTGTTTGTATTTATTTCAGGAATCTCAATAAAGCCACACCGATGGAAGGTTATCCAATGCCGATTGCTGATTTGTTGATTGATGTTGCAGCCGGACATCAAATTATCAGCTTCATGGATGGTAATGCAGGTTACAATCAAATATTCATGGCTGAAGAAGATATTCCCAAGACTGCTTTTAGATGTCCGGGTCATGTGGGATTATTTGAGTGGATAGTTATGACGTTTGGTTTGCAAAAATGTCAGTGCTACTTATCAAAGAGCTATGAACTTTATTTTTCATGAATACATCAGCACATTAGTAGAGATCTACATCGATGACATAGTGATTAAGTCTGGAGATATTACAAAGCATCTAGCCGATCTACAAAAGATACTGGAGTGCACATGGAAGCATGGATTGAAGATGAATCCTAATAAATGTGCATTTGGTGTATCGGTAGGTCAATTCTTGGGTTTTATGGTGCATCAGCGGGGCATTGAAATTAGTAGGAAGTCTATTGATGCAGTCAACAAGGTGGCTGCTCCTGCCAATAAAACTGAATTGCAATCTTTGATCGGTGAGATTAATTTCATTAGAAGATTCATATCTAATTTGTCGGGTAAGATCAAGGCTTTCAGTCCATTACTTAAATTGAAAGCCGATCAGGAATTTGGATGGGGAGATGAGCAGCAGTTAGCTCTAGATGAAATTAAGAAATATTTAACAAATCCTCCTGTGCTAGTTCCACCTCAACACGGGAAACCTTTCAGATTGTATTTGTCAACTGATGATACTGTTATCGGCTCAGCTCTTATTCAAGAATTTGAGGGGAAAGAACGTGTTATTTATTATTTAAGCAGAAGATTAGTGGATGCTGAGACAAGGTATTCGGCTATCGAGAAATTATGTCTGTGTCTATATTTTTCTTGTATCAAATTAAGGCATTATTTGCTATCGGCCGATTGTACTGTCATATGCAAAGACGACGTGGTCAAATATATGTTGTCGATGCCGATATTAAGTGGTAGAATCGGAAAGTGGATTTTAGCATTATCAGAATTTGACCTACGTTATGAATCGACTAAGGCAGTTAAGGGGCAGGTTATGGCTAATTTTGTCACTCAACATTGCAATACAGTGGACTCTCTGGAGGTTGCTCCTTGGACACTTTTCTTCGATGGGTCTACATGTGGTGAAGGAGCAGGTATCGGCATTGTGTTGATTTCCCCTCATGGAAGGAAGTATAAGTTTTCATTGTCGATTCTTGCTACATCGACAAACAATCAGGCTGAATACCAAGCTTTGATAAAAGGGTTAGAATTGCTTAAGGAGATACGTGCCGATGTTGTTGAAATCTTTGGTGATTCTATGCTAGTTATAAATCAGTTGGCTGGGATTTATGAATGCTGAAGTGAAGTTTTAATTTCATATTATGAGAGATGTCTGCAATTGTTGAAAGGGTTTAGAGATTTTCATCTGGAACATGTTTCTCGATTGCATAATGAAGAGGCTAATCGACTAGCTCAGCATGCCTCAGGGTATCAGCCTATTCAAGAAGTACTAACATCGGCAGTCGATACCGATGACTGGAGAAAGGAAATTATCGATTATTTAAAGGATCCATTTCAAAAGGTTGAAAGACGTATAAGATTCCAAGCTACCAAGTATGTGCTCCTTGATGATGAATTATATTATCGAACCATAGATGGAATTTTACTCAGATGTGTTAGCAGTGATGAATCAAAAAGCTTGATGGGTGAAATTCATGAAGGAGTGTGTGGAGCACATCAATCGGCTTTCAAGATGAAGTGGATGATCAGAAGGAATGGATACTATTGGCCGACTATTCTTGAAGATTGTTTTAAATATTTTAAAGGATGTCAGGGGTGTCAAAAATTTGGTAATATTCAAAGAGCGCCTGTATCGGCTATGAACCCTATAATTAAACTTTGGCCGTTCCGGGGATGGGCTATCGATCTCATCGGTCAGATTTATCCGCCATCGAGCAAAGGGCATAAATTTATTCTGGTTGCTACCGATTATTTCACAAAATGGGTTGAAGCAATTCCTTTGAAAAGGGTGACATCGGCTAATATGATCGATTTTATGAAAGAGCATATTGTTTACCAATTTGGTATTCCTCAAACCATCATTACTGATCAGGGTACTATGTTTACATCAGGAGAATTTGATGAGTTTGCTGTAAGTATGGGAATTAAAGTTTTAAATTCTTCTCCATATTATGCTCAAGCTAATGGTCAGGCTGAGGCTTCTAACAAAGGGATTATCAAGCTTATTAAGCGCAAAATTAAAGAAAATCCTAAGAGGTGGCATACAGTATTAAATGAAGCCTTGTGGTCATATCGGATGTCGTGTCATGGTGCAACCAAGGTAACACCTTATCAGTTAGTATATGGGCACGACGCAGTGTTGCCTTGGGAAATTAAAATTGGCTCTAACAAATACATTCTCAAGATCAACTGACAGCCGATGACTATGATACTCTTATGAAGGATCAGTTGGAAGATGTGGCAGGTCATCGGTTAAGGGCTTTAGTTAGCATCGAAGAGAATAAGAAAAGAGTAGCCAGATGGTATGACAAGAAGGTGAAGATAAAGGAGTTTGTCGATGGAGATTTGGTCTGGAAGTTGATTTTACTGATTGGGACTAAAAATTTAAAGTTTGGAAAATGGTCTCCTAATTGGGAGGGTCCATATCGGATAAATCAATCTGTTCCTGGTAACGAATATATTCTCGAAACCCTCGAAGGGGTTGTGTTTCCCAGAGCATTAAATAGAAAATATTTAAAGAAATATTACCCTAGTATCTGGATAGATGCATAAAAGTATAAGTGCCGACAACAGTCCTATCGGCTAGAGTCATACAGGATGTCGATGTTTCATAAATTGCTGATGCAGTAAATAAGAATTACAAGTTTAACAAAGATTGGATAGCTGATATTGCGCGCAGGCGAATCTGGTCGGCTTCCTTCATTTCTTTAATGTCTTCATCGGCAACACCCTCCACAGGATTAAGTTTCTTCTTCAAGGCCAAGGCTTTACGAGCTTGGACGTCTCTTTCTTGCTGAAGGGCCTTGATGACATCAGGAAGTTGATTTTCTTCTTGTCTGGCGTGAGTTAGGGCTGTTTCAACCTCTTCCAATTTAGCTAGAAGAGCTGTCCTCTTTGCCGATAGATCCAGAATTTTCTGCTTAAGATCGGCACCTGAGGTCTGCAAGTTGCTGATACTTTTGTGCTTCTCATCGGTAATTTGTTTTAGCTGCAACATCTCTTCCTTGAGCTGGGCTTGAGCTGCTCTATCGGCAATACGGTGAGCAGCCCGTTGATATTGCAACTGTCGGCTATCTAGATGGACTGCTGGGAAGAGGGTTTCTTCGATATCGGCAGGAACTTGGCCACGGATTGTTTTGAAAATGGCCTTTGCAGGATCTGAATCATTCACCAATTGAGCAGTATCCTGTTGTAACAAATCCAGAAGAGCTTCTAACTTGGCGTAGATTTCTGCCGATATTGTTCCTAGTGCCAGGGAGGAGCTTGCTTCTTCTCCATCATCATCGGAAACATCGATGGCAAAGGAAAATAAGCTATTAGGAGAGTCTTGTTCCTAGGGAGAAGAAAGGAAGTCAGTTAAGGATAGATATGAATATTATAAATCGACTAGATCAGTCGGCTTACCTGCTTCAAGGCGATTTCCTGTGCTTGGCTGGAAGGAGTGGCTTGGAGGGTGCCATGTGGAGGATCGGCAGAGCTTGCCGATGGGATATCTTCTGTGACTACATCAGTGGTTGGTCCTTGGGGTATGATGGCCGATGGTATATTCTGTACATAAGGGTCAACTTGCTCAGCTATGTCGATTGGCTGGCTTGCAGATGTTGGGGCAGATGGGGAGACTAGCATGGACTTCTGTCGTTTTTGCTGAGCTTCGGCATCTGTTAAAGCTTTGCGCTTTACTTGGGTCTCAGCAACAGTTGGCTGGGGGCATCGGCACTTGTTGATTGTGGAACTTGAGCGTCTGGTATGCTTGCCGATGTACCCATTTGTTGCTACAAAACAAGTGTAAGATTGGATGTTTAATAGATAAAATGTAAAGTTTAAAAAATACCTCTGAAGGCTGGTTGGAGGTAGTGGTGCTCGATGTTGGAGGAGTTGTCGATGATGATCCAGCAGCAGCTCTTACACCCTGATGGTTAAATGTTAATATAGTTTGTATGGGCATGAGTAAAAATAGACAAGGTTATTACCTTAAAAGCCTTAATTAGGCTTGTAGCAACAACCAATGGAGTAGCCCTAGCTGTTGCCAGTTTTGATCTGGAGGTGATAGTCTTGGCACGGGTCCTCTGAAAAGTTAAAGCAGCCAGGGTGGGGGCGTTGTAGCCGATCGGTGATATTGGGGAAACAGGTCGAAGGTTGAAGGGTTTCCTACTTTTGCTCATAGATGGTACTGGGTCGTCGACCTGTCACGAGAAAGTTAGTTGCCGATATATATATATATATATATATATATATATATATATATATATATATATATATATATATATATATATATATATATATATATATATATATAACAAACGGAAGGGAGTTAAAAGAAACTTACTGCATCATCGGGAATGGCGTATTCAGGGTCGATCATGTGCCGATATGTGTGGGTGGATGTTACAAATAGTTGTTCCTTCCATTCTCGCCACCATTGCTTATATGATTCGGTGATAAAAGATGCTGGTGACCAGATGGAAAGATCAACGTCTGAGATATCGGCATCGGGGGCAAGTCTCACTACCCTGCTCCATTTTGTTCCACTGGTGATTGTTTCTCTGGGCTTGATCACATCGGCAAAGCAGAGTTTGATTGGTAGTTGCCCAAAAGCCAATTGACGGGATACTGCCGATGGATTGTAAAACTCATAGGTGGTATTGGTATTTTTCCCGCTACCAAATGTGTTCACTGAGATTGTCCTGGGAGTAATGATGGCCATCATGAGCTCATTATCCTGGTTCAGCTCGTCATCGGCAAAGTTGAAGAGAAGGGGGAACTTGTTTTCTTCATCGATATAGGGTACCCAAGCCCTATGGTCATGAGGAAGACCATTATAGAAGTTTTGGAAGAATCTGCTGATCTGATCTTCATTGGCTTCTGTTCCAGGGAGGACAATTATGGCTTCACCAAAATTGAGAGGTGGGCGTGTTGCCGATTCCTCATCTCCAAGGACGTAGTCTTCGGCGATTTCTCGTGGGAACTCTTAGGCAAAGAAATCCCATTGCAGGCGTTTATGCATATGGGCATTTAGCCACATGTTGATAAACCACCATGGGCCTCCTAAATTGCCGATGGGTTCGCCAAGCAAAAGTTTCTGAGACACTTGGTGAAGGAGGTGATAGGTGGAGCTCAGAAGGTATCGACCAAGCGGGAACCTTACACCATTGGCCAAGAGTTCAGCCGCAGGAAGGAAGGCATTGGTTGGTCCTACCGATCGACCGCAGAAGATAAATTTTTCTAACCACATATTCAAGAATATGGTATGTTCCCTCTGGTTAACGGTCCTAGTCCTTTGGTATTCTTGGATGTATCCTGTCTAGCCGCTGATGTTGCGTGTATTCACTCTATGTTCAGCTTTTCTGCCATAGATGGAGCCCTCATCGACAGTTGAGATATCCAAGCCAGTAAGCATGTATACATCGGCAAGAGTGGGTTGGCTGGGCCGTGTCCAAACATGAAGGTGTTTGTTGTGTCTGACCGGAAATAAGTAGCAACAATCATCATTGACTCATTTTTCTACATATCGGCAATAGATAACTTAATGCGTTGGTCTATCTTCCGTTCTACCCAGTACACCTGCATCGACCTGTTGACCCTCAAATACCAATCTTTCCACCCTTTGGTGGTTTTGGGCCAGGATCGGAATGTATCTTTCCATAGATTCAGAGAAAAATTCTAGGCTTTAAAAGGGATTCTGTTAACCTCTGCGTTGATTAGATCAGTTGGATCTGGGTTGCCCATTGGACCTAGGCATTGAAAGTGTGGCTAATCGGTTGGAATAACTAGCTTATTGCGTAGTTCCTAAGTTTGAAGGATCAAAAGAATAGAAAAAGAGGGAAAATTACCAACTGTATGAACTCGCAAAAGCCAGAGGAATCGAAGTAAAAAGTAATAGAAGTGGAACGAACCGCAGAGACGTCGAAGTTGATTGCCATTGTCTTGAGGAAGATGGGGGCACGAGCTGGGGATTCGAGGATGACGCTGGAAGGAGTTCTTCTTGGTTGAGGTCGCGCGGTTGTTCGTCGGAGTCGCCGCTGGAAAGAGAGAATGCCAAAGGTTGGAGTCTGAAGGTAGAAGATGAGCGTTCCGGAGAAATCTATTTATAGGCCACTTGGAGTAGGGGTATTCTGGACTTATCTCTATGCCGCGCGCATGTGGGTCGAGGTGGTTCAGATGGATATGGTAACTGTTCACACGATAATCAAGGGATGGTACAGAAGATTTGATGGCAAGTAATCATGACTTGGAAGAGATCTCAGTACAAGATCTTTTAGTTCTAAAAATGGTGGCATTATTATGTTAAGATCTTGCCGATGGGTTATTATTTTGGTATCTTAACTGTAATTGGGGCAAGAATAGTTGGAAGTTGTGCGATATTTACTGAGATGCGTGAATCAGGACTAGATTTGATTAGATTCAGTAATAGATTATGTTATGCTTGGAGAATGGGTTGAGAAAAATGGGCAAAGGCAAGCATTATCTGGAGTAAATTTCGGAGCATCAATGTTTTATACTCCGAAATTGGGGGGCATGTGTTGACACCGTTTTTTGGTACGTGTCAAGATGGTCAGAGTGGGCTAATCGGCAGGAGAGAAGTTACTATGTACATCGGTAGCCGATGAAAATCAGCTTGTAAAAAAGGCTGCCGATGAATGGTGGCGACCTATGGAAAGGTTGATTTAGATTGAGGCGTTGCCGATAAGGTTAATGATGTTATTGCCGAAGCCGATGAAGGGAGGCTTGAAGACTGCTGCCGATGAAACAGGAAGTGTGCCGATGGAAAGGAGGTCGGTGGGACTTCCATTGTAATTAAGGCGGACAAGGAAATAGATAGGAGTTGATTTTCTTTTCTATGTTTGTTAGAGTCTGATTCGTGTAAGAGTCATATGTTTGCTTAGATTTGGACTTGGTCTCCTAGTCGTATTTGGTTATGTTTCAGTAGATCAGGGTATAAATATAGATTGAAGGGCAATGTAATCAACCAATCAATCAATATCAAAACCAACTTTTACTCCTATTTGCAACTATTTACTTTTCGGTGACTTCGTCAATTTGCATATTTTTTACTTTTTTACGAGTTCTCATCGATTCAGCAAGCTGCATCGCTTCAGTGCGACCTTCGACGATCCTCGAGTTCCGCGTGAGTACCTCTTGGCCGTGACTTTTGGGCGTATCGCTGTTGTCAGGACCAAAGTGCTCGTATCTTCATCTTTGTCGATTAACAGGTCAAATCGACTGGCACGCTTTGGATATCGATTTCGGGTATTAGCCCTTTGTGTTTGCAGATCCACTTTTGCATCAACAGCAACCCTTCAGACAGCTCGATACCTCCAAGGTCTAAGGAGCCACTACAACAAAAGTACTAAACAACGCTCAGTACAAGTCGGAGACCTAGTACTACGAAGAATACAAAAACCTGACGGATGCCATAAACTACTCAGCCAATGAAATAAAGAACCGACGGTCCTTTTATTGTCGCAAAAGTCTCTAGACCAGGCACATACAAGTTAATGACTGAAAATAGAGTAGAAGTAAGGAATACGTGGTACATCAGCCAGCTAAGAAGATTCTACGCTTGAAGAACTCAAGATAAAATTTATGTAGCAACAAAGCAATGTGTAATCAGGATTCATGGCCAATGAAATAAAGATGATATTCCTCATCAACATTTGTCTTATTATGATCTATCCCTAGTTGTTTTCACAACGGGATGAGAGCAAAAGAGCTCAAAAGATGCTTGAGCTCGCAATCCCAAGTCTTTTCAGGCTTGGATGAGAGTAAGGCAGACAAGCTGACACTCAAACATATCTAGGGTTGTTTTCACAACCTAGATGAGAGCCAGAGGTGCTCGCCCGATCACGAGTTGTTTTCACAACCGGATGAGAGCAAAAGAGCTGAAAAGATGCTTGAGCTCGTAATCCCAAGTCTTTTCAGGCTTGGATGAGAGTAAGGCAGATAAGCTGACACTCGAACCTATCCTGGGTTGTTTTCACAGCCTAGATGAGAGCCAGAGGTGTTCGCCCGATCCTGAGTTATTTTCACAACCAGATGAAACAAAAGAGCTTAAAAGATGCTTGATCTCGTAATACCAAGTCTTTTCAGGCTTGGAATAAAGTAAGGCAGACAAGCTGACACTCGAACCTATCCTAGGTTGTTTTCACAGCCTGGATGAGAGCCAGAGGTGCTCGCCCGATCCCGAGTTGTTTTCACAACCGGATGAGAGCAAAAGAGCTGAAAAGATACTTGAGCTCGCAATCCCAAGTCTTTTTAGGCTTGGATGAGAGTAAGGCAGACAAGCTGACACTCGACCCTATCCTAGGATATTTTCACAGCCCGAATGAGAGCCAGAGGTGCTTGCCCTATCCTGGGTTGTTTTCACAGCTGGATGAGAGCAAAAAACTAAAAAAGATGTTTGAACTCGCAATTCACAAAAACAAGAGCAAAAGAGTTGCAAATACACTTGAGCTCATTTTATCTAGAACCATTCAGACGTGGATGGAAATTAAGTCCTTACAAGACTACGATGAGCAAGAAAGTATAAAAGAAACACAAGCCCACCAAAACTACTCCTGATATGAGCAAAAGCGCCGGTGCTCGCCAAGATTCATGATCAACAAAGACTACTCCTGATATGAGCAAAAGCGTCGGTGCTCGCCAAGGTTCATGATCAACAAGCAATACAAAAAGAAGTCACTAAAAGGAAACTTTCTTACAAAACAACAAAGATAAGGCCTAATTCTCAGAATCATTGTCAGAAGAAGAAAAAGACACCTTTTCTAGGGCAGAGGCAATCTTTGACAATAGAGAATGGACTACACCACAAGAAACTACTCGGATTTAAGGAAGAACAAAATATTTACATGACAAATAGAACTACTAGATACATCGACAACCTGACAAGATGAATCTATTACTGGACAGTCCACTCTTCGATCTCCTTTACGCTAACATCAAAGCGAGGGCTAGTAGCAACATGCCCAAGCCACCATCAGATCCTCGATGCAGACCAGCTACCCATAGACTCGACGTCGACATCTTCTACGGCAAGAACTTCCCAGTTCACTTCATCCTCGGCAATGAGCGCTTCCCAGTCAACTTCATCCTCGCTACCGCTGCTAAGGACGATCAAATCCACCCCCATCAAGTCGGCATCAACAGGGGGAATGGAGACAGGATTGACAGCAAGAGCAGCCGCTAGATCCTCCTCCGCCTGTAAAAACGGAACCGGTTTTGATGTCCCGACAGGCGGAGCCTCCTCCACCGCCGAAGCCTCACGAGCACCAAGAGCCAATGACGCCGACGACAAAGATGCTGATGACAAAGAACCTCCGCTCGACGGTGCCATCATAACCACAGCTCTTGAAGGGCGAGCGAGCAATGAGCGCGGCACCTTACGGACGCAACTCCTTTGGATAAAATTTTTCTTCACCATTTTGGTTGTGGTAGGACTGAAAATATAAGGGTGCCAAAACAATAGCGAAAGGGGCAGTTAAATAGGGCTAAGCCGTCTCCTCAAGTAGTCCAACAGCCTCCTCGAGATAAAGACAGAGTTAATTTCTCCTCCTAAAATTAAGGATAGAGTCAATCCCTTCACCAAAGCCAACATGGCGCTTCAGTTTCCAACATTAACTACGCAATGCAACCGGCACGAAAGTGGTGCACTTTTTCATGTAGAGCAGCTCAACGGATAGAGCAAGTGAATTCTTCTTGTTACAAAGGAGAAGACAAAACACTTGGACAATTTTCAGGCTTGGATGAAAGCAAGAAGGCTGACAATCCAGCACTCGAACCTATCTTGGGTTATTTTCACAGCCTAGATGAGAGCCAGAGGTGCTCGCCCGACCTCAAGTCATTTTCACAACTGAATGAGAGCAAAAGAGCTGAAAAGATACTTGAGCTCGCAATCCCAAGTCTTTTCAGGCTTGGATGAGAGTAAGGCAGACAAGCTAACACTCGAACCTATCCTGGATTATTTTCACAGCCTAGATGAGAACCAATGGTGCTCACCCAATCCCAAGTTGTTTTCACAACCGGATAAGAGCAAAAGAGCTGAAAAGATGCTTGAGCTCACTTGTCCCAAGTCTTTTCAGGCTTGGATGAGAGTAAGAAGGCTGAAAAGCCAACACTCGACCTATCCAAGGTTCTTCTCATGGCCTGGATGAGAGCCATATAGCGCTTGCCCTATCCCGAAGTTGTTTCACACCGGACGAAATAACCCAATTGATCCAGCACCGATGCTCGACAAGACTCATGAAGATATAAAAAACAAAGAGCAAGACCAGTTGGAGATACACAACTCAAAGGAACCTGGATACGCCTACAAAGACTAAGGTTTAAATCCAGCACATATTTAAAGAAAAAATTCAAAAGTCTAGGAAAACAACTCAGAAAGATTCACTCGAATGATTCAAGCAAAATAGTAAAGATGTATCCAAAGAACCAGAATTCCTTTACAAGGCACAATACAAAGTATATCTTTACAAAGAAGATAGATGTGCCCAAATACTACAGAACCTAACTGTCAGCTTTGTCATCAGAAGGGGGAGATGAATATCAAGCTTCTCAGCGATGAAGTCAGCTAGGTCTTCAACCTCAGACTCAGTGTTCTCGATGGACTCCAGGTAGTTGTCATCATCAGTGTCCTCGCTAAGCTTTTCTAGAGGGACCGACGGAGCAAGAACACGGATATGAGCCAAAACGTTCTTGACATACGTTCGGACCCCATCCTTCATGAAGCTCTGAAGGCGCTCAGGAATCAGCGGGATGAACTCACCCCAGGTCCTCCCATCATCTTCAGAAGTCCGAAGAAGCTTCGCAATAGTCTTGAAAGATTTCCACAAAGTCACAAACCGTTGGTCAGATGTCGCCACTTTCTTGGACAAATCCTCAATGGTTTTCATCCCCTGCACAAGATCTCGGTCAGCACCAAGTCTAATCAACTGGGCACGAGCGACCTCTTCTTCAGCATGAGCCTTTACCTCCTTAGCCCTATTATGATTAGACCGAACCGATATCTTCATATCTTCAACATTAGTCAAGAGCGTCTGCTTATCTTTTCAAAGGGCTGATCAAGACAATAAAAGAAAATCAGACACATAAGGAGCAAAAAATAAGAAAAAAGAGGGAACAAAGTATAAAAGAACTCGGAATACCATCACACTCTTTCTTCATAGCTTCCACCTTTTTCAAAGCCTCCTGGACCGCAACATCCCTCCGCTCCTCTGCCTCAATCACCTGAGCATGGAGAGCTTTTTCCTCCCTCTAGTGCATCTGACTCTCAACCTCCATCTCGGTCTGGCAGAGGTCTAGCTCCGTCTTTAGAGCACCAATTTCGGAGGACAACTTTTTCTCGGTCTCAGACGAGAAAAAGAAGTCGACATGGTCCTGAGAGAAAGACTGATCAAATAGGACGAAGGGAAAGAGAGACAAGGCGTAAGAACCCAGGAGGCCAAACAAAAATAATAACTTAAGGAAAACTTACCTAGAGTTTTTCCCCAAAAGAAGCAGCATCGGCCGCTAGAATTCCCCAGTTCGTAGTCAGCTCCGACAAGCGACGGGTGGCGTCGAATTCCCACAACACATCGTCATCTAGACGCTGACTACTAGTACCAAGGGCAGCATGAGGAGAAACTGACTGATGCGAAGACAACAAGACCAAGGCCACAACCTAGGTAGTAGAAGCCCCGACTACCTCCTCAGATGGACCGGCTGCCACGGTCACCATCATCTCCGGAGTTGGTGACTCTGCGGCACCATAATCATCAGGGGCCACCGTCTCCCTCACAGCTGCCTCGCTGATCATGCGTTCTGAATCCTAAGACTCAGTACGCACGGCCACACCAGCGGATTGAGAAGAAGCCAATCGAGGGTTGAGGGAAGGCGAGGGTGAAGACCTGCAAGATGATGGACAACCTCAACAATATAGGAAAAGTGAAAACATAAGCAAAAAATCTAACCTGAATTCACTTACTTGGCAGTCTTCTTAAAACTAAAACCCCCAAGCTGAGCTGAAGGTTTCAGCGGGGGCATGGCGGCAGAAAAGACATCATCACCACCCCGTGCCAGGGATGGCGTGATTGACACCTAAGCCCTAGGAGAACTTAGGCTCGACGACCTCTTGCTGCAAAAGGACAAGGACAAGTCAAAAGAACCGCTCAACAATAACAGCAAGAAAACAAAAATACAACAACAACTCACCGATGAGTGTTGAGGGTCGCATCATCTTCCATATCCTCCTCGCCCTCGAGTAACTCAACCATAGTACCATCTGAGAAAAGAGAAAGTACTCGGTTATGCACGCAAACAAACAACAAAGAGGATAAAACAAATTGATGTGCTCACCTAGGAGCATGCTACCTACAACTTGAGTACCTGGAAGAGTAACCGGTTGACGAGGCTTCTTGGTAGCAGATGCGCTGGTGAAAGCATCATCCGCCCGCGCCCTCTTATTGATGGAACGAGGAGCTCGAGGAACTGGGCGTGGCACATATTCAACATATTGGACTAGTTCATTACAAGAAGCACCAGGAAGAACTATGGATACTAGAGACTTACTAGCCAAAGCCGCTACGGCTAGACTTGCTCCGGCCTCCTCCCCAGCTAGGTTATCATGAGTAGGAACCGGATCAACAAAGTTACGCCCTAATTCCTACAAGATGACCAAAGGAGAAGGAATAAGCAAAAAATTGAAGACAGAAAATACCAACAACAAAAGATATATAAAGGAAAGTACTCGTAAAAATTAAAACAACTCACAGCAGGGGGCGGACTATCTCCATAATATTCAGGAACTGCGTGGGGGACAATGGTCACCCCCTTCAAAACCTTCCTCAGGCGCTCCAGTACCTCTTCTTCAGTCAACTCAAGGGCAGGAACCATCCGAGATGGGTCCTCATCCCCAAAATACTCAAAGCCAAGATGCTCCCTCTCCTTCAGGGGTTGAACTTGGCGACGCATGTAGCTGGCAATGATCCCAAAACCGGTCAAACCTTGCTGCTTCAGAGTCCGGATTCTCTCAAGAAGTGGCTTGATGGTCTGGAGCTCATCGCTTGTCAAGGGGTTCTTTTCCCAATGATCATTAACCGAGGGATCAGAACCAGAATGAACAGCAAGAGGAGGAATCATGTCTGCATCATAAAACCACTCGGAATGCCAGTCCCGAACAGAATCAACAAGATCATAATAAAAAAAGAGGGCTTTCTTCCCCTGACAGAATTGGATGCCACAACCACCCAATGGAGAAGTACTATCACTTCGAGGATGCGGCTTCAAACGGAAAAAGAAACGGAACAGAGAGATTGAAGGAACAATGCCAATAAAAGTTTCACAGAGATGGACGAACACTGACAGATGAAGGACAGCGTTCGGAGTCAAGTGGTTCAGAGAAATGCCGAGATAATGAAGGAAATGATGAAGAAAAGCAGAAGCAGGCAAGCAGAGGCCAGCTCGAACGAAAGAGATAAAAAGGACGATCTCACCAGGACCAGGAGTAGGAACCCGATGCTGGCCTGGGACCTTCCAATCAGCAAAATCCTTCTCCTGGATTAGGCCGTCTCTGACCAAATCACACAACTGATCCTTCATTGTAGTCGGAACCGGCCAGAGCTTCTCTGCAGCCCTCATGGCGACGAATTCCCGATTCTCGATGACCGAGAGCGACGCCTCCTCGTCCACCAAGACTTCCTTCGACTTGCTCGATGACTTCTTGCCCATACAATGGCGAGGATCTGAGGTCGACGGCAAAACTTCAACGGCGACGGCGATGGCAGCGGTGGAACTCTGAAGGTTAGGGTTTTGCAAAGGCCAAATGCTAAAGGGCAAAGACAGGGTAAGAAAGAAGAAGAAGAAGAAGAAGAAGAAGAAGAAGAAGGGCCCTTAAATAGATTTACAACGGTAAAAATGCGGCCCATCAGGCCCGCTTAACGCGGTATGGAAACACAACGGTCCGTTTTTTGCCATAACTGGCACAGCTGAAACGACGGACGATGCAACTTTTCACAACGGTACAGTGCAATGGGCAGATTTCAGACTTATCCGTTCATACTACGCCATTGCCGAATTATTACGGATTGCACAACTCAGAAAGAACTCGCCATCCACAAGATTCACAGAAGACGTTACAGTACGCCTCCAGAGAACCCGGATACTTCAGAAACAACCAAGATGACACTCAAAAGAACTCAGACAACAAAAAAGGAGACAGCAACGGAGAAAGAAAGATTTTTTATTACAAATGTCATCAAAGGGCATAAGGTTACAGATCTTACAAGACCCAACGAACTCGGTACTATGACGAGCATGATAGCAACAAAGAGCCTAGACAGAACTCGGCTCTGGAAACGACTACGTGCTCCTAGCCATAACACGGCAGAAGACAACCAACTCGGATACACTGTTTTCTTCAAAGGAAGGACGCAATGCATCCAAGACGGATATCAGCAGCACAGCGGGAGAACTCAGACCAGGCAAGGCTCATAGGCATCAGTCTACCCAAGCCCGATGTGATCCTGGATCAAACGCTGATCTGCATTGGACAGTCGTAAGGCAGTGTGGAAGGATCAACCCAGAGCTACTAGATGATGGAACAAATCCCACATCACAAGACTTCTTCCACTTGCCACCACGTACTACCTGGTACAATGCTGTTGCGAGATTAGTCTACCTCTAATCTGGATCACAAGACTTCTTCCACTTGCTACAAGACTTACAAGACTCACAACTCATGCCCAGGGGCTGCTCCACTTCACAAACTATCATAATCATGGCTACGGAGACTTCGAACTATACAACAAGACACTTGATGAATCGAAGCAACACACCAGGAGAGTATTTATAGGCCAAAGAGCAACGTACATAGACTGGGAGCACCAACAGAACAAGCATGACAAAGGTCTCAGTGGAAAGACAGAAAGCAGTAAGAAGAGGACACGCGCGTGATGGAACAGTATTCAAGGACAAGCATATTCGAAAGAATATACCAACACTGTACACCTCGTGAATACAGAGAATTCAATCCAACCACTAACCACCACCAACCTTGGATATAAAGCTGGCTACCTGAGAAGATGATAAAATACCCTCTATCTAAGTTCTTAACGATCGAAAAGAACTCAAAAAATGCTCGGGGGCTGCAGGGTACATATCCTGAGGAGAGATTTTCAGTTTTTTCAACAATCAAAATTTAAGACCCTCTAACTTTTTGTTTCAAATAGCAAGAGGCTCGTTGGCTACACTCAGTGAGTGCGCTTTTTCTTTGAAGGCTTCTTCAAGGCTTCTTCAAGACAGGACCACTTTAAGGCTTCATATCGAAAGAACCCAGAACGAAGGAAGTCTTCGAGTTCAACCATGAAATGCTCGAGGGCTTGTTGATGCGGGACAAACAAGGTTCCCCAACAATGTGACTACGAGTCGTGGGCCCTGGCCTGGCCCACAAACTGGAGCTAAGAGAGGTCATCCACTACACTGAATCCAAGTAGAATAGGCCAGACTAGCCGGATTCCTATGAAAAGTAACTTCTGTATCTAGTTCAGAACACCTTCTTTGGATCCGACTAGGATTGTAACCGCACCACAACCTTCTCTACCAATATAAAGAGAGGCTATGGGCACCCCTGTAACAAGAGACAAGATAACACAATCAATCCAACACAAAGGCTAACGCCGACTGGAAGTAAGGTTATTACTCGATCACGATCGAGGGTCTAAACCAGTATAAATCGACTGTCTCTGCGTTCACCGTCGAGTTCTAGCACGCGTCGAAGCCCGAATAACTGTTCCGGGTACCCCCGTGGCAGGCTATCGGTGGTCAAACACCGACAGCTTCGTAACCATCTCGTTAGACCAACCAACACAATATTTTGGACACATGACGTAGCTAGAATTGCAAGAGCTAACGCAAAAACTCTAAGAAAGGTCATATACCAGATATACACGGAATGGATTCAAGCTATGATTTTACAATTCAAAGGACATACCACAACAAAATGCAAGCATAAATTGAGGAACCTTAGTGCATATACAAAGTTGGATGGAAAAAATGTTGTAATTTGTTATATACTATTAAGTATACTATACGACCACCGTTGCCATGGGATTCCTCTACTGGCCGCCAGCCTCGCTAGCACCCCCAGAGTCCGTAATCCACGGTGCCCCGTGGCCAGCCGCCGCCCCATCGCACTCCCCTGGCCGGTGCGCAGCTGCCCCCTGCCCGGTCCACGCCAAGGCTGCGATGTGCCCTAGCCGGTCCACCAATGACGTGAAGCTCCATCGCTGGGCTCGAAGAAACAGAGGATGGCTCCGCTCCGGCCGCCGCCCCATCATGTCCCTTGGCCGGTCGGCAATCGCCCCTGCCCCGTCCGCTCCAAGGGTGCAGTGTCCCTTGGCCGGTCCGCAAACAACGCAAAGCTCCATCACCGGGCTCGAAGAACGGAGGGTAGCTTCGCTCCGGCCGCTGCATTCGACAGCTATCGCCCCCCTGTCCAGTCGCTCCACGCCACCGGCGAGCTCTAGACCAATAAACTTCACACACCGACGAACCTCCATTTATCCCAAGCAGCAGAGAAATGTTGCGCTGAAAGCGCATGTTGCAAGCGTACATTTCAAATGTTTCAGATGTTTCAAAGTATGTTGCAGGTGTTTCATACGGATGTTGCAAAAGTAGATCGGGGTGTTGCATTTGTTGCAATGGTTTATACACATATGTTGCAAGCTTCTGTTTCTAATGTTTCATCAGTTTTTCAGACGTATGTTGCAAGTGTGTTTATCTGGATGTTGCATATGTTTCACATATATGTTGCAAGTGTTTTATCCGGATGTTGCGTATGTTTTGATATGGTTTCAAGTGTTTTTCAAGTATTTTTTACAAGTGTGTCATCTGTCTCCTTTTATATGCTGCAAGTGTTGCATCTGGATGTTTCAAAAGTAGATCTGTTATTGCACATGTTGCTATGGCTATACACGTATGTTTCAAGTGTTTCATCTGTTTTAGACGTAGGTTGCAAGTGTTTTATTTAGATATTTCAAAAATAGATATCGGGAAAGCACATGTTACTGCTAGTGCGCCGTCGTGGGTCACCCGCATCACGTGTTTGCTGGTGGTGGTGCTCCTATTGTGTGCATGCGGGCATGTAAAACCGAGCAGGTCAAGGTAGGTGCGAGTTCGAGAGCACCGTCCGATGCTAGCGCTCCAGATCAGATGTCCGGGCGGTAGCAAGTAAAAAAAAAAACCTAACTTCTCACCGCGGCTTCGGAGAAAAAGTAGCTGTACACGTCTGCGGGTTTTTTTTTTTTTTTTGAGGCCAGGCCCGGGCCCGACAACTTTTGGAGCAACTGGTGGTGGTCTAGCGCTGCTGGATTGGCACTTGGGAATTTGGCACCTTGGCGAGAGGCAGGTCCACGTAGTTACGAGGCAGATCAGCAGATGCAGAACGCCATGTGGCGACGGCGTCCAGAGAAAAAGAGATAGCGAGCGAAGGGTGACCATGGACGCCACGCAGCTTCGACGCTGCCCAGGGAAGGGACCCCGCAGTGGCTGTGCCAGTAGTAGCCCAGCAGCACCTCCACGGCTCCGCCTCACGCCACGCGCGCGCCAAAAGGCCAAAGGAAAAACCACAAATCGCCTCTCCACCCCTCTTATCTCCTCCTCGCCACCAGGCCCACCACCGCCTGCTCTGCTACTCGTCGCTCGCTCGATTCTCGGCCGCTGCTCTCGTTGCGGCAGCCTGCGTGCGGCGAGATGGCCCTGCAGGCCCCGTCGTCTCTCCTGCGCGCGCCGGCGCCGGCGCCGCCGCTCCGGTCCTCGTTCTCCGCGCCGTGCTCGCTGCGGCTGGCGGCGCCAGCGCCGGCGCGCCGCCGGGTGGCCAGGGCCGCGCGGATCACCATGCGGGTCGCGTCCAAGCAGTCCTACATCTGCCGTGACTGCGGGTGAGCGGCGCTCTAGCTACCGCCTGCTGTGCGGCTCGCCGTGCATTATTGGCCTGCCTGCTCAGTTGCCGTCGTGTGTTGGTGTCTTAATTATTTGCCTCCCTGTGCTGTTGCAGGTACATCTACAACGACAGGACGCCGTTCGACAAGCTGGCTGATAACTACTTCTGCCCTGGTGAGCATGAATTCTATTCTAGTGCCCTCCTTGTTCTTCTTATATTATCTGGGTGATTTTGTTTTCTTTTTACATTTGATTGATGCAACCGTTATTGCAAATAGCTTTGTTCCGGTTTTGGATGATAACTTCCAAAGAGTTTCTAATGAAGCTTCAAGCATTATATTATTTGTTTGTATATGAAATGTCTGTGCAGCCATGCATAATTAAACAACATGTGCCTGCTTGTAAAATAAACTGGAATATACTACTACTTTTGTAAGTGTAGTGCTCAAGGGACTCTGCTACATATGTTGCCAGCATGTTGCATGTATAGATATATATATTTGTCACAAAACTTGGCTTGCATTTTCATGACAACAATTTGAAGAATCAAATAGTGATATTGTATACTATTTCAGACACCATACAAAATTTACCACGAGTGGACTCTACTGAAAAAACTAACTTCAAATGATATCATACATATATGCCGAACAGCACAACAAGAACATGCTTCCTCCAATTTTTGATCTGTTGTTCCCCCATTGGCTGATGCAGTTTGTGGAGCTCCAAAGAGAAGGTTCAGACCCTACGAGCCGGCAGTCGCCAAGAACGCAAACTCCACTGATGTTAGGAAGGCAAGGAAGGAGCAGCTGAAGAAAGAAGAATCCTTGGGGTAACATACCTAACTCAGAGACACAAAAGAGAACCAACACATAAAGCAATTAACTATTAAAATACACATGCATTCAGCAATATTTGTACAGCTAATTAACCAATTGACTGAATTAACAAAATATTTTGCAGGCAAGCCTTGCCTATTGCTATTGTCGCCGGGATCATTGCCCTGGCTGGCCTGTACTTCTACCTCAACAATGTCTACGGTTAAACGAAGAAGAGATCCATTTGATGCCGGGAACAGGATTCGTTCCATTTTGCAGTTCTTTTTCCTTTACCACTGCAAATGTGTTGTCTTGCTACATATATACTACTAGGGCTCCAAGACTGTACAAGTCGTTGTTAATCTTGAAATACCACACATTACTTAACTAGCAGCAAATTAATTTAAAGTATTTTAATTATTTTCCACCATTTAGTTTGGGGTTCCAACTGGAACAGTTCATCAGCTGTGGACTAAACAAGTCTCGTCAAGTCCCCCCACCCCCAACCCAGTGCAAATAAAAATCTCAGCAAGCCTTTGTTGTCCATCCTTTGTGGATGTCAATTTGTTATGGTCAAACGCACAGGGAAACTACATATTAACCTGTTAGTTTTCTAAAAACGCACAAGAAAACAACCACATACTTAGGGAAATCATACTTAACCTATGGGTTTTGAGCCGTCTGGAGAATTCCCATTTCTAGCTTCCAAAGATCTCCTGGCTCAAATGAGTGTAATATGCATATGTGCTACTCCAAATTGGAAAAATAGAGAGAAAATGTTACTCTGCAAAATATTTGATGTACCTATGCATTTAAGTCTCCGTATATGTAAGAATTCATAATTAAGTTATGCCATAGAGCTGGCCTTTAGGCTTTGGCTTGAGGGGGGTAATTTGAGGGCCTCCTATTTCTGAGGGTCTCAGTAGGGTCCCTATAGGAGTGGGGGTTTTGCTCAACTCCTCTCTCTCCACGGCCCTAAAAATAGAGTAAGGCCTTGGATATAGTCCTTGCTGGAGTTCCTTCACATGGAAATAGTCAATCTCTAGTGTGGCATGTCACGTATATGAAGTGGCTGTGATGCCTAAATGGAGGACAGTGAATTAGGCAGCTTAAAAACTAATAGCCAACTAAAAACCTACTTATCAAAACCTATGTAAGATATTATCTAAATGTGCATTGAGGTTTTACTAAATGTTGTTATCTCTAACATAAAAGAGTTTTGCATACTAGGTTCCAATCCTTCAACTAACCTAGCAAGCTAGATTAGGAAAGGTAAAGCACACACCAAGGAATGCAAGTAAATGTGGAAGTGTAAATGAGTTAGAGAATGCAAACTCCTGTACCGACTTTTTCCTAGGGTATCAAGAAGCTAGCGCTTCCCCCTAGTCCTCGTTGGAGTCCCTCTCAAGGTTGCCTTCGCAAGGGCCAAGCTTTCGGTCGGTTAAGTCAGTGGATTGCCATAGGACTTCCCCATGTGCAAGTGCCCAAGTGGGTCTCCATGTGGCCCTCTCCAAGACCACTTCCTAGCGTCTTCACTATCGAGCTTTCGGCCAAAATGCAACGGGTCTCGTTTCCTTAGTACAACCTAGACAGGAGAACACTCCACATGTCAAAACCCTCTTGTATAAATCTTGGTGTGTGCAATCACTGATAGCAAGGAGGTATACAACCCAGACTAAGCACTAAGTCTAAGCCTAGAGCAAGTGCTATATGTGTGGTCTAAACTACCCTAAGAACTATCACTAATGCCTACTTTTTCTAATCTTGTATTAAGCACTTTGGTGGCTAGAGCACTAATGAGTGTGCCTCACCTCAACTATGCCTTCAACTACATAGAACACACTTAAATTTCTACTAGGATGGGTATAAATAGCCTCAACGCCCTCAACTAGTCGTTGGAAACTCGGGTTACTTTCACAGTGAGCACTGAAAGTTCCGGCGTCCACACCAGAGTACTCTGGTGCCCAGTGCCACGTCAACTAGCCGTTGTCGACCATTATTGGAAGTATTTGCTTCAGTAGTTCAATATGGTGCGATACCAGAGAATTCTGGTGCATAGTCCACGCCTTTGTTTCTTCACTAGATAACACTTGTTGTTCTTGTGCTTCTCTTGTTGTATGCACTGGAGAATTTTGGTGCTCTCTGAGCCACTCAACCACGTATGCACCCTGTCTATTTTTTTCTCTGGTGTTCTGTTAGAGGAATCCACTGCACACTTCTAACATTTTACTCGAACCTGGGCCTCACCCTTTTACTCGGTACCCCCACCAGAGAAATCCGGTGCGCTCTGAGTGCTACTTTCTCGCGTCTTTTTGTCTAGGCTTCTCTTCCTTGATGTCTTGAGCCTCTTGCTTGTGTTCTAAGGTCTTCATTGCAACTCCTTGATCTTTATTTGAGGTGTTTATCACTTGATCTTCATGTTCCCTCGCTCAAGTTCATCCTTGGATCCATAGGACTAAAACCATGTATACTAGCAAACAACATAGTCCTATTGATCACGTTGTCACTCAATCACCAAAATCATTAATGGCCCTTGCTAGGTGTCATTTTCCTTACAACGTACATAAGAGCTCTTTTCATGGTAAGTTATGGAAAGTGTGCATGCCCTTCAAATGCAAATCCTTCTTTTGGTTTGCCCTCTACTGTTGTTGTTAGTAGTCCAAACATTTGCAGCGTCATGGTCTCCTTGCTATTGCCAATTGCCTTATGTGACCAACACCCGGAGATGGTGAGTCACCTGCTGCTAGGTCGTCTCCAAGGTTGGGAATGTTACTTTCAACTAGTACAACCTACATGCCACCTAAACCTCAAGCGAAATCAAGATGACAACCTTGCAAAGTAGGGGCTCATGTCAAGAAAGAGGGTCCCAAAACATAGAAGAAAAAAGGTTTGGTTTGCTCGTCATTCTAGTCACATGGACATTGTGTGCTATTAGGCGGGTGTTTGGTTCCTGGGCAAACTTTGCCACGCCTTACATGTAGCTGTCATTGGTAAATTGATTGTTGTTTGGTTCCCAAATAAACTAAGGCAACCATGTAATCTCATAGTTTATTGGTGTATAGATATATGCCACACTTGTGGTGACTTTTTTTCCACCACACTTCTAGAGCGGCGCCATAGCCTGCAGCGACTAGGAACCAAATGGCCTCTAGATTTTTCGTAAATCAAAGGTTGTAGCCCTCCCACCTTAGGCTGGCTCAACAACTAGGGCCATAGCATGGGCCTTTAAGTGTTGCATATATTAAGCTACAGTGAAAATATGTAGCCCATTGTAAATACGGCCCGAGACCTCATGGCCCTAGCAGCAGGTCTGCCACTGACTTTCCTCAAAAAAAAAAACAGGTCTGCCACTAACAAGATAATTTAACGTGAGATTTCCTTTTTTTAAAAAAATTACACAAGATTTGTACGCTTGCCAAAAATATTAACACGTCAACCGCTTTCAAATTAGTTTTCTTTTGGCTTGGAACATTTTTTACCTTCCGGTAATAGTAATATTTACCCCCCGGACTTAATGAGATTTGTGGTTCTTAATTAAATATATCTTCACAAACAATGTCAAGTCGTAAAAATCAAACTAAGCTTAAGGAGATGCATGTCATGGCATCGTGTTAGCAAAAATCAAGTATAAGCCAAGACCATCTCGGAGAAATAAAGTAGGCATCTTATCTGTGACCAGGCCACCATTGCCTGCACCAACCCGTCCTCCGTCCCGGCTATGAAAACCATCTCACTGTTATGGTTCATGGACGCTAGCTCCACCATCGCTAGTCTCCCAAACCCAAAGTCCGCTGGGGCTCAGCCATACCACGGTGATCCCGCCATGATCATTGCGTAGCCCTATGAGATATATGTCTGCGAATTCGAATTGTAACCCAACGGCTTCGGAGACGCTTTATCATTGTAAAAAAGAAAAATTAGTAAAGAAAGCAACATGCTAGCGCCCGGACATCTGCACGGATTCGCACGTCTTGACGCCTACACATGCTGCTGCGTCTATCCGTGTGCTGCTGCACCTGATGCACCCCGTGCCTCCTCTTGCTTTTTTTTGAACACGCGCCTCCTCTTGCTGCGGCTACGCACCCCGCCTGCTACTGTGCCTGCACAGGGGAGCATGTGTGTGTGGTCCGCCCAACTACATGAGAGAGAGGGAGGGAGGGAGCACAGTGCAAGTACCCATGTGTTGACCCGGCTACATGCCCGTGGAGGCCACGCCTGGTGGTGCAGTGCGCCTGACTGTTAGTTGGCCCCATGACAGAGATAGACAGTCGTGGCAAGGTGCATGTAGCACGTGGGAAGCCGCACTTGCTGCAACATACCAAAACAAGATGAAACAAATTGAAAAACATAGGCTTGCAACATATGTGTATAGTTACTATAACATATGCAACATTCAAATAAAACACTTGTAACATATGTCTGAAACAAGTGAAACATATGGAACATACAATTGCAACATACTCGTATAGCCACTGTAACATATGCAACGTTCAAATGAAAAAATGCAGCATCCAGATGAAACAGCTGAAACATTTGGAAGATACACTTACAACATACGTGTATAGCCATTATAACATATACAACATTTAGATGAATCATATGCAACATCTGGATGAAACATACAAAACATACACCATACACTGGCGCGGAGTTCGATGTCCACGGTCACCGGTCCGAGCCCCAGTCATTTTGTCTCTCTTTGTCACTGCACATGCCGGGCCCCACGCACCGCATGCACCCACGCCGAGCGAGTGGTCGCACATGCACCCATGCACTGACTATGGAAAGGACAGGGTGTGGGCCTTGTGACTGCAACACGCGCCCTTTTTTTCTTAGTCATCACGTCACGCTGGTTGGTCCGTCCGGTCGGACGGATGCCCTCAACCAAGCATTACCGATGAAGAAACTGTAATTCCTAGCGATACCAGTGGGGAGATGGACGTCTAACCAATATGTCTAGGTGCTTCGAGAATGTCAGCATGTCGCCACTTGTCGCAGTCAAGCACAGCAGTGGATGGTGGGGTATGAGAGCGAGACAACTATGAGCGAGCACGTAACAACTTCAAATCAGATAAGATTTAATGCACAAGCACCTTTGCTAGTAAATCCTAATGAATGGGATGAATTTACTTCAGTCTCTACTCAAACTAAACTATAACAACCATACATACAACAATAGCATCTCCACTTCATCAAATTTTGCTGACCTAACAAATAATTTGATTATGGTGTGACGTATCCATTGCTTTATTCAAAATCTCTTGTTCCTTGAGGGCTGTCAGCATCCCGAATTATCTGGTGGCTGCGATGCTCGCTTAAGGACAATCCCAACCCGGAAACTAGAGAGTAGTTTTCATCGCAACCATGTCAGTAAGAAACTGCATTTGGAAACTACCGCCCCATCCCACCAGTTTCTTAACGTGGCGCCACAGTAAATTTAGTGGCTTATCTCTCTATGTAAGAAACTGTCCGCTTCCTCCCAACACAAAAAATTCGTTAGTTTCCTAATGCGTTAGATGACGTGAGGGCTTTGTTTCCCACAGATTCTTCAAAAAATTAAAAAAAACTTTGTTTCCCACATTTAGAAACGGTGTTTTCTATTTTCCATCTCTTATCTCATCATTAAATTGCTTGTCATATCAGTTTTTTTCTTTATGACGTGGCAGATCATTTAATTCCATCGAAACCACCTTAATCGTGCTGGCGTTGGGACTGCCCTAAACACAACGAGTCACAGTCACAGCTTACGTCTCTAATTAATCACCACCACTCATGATGATTAATCAACGGTTATTAATCACCCTGACAAATCCGGAACCAACCAACCAGCCACCGCGAAAAGGCGCGAAGCAGCATCGCCCCCGGCCCTCTCCCCGTCCTCCCGGTCCCGGCCGGCATCGCCGCTTTCCGTCTTGCCGCGAACCGACGCCATCCTTCGCCCCGGTTCCACGGCTCGAATCGCATCCGATCCCGGCCGGCCGGCCGCCTCCCCTATACATTGGACCGACCGCCCCGGCTGCTGATGGAGGCGGAGACGGGAGGGACGAGGCCCGCGACGGCGGCGGCGGAGGCGATGAAGAAAGCCAAGAAGGACGGGGTGGTCAAGGAGGTGATACGGCTCGAGCGCGAGTCCGTCATCCCCATCCTCAAGCCCAAGCTCGTCATGAAGCTCGCCTACCTCATCGGTATCTATTTATGATCGTCCTCGTCCTTCCATTGCCGCCGGCCTGCCTGCATGCATGCTGCTTCTTGGTTTCGTTTGCATTGGTTCGATCCTGCTCCGGTTTCGCGCGCTGCGTGCATTTGCCGTGGATGGATTGGTTAAATCACCGCCGCCGCCTTTCATGGGAAACGGGATAAGAGATCCAATATCTCGGATTTCTTTCTTCTCGGGTGCAAGGATGCGGTGATCGTACTGTGATTGACAGCACTCCCTAAAACTCGCAGTCTCTGCTCCGTTGTGTGATCATTTGATTATTTCTTTTTCTTTTTCTTTTTGTTTCTGGAGGCGTTAATTGGAACGAGAACATTCGAGAGAACTGTGTGATTTTGGGGACAGCGATTCGTTAGTTCGTCTGGATTCCACTCAGCTACCGAGTAAAGGAAACGCCATTGGCTTATTCGTTAGTTCGTCTGTGCAATGTATTTTGCTCAATAGATCTTGGTATTTAGATTTTTTTTATGTGTTATAGACTTATAGTAACTGCCTGTCACCTAAAAGCTTACGCATGGGCTGTAGATACTGTGAATATAACACTTTCTGTTGTTTTTGCTAATCCTGAATGTAGTTTTAAGTTGTCTGCTAATCCTAAATTTTTATTTTATAGTGAATAATGTGACTTTTATTGGATAAGGATATTAAATAAATTTATTGCTTTACTTCTCCATGTTAATCCTAATATACTGTCTATAAATTTTGAAATTGAAACCGTGTGATTTAATTTACGTCGCCATAATGCCATAATAATCGTGAATATCTATTTTATGCCCCTGATTTATTCTTCAGAGCGTGAGAATGACCGTGCTGAGTTCATGAAGCTATGTAAGAGGGTGGAGTACACAATCCGTGCTTGGTACCTTCTGCAGTTTGATGATCTAATGGTCTGTACCTATTCTTATATTCGTTGTTTACAGTCCAAGTTAGTCGAGTTTCTTAATTTTTCTGCTGTGATGCAGCAACTGTTTTCTTTATTCGATCCTGTTAATGGCGAGAAGAGTTTGGAGCAGCAGGGCATGACATCCAATGAGCTTGACACTTTAGAACTCAATTTCTTAACATACCTTTTTCAGGTTGGCCCACTTTCTGTTCCTTTCCACCTTATTGAGTATGGTATCTGAGATTTTATACAATAATAACGAAATACTACTCGTGGTCTTAAGTAGATTATGGAAAAGAGCAACTTCAAGTTGTTATCTGACGATGAGTATGAGGTAGCGCAGTCTGGTCAGTATCTTCTAAACCTCCCAATCAAGGTTGATGAATCCAAGGTAAGTCACTATTAGATTTTTCAATATGTATGCTAACACAGCAATCTACTTCACTTTCAACTAGCTATATTTGAACAAATTATAGGTAGACAGCAAGTTATTGACAAGGTACTTTAGGGAGCACCCACATGACAATCTACCAGCATTTGCTAATAAGGTATGTGCATTCTCTGTAGTTCATTCTGCTAGTCATCTTTCTACTTAACTGTACAGTTGCTTTTGTTATTATGCCAATGATTCTTGATCTGAGTGCCGGACGTAAAAGGTGGGGAAATTTCTTTGCTTGTTCTAATTTTCTTTTCACAAGTATTCTTTTCTTTCCTTGGTACCCATTGCTCGCTAGGTCATCCAAGCTAGCATGCCCCTGATTCCTTTTTCATAGTTTAATATAGTGTTTTAGTAGTTATTTCATATCAACCGTATCTTTACAGTATATTATCTTCCGTCGGGGCATTGGAATTGATCGGACAACTGACTACTTTTTCATGGAAAAAGTGGATGTCATCATATCTCGAGCATGGAGGTCATTGCTTCGAGTCACAAGGTATAACATGCTGATATCAATCTTCTTTCCTTTTTTTTATTAGTGAATGGACAATATATTCCTTTGATAATGCATCGGCATCGCCCAATTCAATATTTTAATTTCAGGATCGATAGATTGTTCTCGAAGAAACAAGTACTGTCAGGAAAGGACACAAAGAAGACTGACGAAATAAATGATGATGTAGAAGACCTCTATGTTGAGCGTGTTCGTCTAGAGAAAATGGAGCTGAGGTTGTAGAGTCGGGCTTTCCTTCACATGAATTTTGGTAAATTAGGGTTGAACTTCTTTGGTAATATGTGCTATGTTTCATTTTTATGACAGCATAAAGAATCTATTAAGAAAAATGACAATTCAAGAGCCTACATTTGAAAGGATTATCGTGGTGTATAGGTACATAACTCTATATGGGTTATCATTTCCTTTAGCCTTCTTCAATTCTCTTATCTTCAGAGTTGACATTGATATAGTTGCTTATTCTAATCCTAACATTATAGGAGGGCTAGCTCAGAAAGTAAGCCAGATCGAGGAATATTTGTAAAGCACTTCAAGCACATTCCGATGGCCGATATGGAGTTAGTCCTGGTAATATATATAGGTTGCTGGAAACACAATTCGTACTGACGCTTAATTTTAAGCACCATTTGGCATGTTTTATCTCTCTCCTAGAGTATCAGTCATCACTGTGTATTTGTGTTGTAGCCAGAGAAGAAAAACCCTAGTTTAACACCGATGGATTGGGTTAAATTTCTAATTTCTGCTGTGATTGGTTTGGTATGTCACTGATGCTTTCATCATTAGAAATGCTGCTTCTATTTTATCTTCAACCAACTGAATAGTGTTTCCTTTCAGGTCACTCTAATAGGTAGTCTAGAAATGCCAAAGGCTGACATATGGGTTGTCACAGCCATCTTATCTGGTCTGGTTGGATACTGTGCGAAGATATACTTCACGTAAGTGATTTCATTTACAATATCCAACAAGAAAATTTTATTCTGCTCATATGTTACTTTATAAGTATCACTAATATATGTCTGAAGGTAAGCCCCTGACAGAATATTACCTGTACCAATTTGGTAAAATTCCTGGTACTACACTTTTTTAAAACGAAATTCCTGGTACTACACTAATGCATGATGAATTTCTCTCTTTCCAAACAGATTCCAAGCAAATATGGTTGCATACCAAAACTTGATTACAAAGTCAATGTATGATAAGCAACTTGATAGTGGAAGAGGAACACTTCTTCACTTGTGTGATGATGTGATCCAGCAAGAAGTATGCAAGCCTCACTATATCCCTAACAGATTTAACTGGCTTTGTGCCTCTGATGTATCGTTAAACGCGTTTTTGCAGGTTAAGGAGGTCATTATTTCTTACTATATTTTGATGGAGCAAGGAAAGGCCACTGTGCAGGTAAGCATAGCTCCTAGTTCTCTGTTCTGCTCTCAGACAACCTTGTGCAATCGAACTATCGAAGTCATGCTTGCTAGTTGTTGTGTTTGTTCTTTTTTCACATGTTATAAATTTACAGGCTCTTAAGCATATAATTATACTGTTTGTTTATGTTCCAGTTGTTGTTCAGGCAAATTTCATCATCTTAGTAGGATTAATACAAAACTCTTAGAGGGCATATGAAAATTCATGATATTGCTGTTTTTATCATCCTTCCAGGATCTTGATTTACGTTGCGAAGAGCTCATCAAGGAAGAGTTTGGTATGGAATGCAATTTTGATGTTGTAGATGCTGTAAAGAAGCTAGAGAAACTCGGTATTGTTTCTCGGGTAAGTTATATTTCAATTCCTACAAACTCTGAATTATCAAACCATAAAGAACAGAAGGAATGGCAGTAGAGCATGCCATCTTCCGAGTAAAGTTTTTTTTTTGAACATTCTTCCGAGTAAAGTTTAAAGGCAACTAACTCAGATCTTCAATAACAGAAGTATCTGTCCTGACCAGTGTCACTTTTTTTTCTTATGATATTCCGGCTCATGATTCCTTAAATTTGTCCATTCCATATATTTATTGGACCTTATAATAATTCTCTACTCAGGACTCAATCGGGAGGATCCAATGTGTTCCATTGAAGCGCGCAAATGAGATCATAGGAACAACTACTGAAGAAATGGTGATGCGAGCCCAGCAAGCCCCTGCTGGTTCATAAGCTTCACGAGCCCAGCAAGCCCCTGATAATTACATCATTCTGTGATTCTGTCAAGATTTTGCGATGCAAGACCTACCATACTGATCCTATCTTTTCAGCAGTTTGCTGGTGTAGGAGGTGGTAACCTCTCTGTAAGAATGGTATCATCCTTCTTTTTAGTGTACGGGTAGTGGAATAAGTGGACTGTACAGCACAGGATTTACATGTACAAAACCGCTGCTTCCTGATTGCTTTCGCATAGTTTAGTTACTTCCTGATTGTTTTCGCTGTTTCACACCAGCCTTATGATATACAGTACATATATTGAAACATTTTAATCATGGCCCCCAAAAAACAAGAAAACAAAAGACAGCTTGCTCCTGATGATATTTGTCTAAGCAGGAACCACTACCAATACCTGAAGCGGCACTGCTAGCGTCCGGACGTCTGGACGGATGCCAGTGTCCGAACGCCCATGGCTGCAGTCCGTTTCTGCGTCTGACGCTGTTGCTCCTAGGAAACTGCACCCCAACTTCATGTCTTTGTCCGCACGCCCGCGCTCCCTCCGCTTTCTGCCCACGCCCCCTCCGCTTGCCGCACCCACATGCAGCGCGGGGACCGCCTGCGCCCCTGCCGCCATCGCCCTCTGCTTCCCGCGACTGCTCAGTCCATCCTTCTGCTCCCCCACACACATGGACGACACCCAAGCAGCTGCAGCAGACGGTTGTGGCAGGGTGGGTTACATTGCAATATGTGCAATATCCGGATCTACTTTACGAAACAGCTGAAATACTTGCAACATGCGTCTGAAACACTTGCAAAACACTTGGAAACTCTTAAAAAACCATTGAAACATATGTAACATACAGATAAAACACTTGCAACATACGTGTAAAACATATGCAATATCCAAATGAAACACTTACAACGAACGTCTAAAAAAACAGATGAAACATTTAGAACAAATACTTGAAACATACATGTATAGTCATTGCAACATGTGCATCATCACAATCTACTTTTGTAACATCAAGATAAAATACTTGCAACATCCAGATAAAACATCTAAAACACTTGAAACACAAGCTTGCAACATGCATTGCGCAATGTCACCTTGCTACTTGGATGAGGTATCTAAGTAGCGCACGCCGGCGAAGGAGAGCGCCGCGACGGCTAGGAGCTTCCACACGCCAAGGTCGAGGTCCCTGCCAGGAAGGTCCGCGTTGATGAGCGCCCGGAGGAAGTCGTCGTAGCCGCCCCCAGCGCCGCCAAAGACATCCGACTCGTCGACCATGCCGACGTCAACGAGGTTCTATAGGAGTAGTGGGCGCGGCGTGGCGGCAGACGTGGCGTGCAGCGGTGAGGCGGAGTGGGGCGAGCGTTGATGAGGTTCTGTAGGAGTGTGCGTGGCGTGACAGCAGAAGCACTGCGCAATGGCGAGGTGGAGTGGGACGGGCGTCCGATGCGGTGAAGCCGCGATGAGCGTTAGCAAATGGGGATTTCTGTCGTGGGGTAGAGATGGAGGAGAGAGTGTAGAGGGAAGTAGGCTAATTGCCTATTGGGTCCGGTCGCTGCAAAGACCCAAGAACAGGGGCGTCCGGATGCACGCCTAGATAGACACCCTAATCATAGCATTACCATAACTGCAGTGCTTTACATATAAAGCATTGCATTACCATTTTGGAAAATGGTTTCTCTCTTAGTCCAGGATATATGGTAGAAAATCAATAATTTGCAATTTACTATCACAGTAGAAAACTACACTGACGGTTTCTTAACATATATATTCCTCCTGACACTAAAGATTGAACTCAAATAATCCAGTTTCTACTAGAGCTCTGACAATGCAGCAATGCAAGAACTACATTTGAACTAGCTATGCAACAACATTCACAGTTCCTAAAGAAAACATTCACAGTTTTCAGTTCTTACATTGCTGCATTGTAAACTGAATTTAGCAAAATAAACTTTAGTCTCAAAATTATCATGCCAACATAAATCTAATGCCCTTCAGGGAGTGTAATTATGTAACATCACGGTTATAAATTGAGGCCTTATCAGTAGTTAGCAAGGAAAAAGGTGTAGTCCTCATCACTCACAATGAGCTATTCATCAAAATATGAGGCTACTCATCAGGCAGAGGAGTTTGCACCAATGGCTTCTTTACACAAACTATCATTTAAAATTTAATAATAAGGACAACAAGAAATATACTTCTAACTTTCTGACGATGGTGTTTGTTGTCCACATTTTCAATATTCAAGTTTCAGTCCAAATGCTTCAACACATCTTTCCAGTAGTAGACAATACCTGGAACCGCCAGGGACACAACAGGAGTGCCATCCATAGTTACAAGCCGATTCTCCACATCTCTTAAACAAACTTCACACATGCCAGTCACAGTTCGCTTTATTCTACACAAGCACAAAACAAGCAGACGGGGGAAAGGGACAAAGCTATTATTTAGGATGTAAAGCTATCATCCCCATTTCAAGCAGCTTATCACTGATTTCCATACTTGGGTCCATCTTTGCCTTTCTTTATGTCGTCCCATCCTCTAACCCATGGTTGACCTGGTGTTGATCGGGTCTCGGGAGAAGCATGCTTGGTCAGGTTGTCTGTGACCTTTGATTTGATGGCAGCAAACACCTATTTGAACATCAATTGTCCAGTAAAGAAACATTTTTCCTAGAAAAAAGACTGGAGTGCACAAAACAACAGTTGCCAAATGTCTTACTGGATTAGAATTCAGATCCTCTGGTGGCTGCTCCTGACTAGTCAGCCACTTCCACAAATCTGGGTTTTCCTGGGGAATCAAACAGTTCTAGAATTAGAATGCATCCAGATTTCAAAAAATATTTGAGAAAAGAAATTCCTAATGATTACAGTTTGCTACCACTCGCTGCGGCACTTACAATGTCCTGAGTCTAGAGTAGCTTTAGGAAGCAAAAATCATCATACAGAATGGACTTTGTGTTCATCTGTGACTACTCACTAATGGTAAGATTTAAGGCTCATAATTACTAACCTGATAAATTACAAGTAATCTGATGGAATGCTTTGTCTGGGTAAATAATAACATTGATACGGGTAGCTGGGATGATTATTAATATTAGAAATTGTGAAACTCCATCATGTTATGCCTATAAAACATGCATCTTTCATGAAGGAACAGAGCTCTGGCTTTGGTTTCTGTTATTCAAAGTTCAAAATGTGTACAGCAACAAGACAGTACATGAGCATGCAAACTATGCCAGTGCTACGCCTACCCCTCCACCCTCAAAACATATTTTTTTCTCAGCATAGCATAATGCAGGCACTGAGGGTGTGCTTGGTTCTTGGGCAAGCACTAACCTAGCCCAACCCAGCAAGGAAGACAAGGGCAAGATGTGTTTGGTTTACAAACACCTTGCGCGGCATGTGCAATTAGCATCGAAAAAAAAAAGATGTGTTTGGTTTCTACGCTCTACACTAGCTTGCCTTGTTACCTGCGATTTCCTGAGGGTGTGCTTGGTTCTCGGGCAAGCACTAACCTAGCCTAACCCAGCAAGGAAGCCAAGGGCAAGATGTGTTTGGTTCTACACTAGCTTGCCTTGTTACCTGCGATTTCCAGCTTTTCCTTGCTCGAGTGGGTGAGCCGATTCGGCTCGCCTCCGCTGGCAAGGATTGCCTTGCCCAGCGAGGCTAGTGGGCGAGGCATCCAAGCAGGCCCTGAATTTACAGAGATACGTTGCCCTAAACAAGACTAACTGGTAGCTAGAAACTGATATTTACTTTAGTAGAGCTGGATAAAAATGATCCAGTATGAATCATAAATTACAATCATAGGCTTTACACTCGTGCAACCTCTTTTATATTCGTGTGACCTCAGCTCCAAATACTAATAAGAAACTTCAGCCTTAAAGGCCATTTGAATGGAAGAACAGTGACTAGAAATTTTCTTTAAAATATTGAAGTGCTATAACTTGATTTGGGCCATCTAACATCAAAGCCACTTTCCAACCAAATTATCGAAGGAGGATTGGTTATAAATGATTAGAAATGAATAGGAAATTAAAAGTCAGCTACATCGATCAAGTATGGCTCCTAATGTTGCTAACATATATGAGTAGTGAGGGAACAGCATGGTTTAACATGACAATTGACACCACATACCAGATTACTCAGCACCTAACCAGCACAATCAATTAACCAATTGACGCACAAACGCTTGAACAGGATGGCAGAGATGAACAATCAGACAGACGAAATTAGACTAGAGCCCTGGAACCAACAACTTGAGAATGTTCAACAATTAGAAAGCTGAACAGGTCTCCTTCCATAAGCCTCTGTCCCCTTCCCGTTACCCTACTCCTCTTATTAACCTTCACCCAAATCCTTGGTTGTTCCTATGTAAACTATCTTAATTCTTCAACCGCTGAAGCAATTCCTACCACAGATAACCTAGAACACGACAGAGGAAGAGGGATTGGTCGGCCACGGCCACACCACAGGCAGCAGAGCTGAGAGCTTACGAGGTCGAGCACTTGCAGGAGGGCGCGGATGTTGGCCTCGTCCATGCCGTGCACGTGCTGCTCGACCCAGGTCCCCAGCACCAGGTCCAGCTCCAGGAACCCCCGCTGCTTGCTCCGGTACACCAACCTGTATAGCGCCGTACGTGCACACCCTTAGTGACTCGGGATTCAACGAAGGGGGCAAACGGAATATCAAGCGCGAACCATCACCGGCGACCGGGGTAAGGTACGGGCACGCACCTGTTGAGGAGGCGGCGGCGGCTCTCGTCGGAGGAGAGGTCGATCGTGGTGGTGGCGGCGCTCTGCTGGGAGGTCGTCGAGAAGGCGGGGGCGAGGCGCTGTGCGGAGGCGGCGGTGACGGCGGGCGAGGGGAGCACGCGGCGGAGGTGGAGCGCGCGGCGGAGCAGCGCGGCCGCCATGGCTGCTTGGGTGGCGGGCGAGAGGCACGGGGAGATAGTGAGATCGGCCGAGCGCCGACGGCGAGCGAGACGGGGAGAACGAACGTCTTGGACGTGGCTGCTGGGTGGCCCCGTACCGTTGCCAGTTCATTACGGGCCGGGCCGGGCGTGGGCCGTAGGTTAAGGTTGGGTTGGTGGGTGGGGAGGTGGACGTGGAAACGCGCCGTGGGTGCGGCTTGGCAGCGCCTGGGCCGGACGAGTTGCTCGGGCTGTGTTCAGATCAAAAAAAAAATTGGGAAAAATTCATGTAGCACTTTTGTTGTTATTTGGCAAAATTTGTCCAACCATAGACTAACTAGGCTCAAAAGATTCGCCTCGATATTTATAGACAAACTATACAATTAGTTATTTTTTATCTATATTTAATGTTCCATGCATACGACCAAAGATTCGATGTGATGGGTGGAAGAGAAGACGTCACTCAACTATTGCCCGAATCCCCTCAAAAAAAACTATTGCCCGAATTACCTCTCTTATTAATAATATAATCATAAAATTAGATTAGATTTTGGACCCTTGTAACTTTTAAAACCATTGAATTTACGGGTCTGGACGCGGCTCCCAAACATCGCAATGGACCGGCCTCCCATCTCTCTAAAAAAAATTCCCACTCCGCCTTACAACGCATATGCCGAGTCGAAAAGGCATTCGCAAGTTCCAATCAACGACTATGCCGCTATCACTGCATGACTTACAACTCGCGCGGGCTGGGCTGTAGGGCTACCTCTCTCTTCTCCATGCGGATCCAGCAACCCGCATTCCTCCTCCACCAGGAGCAGGTAGTAATGACTCCCGACGCCGCTGCACCTGCATCTCACGCTAGTCGGGCTGATTCTGGCCCGCTATGCCACCCCCCGCGAGCGGACGGCGCTGCGGCCAAGGGAGCAGCGGCGCTGGAGTAGCAACAGCAGGGCCGCGTTGACAGGCGCTAGCCTCGGCCGCGAGCAGGCGTGGGAGAATCACGGGAGGAGCGACGAGTCACACCATCAGATAAGCGTGCGGAGCGACGTCCCCCTAACCCGAGCTTGCTGGCTACTGCAATTTCTCACCAGGTAGGCCGTGGCCCCTATGACGGTGCGTTTCAGATGTTTTAGACTTATGTTTCAAATGTTTCCTCTAGATATTGCAAAAGTAAATCTGGGATATTGCATATATTGCAATGACAATATGTTGCAAGTCCGTGTTTCAAGTGTCTCAGATATTTTTAAACGTATGATTCAAGTGTTTCGTCTGGTTATTGCATATATTGCTATGGCTATATATGTATGTTTCAATTGTATGTTTCGAGTGTTTCAGACTTAAGTTGCAAGTGTTTCAACTGAATGTTGCAAAAGTAGATCTGAATGTTGCATACGTTACTATGGTTGTACTGCATGTTTCAAACGCATGTTTCAATTGTTTCGTCTGTTTCAGACGTATGTTGCAAGTGTTTAATTTGGATGTTTCAAAAGTAGATTTTCGTAGGAACACATGTTGCAATGGTGTGGTGCTGATGCTGCTTGGGTCACCGTATGTTTTAAAAGTATGCTGATGCTGTTGCGTGAGTCACCGTCCTGCTGCTTCTGCATGCATGCGGGCGCGTGACTGCGCCACCTGCTTGTGCTGTTGTGTGGGTGCATCAGTTGTTGCTGCGTGCATGAAGGCGCGTGATTGTGCCGCCTGCTGCTGCTATTGTGTGCATGTGGGGCCATGAAACGAAGTAGGCTCGGGTCGTCCCTGCACATGTGAGGGCATGGGCGAGCGAGCCATTGGCAGCGTGGCTTTTTCCCATGGGCACGCGTGACAAAGGAGGCGCGGGAGTTGCGTTTGCTTGCGTGATAGAGGAGGCTCGGGAGTTGCGTCCAGACGCACCGTCCGTCTGGACGTCCAAAAAATATCCGATATTTTTCTAAAATAAATATCCATTTAAAAAATACTAAAATATGACTTAAGCGCCACTACTAGAGACGCAAGAAAGGCCAACAGTTATTAAACCGTCAGCCATTAATTTGTACCGCTAGAAAGTACAATTGCCGAGCGTATACCTTCGGGAAGCTCCCGTCGGGCACCCATGGTCGGGCATTCCCACTTTTACCAACCGGTAGTCAGTCATTGTATGGCCGACTGTATGTTTCCGACGGTTGACGCTCGGCAATTAGTTGGTAAACACGCCATTCAGCCTTTGGTCCGACATGAATTGCCGAGGGTTTCCCGGTCGGAGATTTGTTGCTTGATAGGTTTTTTAAACCCATTGGAAACATATTCGGTCGAGGATTTGTTGCTTGACAGTTTTTTTAAACCCATCGGGAAACATATCCGATCAGGGATTTGTTGCATGACAGTTTTTTAACCCATCGGAAAACATATTAGCAATGGTGTTTACTAACCGTCAGGAATTAAATACTCTCAGTAGAATATATATAAGTGAAGGTTTTGGTTTCCCATCGGCTAAAACTATTAAACCATCGGCAATATAGAGATGAAGCTGTTTTATTATAATCTACCATCCGATATTGCTTGGGATATTTTTTATAGCCATAAATAATTAATATCTGTAACCAAGAAGATCAATTACAAATGTTGAACATTCACAATTCATGACATTTCATAACCAGCTCTTTAATATTGAAAGGTACGGACTAGACATTCTGAAAGTATCTAAGAACATTCTTCAACATTACATAAATTAATGTTCAAATTAAAATACTTGACTAAGATACTGCTATGTTGTTCACAAGCCATAAGAAAAACTACTTAAAAGTGCCACACTGCATATGTTGCATATAATCTCTTCTCATCACTAGGAAGCATCATCATCGAAAAAGTCTTCACCATTGTTCTCGTAATTTTGGTCATCATCTTGGGAATGGTATCCTTCATCATCATAATCATAGATGTCATCTTCATTTTCCTCACCGCTATAGTCTGCTCCACCAATGTTATCCTACAGAAGTTATAAAATTATTTTTATAAGCATATGAACCAGCTTGAATATATATAAGATAGATTTTGAAATAATTTCAGGTATGGCATGAATACATTTGGAACACACTTAATACTTACATGATCAGATGCATTAGGAACAATTTTCTCATGCTCTCTGGTGGATGCAACCTCAGATTCAGAAGTAGGCTGCATGTCATGCATATATTAGTTTATACTTTGAAGGTCAGTTTTGCAATGAATTGAGGTGGGAAAAATAAAATTCAAATCTGAATCAACTAGAGTGATGCTTGAGTTCATTGTAATAATTTGTGCTTTGTGAGGTAGCAGGTAAACTTACCAAGTTAGTTGCAGTTTCCTGAGCTAATGCATCAAAGTCCATTCCTTGTTTAGCAACAAGTGCCTGTTAAACTTCATGGTTAGCCATAGGTATTTATTTGTATGCATATATTTATTCCAACGATAATTACTCGCACAACATGTTCAAGGTTGCTATATTCTTTTCGCAACTGCAGATTTTCCCTTTCAAGTCGCTTCTCTTTAGCAAAAACATATGGTTGTGCACTTCTTTTCCTTGTCTTGGTTGCTTCCTTCTCAGCAATACTAATTGCTCAATCACCAATTCCTAGCTTACCGTGTGGCATTCTACCTGCACACTCATAAATGACACTTGCATCTAATTCAGGATTGTCAATTTTCCAATTCGTGCCATACTTTTTTTCCATTCCTTCCTCATATTGCCTTTTCCAAAAAAAAAACATAGAAAAGCTGAGGATTAGTAACAAGACAACTACAAGAGCTATCAGCTAAATAATCCAACACTTACCCATTTATCAGCAGCATTCTGGTTGCACAACCTGCCATCATTTGTTCATGGATTCAATTCATGATTATGCAGCCAAGCACCACCAATTCTAAGGTCAACGCCAGTTTTTAGTGCCTGCAATTAAAGTGTAAGTATGCTTTGACATGTATGGAACACTGTACATTATAAATGAAATAATTGTATCGTGCATTGACAATTGAACTTGTGCTTTATGCACCACCAAGAACTTGGTATAGTTATAAACATCATGAGAGGATGATCTATGTTTTTCAATGCTATTCTTAGAAGAACAATGAATCATCAAAGTGTTATGTTGTGTAAAGTATAAGTGGTCTTTCAAATATTTATATCTTTGAACATCTATTTAAAAAAATATATAGGTTCATGGTAATAGGATTTATTCTTTTAGATTCACTATGAAAAATACTTTCATAATATATAATTCATAAGTTGTAAAATTATAATAATTTTTTGAAATGAATGATCAAAGATTGACTTCAGACAAACCTAATGTGACATTTAAAAAAAGAACGGAGGGAGTATAATAACCTATCCCTATATAAACTTCAATATACCAAATATTGCTTGAAATTTCAAACTAGTTTACTTTGAAGAAAACTATAATAAAAAAAAGAACACGGGCTCCTAAATCTCAACCATGAAAATTTTGAAATATATAGTTAACATAGGCAATGGGTCATATGTGAAATATTAGATAAATGCCCGTGCGTTGCACTAGGGTCCTATTTTTTTTTACAAATATCTACGATGATAGATTTGATCACGACAAGCACAAGTAGTTAAATACTCCTTGTAGTTACCTTAGCCGCCTGCTTCATCTCGGCGGTAATGTTGACGCATGGCACACGCATGCCGCAAGCTTCCATCACTGATAACGACTGCTACAAAAAGATTTACATAGATGCCTCCATTTTATTTCAAAAACGCTTTGACGTCGTGGCCAACGGAGCCAGCGAGGCAAACGGGTAGATGGGGTAAGGGAAATTGGATTGCAATTCACTTTTTAATTGATCCAACATATATATATAAGGCCTATATACATAAGCCGAATACAGAATCCTAGCAAACTCTTAATTTATCTCTATTATTTTTAATAATCTGAAATATCTAATCTTAACTAATAGGAGCATACTTGATTTTGTTAATCGAATAATTTCCAGAGATAGCGTATTTGATCTCTGCAGTTTTTTCCTTTTTTTACCAGGATTTGTTTTGGCCTTGGATAGTCCAGCTTGGATTCCTCGAGAGGCAGTTTTTTAGCCGGAGTTTTCTTCGGTCGAGTACTTCCCTGTTTTTGCGGTGGAGTCCAGTCCAATTGTACAGTTGTACGTGTAGTGTAGGATTTTTTTTACCGGAGAAGATTGGTTATGCCACTGTGGATGATTTTTTTAGGAAGTAGTAGATAAAAAAAGCATGTTACAAAAATCCAAATCAGTTCCTATAATACTTGAGCGTTACATTAGCCCCTCCAAGTAATTACCGTGTGCTTACACTGGGAAACAATTAAATTATTGGTCATTCTATACATAGGCCAGCAGTCAAAAAAGGGTAATAGTTCACCCAATAGCCAAGCGTCCTTACCTGACTGTTGGGGATTACAACAATTTGCTGCCGGTTTCACTAAGACAGTTGGCAATTAATTTGCCCTCTCGGTCTACTAGTGCAGTGCCTGACTATTCAACATCTAACGTTAGGGAATAGTTTGTACCGTTGGCTATTTAATACAAAGACCGATGGTTTCACTAAAACCATTGGCAATTAATTTGCCCTCTCGGCCTTTTCTAGTTCAGTGTCCGACAGGTTGACATCTAACACTCGGGAATAGTTTATACCATTGGCTATTCAATACAAAGACCAACGGTTTCACTAAGACCGTTGGCAATTAATTTGCCCTCTCGGCCTTCTAGTACAGTGTCCGACTAGTCGACATCTAATGCTCGGGAATAGTTTGTACGGTCGGATATTCAATACAAAGACCGACGGTATTACTAACATCGTTGGCAATTAATTTGTCTTCTCGGCCTTCTAGTGCAGTGCTCGACTAGTCGACATCTAACGCTTGGGAATAGTTTGTACCGTCAGCTATTCAATACAAAGACCGACGGAAGAGCTTGTAACCATCGATAACAGGTTAACTATCAGCCATTCACAGCTTCCCCCAACTGTCCGTCGGCTATTATACTTCCCTGTCGGCATAGGTTGTGTTTCTAGGTACCTTAGAAATTTCATAGAAAAATTATTTTAACTTCGGAAAATATGAAAGCAACTTCATTTTTTTAATGTAGTTACCATAATATAGAGCATTATTTTATGAAACACATGAAATCTAGCATTCGAGTCCATCCAAACTGTCTTCCTACTCGATCATGTGCTTATGGTGCATGTGCAGATTTATAATGGTAACGATGAACAAGGAAACGATTGCGTGCATCTGGATGTTGCTAGCTAAGTTGCAGACATCGATTGGAGTCTGAAAGCCGCACGCCAACTACCGATGTTGGTCTAGTGAGTCCTGTGAATATCATCATCGTGATGTTCCATAGAGAAGATAGTGTTGCTATAAAGTTAAACCACATCATAAGTCATACATATTACTAATATACGAACAGAACTTGAATAATTTTTTATTTGGATTTTCCATGCATGTCTTGTTGGTTAAGCAAGTCATTGCTATTTCGGAAACATTGTTTATAATTTGCGTGGCGGATTGCACAGTGCTTCACGCTTCGGTCTAGTTTCATATTCGGCCTTTTCATATTTTTAGGATACCATGTAATAATTATAAGCAAGGAACAAAAATATAGAGCACGATTTTTGAAAAATATAAAAATGATTTGATACTTTTCTGAGTTAAAACAAATTTTCTATTAATTTTATTAAATATTTTTTTTGAAAATATTCTTACAATTTTCTAATAATTATTGTATTTTCAAGTACTGTGAAAGTCTGATTTAACTCACTCGAGACGACGGGACGCCATGTAGGATGATTGATGTAGCGCCACTCAAAACCACTTTTAAAACAGTTTAGGGAGGCAAATCTGATGGTCTCAAAAGTTAGAGGAGTCTAAAAATCCATTTTCCTGATTGATGGAGGTAATCCACCTTGCGCAATTTTTTTTTGAACATCACTCCTCAGTCTTTATTCATTAATGTTTGATCCATCTGCATCGCGAACCACCAAACCATTTACAAAACTAGGGAGGGGATCGAACAAAACATGTGGCTGATCCGGGTGCCAATCAAAGCTTAAACGAGCTAACTCATGAGCACATTTATTAGACGATGTTACCTTGCGCAATTATTAAGGAAAGTCATATGAACTTTTTCCTTTCTTGAAAGTTGTCAGGTCGAGAAGGGCCTACCCTAAGGGAGAAAGCACATGCGCAGCTAAATTGTGTTGTTTCAAAGCGCATTTGCTCATGAGCCACACAAATCTTGAACTTTCTTTCTTTAACAAGTTACCACCTCTGAAAATGTTAAAAAAAATAAATTAAAATGGAACAAAGGATTAAAACTACTCTACTTTCATTGATCTCTGTTGAATATATATGTGTGTGACGGGTATGTTGAAATGGTGTCTTGTCCTAACCAACCATTCACTAACACAACCACCATTTAATGATATGATTAGATGTGTAATCCTAATTCTAATCTCTAAAATCGATATATGAAAATGAATTCATCTCCTAAAAAGAAAGGCGTTGTTGTTTCGCAACAGAAACAACACAATAGGTTGTGCATGGGCTCTAGAGTCCCGGGTCCGGCTGAATGAGAAATGACACTCCATTCAAAGCTGCTAATAGTCAAGCGAATCATCCAAACTCAAGCTATAGTGTGTAAGATCCACAGTGTAAAACAAAACCCGAAGACTAGGGCACATTTGGTTGTATGGTTCAGCTCGCCTCGCCTTGCCTGCGTGAGCAAGCTGGGCTTTGCCAGGGTAGGTGAGCCAAAATGGCTCTCCCAAGAAAGCAAGCAAAAGCTTGCTAGCATGAAACCCAAAGTGACTTGACTTGTGAACCAAACACCTCTTTCCTTCCAATTTCTAGCTCAGCCAGGCGAGGCGAGTAGGGGCCAAAGAACCAAACACACCCTACCTTATGTATATCACAATCAGCTTCTCCATGAATGTCTCTAATTTGTCTTCCTTAAAACCGAGACATTGGGCCGGGTTGGTTAGGTTCTAAAACTTGCCCAACCAAAATCATGGCAAAGCCAAAATTTAGGCTTGCTAAAGTTAGGATAAAAAAAAATATATGAATGCATTTAGTGTCATGACATAGTGAGTACTTTTCTCTAGCTTTACCATGATTTTGGCCATAGAAATTATTATGCGAATTTTTTAGTAATAAATTAATCAATAGCCAAAATTTGTAGGTATGACTTAATTTTAGTTGGGCAGGTTTAGAACCCAACCAAACATGCCCATTGTTGTTATCTATCCTCTTTCTCCCTCTGAATAATTTGGCCCGAGTCTCCTAACCATTTCTGACCCCAAAACTGAATTTTGTTTCTATCTACTATATTAATTAATATAGCAATATTAGAAGACATTTTTCTAAATGTCAAAGCAGCTAAAAAGATTATTCGTTAGATTTCGGAGGCTGCTATGACGGTATATATATTGGCCCAGTTTCTGTGCCACTTCGGCCCCGCTAAATTTCTTTACTATTCCCTCCAGCTTTGAGAGGAACCATGGATATCAGGCTATGAGCAAGTTCTAGGCTATGAGCCAGTTCCAGTGCTACAAGGCTTACAGAAGCACAATTTTACAGGAATCAGAACAACAAAAAAGCGTAATCTGCATCTCACGTCAAAGTCTTCTGCTCAGACTTATATCGAAAAGTATTCTTGCAAAACTTTGCGCCGACAAGTTCGAAGTAAAGGGGCCACGTTGATGTCATCTCATATGTGCAGTTAAAACATATCTATATCTGCGACAACACCTTTAGCGTACACTCAGTATACAGATCATTTAGTACAAAAAAGCAAAGTCATTCGACCCTTGTTTCTCTCTGCTACAAGGCACAATTTTGCTCCGAGCCAACCTGGCAATGATGCATTTGTTCCTGAGCTTTGAAAGAATTTGATGTATAGTCACAGCCTGCAAGCGATGCATTGAAAGGTGGCTTCAGGAAACCAGACTCTTACTGGCATCAATTTGGTAAGGTGTACCAGATTTACCTTGAAAGTTACATGTCCTATTTCAAATGTATCTCATCCCAGCAATTCTTATATGCCTTGATATCATGTACTGGGCAAGAGAGTACATAGCTCCTAGCAATCCTAACACCCGAATAGTAAGTATGTCTGTCATTATAATCGAAGGCAAGTTGAGAGGTAGCGTCAGCAGTAGCTTGGCATCTGTCTGTCTGACATAATCCCACATGAAGCGGTTGAAGAGTATGTGATTCGGTAAAGTGAGCACAAGAAGAGCAAAATTCTTCACAGCAAACAGCCAGCCTGGGCCCCCAATGTCAAGAGCCCATCCTCCATTGCCAGGCCAAGTCTCCTCCCATATCCTATACAATGCTGTCAATAATAAATAGCCGGAAATAGAGACTGTTACTGGGAAATAGCGCTGCCTATCACCAAATCCTGCGAAGATATCTGAATCCTGGTTCAAGAGTAGAAGGATGGGCGCCAGGAAGAAAATAGCACGGTTCGAGCCACCAGTAAGTGTTATATTTAGAACCAAGCAGATGCCAAAACACAGCACAGCAGAAACATTGCCGATAGCAGGCATCCATGCTGCCTCTGCTGCCAACCGCTTGATGGTGAATGTTGGTGCAGCATGAGCTCTTCGTTGCTGGAGCAGCCTTGCTTTCGGTGGGAAGGCAGAACTCCGACTAGATGGACCATGCATACCTCTGTCAGCAGCCTTTTCACGCAATAGCAAAGCCAGCTCAAACTTGATTTCTAATGCAATAATCATGAAGATAGCAGCATAGAGACCCAAAAGTGACATTCTAGCCCCTTCTATAGCCAACATGTTGGTGAACTTCTCTGCTTCATCCTCATCTGCAAAACTTTTGGATCTTAAGTGTCCTTCAAGCAGATAGGTGACTGGGAACAAAGCTACCAAGAAAGAGAACACCCATGGCAAGACCCTTGTGCTCGATTCAGAAGGAAGATGTGTGAATACGACAAAGACTGCTGCAGAGACAATTGTTGCAACAAGAAGAGGATACAGAACAACTGCCTGGAAGAAGTACTGAACAGATATGTAGATGCCTAGTGTAATCCCAACTGCCACTGCATACAAAGCCCTCAACTCAACAACATACTTCACTGGGATGATGGATGTAACTGCTGCTAGTGTAAGTACCACAGTTGTGATGAGCAGCCATGACGGCCATGTGGGCTTAGATGCTACAAACCCATATATTGAAATGTCATCATCAGATAAATGTGCTGCTGTGATAAAATCCGACCGGTATACCCATGATAGCTTAATAGGAGGCTGCATAACAACGAAGAGAAGGCCTGTAGCCACAACAAGGACCAGGAATCTCTTCGCTGACTGCAAGGAAATATTGAAAATATAATCAATTGGTGCAGCAACAAAGAATTTGCAAGATGTAGACAGGTATAGAGCAAAAAGTAGCATAAGAGAAGGTAAACGGAAGTACTAGAAAACAAGAGGTATGGTTCAATCTTTAACTTGAAGATGCTTTTCGGTAAAGAGGAATCAAATTCAATTACAGAAACAAGAGGCAAAAAAAAAATTATTCCTTTTCATTGACAGGAATCAGAAATATGTGGGCCATACTCCCTGCAATCAGTTTTAAGTTGTGTTTCAGAGCTCACTCCACTAACCAAGGAGATCAGCAGTGAACATGTGGTTCACTTCAAATCATGCTATTTTGTGCTGGAGCAAGCAATAATGCAGAGCTTGTGTTAACTATAGCATGCAATCATATTATAAGGGGTATCAGTGGAAGGACTGAATTGAACGTCAATGTTTCTTGATCATTTGGTTCTCAGCTCAAATGACACTTGAATCCAACTGGAACGAATATAACTTAATAACACTCCAAAAAAAACAGAAGCTACTAGGACTATTTCTTATGGTTGGTTAAGGAGGTAAAACCACAGTTGGGATTTACATAACTAAAATTCCAGAGATAAATGATAGTCCAAAAAAGTTCGAATTTTGAATTATGGTGCCCCAAATCCATAATTATATGTTGTTGCATGCATCACAGCCATTTCAGGCAAAGCATATCTTTTAGCGTTATAAAACTCACATCCTGATCATTTGAAAACTCTTCAGTAATGGTAAAATATAATCCATCGAATGAAATGATTATCACTTTCAAGTTAACAAAATAATGTCAGCAATTCAGACCATACATGGCCAAACTTTGAAACCATTAGGCTCTGTTTTCAGTTCAAAGTTAATGCATCCCATGAAGTAAACTAAATCTTTTCTTCTTTAAATTTGCGAAGTTCATAAATTACCAGGGAAGCAAGATAGGTCTGATATTCCAGATTGCAAGTGAGATATTTTACATTTTAGTCTGACCTGGCCTCTATCAATTTAGCCATGTGGTCCTAAAAGTATGCATGCTCTCACAGTTTGACACTATAAATATGACTGCAAGTCCAGTTGCATGCCTCTAAACACATCTATAGATTCCTAGTGTAAAAAAAGAGTAAATTATCCATTGTAAGAACACCTAACATCATGCTAAAACTCTGGAAATGAACAGCCCTTCACAAAATATTGCTTGAGAATAAAACGATAACAGCATAGAAATATTACAACATCTAATATGTTGTAAGCAGTATGATGATTAGTCTTTTTAACAAGAACGAAGGTAACTAGCAACTACCTGAACATGTGGGAAATGGAGAACGACTATTGGAATGCATGCCACTCCTGTCAACAGAATATATGAACCCAGTAACAAACCATCTGAAGGAGGTCTTCCATTCCACCACTGTAGAGCTTCAAAAATTGTTTCCCGACAGAGCCAGGCAGAAAACGCTATGACAGATGCATGGAAATAAGCTTGCCAGACTTTCATCTTAGAAGCTCCTTTGGACTTGTCTCTGAAAGTCACAAGCAAGAAGAATTTATCAACAAAAATTTGCGGTCATCGCAACTCTTGTGTCTTTGATAATAAGAGGCCAAGCGTTCAGGAGGTCCTTAGGGCTATTAACTCAGAGGGTGGGCTCTGGTTCTCGGCTGGGGCCTCCAAATTCCAGGAACTTGTATTTAGGTTGCTGCCTGATGGAGCTTAAAGCACGGAGGCTTTTGGTCGTTTCTGTTATTTGTGTGGCGAGTCTGTAACTTAGTATCCAGGGTGTGGGGTGTGTGAGTTGGGTCTCTTAGACCCTTGTAACATTTTTTTCTACCTTAATGAAATGACGCGCAGTTCTCCTGCGCTGTTCAAGAAAAAAAATTGTGGAACAAAAATTTTGTTGGTGACTTGGTGTTTCTATCAAAACACTAGATTTTAAGAAAATACCTGTAAAGAAGTAAAGGGGGGGTAACAGCAAGTAGCAGAACAGCTGACACCCATATAACTGATCTTGATGTCATAAACAGCATTGCTAATTTTGATGAATATAGGCAAGTTAAAATCCAAGCAGCTTTGGGCCCTAGTCTGTGATCCACATATAATCTTCTTACAAGAGCCAAGCCCAAAAAGGTTGTAATAAAAACCATATAATTAGGATAGATGATATCATCTTCAAATCCATAGTAATACATGGAGGCATAGTTGAACAATCGGTTCTCGATGTAGCATAGCAACAATGTATGACCAATAAGACCCAGTTCCAGAAGAAAGCGAAGTTTTGTTGGGAGAAGTGCCAAACCAGGAACAGCCATTGCCATGATGACAGCTGCAACAACATACTTTGTGAAGGACTTCAATGGCATGCCAGCAAGCCAAATATTCAGATCCCAATAATTGTGCACCACAAACCAAAGGACCATCAAACTTGCAAGTGCCACAAAGGTAAAGTATGATGACAAGCTTTTCTTAGTAAAGAACCTTGCAACATAATAGCCAGAAATCATCGGCAGTGGCAGAAACTGCAAAAGAATTAACAAAAAGGCATTATACACAACTATCTGTTGATGTGCAAACAAAAATAACTGGTAGAAAATGTTGCAAGATTCAGGACAGGGTTGCTAGTAAAGCGCGATTGCATGTTACTGCAACACAGGCACTAGGTAAAAATTGGTTGCAACAAGACATGCGCATTATACCACTGCCAAGAGCCTAGATGATGCTACACCTTTATACCTCCAATGAGACCATTCCATCCTATAATTCACCATGCAAAGGGACTTCTCTCTGTTCAACAAAAGTCTGCTATTCCACAACTCTACTTGATTAGATACTCATGTTGTTCTTGTACTTCTTTAATATGAAATTTAAGTATCTAAAGAGTTTGACAAGAAACAATAGAGTGCATTCTTTCTCTCCTTGTTAACAGAAACCCATCTTAAAGGGTATCATGGATCATGATAGCATTTTATTCATATGTGACAGTTAGAACTCCTGCACAGGGGCAAATATCAACAAGCACAGATCTAACTAATTTTACAACATAGTTTTGCAGTATTTATGCAATAGATATTTAATATAATATAAATAAGGTTTGAAAGAATTGGCAGCACTGCAGCATTCAAAAACCTTGACCCCTGCCAAGGAACTCACTAGCTTCGCACAGCCATGATTCAAGTACTAAGCAACAACATCATTGAGATATTGTGGTGAGGATGACACAAGTAGAGGGATTATAAGGGTGTAACAGTGAAAGTGTTCAGGTACACAGCTACAGCATTTCAAACAAAAATGCAAGAGTTAGGTCAAAGCAAACAAGAACAACAACACTTGTTAAAACATGTACTATATAATTGATGAGCATCTACCAACAGCAATGGTCAAGTACTATCAAGTATGAGCATATATTGCCGCACAATACCACAATTTATTCTCATTCAAATATGAGTAACGGTATCTATAGTTTCTATACTGCAGTTAACCCACAAAGCTACACAATGATTGGAAAATCATCGCAAAACTACACTTCATAGAAAGTAGAAACAGTTTTCTAAAACTACATTTTCATTGAAATAGGTACACAAACAAAAGTACACCTCTGGGAACCAATTACACAAAACTATGCTTTTAAAGGCTACTGAAATTTTGCAATGTGTAATGACAATAAATGTGTAGTTTTTTATATGAATTGACAATTGAAGTGTATTTTTGTGAAGTTAATCTTAGAAACTGTAGTTATGCAATATTGGTTTCAATAGAGTGTAGTTATATGAAACTAGCTTTTAAAATTGTAGTTTTGTGATATTTTTTTTAAAAAAATAGTGTAGTTTGTGAAATTTACTCAATTTATCCATGTCGAAATTTGGCATAAATCAAGCAAAAGCTTCAAAAAGCTGTGTTGCTTCAGTTTGGTGGTCAGAACTTTTGAAGATGATCCAAACCATAATGATCTCACTACATAAATAACTGCCAGATTCATCCAAGAAAAAACTATTGTGAGCTAATGATATTAAAATTTAAAAGATATTGCTGCTCAAGAACCAATTGAACATAAGAACTTAGATCCTCAACAATACAAAGAGACAAGAAAAATAGCAAACACATCATTGGTGTAAAGTCTAATAGAACTGTTTAACCATACTGTATCTATAGTGTAACAATGTGACATAAAATGGACAGACAGCAATGGCAGTACTGACTTAATGATAAAGGCAATAGCCCCTTGACTAATTTATCTAAGCACTACTACTAATACCTGACGTACAACTAGTCTAAAATATGTGGAGTAGAGACAACGAAGAGAAACTCAAATGTACCATACAAGACCAGAAGCAGTAGTTATTGTTAGTAAAAGTCCAAAGCCTTATATCGACTTCACAATACAAGATGAATTTCAAAGAACTACATTTTTTGGTTCAACATAGCATGCAACATGCATTAGCTTTAACAAATCAAAATGTCACATAAGCAGATACCAATTGCATAAATGAGGCCGCAACATACCAACATGGGGAATCCAATGACTACAGCTCCTGCTCCACTGACTAGCACTGCCAACCCTGTAAAAGCCACTGAGCTAGCAGCATCCCCAACCTTGCCCGCAGCATGTGCTGCAAGGCCCAAAGCGCCACCAAGCATTGTGACCGTTACAAGCAGGTAATTCAGCGGTGGTGGAGCATGAATGTATCTTCCAAACGAGTGGAACACAACTCGCACCTCAAGGCAAAGCACCACCACGACCAGTGCAACGAACCCATTCGCGATTCTTATCTGGTCCATTGCGTGTGCATCCCTGGTGATCCACCACAGTGCACCACGAGTGGAAGCATAAAGCTGGAACAAGAACGGTATGAAGAACAGCAGCAGCAATTCACACACACTGGCCCATGATGTGAAGAGTGTGGCATGATGGGACGCAGCATGGAACAACACCGGCACGAACAGCACATACAGAGAATGCACACAGCTCTCCAAGGGGCCAAGAATGCCATCACTGTCCAGCATTGGAGCATCCTGCTTCCGGCTATTGAAGCTGGACGGACGGGGTATGGAGAACATCCAGTAGAACACCATGCAGAACGCGGCAAAGTAGTAGGACGCATTTGCCATGCCAACCGCAGATACGAGAGCCCACGTGAAGAGGGCAGGCGCAGCGATGGGCACACAGGCAAAGAGCAGCCGCTCTAGGGCAGCAACAATGGTCGGGTTCTCGAGCTGGATCCATCGGAACTGCAGCGACGCCCAGACGCCAATGAGGAAGGAGGTCTCCGCGCAGAGAAGCAGCGCGAGGACGGTGAGCGGCAGCGAGGCGGCGGCGGCAGACGAGAGGGAGGCGGAGAAGAAGAAGGCGACATCGGCCGCGAGCAGCGCCGCCCAGACGGTGAAGAAGGCGCCCGGGCGCAGCTGGAGCGCGTCGAGGAGGTATGCCGCCGCGAGGCCGATGGCGAGGACGGCGAAGACGGGGAGCCCGCCAAGGTCGAGAAGGAAGGCCGCGGCGGGCACCAGCGCCGCCGCGAGGCGCGCGTTGTGGGCGAACGCCGGGCCCGAGGCCGACGCCGCCGCCGCCGCGGGGCCGCGGGGGCCCGCGCCGCCGAAGGAGGAGCGGGGCCTGCTGGCGGAAGAGGAGGCCGGGAAGGGTACCAGGGGCTTCGGGGAGGACGTCGAGTTGCGGCGCTCCTGGTGGTGGTGCGGCGCGGGGTACGCGGCCGGTGAGGGTGAGGGTGAGGGTGAGGGGGAAGGGGAGCGGGTGAAGGTTGGGGTGGAGAGCGACGGCGAGATGAGGAGGCGACCGTGGCGGGACGCGGATCCGGAGGAGGGATCCATGCCGGCGGCAGGGGATCTAGGGTTTTTGCGCCGGGGCGCTAGGGTTTGGGACGCATCGACCGGCCGGAGAGGAGGAAGACGACGGCGACGGGGTGGACGAGGAGATCTGGAGTGAGAGAGTGGGGGCAGGCCGGCAGGGTCGCAGGGGGGGATGGGAAGCGTCACGACTCACGGGTACGACGGGATGAAGCTCGGTGGCTGATTGTGGGCCAGCGCGTGCGTGCCGGCGGATGTGCCAGCGGATGACGTACCTGGATCAAGTTGGACTGGCGGGGCCACCTGTCAGTACCGGAGGCGGAGGTTTGACTTGGATGTTTTTTTTTGAACCTTGGATGTGTTTCGTTGGAGGATGGATATTGGCCTTGTCGAACGACTAGCGCTCGGACCCGTGTTTGCAATCGTTTCCGGCAGCGTTTCGTGCGCGCATATGGGGCTGCGTCAGTCCAAACGTCACCGGCATCGAGAAAGAGACAGAGGAAATGGCGGATGCCCAGTCAACGTCGGAGAAGGAAAAGACACCGATGCAAGGTAACAGAAAAGCGATGAAATAATGTAACACTCAATCTATTTTTGAAACATATAGATGCAACACTTACAACGTACGTCTGAAAGCAGATGAAACACTTGAAATATGCATATAAAACACTTACTGTAACACCAGATCTATTTTTAAAATATCCAGATAAAAACACTTGCAAAATGTATGGAAACCCACACTTGGAACATATGTCTGAAACACTTGAAAAAACATATGCAACATCCAGATGAAACATATGCACTTGCAAACATACGTCTAGAAAAACAGATGAAACATTTAGAACATACCTTAAAAACATACGTGTATAGCCATTGCAACATGTGCAACATCTCAATCTACTTTTGCAATGTCAAGATGAAACATTTGCAATATCCAGATGAAACATATGCACTTGAGAACATATGCTTGTATTGTAACATAGGCTTTCAACGCAAATGTCATTTTATTCCTTGGACGAATGGAGTCTTGCCGTTGTGGAGCTCGATGGGACGGCTTCACGCGAAGCTCACCCCGCCTCGCCTGTTTGCTGAAGCGTCCGTCATGAGCTCGCCGGCTCGGTGGAGGCAGGCATAGCGAGTGGGCCGGCCATGGCGAGCAGGCAGAGCGATGGAGGCGGCTGCGCGCGACCGAGCAGCGCGGTGGAGGTGGGCAGGAGCGAGAGAGGGCACGGTGGAGAATTTTTTTTTTGGCAGGGTGTAGACGAGAGGGAGCGAAGACGCGGTAACGAGTGGGGGAGATGCGTCCGTCCGCATGGAGGCCCATGTGGAATTATTATCGTGCTTCCTAAACAAAAAGTAAAGGAATGAGTTTTTTGAGAAAAGTTTTCTCAACAGGATGTTTGAATAAAGGAAATTTGCATCAGTTTCTATAGGAAATCCTAATGTTGTTTTACAAGACTAATGTTGCTTCACAAAACACTAGAGAAAAAGCATCCAAAGAAACCTAAAGGAAAATTTTCTTTAATGTTTTCTCAGGTTCTTAAGCCTGAAACTTTATAATGTTTTCTCGGGTTCTGAAGCCTGGAACTTTGCTTCTCACGCGCATGTGAGATTCATGTTTTCCTACCATCGAAATACCCTAAAGTTTCTATTTCCGTGTTTTGAAATCATATAGTTTTTATTTGTTGCTCTACTTTATTCAATTGTTTTTCCCATTTCTTTGTTTTGCGTTCATGCGTTCCAAACATGCTAGGTTAGCTAGGTATGGATATCCATTACAGGGAATATTCCTATTAGATGTTGTGACTAAAAAAAAAACTAGAGGAGGAGCTTATCCATGTTTTATAATCTTTGTTATCAATAAATAAATTAAGGATTATCATGATGACAAGATTAGCTTTATATAAGTGCTAATATATTGATTAGTGCACGTTTGTGTGCCAATTGGGATGAATAGTAGTGCTAATTAACATATTTTATTTTTAATCGGTGATTATCATCACAAAATTAGTGTTATTGCATATTTAATTATTCTCTCTGTTCCAAATTATGTCTACATACATAGCAAATTTGATATACAAAAAATCTTATAATTTAGAACAAAAGGAGCAGTGTATAATTAGATGTTATTATTTTCAAATAATAGATATAGTTAGTCAATATTCTCATCACATCCACTCTATATATGACTTAACAAGTGTGGAAACTATCTCACAGTTTTTTGGATTGAGACCTCCCTCAATACCGGTCACAAATAAGTGATAGTCAACCACTCCAAATATTGAACAGTACATTTTATTATAAAAAATTTATAAAACATAGCAAATATATTTTTTTACTTTGAAACATTCAAACTCAACACATAAAAACTATTTTGCTGTCATTTTTTTTTTGAAAGAATGACTTATGACAACACCAAATCATCACATATTTGTGACTGATTGACTTAACACCAAAAACAATAGATACTGATCGATTTACCGCCAAAAACATCACATTTGAGACCAAGGAAGTACCAGGGGTCAAAGTAATGTAATTCTCCGAAATGACTATACGAAGTTGTAGTTCCTTATTATGACGTCCTAAATAGTTGTAGTTTTGTGAAATTAACTCCACATAATATATGCTAACAGGGATGGCAAGAACAGACCATTACAGAAACAGAAGTGATCGCTTCACATCCGATGCACAAGCAAGAAAAGATCAAAACAAATCTCCACGTACTCAATATTACCTGGGTCGCAAAAAAATAAATATTCATGACCTTCCGGCAACATGGAGAGCAAACTTGCAATCCTGGGTGTTCGGCTGGTGTCCAATTGGACCTCCTATGTGCAGCGGCCAAACTTCCAGTTACTTCTTTCTCCCCTAAAAGGGCTAGTATTTTCATGCTCAAAAAGGTGCTTCTCATCAACATTTTACAAAGTCATTAGTTTGAGTTCATACATTAACTATCCTCATACTGGCAACACTTACAATAATCAAATCCCGTATGAAGATCACTTCTTTTTTACTTTAAGCCAAGGTACAGATTTGCCCGTCCAATTTGCATTTCCTCACCTGAGTTCCGCAGTTTCCGTTGCAGCAAATACTCGTCCCGACTCCCGACTGTTCAACTCACAGATATCAAACTCTCAGTCATGTCTCAAAGATGCCCTTCACATATATCATCCCCTTCTCGCTGAACTTGAGCTCCTTCCTCATCTGCTCAACTTGGACGTCATCACCCTGCACAAGGATCTCGGATACGTTCCCATCATCGGATAGGATCATCTTGACCTTGATCTCTTCTTTCCTTGACGCTTTTGTCCAGTAGTACACTCCCCTGGACCTCATGAAGGGTCAGTAACTACATTTGTACGGGAAGATTCATTCTGAATTGCTGGGAGTTGAGTAGCAGAGACATACGCCAAGGGGCTTAGGGTCATAAGCCAGAACCAGTTGTTGCCACCTTCTGGGACAGCGATTGATAGAACGAGCCCAACACTCCCAAGGCTAATGCAGGTGCAGAAGGTTAGCAGCGCCGCCTGCCCTCTGCTTGGTATCATTGTGCCCTCAAATCTGTCTCAGAAGCACAATATATCTCAGTTCAGGTTACAAGGTAGTTTCAGAAGAAAATTCATGAGCTTGTGCTGGATTACATTACATGTGACCTGCAGTTTCACACTACGGAACACACTGGTGACAGGACAAGCTGCTAAGTGGCTACACTACTATCGTACAGCTACTAATCAACAGATCAGATAACAAATGACATTTTCTTCCAAGTAATGGCTGCTATATATTTTTTTCAATAGATGCCTCAACATTACTGTAATGTAAAGCGCTGCAAAAATACAAGTAATACTCATTTGCATACTCCTATCACAATGAAAACAAATTTGGGTGTTCGAAACACCAAGTTACTGTGTCCAACACTCCAACACTAAGATGGAGATTGATGCGAACATAGAGTTAGCTTGGCAGTAGAATCAAGAAGCAACAACATAGCTAAAGCTAAGCTAAGTAGAGTTTTGTTTCAAAAAAAGAAAAGCATAGCCAAACTACATATTGCTGCAGCCGGACACAAGCCAGCATGCAACTTACGTGATAACCTCCCCACGGTCTGAGACGGTGAAATTGTTGCGGGTGAAGAACGACAGGATCTCTCCAGCCACCTGCTTTGGCGCCATCAACTCCCCTTCCTCTTTGACAAATGTCTTTTGCACAATCTGCATCCACCAATTTGGCATACATGACAAACATGCTACTGAATTTTGGTCAAGAACAAAAAAAAAAGGGTGGGGGGTCAAGAAACCCACATAAACCTCTGAACTAGCAGGTATAGTTTACTCACTATGAAACTGTTTGTGATAAAAACAACTTTGCCAATTGCCGTCAAGAGGACAACTAATAAGAAATTTTAATTATGCAATGCAGTGCAGTCCCTATCGGACGTGGTGGTGGCATCTTGGACCATGCAAATCAAATAAGAAAAGAAGAAGGTATATCATCTTTTGCCGACACAAGTCGGCTCCACTACCACTACCCACATCACATAGCACTAGCCACTAGCAGTCACATCTCGAAAAGAAGGAAGAACGAAACCTGTATCAAAGCTAATCACAGAAGCTCAAACCCATGTGTAAGCTCGCCGGGACACAAGATAAGCTCATCCAGAAGCCAGAATTACCCGATTCAGCAGGCACGGGTGCATCTACCCTACTCGGAATTACTGTACGCTGCCGATCAAGTGTGGCACGAGCACAGCGCACACAGGCGTGCGTGTGGTGCGCGCCCTGCTCACAGGGCACTTGTGCAAGCGCGCGCGCACGCACTAGCTCGGAGCAGCGACGAGCGCGCGTGCGGGGGGCGAGCAAAGATGGGAGGCAAGCAACGGAAAAAACGGAACAGGGGAGAGGGGCGCAGGGATGGATCCGGGACCTTGGACTTGACGGAGCGCTTGATGAGGGACCACAGCCCCGGCACGGAGAGAACGAAGAGCCCCAGCGACGTGTAGTAGCTCGCCTGCGAGTACCCTGTCCCGCCGGCGGCCACCGCGGCCGCGGCGTCGAGCAGGACCGCGGCGCGGTCCAGCGACGCGAGCGCTGGGGCGACACGGACTCGCCTCCTCGGCCCGGAACGCTGCCGGGGGCGTGCGGAGACCGCCGCCGCGCCCCGCGGCGCCGGCGGCAGGGCGCGGAGCGGGAGGAGAAGGCGCCTCACAGCCGCGGCGGTGGTGGCGTCCATTTTGTGCTGGGGATAAGGGCCGCGGCCCGCGCGGGGCCGGGAAAGCGGGGAGGGCTGTGCGTTTGGCGGGGCCCGCGTGTAAGTGGGCACGGTGCTTTTGTCCTCTGGCTCTTGAGAAGGTGAATGAGACACGCAGGAGTAGGAGAATAATTTTCTGGTGTGTTTAGTGGGTCAAAAGTAGATAAAAAGTTATTATAACAACTTTTGTTTTTATTTGATAAATATTATCCAACTATGAAGTAACTAGGTTTAAAAGATTCGTCTTGCACCAGATAAATTTAGCAATTAGTTATTTTTTACCTATATTTAATACTCCATGCATGCGTCCAAATATTTGATGTGATAGATGGAAGATGAAATATTTTAGGTTTGCATGGGAGGTGAACGGAGCCTTAGTAAAACAAACAGGAGGGGGTTTTACCCTACTGAGTTTTATGGCAAAAGAAAAGGTACAAAAAGTTCCTTAACACAAATCTCACATACTAAAATTGGTCTTTTTGTTAGAAGATGCATAGAGTTAAAGATCCCGAATTGACGGAAGCGTTAGCAATTTGATGTGTGGTTGTTTCATCAAAAAATTTGATGTTTTTTTTAAAAAACCGTAACATCATTGTAACTTCGGAATGTCAAAATATTATCAAGAATCTACAATCCCAAAACTACATAGATTTCAAGCCATGGAGTGTGATTTCAAAGACTCTAGGGAGTAAAACTCGTTTATCTTTAGGCTAGCTAATCAGTTCGCTGGTATTTCATTATTTGGTATAGTGAGACCGGATGTAATCCCATTCTTTTTAAGGACCATCTAAGTTAATATAATTCCTCATTTCCCAACTATGACTACGCTAGGGTCTACGTGAGCCGCTGCCACCACACCGCCCGCCGCATCTCCTATTCCTCGCCATCACCGCTGCCACTGCCGCGCCTAGGGCCTCTCTGCTACTTCTTCATCTCCGGTGCGTCTGCTGGGGACGAGAAGGAGAGAGAACACATCCCTTTTTCTGCAGTTTTATGTCAAGTTGCTTAGGGTTTAGTCCAAATAAATCTTCCGGCAAAATTAGATGATTTTTGGTCAGGATCGTGATTCTTGCGATGACTTCGATGATTGCCACGATGAGATAGCCATTTGCAGGCATCGATTTGATCGGCAGGCGGCCAATCAATGACCTTTATCTGCAAGGAGAGGGGTGCTTCTGGGCGCTCCCAACAAGGACAACTACTCCGGGTCATCGAACTCATCGTCGATGGTTACAGAAAGATCAAGGTTTTGAGGGGATGATTCTGCATCCTATGTCGTATCCGACGATACAACTGTCGATATTCTTTCACCAATTCAGATGTGTTTTGGACTGGTTCCGAAGCGTTGGATCTTGTGGCATGTCCAATGTTTTGGGGTTGGTCGTTGGATTCGGTACAAGGACTACACTTTGGCTCCGGCTTTCGAGAGAAGTCATTGGAAAAGAAAAAGATGGAAAAATCTGAATAGAATATTATGTATTTTTTATTTTAGACTTTTTTCATGTGTAATTTGGGGATTTACTATATAGAGCTTTAATATAATAATCTTCCCTTCACAGAAAAAATAATTCTGCTTTTTTAAAAGAAACATTGCACAAATCTCACATATTTATATATCTAGAAAAACCAAAATGACTTGTAACTTGAGACAGAGAGTGGTACTAAAAAGTATCGACCCTCTTCCCTGCACCGTAACAAAATTCATCTTCTTTGCTACCACGAGAGGGAGTCGTTTTCTTCACCGCGGCAAGCAGCGAGAGGTGAACGACCTAGGAGGACCTCGAAGTCACCTGGCGGTACTTCGAGGTCATCAGACTTGTCATGTTGACGTACATCCTGCGCCCGAACAATGTCATGGTACCGAATTACCGATGATGTGTTGCAACAAACGCTGCTACCGAACAACTAGATTGTAGGAAATATATGAAGTTACCAGATTGCAGGAACGAAACGAACTTAAAGCATACTCTCTCCATCCCAAATTATAAGGCATTCTAAGAATCTTGGAGAGTCAAAGGATGTCAAGTTTGACCAAATTTATATGATAAGATAATAATATTTATGATACCAATTAAGTATCATTAGATTCTTCATTAATTATATTTTCATAGTATACCTATTTAATGTTATAAATTTTTATAATTTTTTCTATAATTTTGGTCAAACTTAAGATGCTTTGACTCTTCAAGATTCTTGGAATGTCTTGTAATTTGGAATGGAGGGAGTATATTGCAGGGGAGGGGGGAGAAAAATCATCTGCATTGTCCAATGCTAACTCGAAAGCTTCAGTGCCTTCCTTTTTTTTCTATAAAGGCTACAAGAATCTCACATACTTTCATCATACAGTATTACGATACGACACCACAAAACTTATGAGAAAGGCACATTACATTAACGGTTATAAGTAGATAAATAATACTATTGGGAATCTATCCGGCAAGGGTGCATTGTCTAGTCACTTTTAACAAGTCTAACAAAAGATTACATTCGTGCACATAGGGGCTTTGTTCATGTAACAAATCTAGGAATATCCACCGTTCATCTGTATGTGCACTTGCTGCACGGCTCGATAATCTTCAGGTTCACAGATGGGGGCACTCTCTCCTCAATGTATCTTTCAATGGCAACACGAGCCTTTCCAGCCTCTACAAGTGCCTCCTCACTGAGTGGCCAGCACCTATCAATGTTGGCAAACCTCTTGTCATGGCCGCGGGTAGTGTCTAACGTAAGACAGTCAAGTGACCTTGCTTTCTGCATAATGTGGATAGTGAGCTTGACCATGCTCTTTGCGGAGCAAAACCCTGTTATCATCACATTCTTCAGGTTGTCATGGTAGCATTCTGAGAGGCATTGCAGTTGTGAGGAATCACCATCAGGATCTTCGAGAATCGAATCGTGCCTAATGGTTGGCAGCCAAATCTGCACATGAATAATAAAGTCAGTGTCTATTCCATGATAACTAGAAGGTTCAGTTAGACTGAAATACTGGATACACCAATCTTCGCCACAAACATGTAATTCACTAGTAACAACCATGGCTAAGGAAATATCCAGCAACAAGTAAAATTCAGTTCCCAATCAGCAAGTAATACATGGTTTCCACTTTTTCAAATGCCTTGTGCTAGAAAGCTGAACCCGACCAGGCAATCAAAGAATTTGCCAAAGGAAATCAGGAAAGGACTCAACACACTCATCGTTATAGTAGCATGGGAAATCTGGAAGCACTGGAATGAATGTGATTTTAATAAGACAATGCCAAATGTCTGGACAATCTTACATGCAGTTGCAGATGAGTGTGTCCTCTGGTGCTCGGCCGAAGAGAAAGATCTCCAGGAGCTTAATGTGGTTATGTGATTTTTAGTCTGGAGTTTCTGGTCTCTTGTTCTGTTTTTTCCCCTCTCTTGATTGAGACTGTCTTTCTTTAAGTTTTTCCTTTTGTGTGTTTGGGTGTATTTCTGTAAGCATGTGTCTGGGTGTGTCTTTGGGTGGGCGAGAGTTTTCTCTCCAGTCTTGTGTTTCTCTCCTCTCTTATTAATGAAATGATATGTAGATCTTCTGTACATTTGAGAAATAGAAAAATCTGAACCGCCAGGTTTCTCAATCTGAGCCAGCTAAGTTCAGAAACAGGAACAAGGCCAGTTCACATCTTGCCAATTGTTTAGTTAGGTGAAGGATATTATTGTTGTTGTCATATAAATACATTTTAAAAGTATATATTACCACGGATGATTGCTAATTCGGTTTTCATCATGGGCAGCTTTTCAGATGTAAATGAAGACTTACACGTATGATCAACGTCTCCAAGGTGGGAGATGCATCAAGAAAAGATACCAGAGAGATAAAGTCATAGTCCGGAGAAAAATTTGTAGCAAACAATGTAATCTCCAAGTACTTCAGCTGGAGGAATTTGCCTAACGTCATTGGTGTATTGATAGTCTGAAGACAGAGATGCCCAAAGGTTAGTCATGAGCAAAATATGATTTATTGAGTACTGCAAACATACAACTATTCTATGGCACTTTGCTTTCATAAAAAATGGATTAATTAGCAAGCATAAAACTGACCTCATCACTGGTTGACAGAAATAGAGTTTGGAGATTTGGCGCAATGAATGGAAGTTTGGTAATAGCATAATAAAGTGCGTTTGATGAATAGTGACAGGAAAATCTTATTTCCTTCACTTGAAATGCATGTCCAAGTGAGATATGTATTTGGCGTCCTGTACAGGAGAAAGTTGAGAGATTTGGGGCATTGCTGTCAATCATCTCCAGCATTTGGCAGTCCAGCACGCTCAGGATATTAAGCTTTTGCAGCTGACAAGGTATCTTCAGGCAAATTATAGTATTGCAGTTTGAAAGGGAAATTTTCTCCAAAGCACAAGAATTGGACAGAAAATGTAATAGTTGCTCGCCACTGATGTCGACTGAATACAAAACTAAATTTGTCAGGCTACTCATGCAACCAACTTGTGCCGTGGAGTGAATATAACACCCAGAAAGCATCAAAGACTGAATGGAGCTTCCCCTCTCACTAGATAAAAGAGAACATGGAAAACTGTACTTGATGTCACCGATTTCAAATAATGATAGTTCAAACTCTTTAATCCCAGGTGTCATGGCAACTTGAATCCAGTGATCAAGATAACTGGGATCTATAGTGGAACAAGGGTAACTTTGTAGTCTAAATTCCTTCACTCCCATGCCAGAGTGATTCTGCATAATGTGCTCAACTCTAGTGATAAAATCCATTGTTAATTCATCATACCGAGATCCATATTCATTTATGCATAGTGAATCAACAGAAATGATGAGATTGGGATAGCATCTCCAAGAACGCAGAAAAGCATGAGACACACAGGCAGCCTGAGCAGCATCTCGCATCGGCATAAGGGCGTGTATCCGATGAAGAATGTCCTGCACAAGCATGAGATAAATAATAATAATGTTTTCTTTGTTGAAGTGAAAAGCACGTGGAAATTCCTATCCAAATATGTAGTCATATTTACTGTTTTGTTAACAGTTATACTGTTTTTTTAACTGCCCATAACCTCAGGCATCCCCATCTTTTAATGATGAAATCATACCCCATAACCATACCCACTTGAGGAGGGTCACAATCACACGTTGGATACACAGAGCCTTTAACTTGCAAAGGAACTCCAGACTTGATGGCGTTTACTGGATATCAGATGGAATGGACCAACAAATTCCTATAATCCAAAATTTCCCTAGCTCTAGCAGTGAACACTGACATTTTTGTTTCCCACACTTGAAACTACATATAGACTATTACTCGGTCTTATCTCATACCTCTGGAAGCTGGACTTGCGATCCAACTATTTCGCCGCAGTGAGAATCAGGCTTTATTTCAGCAGCTGAACAGGACGACCCCTCACCTGGAAATCAGATAGGTCATGAACTCATGATACAGAAGGGGAACTGGCATGAAGTGGCAGCTGGCCAGCTGCACAAGCCACGTAGGTTTGATAATCAAACTCTTGCTTAACAATAAACTGTAAGGAACTACTCCCTCCATCCCAAATTGTGAGCTTCTAGACCTACACATCCAGATGAATGGGAAAATTTATGTATATAGAAAAGCCAAATCGATTTACAATTTAGAACGGAGGTAGTAGGATTTAAGGGTTTGATAACCACAACTGCCACAGGGGAGGAAATACAGATCTATGCCCATAATTTCAGTGATCTTCGTCGTAGAAACCAAGAAACTGGGACGAACAGGAGGCATACCAGTTATCGCATCTTGGCTGCGCACCTCCATCTGCTCAGGTTTCCTCATGGCCGCCATCCCCAGATCTAAACCAAAGCCACTGATGCTCCTTGCTCTCGCCGATTTATATGTATTCAAAAGCGCAAAAGAACAACGGCGGCGCCGCGGCGGCCGGCGGCGATGGTGCTGCGAGCAGAGGACGGGAGTCTGGTAGCGATTTTGCCGATATCGGGCCCTGTCTAATCCGTACTTTTCAACATAACCAAATTCGTGTGTTTAGATCCATTCAAAAGTGCACTATGTAAAAAAAATTCTCCGTCACATTAAACTTGTGATACATATATAGAGTACTAAATGTGGATAAAATCAAAAACTAATTGCACAGTTTGGTTGTACTTTACGAGACGAACGTTTTGAGCCTAATTAGTTAATGATTGGACAATTATTACCAAATACAAACGAAATGCTACAATGTATTTTGGCTATCCAAATTTTGGATCTAAACACATCAAATTTTGGCTATAAAAAAGAAGATTCCCCGTCACATCAAAATGCCGGCGAGTACTAAATGTAGATGAAATAAAAAACTAATTGCACAATTTTGTTGTACTTTACCAGACGAATATTTTAAACCTAATTAATCAATATTTAGACAATTATTATCAAATAAAAATAAAATTGCTACAGTCTAACAAGACATTTACTATGCAAAATTTGGATCCCAAATTTAGAATCCAGGCTCTATTTTCAGCCGAAATAGTATTTATCTTAAAAAAAGAAAAAATCAGTCGAATCAGCACAAGCGAACGGGCCTTCGGCGGAGAGAATCGACGTGACCGGAGCGGAAAAAATAGTACGACTGTACGAGTGCTTTCTCTTTTGTGTTCAAGAAAAGAAAATACAATTCTAAGCATATTGGTTAACGTGTCTAGATAAAAAATATTAATATTTTAAATGGTATTATTGGTTAACGTATCTGAAAGCCCAAGTTTAGTTTTGCTAATTAATGACACCAAATTGCTATTGCTGTTGTATCCAGTGTGATTAAACTAGTCATAAGCAACATGTGATGGAGGTGGAAATGACATGGAGAGATGGCCATAAGACCACATGATTTGGTACATGAAATGATGAGCAAGATCATGAAGAAATGCACATAAAATGATGGACATGATGACCAAGTGGAAGAGAAGGATCTAAGAACGCAAGGTAAAGGTATAACCATAGGGTTTTCCTTTTGCCGGTCTAAGTTGAGTAGAGAAGTGATTGACCGGGTTTAGGATACATATCTGACTATCAAGAGGGGCAATCACGGTTAGCTCGGGAATCAAGTGCCACTAGATCAATATCTTGAGTATATGCATTAGGATCTAGTAGAGAGTTAACATAACGCCTTAAAAATGTTTGTGAAAATGCTAACACACATGCACATGTTGTTTTTCACATAATGGTGTTGGCACATTTACGAAGGCGGTGGTGTTTGAGCGGTAGTAAGGGGTTTGGGGTTCGCTCTCCCTCCCGCCGAGCTTGCGAGCGCGGGATTCAGGCGTTTTCGAGGAAATGAAATGCCTATTCTCTATTGCGCCGGAGGCGAGAAAAGGTGGCGAAAGTCCGAAATGATTATCACTGAAAATACAGTGACCGGACGCTGTGATCGAATTGACCGGACGCGGCTGGCGCGTCCGGTTAGTTCAAACCACAGACAGACGCGCGTGTTAGAAGGGTCGCGGATCGGCGCGTCCGGTCTCTCGCGGAACCGGCGCGTCCGGTCACGCACCCAGGAGTTCAGCACGGAGGGCAGATGTGATCGGACGCGGTGGCGCGTCCGGTCACGTTCGACCGGACGCGTCCGGTCACGAGTGGACCGTTACTGGACTCCGATCGGACGCGCGGCGCGTCCGGTCACGTGCAATCGGACGCGTCCGGTCGCGATGGGAGCTTACTGGACTCCGACCGGACGCCAGGTGCAGCGCGTCCGGTCAGACGCTGGGGCGCGTCCGGTCAGGGCAACGGCTACTTCTGACGCGCACTGTTCACGCTTGTCCTGTAGTGACCGGACGCGTCCGGTCAGCTCGTTTTGAACTGTATCGTCCAGTAATGGCTAGCTGCGTACCCCTTCGCTATAAATAGAAGTTGGCCGGGGTTTGAGGGGATCTCTTGCACATTTTGAGACCTAGAGACATTCTTTGAGCTAGAGAACAACCCCTCCACTCATCTCTTTGCATAGTTGCACATCTTGAGTGAGATTGAGCGAGATTCAAGTGCATTGCTTGAGAGTTGCATTATAGAGGCACTTGATCTTCGAGTTGCTGTGGATTTCTTGTTACTCTTCCGTATTTTCCGACACGGTAGACGGCTTGGAGCAGCGGAGGTGATTGAGCTCACAATTGAAGATTGTTGGAGCCCTCATCAAGTGTTGTAAGGGGTTCTTGATCCTTCCCCGTGGAAGTTCGCAAATTGGATACTCTAGTGAAGCTCGTGGCTTGGAGGATCCCCATCTTGTGTGCGGTTGTGCGGCGCCCGCCGAGGGCTCGACTCTTGATAGTCGATTAGCTCGCGAACCAACAAGTGGGTGCATCGCCATAACGAGGAGTAGCTTGCCGGGAAGCAAGTGAACCTCGGTAAAAATCTTGTGTCATCTCTTTGCCGAGGATTTCTCTTGTGGTTGATCATTGTGATTGATTCTTCGAGTGCATTACTTCTCTACATCGTTGGTATAAGAATCAAGTCACTTGCTCTTTACTTTCTTGTACTACTCCTAGTGTAGTTTGCTTAGTGTAGCTTTTATCACATAGGAGTAAGTAGCTTAGTGACTTAGTCTTGTTGGTGTGTATTAGTGATCATAGCCTTGCTTCACTAGAATTGTATAGGTGGCTTGTATAGTGTAGTTGAGCTAGTGCTTGAATTAGCTTAGCCATCATTTATACTAACGTGTTTGTTTAGTGAAGCTTGTAGAATTTTAAATAGGCTATTCACCCCCCTCTAGTCATTTGGACCTTACAGTGTCTAGCTAAAAATATTAATATTTTAAATGATATGGAAATATATGTCATAATAAATCTAAAGATATTTATTTAATGTTATAAATATAAAAACACTCAACCGGAAGGGTTAAGACTATCCCCATAGCATTAGATAATTTTTTATTTATAGTTTATTAAACTTAAGATATTTAACATGGTATTCCCTCCGTTCTAAATTAGAAGTCATTCCAAAAAGTTTAGAGAGTTAAATCATCTTAAGTTTGACTAAAATTATAGAGAAAAATACAAAGATTTATAACATCAAATAGGTATGCTATAAAATATAATTATTGACCTAGTTGATATCATAAATGTTATTATCTTTGTGTATAAATTTAGTCAAACTTAAGATGCTTTGACTTTCCAAGAAAGTTGGAATAACTTATAATTGGGACAGAGGAGTACTATACTCGATTTGCATTTGTTTTGAACGCAGGAAGTATATTTATTTTGAGAAAGTTGTAAAATGATTATCTATAACTTTAGTATTTATAGTAACCTCTGTATTCCTTCAAGCTTGCAACTTGTTTTTTTTCCATACCTTGTAGGTGCAGCACTACATAGGCGGTGTTAAATCCAGCCCTTTAAAAACTAGTATTTTATTAAAATACTTCATCACTAAGTAGATTTGCAAGAAGTCAACCTTTGAGTCATTTTACACGACAAGACACGGTTGAACACCTGAGTCACGCGATTCTTGCAATAATGGTGGCTCCGCCCGCGGTGCACCACCTACGCGGAGATGACATAGAGCCAGTCGCGCTGAATGGAATGGTGTGATAGCCACCTGATTCATGCCAAGCACTTTGGGGTGACTTGTCTGGTTATAACTGCGCCACGTGGCCGCCCCCTTCTTCTCCTCCTCCCTTCCTCCATCACTCTCCATCTGAGCAGAGACAGAGCCATGTCGGTAGCCACTAGCCCCGCGCCTAGATCCGCCTCTCCCCTCTCCAAAATCTAGCCTCCAAGTGGTGGAAATCACTTGTGGAAGGTATCTCCTCTACCTGATTTGGTTCATTGTCATGTACATTGATGGATTTGACGTGGTTAGGTTTTGAATGTACTCTAGGTGGTATTATGTATGAAATGTGAATGGATCTAGTGTTCCATGCCATTCAGCTAGTCTATGGTTTCGTCTTGCCCACGTACACATTTCATTATATGCAAAGTATATATTAGGTAAATTTATTTTTTATTTTAGATATTCATAGTGTTTAAAAATGTTGGGAAGTTTAAATTAGATTTACTATATATATAATAGTATTGAATATAGGTGTCCATTTACAGTTATGGATTTGAGCTAATATGAAGTGGTTATAATGGGTTACCTCCTAGTTATGAGTTGGTTGATGTGTATAGTATACTAGTCATGGCTTATGGGGTAATGATATACACTATATACTAGTTTTTAGATGTTCACATTGGCCATTTGTCATAACAGGTTAGTTTTGCATTTGTAGTTATTGCTTAGAGCTAATGAATGTGTTGTTGGTTTTATGTTGTAGATTGCCACATTTTTCGATTGTATTGTTCAGTTTTTTAGTGGTGGCACTGTAAATGAAGATGATCAGTTTGTTAAGATGATGGAAGAATTTGTTGGATTTAAGCTTTGACAACCCACCTAGTTTCGATGAAGTGATCACTAGGATTAGATTGCTTTTGGATGTTCCGCTGAACGTTTTGAGGTTTTGTTGCGTGGTAGGTTATGTCGGTGATAAAAGAGCTCATTATGTTCTCATGCCACTTAAGTCATATGATGATTGGAAGTTTTACAAAGAATTACAGAAGAGATCCCAAGTGAATTGTGTGGAGGTTGTAGTGGAAACCAACCGTAGAGTTGTTGGAAACTGTTCCCAGCGGGGGATTAGTGTGGCAAAATGGGACCTCCGCCGGGGTGCGGGCAGAGGTTAGGGAAGAGTGAGCTTAGGGAGAACACAGGTGGGACCTAGAAAAACTAGGGTTTCATTACTGCATTCACCAACCTATCTCTGGAGCATTTACAACCCCTTATTTATAGGGCATCGATTGATACAAATCGCAATTACATTCCTGCCTCGTGACGGTGGCGGTATATTCTTCGTAGATACCTTTCATAGGCCAGTCTCTCAAGGATAGTCGGTCATTCTCCAGCAATGAAGGCTGCTTCTCGGTGGGCCGACACTTGCGGCCCATTAGGCCTTCGAGGGTCTTAGTGCTGGTGTTGGAGCATGTTTCAGACCTCCGCCCTCGGATGGCAGAGGTTTTGCCTCTGCCTCAGGACTTGAACGTTGCTCGCCTGTTGGCCTCACCCGGCACATTCCCACGAGCGGCACTCTAGGGCGCCGAGCAGCTCCCGGAACCTCCGCCCGCATGGTGCAGGTTTAACCTCTGGCCTTCGAAGGCGGAGATAAGGTTTCTGCTCAGGCTCCACTCCCGCGCATCTTGCACAACGACATAAACAAATAAGAATCTCTAAGTCAGGGCTAGCGAACAAAACTCCTACTGTATCTCCACCTGATACCTCTGCCTTGGAGTTGCCGGAGGCTTCATCGGTGGTGGCCCATGACCACGGTTTAGAGCGCGCACCCTGCTGTCGCGTTACCTTTGTCGCCGGGGTGGGGGGCTAATCCCCAACAGTTCCCTCCTTTAGAGATCGCGGTCAGATTTGGCGGGCCGTGAATTCTAAACTGGTCTCTGCTACCTTACGACGGAGGTTGCCATCCCGTGCCGCTGTGCCTACGCGATGCCAGGAGGCGAAGGTCGTGTCTCCCCCCTGGTCCGTCTGGATTTGACCGTTGTGATGGTGATTGATGAGACATGTAGCCATTGGTGCATTGGGGATCGCAACCGTTCCCTTTGGGAGGCGAACGGTTGCGGTGAACACTATATAAGGTGTGGGGTCCCCTGTCCGCGGGGTACCCCTATCGCATTCGCTGCCATCGCTCTCAGCCTCCCCTGCTCGCTCTTGGCATGTCTTGCGCTTCGGCAGTGGCTTCCGCCTCGACCTCCACTCCTCATTGTTCCACTTTCTTTGGCCCATATCACCACCTTCTTGGCGTGAGGGCGTCTAGGTGGAGCGCGTGTTTTGAGGAGTGCTTGATCGAGAGCTTGCTTGCTCATGAGTTGGAGGAAGAGTTTGAAGGCTTGGAAACCTCCAACAACGAGCTTTGTTTGGAAGAGTCTGACGCTATGGCGGGCAAGACCTGGTACATTGGTCCTTCCTCTATTACTGAGGCGACCCTTGTGGAGATGTGTGAGGATGGATGGTTCAGAGCTGGCCGTGCCATGCCTCCGCCCGATGGTGAGGCTACCCTGAACCCTCCGGAAGGTTACACGATGGTTTTTAGGGATTTCTTTTCCTGTGGCCTTCGATTTCCCTACACTAGTTTTCTTAGCGAGGTTTTGGAGGCTTTCCATGTTCAGTTACATCATTTGACCCCCAACGCTTTTTTAACCTTGAGCAAGTTTTGCTAGGCGTGTGAGTCTTACGGGGCCGCCCTAAACATAGATATCTTGTGTGCATACTTTGAACTGCAGAAGCAGCTAAAGAAGGTAACAGTGGATGGTGTGGAACTTGTTGCTCAATACGAGAGCTGCACTTTCATAACTAAGAGGTTTCAAGGAGTCAACAAACTGGAGCTCTCTTTTTGCCAGAAGGAGAAGTGGGATCGTGGGTGGATGGAGGATTGGTTTTATGTAAGGACGACTAGCCAAACCCTCACCTATGACGATGGGTCAGAGGAGACCATCTACCCTCTGGCCTCTGTTATGTCTGAGATGTCCCCGCTATGCTGGGTCTCTCCTCCGGCACAAGTCTCCGCTGAGAGGCGGGTGTGCGACAAGGCCTTTGTCTTGGCTTGCCGATATTCCAGAGGTCGGGACCTGGTCGAAGAGATGGTTGCGGCAAACTACTAGCCGCTTGGGTGAAGGAACGATCGTTTCCAAATTGAAATGGTCCAGGTCCTCGTGTTTGGCCCACCGGAGGGGGTCCCGTTCCCTCGATTTGGGCGGGTGCTTCCTCCTGATCAGGATCGTGGCACTCTTGTTGTGGGGGTTGAGGAAGTCGCATGCGCGATCATTGGTGCCATGAGTGACAAGGAGTACCTTGCCTAGAGGTCTGAGTCAGGCACTATGCCGTGGCTAAACCGGGTGTTTGAAGAGCTAGGGATTGATCACGAGGAACATGTTGTTCCTCCGAAGGTTCTAGCCTCAATTGAGAAGAAGCAGAAGGCTGTTGCCAAGAATGCAACTGTTGCGGCGAAATCCAAGAAAAGGAAAGGCCAAGCTGGTTCGAAGACATTGTCCAAGAAGCAAAAGATTGAGGCTACCTCCGTCGTGTCTGCATCCCTCGCCACAAGTTCCGCCTCTGCTTTGGAAGAGGGCTCAGTAGAGGAAACTGGTGGAGCTCAAGTAGCATTTACTAGAGGGGATGCTCCAGTGAATTTGGCATCTGCTGGAGGCGATGCTGCAGAGGCTATGGAGGTCGCTGCAGAGGGTACTAAGTCCTTGATGGAGGCTGCCATGGTCTCCGTAGAGGCTGTGGGGGCCTCTGTGGAGGATCCATTCCCAGATGTGCTGGGCAGAGACTCAAGCCCTGATGCGTCGAAGGCTTCCCCCCATGGTGGTCGGTCTCCAATTCACGCTGTGGAGGTTCCAAAGTTAGGCGTGCGTCGTATAGTGGCGCAGGTGTCAGAAGAAGAGGAGGATACGCCAGATGCTGCGTGGCTTGATGCATCTGCGACACTCCCCCTTCACCTCAGTAAGGGCGTCATTCTTTTTTGTTGTATTTGGTTTATGTTTTCTTCTTTCCAATGTTATTTTTTCCTGAGTGTTTGTTTGTTTCCGTAGGTTCTGTGACTGGGAGTCTTGCGAGCAAAGAAGAGCTCGCCGCTGGTTCAAGGATTGGGTATGCCAGACTTGGTATGCCTCCGCCTCCTCCTCCCGCGGTTCAACCTTCACCGCAACCGACCGGGCTGAACTTGGAGGCTCTGACTTGTGAGTTGTAGGGTCTTTGAGTTTGTTTTTTGTTTTCTTAAAACTTCTTTTGACTAGTTTTTTAATTTTTCAGCTGCCATCTCCGACGACGTTCTTACTGGTTGGATCGAGTCCCTCGGCAAAGTCCACACCATTATCGGAGGTTATCTTACTTCTGTTTGTTTCGTCTTGTTGCTTGTTTGTTCATGGATCTCATGTTTTTATGTCATTTTTAGATCGTTTCTGAGAGGGCTTGAGGAAGGTGGATTATTGGAAGCTTTTCTACGTGCAGCTGGAGCACCAGAGCTTAGCGAGTGTGCATCTTCTTTATTTTGCGGCCTTTGCTGCTGCTTTGGGGGTTTTTTTTGTGTTTTTTCGTAAAGAGGTGCTTGTTTTTTAGGGTCACCATATGGCCTTGGCTAGGAAGAGCGCACGACAACGGAGATGCTAGGTTGGAACAACGCTATGGAGACGCTGAAGCATGAGGTTGAAGTCTTTGTTGGCAAAAATACCAAGCTCTCTGTCGAGGTGGCTAGGCTCTCCGGTGAGGCGTCAGAGGTTGTGGACCTTTGCCTGAAGGTGGCGAGCTTTTGTGATGACAAGAAGTGAGCTGAGGGTGAGGTAGCTCGTTTGAAGAGGCAAGTGGAAGAGGCCCAAATGTTAGAGGTATTAGCTGTGGAGCGTGCGAGCAAAGCAAATGAGACTTTTGATAACCTCCGTAATGCGCTTGATAAAGAGAAGCAGTCAGGTGCAGCTCTGCAGGAGGAGGTTTCTCTGCTGAGGAAGTAGATGGAGGCGCTGGAAGTGCTTGCCCTAATTATTGCCGAGACCTACAAGGCGGTGGTGGAGAAGTTTGGTGGTCAAACCTCCGCCCTTCCAAAAGAGGCTAGTGCGTTCAACTTGTTGACGTGGTTGAAATCTCACGTCAAGAAGGTGCCTTCCTTTGTTGGTGGTGCAGTAGATTTTGCTGCTCTTGCTAGCGCCACCAACTTTGGCAAAATGTCGATGCGGAAAGGGTGCACTCATGCTACCGAGGTGGGACGTGAATCTCTGGCTGATGCTTCTTCGCTTGGTGAGGCCTCCGACGCGTTGCGGAAGTCTATGCGCAACTTTATTGGGTCATTTTGGACCCTTTTTGGTAGAGCGTCTGCCAGGTAGATGGCGGAGGAGCGTCGTGCTAAGGTATTTTAGTTTGATTGTACTTTCCCGTGTGTACTTATTGGTTTTGATATGCTCTTTTGGTTGTGTTTGTTGTTTTGTTTTTTGTTTTTTAGGAATTATAGAAGGCCGGGAAGGTTTCCTCTGGTCGGCCTATATCTTCGCCTGCTCCTGCCTTGGCTCATGGTGCTGTGCCTGCAGCTGTTGCGGTGCCATTGCTCATCCTTGCCCACACTGCGGAGGCTTCCAAGGAGAAGGAGGCTGCCGGAGGCGCGACCAGTGCTGCAGAGGCTTCCAAGGAGAAAGGGACTGCCAGAGGCTTGACCACTGCTACCACGTCTGGGGATGGTTCTTTTTTAGGCGAAGGTGGAGCCGTTCCAGGTGTCAGTACAACATCCACAGCGGCTCCAGAAGATCCTATGGTGTAGATTTAGGCTCGGATTTGTGCTGCTAGGAGAGATGTCTTTGTAAAGCATCTTGCTACACTTTGTAATATATTTGAATCCTGCGCAGGTTTCCAATCGAGGGCCTGCATAGGATGTTGCTCTGTTGACGTTCTATTTGAATGGCATTTTTGTGAGTGGTGAACTCTGGGGGTACTGGCAGAGGTCTTTCCTAGGCTCCACCGCTGCTGCTATGTTTGAGGATATGGAGTGGGAAGTTGATGATGAACTAGCCGAGTTTATGCGCTCTATAGCTTGGTGGGGACCTCCGCCCTCTTAGTTGCAATTTTGATTTGTTTAGGCTCTATTTTATTAATTGTTGCCGGAGGTCTTATGCAATGCTACCGATAGTCTAAAAAAATGTTGAATGTATTATTTTTTTATTGACGATTTCATCTTACAACTGTTTTTATGTTTCCGCAATATGTTCCTTCTTTGGATGTCGTGGAGAGCTGGCTCGTGCCTACTTTGGGAGTCGTTCCTCCGCCTTATTCTCCCTTTGTAGCAGTGGGGATGAACCTGTGCGGTATGGTCAAAGAGGGTGGTTGTGCCTTGATTTATAATAGATTTGCATGCGTGGGTGGCCTCCTCTTGCTCCTCCGAAGGTTCTTGGTTTTGCATATCTTGCGCGTGAGGTTGGTGTTAGTCAATCCCCGTAGCATGCTGCGGAGGTTTGTTTGTAGCTGCAACCTCCGTCTCTATGCTTTCTTGCGGCTATTTGTTTCTTTGTGGTGGTGTGTGGAGAAGTCAAGGCGGTGCTCGTGCTCGATCTTGTAGTTGTTGCAGAGGCTTTGGTGCAGCTTGAGCGATTGTCGGTTGCTTCTTGGAGGACCTTCACATGGTCTGATATTTTATCGGAGGTTGAAGAAGTCTTTCTTGCACACGTCCTTTGCTTGTTGTTGAGCTCCTTCTTTTTTGCGGGCAGAGGTTGATGGTTGTGCGCACACCCATGGAACATGTGTGATGCCGATCTATGCCTGCTTGTCGACTTGGTTTGTGGGGGATCTTATGAGTCTTCATGTGATCCCCCTAATGGCGGTTGGCTCATGGCTACTGGTATCAGCTTGCGGAGGCTATCCGGATGCTTGTAATAGGTTTTGGGTTATGGTTGCTCTCTCTTTCACGAGTCTTCGTATGGTTCCTTACATGCTTATGTTGGGTAAGGATACACCTGCCTCCATGACCTTTGGGGGCGGTGTTTAGGTGCAGCTGGTGCTAGGCTTTCTACTCTCCCCGCTTTCCTTTTCTCACTGAGTGAAGATTGCGGGGTGTTGTCGGGTTTTATAGTCTAGGATGCATCGTATTGTTAAATGGTCTACTTAAATGGCTACTGATTTGTCGGTGATGTGATATAAATTTTTTTGGTGATTTTGCAAATTTGCATTAATGTTATTCATATATCTTGCAATTAATACTCCTAGTGCCTGAATCATGTCAGGACTTCTTCTAGGTTTGTTGACCTCCGACGCCTCAGGCCGAGATATGTGCGTTTGCACTTTGCGTGGTTTTTTTGCCAATTGGTATGTATCTCCGTGATGCCTATGGCTTGGTAGGTCTTTTTTCATGGCCTAGGCCTTTTTTGGTTGCGGAGGTCGTCCGTTATCAGGGAGCCTCTGGCTCCCAGTAACGAAGGTCCTCTTTTGTTTCATTTTTCTTTTGACGAATTTTGTAGCTTCGTTGATGGCCACTTTCGACTTGCATAAAATGAGAACATTCCTTTTAGGGGAAAACCTCTTCATCGATTTGGAGGGTTTTTACATGGGTTTTGCCTTGTTAAAAACCTCACCTCCACAAGGAGTTCCCCTTGTGAGGAAAAGAGTGCAGGCCCGAAAAGTTGAAAGACAAGAAACTTAAGGAAAGCAAAGTCTACACCTGGCTGAGAAAAGTAAAAAAGGAAGGGAGATGTGAGCTAACCTTTGCTTATAAATTGCGTGGAGGCTGCTCTTACAATGTTTTTAGATGTAAAATCTATGAAGGTTGCTGATGTTCCACGTCTGGAGCGTGGTTTTTCCTTTGCCGTCAGTTAGGAAGAATGACCCCGGTCTGCCTGCTGCTATTGCTGTGTAGGGCCCCTCCCACTTTGGCTACAGCTTTTCGGCTATTGCTGCATTTGCTTTTCTTCGAAGGACTAGATCTCCTTCTTTTATGTCCTTTCTTACTATTGCTTTGTCCCTCTGTTTCTTATTTTGGTCTTGGTACTTGAGTATGTTGTCAACGGCCTTTAACCTAATACCTTCGATCGTTTCCTTAGAATATTCCTCATCCTCCGCCATGGTCTGCTGTATTGCCCGGAGGCTTTCATGCTTGATCTCTTCTGGTAGCATGGCTTCTTCTCCATAGAGTAGCTTGAAGGGGGTGAAGCCTGTTGGTCTAGAGGCTGTGGTATTGTGCGACTAGACAACCTTCGGTAATTCTTCAACCCACTTGCCTTTGCGGAGGTTAAACAAACTTTTGGATACGGCGGAGAATACTGCCCTGTTTGCTCGCTCTACTACTCCATTGGACTCTGGATGGTAGACTGAGGCGAAGGCTAGCTTGGTCCTAATGTTGGTGCAAAACTCTTTGAACTTGTCCGAATCGAACTGCTTGCCATTGTCAACTATTAGAGTTCTTGGCACTCTGAATCTGCATACTATGTTTTGCCTGAAAAATTTCATCACTAAATCGGAGGTGATTGATGCTAGTGGTTTTGCCTCAATCCATCTTGTGAAGTATTCAACTGCGACGACTTCAAATTTGTTCCCCCCTTGCGAAGGTGGCAGGGGGCCAACAAGGTTGATGCCCTATCTTTGGAGTGGCCATGTCGGAGGTACCAGTTGTATTTCTGCCAAAGGTTTTGCTTGGTGAGGTGAAATGTTTTGACAGGCTTCACACGTCTTTGTAATCTACTCAGTGTCTCTGACATGTGTAGGCCAGTAGAAACCCTGTCTTATGGCTTTTGATGATAGTGCTCTTGGGCCTATGTGTGAACCACAGATGCTGGAATGGATCTCTGCCAACAATGCTTTGCCTTCTGATTGAGATATGCATATAAGGAGAGGCTGCACAACCCCTTTCTTGTAGAGCTGACCTTTGACTATTGCGTAGCTTTTGGCTCTGGCGGCCATTCTGGCTGTGATTGCTTCATCATCCGTGAGGAGAATGTTGTTTAGCGAATCAATGATTGGCTGCCTCCAGTCTTCGAACTTTGTGAGAAGTACTTCTAGGAATGCCTTTGTTAGCCCTTTTGTCGCTGGTGTGTGGAGGACTTGATAGAAGATGTCTGTTGGTAATGGTGAGTTATTGGCTGCGGCCTTCGCCAGTTCATCTGCCTCTCTGTTCTTGGCTTGAGGTATGTACTTCAGGGTAAAACCTTTGAACCTCCACTCTAGACCCCTGACCACCTCTAGGTATTTGCTGAGCTCGGGCTCCCTTGTGGTGTATTCTTTCTCTACTTATCCGGCTATGATCTGGAAGCTGTTTTAATGACGAGGTTTTTGGCCCCAAGAGCTTTTGCCTTGTTGAGCCCTAAGATGAGCCCCTCGTATTCTGCAATATTGTTGGTTGCTTGCTTGGAACTCTAGTCTTGCTGCATACTTGGATCGAAAACCTGAGGGTGCATGGATTACTGCGGATGCTCTTGCGCGAAGGTTACCCCAGGCTCCATCGGTACATTGTCCAAGTCATGGTTGGTTGGTCATGCTGTAGTAATGCTGGTGATGCTGCCAGAGGTGTCCAATCTGCCATGAAGTCCACTAGTGCTTGCAACTTGATTGCTGTTCTTGAGACGTAGGTGTTGGTGAACTGAGATAACTATGTGGCCCATTTGCCTATTCTACCGAAGGCTTCTTTGTTTCTCAGGATGTCTCCCAGTGGCTGTGAAGTTAGAACAATGATCTCATGGGCTTATAAGTAATGCTTCAACTTCCTGGAGGAGATCAAGACTGCATATGCAATTATTTCTAGCTCTGAGTAGTTTAACTTGGTGCCGGCTAAGGCTTCTGAAATGTAGTAGACTGGCCATTGGACAACCTTAGGACCTATTTGCTTTTCTAGGATCAAGGCACTGCTTACAGCGTGGTCGGAGGCTGCAACATACAGTAGGAGCGGGGCCTCTGGTTCTGGTGCTGACACCAACAATTCTTCTGCTAGATAATTCTTTAGTTTCTGGAAGGCCTCCGACTGCTCTTGGCCCCATTGCGTGTTGTCTCCGCCCTTGAGCACCTTGAAGAAGGGTAGGCTGTGCTCTGCACATTTAGAGATGAACCTGTTGAGTGCTGCTGTCCTTCCTGTTAACCTCTAGACCTCTTTCTTGGTCGAAGGTTCTACCATTGACATGATTGCCTTTGTTTTGTCTGGGTTGGCACGTATACCATCTGAGCTAATGATGTAACCGAGCATTTTGCCTTTACTAACTCCGAAGGCACATTTGTTAGGGTTGAGTTTTAGCCTAGCTTTTCGGAGGTTAGTGAAGGTCTCCTTTAGATCCCGAATGTGGTCTTCCTCTTTCCTACTCATCACCACTATGTCATCTACATAAGCTATGATGTTCCTAAGGAACTATTTTCCCAATACTGCCGCTGTCATCCTGGCGAAGGTTGAGCCTGCATTCTTTAAACCTTCGGGCATCCTTATATAGCAGTAGGTTGTGAAACTTGTCTTCTCTTGATCTTCTTTCTTTAGCCAAATCTGATGGTAGCCGGAGAAACAATCTGGCAACAAAAATCTTTTGCATGCTGCTGCCTTATCAACTGAGGCATCTATCCTTGGCAGCGAAAAAGGGTCCTTTTTGCAAGCTTTGTTGAGATCTGTGAAGTCTATGCACATTCTCATTTTGCCATTTTTCTTGGGCACAAGGACAACGTTGGCTAGCCATTCTGAGTATTTTACTTCTCTGATAACATTGGCATCGAGGAGCCTTTGAACCTCCACTTTTGCTGCGAGGATCCTATCCTCCGACATTTTCCTCTGCCATTGCTTTTTTGGTCTCATATTAGGGTTGATGTCCATGGCATGCTATATTATGTCTCTGCTAACTCCTTGCAAGTCAGATGCTGTCAAGGTGAAGATATCTTTGTTTTTGGCGAGGGTGTTAATGAGCTCTTCTTCTTTGGCTGACAGATTTGCGCCAATTGTTACTTGCCTATCTGGTACTGCTTGCTCTAGTGGTACCAGCTTAGTGTCTTCTTGATCTTTAAGGCTAGTTGCACCCTTGGGCATGTCCAGAGGTTCTATGTCTACAGAGTTGATGTTTCTCTGAGATCTGTGTATTGCTTTCTCAATGTTCCTTGCTTTCTTTTGACTGCCATGCATTATGATAATGCCATGGAGTGCAGGCATCTTTATGCACAAGTACCCCATGTGTAGTGACATGTTGAACTTGTTTGCTAAACCTCTGCCGAAGATCGCATTGTAAGGGTAGTACAGGTCTACGATGTTGAAGGTGACATATTTAGTTCTTGCGTTCTCTTGGCCGCCGAAGGATACTAGTAGGGAAATTTTTCCCAGGGTGTGAACTTGCTTGCCTTCGAACCCAATCAATGGGGTGTCCGATGGTTGCAGTTGGCTTCTACTGAGTTTCATCTGGTCGAAGGCGCTGGTAAATATTATGTTTGCAGAGCTTCCTGAATCAACCAGGACCCTGCTAATTCCCTAGCCTACTATGTTTGCTTTGATTACCATGGTGTCTGTATGAGGATAGCTTTCTAGCTTGAGGTCTTGTTCTGAGAAGGTGATGGAGGTCTTTGACCAGTCTGTGCACCGTATTGGGCCTTGAACTGCAACATTGTTCACCATCCGGAGGTGGTCTTTCTTCTGTTGCTTTGTAAGGAACTCCATGGAAGAGCCTCCGGCTATTGGCAGGATCATGCCAATCGTTGGTAGTGGTGTGTGAGGGTTAACTTGGTTTTCTGGGTTGGGTTCATTTTTGTGTGGTGGAAGGTGTTGTGGTGGAGGTGGTGGAGGCAATATTTCGTGTGGTCTGTGGGTAACTTGCGGAGGTTGGTTGCCTTCTATGTACGTGAGCTGTGGAGGTCTTTGGTTGTTATATGTGAGGGTGGCCTCCGCTCTTTGCGAGCTTAGGTGGATGGGTGGCTGGCTGGTTGGTCGCCAGGCTAGTAGAAAGTTGGGGTAGTAAGTTGAGGCTAAGTTGGGAGGGTGAGCTTGGCTGTGGTTATAATTTGGGTAGGTTGGGTAGTATTGGTGGTGTGTGGGCACGGCGAAGGCGTGGTTGCGGTGGAAGCTGTTCCATTCTGGTCTTGATTCTTTCTTGGGTTTCCTTTGCGTCTGGGCAATCTTTGGTGACATGCCCTTTTTCTTCCCTATGGAAGAAACAGTACTGCTTCCGTTGCCTTTGTCTTGGGTTTTTGTTCCAGTTTCTTCCTTGGTCATTGCCCTTGCCTTGGTAGTGCCTCTAAGTTGAGGCCTGACCTCCAGACTGCGGGGGAGGCTGGTTCTGCTGGCTTGCGACATGGTGCTCAATGTTGAATACTTGCTAGTCCTATCCCTGCTTTTGCTATTGCTGGCCGTGCCCATTGCTATTCCTCCGCCCGTTCCTAGCACTCCCTTGTTTGACTTGATTTTGCTCCTCTAGCCTTTTGCGGTAATCGTTGTCTGATCTGCAATACTTCTCAAATTCTGAGTATAGTTCTTGCATTGTTGCCAGCTTCTCTCTGGCTAGGTGGGTAGCAAAGGGTCTCATGTGGAGGCCTTTGATGGCTGTTTCTATGGCTACGTCATCTGGGACATCGGGTGCTCGGGCCTTGACTTGTACAAACCTCTAGAAGTAGTCTTTTAGTGCTTCCCCTGGTTTTGCTTGCACTGAAACAAGTCCGTGGAGGTTAGGGATTCACTTGAGAAACCCTTGAAATTGGCTAGGATCTTTTCGCGGAGGTTCTCCCATGAGTACTCGGGCCTTGACTTGTACAAACCTCTAGAAGTAGTCTTTCAGTGCTTCCCCTGGTTTTGCTTGCACTGAAACAAGTCCGTGGAGGTTAGGGATTCACTTGAGAAACCCTTGAAATTGGCTAGGATCTTTTCGCGGAGGTTCTCCCATGAGTATATTGTGCTTGGCTTGAGCATTGAATACCTTGCTAAGGCGTCTCCTTCGGCGGCGATGATAAAGGATTTTGCGAGGACACTATCGTTGCCTCTGGTGGAGGCTACTGCCGCCTCAAAGCTCATGACAAACTGGTGGGGGTCTGTCTTGACATTGTACTTTGGCAGGGTGATCGGCTTGTAGGTGACTGGCCAGGGTGAAGTTTGAATACCTTTGGAGAGTGGGGACTTAGGGTCCACTATTCTTGTGGCAGAGGTTTGTGCCAGAGGTACTGGCGCTACTAGGGCTGACGTTGCTGGCGCAATGTTAGTCAAAATTTGGTTGGCCAAAGGTGTCTAGCTGGGAGCAATAACTAGTTGTTGCGGAGGTTGCATGCTTTGGATCACTACTTGCAGAAGGGCAAGTTGTTGTCTGATCTCCGCTGCCTGAGCTGATGTTTGAGCTGCTTGTTGGCTTGCTGCGTAGGTGGCTGCAACTCTATCTCTTTCTTGTTGCATGGTCTATAATTGAGCTTGGAGCTGCTGGAGCTCTTGCTCGGCATTGAGGCCTGGTGCCTGCTAGGCCTCCGATGCCGGCTGCTGGTCTTGCGCTTCAGGATGTTTGTCGTCTGACCGTGGAGTAGCGTAGTTGCTGCGAACGTTGCGCGTCGGCCTTGCATCTTCGGCAGAGGTCGCCGAGCGCCTTGGTGGGGCTTTTCTTTTTCCTGCCATTGCGGGTTTGTTTCGGCTGCCCCACGGTGGGCGCCAATGTTGGGAAACTGTTCCCAGCGGGGGACTAGTGTGGCAAAATGGGACCTTCGTCGGAGTGTGGGCAGAGGTTAGGGAAGAGTGATCTTAGGGAGAACACAGGTGGGACCCAGGGAAACTAGGGTTTCATTATTGCATTCACCAACCTCTCTCTGGAGCATTTACAACCCCTTATTTATGGGGCACCGGTTGATACAAATCGCAATTATATTCCTGCCCCATGACGGCGGTGGTATATTCTTTGTAGATACCTTTCCTAGGCCAGTCTCTCAAGGGTAGTCGGTCATTCTCCAGCGATGAAGGCTGCTTCTTGGTGGGCTCCAAGGGTCTTAGTGCTGGTGTTGGAGCATGTTTCAGACCTCCGCCCTTGGATGGAGAAGGTTTTGCCTCTACCTCAGGACTTGAACATTGCCCGCCTGTTGGCCTCACCCGGCACATTCCTGTGAGTGGCACTCCAGGGCACCGAGCAGCTCCCGGAACCTCCGCCCACAGGGTGCAGGTTTAACCTCCGGCCTTTGGAGGCGGAGATAAGGTTTCTGCTCAGGCTCCACTCCCGCATATCCTGCACAGTGGCACAAACAAACAAGAATATCTAAGTCAGGGTTAGCGGGCGGAACTCCTGCTGTATCTCCGCCTGATACCTCTGCCCAGGAGTTGCCGAAGGCTTCATCGTTGGTGGCGCCGTGACCATGGTTTAGAGCACGCACCCCGCTGTCGCGTTACCTCCATCGCCATGTGGGGTTAATCCCCAACAAGAGTTGAGAGCCAAAATACTATTATAGGAGTGAGCATAAGTGCCATTGTGGGTCATGTTGATGAGGGATGAGCCAGTTAAGCAAGTTACCCAAGAGGAGAGATAGTTGAGCAAGAAACTGAGGAGGCCTAGGAGTTAGTTGATCAAGGAAACTTGACACTACCTATCTAGGGTATTGATTCTTGAGTTGGCACATATTGTTCTGGGTATGAAGAGGATCGAGTCAATAATGGCTACCATGAAGGGACATTTGAGGATGAGGAAAGGGACCGGGAGGATGAACAGAGGGTGGCTGATTTAGATGATGATGACAACCATGACTTTCAGTGGTGTGGAGGTGTAAGAGTTGTGGAAACTAGCAAGCGTCTAGAACCAGCTATAGAGGAATCACAGGAGTTGCCCATCCCAATGGTAATAAATGGTGGGCGCCCCGATCGACTAGTGGCCACCACTAGGAATGTTATACTGCCCTTGATGTTGGAGGAGAGGAGGAAACTTGAAGCTATACATGTCTTTGTTCTGGACGTCTCGTTGTTCAAGGACATTCTTTAGGAAGGGTGGGCTGAAGTCGTTAGATCTAGAAGTCAATAGTGAGAAACAGTTCATCGATAAGGGTATGTGTTGATAGTCCTTAATGTCAACTATAGACCATCAACTAATGCCTGATTTGATATAAAAACTTATAAAGCATAGTTATAGGGTTTGATTCTAACGAGTTCCACGAGTGTTAGTGTTCTCACTTGTTTTGCAGGATATTCAATATTTCACCATATAAAAGTATCTCAAGTGATGAAACAGAGTGCACCATTGCGAAGAGCTCGTCGAGACGATCAAAACAGACATAGCACTTGCTATATTTAGAGTTCCGGAGAGAAAGATATCACATCTTTGGTGGAATACAACTTGGGAAGTCTCTAAAACATCCTAGAACTATCACCACCATAAGTTTTAGGGACTAAACTGATAGAATTCCATAGCTCTGTGAATTATTATATTTTAGGGATTAAAATAGGATCTGGGATGAGGAGAACCTATCACGATACGATTAATTGCGCAAACAGACCGAACCTTGGCACATGAAGGACGTGGAAGACACTAGAAGACACTAGAATGAAGTGGGAGGCGAGACACCACCAGGGGGCCAGCCGGCCCCACCCCTAGGCCGGCTAGCCTGTCAGAGATACCAATCACATTCTCTTTCACACAACACGTTCCAACCGAACTCTACTCTGCATCTCCACCATTGATCAATGTCGGTTTGATCCGAGGGCCGCGGTTCATCCGTCCGGACTATATAACCAGACCCTAGACCCCATCCATATTCAATCAATCATAATCATAGCAAGAGGTGTCCCTCGAAAGGATAACCTTAGAGCTCCACCAAACCTAGGGCATAGCTAGATAGAATAAAATTAGAGGAGGCAAGCTTCGCTTGGATTTCGGATCGTGTTGCAAGGAGGCTCGGTAAAGCCTTGTACTTCTCTCTTGTATCAACATTATTGATCTATTTGTTCTATTTGTTCGTCTAGTTCATCTAGTTCATCGTCTAGTTCATTGTATTCTTAATCTAGTTCTTATTGTTCTTCTAGTTCTTGTTCTAGTTGATCATATTGTTCTACTTGATATGACTTTATTCTTAATCAATTATATATTCTTAGTTATAATGATCATTGTCTACTTTGATTATATATCTAGCACAGTTAGATTATATTTATATTCAAGCACATGTTCGTATAGCACTCATTCTTGTGATCAGAGGGTGAGTGGTCGACATTGTGTAAGCGTGGTGCTTATACGTTGTTTACCTGCGGATGCACCCTATATTCCGGGACATCAAGTGGTAGATTGCGGGTGTGATATTCCTATTGAGTCCTCTGTAGTCCACTCCCTGAATATAAGCCTAGTAAGACCTGATTTCAAGGCTAGATTACGCTCTGTTCTTAATCCGCCTTAGAAATGTCTCTTGTGTGAAGATATAATATAATTGATACAATGATTGCTAGATGTAATTACACTAATCAATGTATACTATGACTTATAATTAGAATAACTAGAAATTAATCTCTAATATCTTGTTCTAATCAACGCTAATGCTATAGGGTGGGAATGCTCTAGGACCTTTATAGGATGATCTTGAACTATTTATCTTATTATCTTTATCATATGATTAAATTCCTATTCTGAGTAAAGACAGTAATCTAGTTACTCTCTTATCACATGTGAGTGTAAAAGTTATAGCCTATATCCTTTATATTTCATGTCCATTCCCAGTGGTAAAGTATAAGTAACGATACCTGGAACATTCCTAGGTGAAATGCTGCAACGGGTGTATTTTTATCTGTGCGCTTGCGGATAACCTTTATTCTATATTTTATGTAAGTGTCATGATCATAAGTACAACCACATCTCTAGTGTCGTGTTAGGGATGACAACTTAACTTAAGCGATGCTAAGTGATGCCAACAGTATGATATTCAACAGCCTTGAAGACCTAAAGTTATGGTTGAAGGACTATTCAATTAGCCACCACAAGCCTTACAATGTCATCCACTCCTGTGCTTCCACACGATACACAGTCCAGTGCCAGTAGAGATGCTGATGGGGGCATATGGGCACGTTTTTTCCTAATTAATGAGGTGAATAAATGGAGGATCACCAGAGTGAATCAGTCACACACATGTGATAGTTCGGTGCCCTCCCAAGAACACTCTTAGTGCATGACAAGGTACATGAGTTACCAACTAATTGGCATTGTCCATGCCGATCTAGATCTATCTGCCACCTGCTAATCCAATAAATCAATTGGGTTGACCAATTACCGTGCTTCATATGGTAAAGCATGGAGGACAAAGCAAGAGGTTATGGCGATGTTGTAGGAGGGTTGCAAAGATGCTCATGCAAGGGTTTCAAGGATTATGAAAGAAGTGGCCCACTACAATCTAGGCATGAAGTGGTTCACATGCCAAACGGGCACGAAGGACGAGCATCGTGGTGTAATGAGGCTTTTCCTCCAGCATGTTTTTTAGTGCTTCCCCCAATGCATTGAAGCTTTCAAACATTATAGTCCTGTGATAAGCGTTGATGGCACATTCTTGACAAGGAGGTACAAAGAGGTTCTCCTTATGGCCACTAGCATTGATGGTGAGAATTGTCTTGTTCCAGTTGCATTCCCTTTGGTTGAGAGTGAGAACAACTTGAGCTGGTCATGGTTCATGCACTTGGGATGCTGATATGTTGTTGGGCCTGATCAAAAGATATGCATTATATATCCGACCAACATCATGGGATCCTTACCGTTGTTGAAGAATACATGCAAGGTTACCCGCTGATCGTGCGTAGGTGGTGCATGCGACACTCGGCTGAAGCTACGGCCAAGGTTTGACGACAGGAACATTGTCACTTGCCTGACTCCGACCCTTCAAGGACGAAGAAGATGATGAGTATGACGAGTTCACCATGGCGAGTACGTAACCGGTGCGTGGACCTTTGTAGGATTACATAGTAAGTTTTCGCACCACCTGGGATCATGTTTCCAGTCTCACTTTTGCTTGCATGGGCATAGTTTGGAGGTTAGCTTAAATATTTTATGTCTCCATGTATTACAGGGCCACCAACTCAGAGTGCTTGCCAATGATGTAGGCCATGCGTTGCAGGTTGCATATGGGCCTGAGAATGATGTTGGTGTGCTACACAACTTCGCCCATGTGCCTTGTTCGGTTCTTCCCCAAACCAAGGGGATTGGAGAGGATCGAAAGAGATTGAGGTGGATTTTGATTTATATAGGGGATCAAATCCCTCTCAATCCTGGTTTTGGAATGAAACAAACAAGGCCAAGACTACCTAATACCGGATACATGGCAAGTTATTTTGGAATCCCCCATTGAATGGTGCGGCTTACTTGCTTTATTTGCCCTGCCGAGCCAGGTACACGTTCGAAGGAGCTGCCGACACATGGCAAGGAAGATGAGTTGCATGACTACCATTCTAGACACCCTAGCCCTGCAATAGCTGCGCAGCACATGAGGTCCAGCAGCTGGTCTAGCTCGTGGCATAGGGGCACAAGCACGAGTTCTAGCGCAGATAACATTCATTTGTTTATATCCTTATTTAGCATTGGAAAATTAGGTGCTTCAAGAACGAAATGTTTCCTAAGATAGCATTGGTTTAATTTTGGTGCCCAACATAGCAACATAGAGGTGGTTGGTAAATGCAGCTGTGGGGGCTAGTTGTAATCTAGGACTTACAAAACTTTAGCTTTGTGGAACAGAGAGTGATTCCCTTTAGTTTCCAGTATTCTTATACTATTTCTAAAAGCCCCAAATGTGAAGTATAAAACTCATTCTTAGACTACAAAGAAAATTAAATCGTGTACGAAGTGTCAACATATATATCACATGATTTTTTCAATGGTTTTTAAAGTTCTTTTCTATAGCCTGTTTTTGTATAATGTTAAAAGATATTAATAACCTTGGATGCATTTGAACTTGCTGAGGACATGCTGTACAAAACCACCCGAGTGCAACTATATCCAGCATAATCAACACTTTACAGTGACCAGCCGGCATATATATATGGATCTGTTAAGATTTATAAGAAAAAGGAAAGGGTGATGAATGACTTGCTTGCTTTCTCCTGTGCCTTTTAATCTGGATTTCTTGTTGAGAGCCCTTCTGTACAATTGATCTACTTGATCTAAATAAGGTAATGCTCGGTGGGACACATCTGTGCATGGAATTGATAGATTTGTTGACTGCATGATTTTTTTAAGATGCCACGTGTCATCCATCCAAGGTAAGAGTCAATAAAAGAGAATTGGACCCTGGGTCCATACAATTTTATTCCCGTGTACAAACCCATTAAAGCAAATGAAAAGGAATATGTTGTAGATACAAGAGTAAGAGCATACAGGTTCGGGTCCCTTCGCTATCTTATCTAGACAGTCTAGTATAGAACATCCCCTCCCTAATAGGGCATGTCTAGCTCGGTTGGTGTGCTCTCCCAGAGTGGATGCCACGGGTCACGGTTCGAGGCTGCTCGAGCGCGTGATTTTCCCACCAGGAACAGTTGTTCCTATATAAATTCCGTTGCCTCACACGTGGATGCGCCACAATGGTTAGGATGACGTCCCCGTAATGTGCGAAGCCTGGAAGACTTCGGATACCTCTCAGCCACGTGCAAGCCTCTTCGTCAGGTGTAGGTCTAGCTTGCATACTAGGGTGTGTGTGAGTTTGTGTGCGTGTGGTGGTGTGAGTTTGTGTGCATGAGTTCAGATACTACAGCTTGTACTTGAAGAGTCGAGGCATAAAAAAAAGAAGGCAATTCAACAAATTTCTGGGTGCATAAATTACATGAATGGAAGATTAGACCTCAAACCACCTATTTCCCGTGTTAGGTTATGTTTTAGAACTTTAACAAATTTAGTAAAATAACCAAAGCATACAATTTTTTTTGATGTCATACCAAAGCATACAATTTGACAACTAAAGTGTATACTACGAAACAATGATATGATTTAGATACATTTAAGAAACAACGAAGTTGGTTCTTTACAACAACTAAGCAAAACTATTGCAGTCAAATGCAAATGCAAGTGCATTATAGTAAGCGATCTTATGATATTAGTGAGTATAAGATTGATGCTTGGTGGTTAAATAATGTGCCTTTTGTCTCAAAAAAATTTAGCACATAACTATTGTTGTATTTTGAGCAATAGTTTTTGTTGTTTCGAAGTTCATGTATTTGTGTACATGTATGCCTTGACAAAAGGATTATTGTAGCACCCACTATGATAGGATCCTTGATCCCACCTCGACTGCAAAGAGCGTAGGGATACGATGGGGGTGGTTGGGGTTGGAATTTCTGGCCCCGGGTTGGAGCCGTGGTGGCGAGTGGTGAGTGAGAGAGAGAGACGCGGTAGATGGCCTGTGAGGCCAGCAAGATAATTTTCTTGCATAATTAATTCCAAAAGTGTCAAGGGGTATTTATTATCCCTTCTCTTAACATGCCAATCAAGATCCTATATTTAAGGAAATAAACAAAATATCTAGGGAGATGGAATCCTGGGCGCCTAGCCCCCTATCTGCTGGTCGTGCCTAGCCACTGGGTCGGGCCTGGCGTTGGTACATTACATATATGTGTGCGTATGAAAAAGGCAACATAAGGCTTGTGGTATACATTACATGTATTACGAGTTTTGATTAGATCAAGTAGATAATATTAATTTTTCTCATGTATGTTGATTGAACGCTTATTATGATGGAGCTTGTTAGTCACCAAAGCGGCCTGGCTCAAAAGTTATAAGCAATTGAGAAAATTTAAATGGCAAAATAAATATTTATATTAAGAAATGCTCGTTAGTCACCAACATGGCCGGGCTTTGAGGGACTCATAAATATTTATATGTTGATTGCAAATAAAAGGGATATTAAGAGGGTTTTCTCTTAATTAAAAGATTATTTGATCAATGTCTATACCAAGATAAGTGTATTAGTCACCAAAGTGGCCTAACTTGAAAAGTCAAATAGACACATAAACAACGTATCTAAAGTGAATTGTTCATGTGTGTGATATGCTATATAAAGGAAATGGCACTGGACAATTAAACAAGTCATAGTTATATCACTAGTAGAGAATAGACTTTCGGTTCAGCACATTAGTCTCGGCTAGTTTTAGACCCGGGACTAATGTGACATTAGTCCTGGGTCCAAGTTTCCTGGGCTTCAGAGGACCTTTAGTTCCGGTTGGTAACACCAACCTGGACTAAAGGGTCTACATTAGTCCCGGTTGGTATTACCAACCCAGACTAAAGAGCATTGACCTTTAGTCCTAGTTGGTAACACCAACCCAGACTAAAGATAGACCCTTTAGTCCCGGTTGGTGCTACCAACCCAGACTAAAGGACCCTTTAATTTCGGTTGGTGTTACCAACCCGGACTAAAGGTCATCCGATAGGCTAGTTCGAAAGAAAAACATCTCATGTAAGGTCACATGTGTTGTGTAGGTGGGGTGGAAAGGTCGCGCGAGGCTATGCATGAGGTCTTGGGTTCGAATCGCATGAGCTGCAGGGGCGAAAGGCATTATTTTTTTAGCCTGGGAGGACCTTTACTCCTGGTTGAGACAATCGGGACTAAAGGACAATGCTTTTAGTCCCGGATCCGTAGTCCCAGTTGGGAAAACCAGGACTAAAGCTAGTTCCCAACCGGGACTGTTACCCACTTCTCTACTGGTATGATGCTCTAAGGTTGCCCTAAGGTGAACCATTTTGCATATAACTAGTGAGATCAAAGAGACTAGATGGCACATTCTATGGTTAACCTTGTATATTGGAAGATAATAGTATACATGTCTACATTTGTGAAGTTTGTCCATAAAAGGATATTTAGCATTATTATGTTAGTTCAATCATGTATTTTTGTGCCATCCAGAGATGACTTGAATATGTATTAGTGTATGTTGTTTATTTGCAATAATTATTGATTACTCAAACATTAAAGATGAGCATAGCTAAATGAAACCTTCCTTTAAGAATAGTGGGAGCTTAAAGTATTCGCTTGGCTATTTGGATATTAAGATAATTTCAATAGGCATAACTTAAAGAAAACCTTTGGTATATATTGACAAGGCAACCTTTGGTATAGATCTTACCTTGTTCCATAATTGAGCATATAGTAAGATTACCTTAAATATAGAAATTAATAGAAGTGTGGCAGCATTTATGTGACATGTTTTGAGGTCACACTATTGATTATTTCCTATAACAGTGATAAGTTTTGCAAACACAAGGTTGATATGTGTCCTTGTTTATCCAGTTGCAATGAGTGTTTGTCAGAAGATGATCGACTTTGATTGAGTTTGGAGACTAACTATGGCTTAAGTGTGTGTGCAACATGTCTCTTGACTGTGTTGGTATGCAGGTGTTGAGCACTAAGACAGTCACTCACGGGCATGGAGAATGTCAAGAAGAGACATGTCGTGTTGATGGACTGGGAGCGGTGAATGATGGACGTGAAGCTTGGATCAAGGGACCAGGATGGCAGGAACACTGACCTTGGGTGGCTGACACTTTGGGACATCAACAAGCAAGAGTACATGTGAGGAGGAGTGGACCGTGTTGACCAAGTGAAGACGGTGGTTGACCAAGTCAAACAAAGGCGCAAGAGGACTTGGTGATCGGGTAGTAGAGGACAACGGTGACACAGGTCGAGATCGTGGAGGAGGCATAACGGATATGCTTCTCCAAAGGGGTTTGGTGGTTTGGGCCTCAAAATTAGCAACAGACGGTTTTTGGGTTTGGGCCTCAAAACTTGGTTGGAGTTTCGGCAGGAACGGGAGGAGTCACGTGGCGTCATCGCGAAGCTTGCGTCGAGGCGAAGCAAAGTCATGAAGAGCCCGTGACCATTAGATGCACATATCTTGAGTTGGACCATTTTGCCCTCAGATTAAGTGGTTCAACCAAAATATCTAAGGGTGTGTTTTGAACATGTAATAGCTTTATAATAAATAAGATAGGCAGTTGCCTGCTTAAAAAAAGTCAGCCTGGGCTCTTTTTAATCGTAAATCGAAAACCGAACCGAACTGAATAGAAATATCGGTTTTTCGGTTTTCAGTTTCGGCTTCGGTTTTTATGGCTGAGAACTTCGGTTTTTGGTTTCGGCTTCAGTTCTAGCAGTCACAGAACCGAAGAACCGCAGAAACCGAACAAACCTGAACTTCCGAACGGTGAAGCAGAAATGCCAGGCAGTCCACGTCCCCGTCTATCCAATTGCCCAAATAGCCCACCTAGCCACCTCGGCCCATGTCTACATCTCCAGCACAACCCCCATCCCACCCTGACGGCTCAGTCTTCACAAGATAGACACATCGCGTGCGGCTCCCCAAGCTCCCTGAGTGCAAACTGCAAACCCTAGCTGCAGGGCATGGTGGCGGCGTGCGAGACGGCAGTGCGCGGCGGCGGCGTGACCGTGCGAGCAGCAGCACGTGGCAGCAGCGCGAGGCGGAGGGCAGCGGCGCAAGCAGCGGACGCACGGCGTGGCTGCTTGGTTGAGCGACGAGCGTGGCGGCGCGGACGCATGGGCGAGAGGGGCGCCGCTGATGCGCGTGCGAGCGGTGAGTGGAGCGACATGGCCGGTGCGGCGGACTAGCAGCGAGCGGCGGCCCGAGGATCTCACAGGCAAATCTCGGTTCAAACCGAACACCGAACCGATTAAACCAAAACCGAAATTGTCGGTTCCTCTTTTTCTCTGGAACCGATTGGTTGCTACTTCTTCCAAAACCGAAATTCTTTCACTCCGAATAACCGAACCGAATCAACGGTTTAAACTGATTGCCCAGGCTGAAAAAAAGATTGGGGGCTACCCCAACCAGCCATCTCTACCATTAGCTTTTGTCTAAGTCACTAGGTTGTTTCTAGGAATAGCCCATCTTAGTTTTCGCTGTGTTTGAGATCAGCAGTGTAGAGTGTGATTCATCTACTATGTAATCTGACCTTTATAAGAACTAGATCTTGTTTGTACATGAAATAAATAAAGTTGTCATCTAAAATTCACGACTGCTTTAAGATTGTGTTTAAGATTTTTCCAGATACGTCTATTTACCCCCTCTAGGCATTGTAGATCCTTTCATGTAAACAATCAAAATACATCATGCCTATCTGTTGATACTAATAAATATATCGTGGAACATCTTATGGTACTAAGACCCATTGCAACAGAAATTAAAACAGAGAAAAAAATTTAAATAAAATGATGAAAAGGGACCATTTTTATAAAATCCTGCAACAAATGAAAAATATAAAAATATCATATAGTTACTAGAAAAAATATCATAGAATATCACATGGCTACTACGTGAATGACCCAAATATACTATTAAATATCTCATGCATATTGTGTAAAGAACCAAAAATATATTGTGGAACATCATATGAATATAACATAAACAACAACAGACAAAAAAAGCATGGGAATCTCTCACGGGAACATTATAAAATACACTATGTATGAAAATAAAAAATAAATAAAGAATATAAATAAAAAGGAAGGGAAAATGAGAAATAATATAAAAATAAAATAAGACCCACGTAACGTTGAAAAATGAAACACAAAAGAGAAAGGAAATATAAATAGAGAGAAGAAAAGAAAAACAAGAAAGAGAAGGAATTCTTATGATGGGTCTAAAACATACATTCTAGATGGGCTTTCTTGGGCTCTTTTGTAAGGTGGTTAGGGAATCATTTTTATGGACAAAAATAGATCAAAGTCCTGAGCCAATTTATCATGTAGCCGATGTAACGACTACAACCAACACTTAGACCCTTTAGCAACCGCCGCGACATGATCCCGTTTTGCTGCCACTGCCTCGCCCCTAAGTCCCAAACCCTCCTCGTTGCACCACTGTACCTCCGCCACCATGTTGTCACCATGTCGAGGATGATCCAAGTATCGACGGTCATAGATCTAGAGCGAATTATGGCCGACCTCTTGTCGGAAGGACCTTCTGTCCTCTTCTCTGTGCCCCGGCTGGACGATCTATCAAAGGTGGGCCCGCTCCTTCATCGCCTCCAGCAGACTTGCAGAAGTCGGTGGGAGGTCGACGAAGACCCCTTGGCTGCGCTGCTGGAGGCCGGCAAGTACTACGAGAAGCTGGTATCTCCTCGAGTAATGACTTACGACTTGGCGTTTCGAGGCTGGTGGTCCTCGACATTGAAGATGGTATCACCGTTAGGAACTTAAGGCGGGAGATCGTCGCCAACAAACACCCCATCTCCATCACCTCTCAGCTTCTCGACACCATCACCATCGAGGCGCAGGAAATCGAGAGGATCGCCATCGTCCTCAGCTTTACTGGATGTTTAGGTGTGGATGACTCAACGACTACAGAAGACGACATCAGGTGCTTCTTCGTAGATGGAGTCAACATAGGGCATGTTTGGGTCCATCACTACTACAAAAAGGATCTGTAGCAATGCCCCTTTTTAGGGGCCGCTCTATATTAGGCTGCTCCTACAAATAGTGCCCAAACGAGCTGCCCCTACAAATTTATTTGTAGGGGCTGCTGGTGTTATCATGCCACGATGTAGGTAACCCCACAAATGCATGTCTCTCAATTCAAACTTGTCACCAAAAAACATTTGGACAGTAGGAGACCCTCCATAATGAAAACCAGAGAACTTTGGAGCATTGATCTCTATAGCCTGCAACATTTTGCATGCCAACACCCTTAGGAAACTGAGCTTAGATAAAGTGCAAGGTATCTGCAAGCAGACTATCTCATTGCAGGAGAGCATTTCCAATTTCACCAGAGCACAAGAATGGGAAAGCAAGCATCTCAATTGCTCCTCGTTAATGAGGACCCAATGCAGAACCAAACAAGTCAACCCTGTCAAATAACCAAATGTCTCGGGGTGAAAAGCACAACTACGAAGGTGAAGATACTGAATGGACCTTCCAATAAATTCGCTGCATAAAAGTCCACTAGGAAAGTTGTACTCTGTCTTCATGGTTAAAGATAGCTCTAGGACAAGTTCTTTGATGCGAGATTTGGCAGCCATCTGAAGCCAACTGTCAAGATAATGAGCATCTATACTTGCACAAGCAAGTTTAAACGTCTCCACTCCAATGCCAGAATGATTCTTGAGAATGTGGTCAATGGTATTCACGAGATAGCTTTCTCTCTTATCAAGCTTATATGATTCCTCGTGTACAGTTGATGTCTCTTGACTCAAACCCAACTTTGTGTCAGTCAGCCCAAGGGTTTTCCAATTCAACATGAGGTTAGGAGCTTAGGATAGTGTCTCCAGGAATGTAAAAACTTGCGAGACACACACGCAGCACAGGCGGCATCTTGCAGAGGCACAAGGGAATATATGTGATTCAGCAGGTCCTGCAAAAATAGTGTTGTAAAGAAGTGTTCAAAAATTTCATAAAATGCATTATCATACACTAAAAACTAAGTTTATATATAGTAGACTAATTGTAAAATGCAGCTAAAGTTCATCACATAGTCTAACAACTGAATAGCATATATATACCCGTATGCCCGTACCTCTGGAAGCCTGTCAAGCAAGGCTTCTTGAGACAAGACACCTTGCCGATGATGAAGATGAAGCTCCTTATCCATCGCTTGGTTAGAAGAATGACAATGATACTGTGCGAGCATCCATCCTATCCGGACGCCGCGCACCTGGGCATTTGCCCAATTGAACCATGCTGCCGAACAAAACGCGAAGGACGTCCACATCATCGTTTCCTCTGACCTCGCGCATTCCCACTCGGCCGCTCCCATCCGCACTCCGCTGCTTCAGCCTTTCTTCCTCCTCCCCCGCTCCTCCACTCTTTGCTTCTGCTCGGGCGCGCCGCGCCTCCCTCCCTCCACGCGCGATGGCCGCCGAGCTGCCCCTCCCTCCCTCCCCTCTGCACGCCCCTTGACCTCCATGCCACCGGATTGGGGGTGACAGCGGCGGTTTCTGGCAAGCCACGCAGCTCCCTCCCTCCCTACTCTCTCTCCCTCGCGGTCCGCGACCTCCATGCATGGCGACAACTTCCGGCGAGGTAGGTGAGGTCCTCGTCTGGATCTCAGCCTTCTTCTTCCTCCTTGTCCTCCTCTCCCTTTGGATCTGGCCCTCCTCCGCCTTCTCCTCCTCCTCCCCCGTCCAGATCTAAGGGATGTGATGGTGGCTAGGGTTCCGGCGAGCTCTCGAGGTTCAACTCTCGCCGTGTTGCAATGGGTTTCTCCGGTTGTTGCAGCAGGTTTTCAGTTTTTGTTGCAATAGGCTAGAGTTCCAGCGAGCTCTCGGGTTCACCTCTCTCCCATGTTGCAGTAGATTTTTAGTTAATGTTGCGGTAGTTGTTGCTTTGTTGTTGCAGTAGTTCTCTCGGGGTTCAGCATGTTGCAGTAGTGTGTTGCATGTTGTTGCAGTAGTTGTTAGGTGTTGTTGTAATAATAAGTTTCCTGGTGTTTCTACTTTTCTTTCATCCCAATGTTGCATTACTACTGCTTTTTTGAGATGGTGCAATATGTTTCAGTTGCTTGCAATCTCATGTTGCAGTAGGGGTTCCATCGTTGGTGCAACAGTTTTTCCTCGGTGTTGTTGCAACAATATGTTCTTTTTGGTGTTTCAATAACTAAACTATATCTTCGATGTTGCATTTTTCATGGATCCCCATGTTTCAATGGATAATCTCTTATGTTTTAGCTGTTGTTCCATGTCATTGCGTAGTTTGTTCGATGTTGTTTCAGTAACATGTTCATCGTGTTTCAGCTGCTTCATCCTATTTGTTGCAGTAGAAAGTAGAGGGAGGAACAGGGGGCGGGCTATGTGGGTGAGCTGACAGCTAGCGGAGGTGTAGGGGGGCGGTGAGTTAGGGGCAAGCGGATTTCGGAGCGTTTGGGGGCGGCAGGGTGGGTTCGATCTACTTCCTCCTCCGTCTCCGTGGCGGGCGAGGCGTTCGTGATCTACTTCCTCCTCCGTGGGGGCCGGGGGGGGGGAGGGAGGGGGGCGAGTTGGTGTCGGTCGGTGGTAGGTCTGGGTGTCCGGGCGCTAGTTGTGTCGTTAGAAGAAAGGCAGTAAAGGAGTACAGGCACCCAAGATTAGAGATGGAGTATAAACCTTAAGGGCTCGTTCGGCAGTGGTCAGACCAGGTTTCGTTCCTGGCCACGATACTCCAGTTTTCAATACCGACGTCTCTGTTCAACCTAGAACAACGCCTCGGAACAGCCCATTCCAAACAAAATGAATGGGGCCTAAAGCGGTTAGATTTAGATTTGACAATAGAATTGAAGAATTGCGAGAGGGCTGGTTTATGCAGATTTGGTTTTATAACATCCTAAAACATCTGCATAGGCAGGCCTAGGTTTTAAGTTGGTTAGTTTTAGCACCATGACATGATTCTATGAATGTTAGGGAATCAAGAATCGAGCTTGGGACGAAGGACTTACCACCTGTATAGAGCTGAAACCGTTGCTGCATTCTGCCCTCGGCGGTAGCGGTCTAGATCACCATGGTGTCCGCTTTGAGATTCACCCAAGGAGGACATGCGCCAGGGTCAGGGCTGCGGCCGCTGGACAGCCGGCTGCCGTGAGATAGAAGGAGAGTGCCACCAAGCCGATTGAGTACACTTTTTTTAGAACATAATCATAAGAAATAGATCCCTTGTAGTTATAGGTATGTTCCACACTGCACAAACCCTAATCGACCACGCCAGACCTAGCTGCTTTGGTAAGATCGGTATTCGGTACCCTATTTGTAAAGGAAGTCCAGTTGGGTTAGGTTACGATTTGAGTTATGAGGCATGGATATCGGACTTGCTAGCGTTTGGATGTCTGATCCAGGACGTTAATGTCGGACGGTGCCCGCGCAGTGAGCGAGTGAGCGCCCCAACAATGTCGGACTTGCGATCAAGCACTCCAGCAGTGGGCCCGTGCCGCCAGAGCCTATGTGGGGACCTCTTGCGCCCCCTCTCGCTTCCCATGCGTATAGCAACACCCCGATCTACTTTTGAAACATTCAGATGCAACACTTGCAAAATAAAAAGAAGACTTGAAACATGTGTCTCAAACACATGCAAAAACACCTGAAAAACACTTGAAAATCATTACAAACATACACAACATCTAGATAAAACAATTGCATCATATGTGTGATACATAGGCAACATCCAGATAAACACACTTGCAACATACGATTGAAAACAGATGAAACGTTAGGAACAAATGCTTGCAACATACGTATACAACTATTGCAACATATGCAACATCCCGCTCTACTTTTGCAATACCCACATGAAACACTTGCAATATACGCTTGCAACATGCATTTTTAACCCTTCTTCTGAACGACACAGAGCAGAGCGGGGAACGTGGCCGGTTTCGGTCAGCAGCTGAGGATGGTGGCACGGCCTGGCAGCGGCCAGCTGTACTTGCGCCTGGCCTGGGCCTGGCTAGAGACGGCCGCCTGGCCACACATAGCGGTCGGCGCTTACGCGACAAACGGTGAGCACAATGGAGAGGGAGGAAAGCAGCCGCCGGCACTCGGATACGTTGGAGGTGGAGGATGAAGGTCGCCAGTCGGGCGGGCATGGTGGAAAACATCGTGACGAGGCGGTCGTGGTGGACTATGCTATGACAATGCAGATGCTACTTCGAGTGGAGGGTGACTTTTCTGAGCGGAGACAACAGCCGAATGAAAGAAAACACTAAGACAAGCGCAGGAGAAAAGTTGTTGGGCTGTTCGAAGCGTCGCAACCCACGCCAACCTGCTCGGTCGATCGAACGCCTGGGTATAAGCCTTTCCGCTTGGGTATAGGAGTAAGTTGAGTCGGACTGTTTGTATCCCAAGGGACATTGTTTATTATATATATATATAGAAATTATTTTCTACTCCCAGGGAGTAGTTACTCCCATGTATATATCTCTAGATTTAGGGTGTATATGGCCCAACAAAGTGTATGTAGACAGAGTATATCATCATGCTAGATTATCATACTAGATAGAGTATATTATTTTCCCATCTTCAATAAAGCACATTGCATATGTGTGCATACTAATTTATTAGTTTGAGTATGTTTATATACTCAATTTAAGATACTTCAAATCTTACTACGCGAAATTTTTTAGAGGATCCCATACTTTTTAATATATTACTAAAATGCCACTACAGTCGTATATAAAATAAGTATAACCATATACTTTATGTATACATGCATACTTGATATACATACTACCCTAGATAGTCTAGTATGATGATATACTCTGTCTATGTGCACTTTGTAGGGCCATATACGCCCTAAATCTAGAGATATACACGTGGGAGTAACTACTCCCTGGGAGTAGGAAATAATTTCCCTATCCATAGGAGAGTAGTTACTCCCCCATGTTTATATCTCTAGACTTAGGGTGTATATGACCGGACAAAGTGTATGTAGACGAAGTATATGATCATACTAACCATCTAGAGTACTATGTATGTCAAGTATGCAAGCATACTTAAAGTATATGGTTATACTTATTTTATATGCTACTGCCATAGTATTAAATAATATATTAGAAAATAAGGGCTGTTTTGAAAATTTTTCACATGGTAAAGATATGGAGTATCTTAATATGAGTATATCAACATACTCAAACTGATAAATGAGTATGTACACATACGCAACGTGATTTATTGATCATGGTAGTAACTACTCCCGAGAGTATATATATATAAGAATAACGTTGTTTCTTCATACAAATATTAATCTATTATTACCACTAAAAAATAGGAGACACTTTCGTCCACATAGGTGTTGGTGCGCGCGTCTCCAATTCCGAGTTCTACCAAAAACCGCAATGCAGCTTTTGTCCAACCATGGCCAGCGTCCAAAGTCAAAACTCCGAGTCTGCACGGAGTCTTCTATCTACACTAGGCTCTGCCCCTAGATCCACGCGCTGCAGATCCTCCAACCTCCTCACGCGTGTAGCCAGCGACGGAGAAGAAGCCCGGCGGCTAGGATTGACGGAGGGAGGCAGGGCAGCGACGAGATGCGAGATGGCGCCGGAGGAAGGACGTGAGGGGCGGGTGGAGGAGGAAGTGCGCCACTCAACGGCGCGACGTACGGGAGGTGCGCGGTAGGAGGCTGAGCAGGAGCGGTGGGGTGGCGAAGAAGAAAGAGGATTTCGCAGTGCATCAAGCCACAGAATCCCGGTTTCCTAGGATAGGAGCGATGGGATATGGGAAAGAAGAAAATACATAAACAAAAGAAGAAATTAAAAAAATAAAAGAAGAAGATAAAAAATAAAAAAGACAAAGAAAAAATAAAGGCCATCGCATGCACGGTCAAGATGCCAAAGTCCATGGCTCCATACGGCGAAGAGATGTTGGATAAGGTAGATACAGTCATACAGACTAGGATCAGGCCCCATTGATGGATGCCGCTGCCCTTGGATCCACGCGCTGCGGATCCTCCAACCTCCTCACGTGCGTAGCCGGCGATGGAGAAGAAGCCCGGTGGCCAGGAACGATGGAGGGAGGCGGGGCGGCGACGAGATGCGAGACGGCACGGGAGGCAGGATGTGAGGGGCGGGCGGAGGAGGAAGTGCGCCACTTAGCGGTGCGATGTACGAGAGGTGCGCGGCAGGAGGCTGTGCGGGAGAGGTGGGGCGGCGGAGAAGAAAGAGGATTTCGCAATGCGTCGAGCCTTAAAGGATCAAGATGCCCAAGAGGGGGGGTGAATTGGGCTTTTCTAAAAATTATTGCGAGAATTAAATCCTACTAAGCCATAATTCACCCCTAGTGCCTACACGTGTTCCTAGTGATTCTATCGATAAAAGTTTTGCACCCTAAGTTCCAATCCTAGTCTAGCATGGCAATACTAGGAAAGTAAACTAAGCAACAAGAGTAATACGAGAAAGTAAATTGCTTGAAAGTAAAGGGTTATGAACACAGCGATGTTTTCCCAAGGTATCGGAGAGTCGCCACTCCCCACTAGTCCTCGTTGGAGCACCCGCGCAAGGGTGTAGCTCCCCCTTGATCCACACGAGGATCAAGTGCTCTCTACGGGCTGATTCTTTGACACTCCGTCGTGGTGAATCGCCCACAACCACTCACAAGATGAGTTGGGTCATCCACAAGCTCCGCCGAATGATCACCAAGCTCCCAATCACTACCAAGTCGTCTAGGTGATGGCGATCACCAAGTGTAACAAGCAAGAACTCTCACTTGACCAAGACAAGCCTAATGAAAAGGTGGATGCACACTTGCTACTCCCTAGTCACTAATGAGGGATCTTAATCTTGGATTCTCAAAACTCAATCCTCACTAGAGCTCTTGCACTTCCTTGCATATGAAAGGTGTTTCTCAGCTGAACAAAAGAGCAAGAGACCTCAAATAGAGGTGTAGGGGATGTATTTATACTCCACATAGTCAATCTCAACCATTATGTTCCAACTCAACATTTTTCGTACTAACCGGACGCGCCGGTTGACATGACCGGACGCGTCTAGTCGGTGGCAACGGTCGAATTGAAAACCAAATACGCTGAATGACCGGATGTGCAGGCGAGTCCGATCAGGCGTGACTGGATGCGTCTGATCGCGCAAAACACTTTCTGTACTTTGACCGGACGCACTGACGAGTCTGATCAGTGATGACCGGACGCGTCTGGTCAACGAAGTTCCTCTCTGGAAATGGACCGGACGCACTATAGACGCGTGCGATCAATTTCCTAGCTGCGTCTGATCACGACACTTACCCTCTCTGACTCTGGTCAACAAGATCTACACGTCAGGTCCATGGGAGGACTACATCCGGTCGATCGTATTGATTCTGCGGTGACTGCCAGTACTGACCGGACTCATCTGGTCAAGGCAGAGACCGCGTCCGGTCGAGAAGAATTGGCTCAAAAGACTTTGAATCGCGACGCAACCTGAACCGAGTTTCTTCCAACTGAACTTTGGGCTTCACCTGAGCTACCTAGTGCTAAGTTTGACAAGTGTGCACCACACCTAAACAAAAGACTCACCTAGGTCAAGCTACTCGCTCATGCCCCCCTTTATAGTACGGCCAAAGGAGAAAAGTGAAGATCCTAATGACTATTCCGAACGTAACTCAACTCCTCGACGTCCGGAACTAACCGTCCTTAATCTTGACGTTAATCCTTTGAAAACCAAAACAATTTCTATCAAGGGGCATGAAAACCATAGTGCCCAAAACAGTCACCATTCCCATGACCTAACTTACCAAAGTTTCTACAAAACACACGTTAGTCATGGTAATGTTGCGTTGTCATCAATTGCCGAAACCAACTCTAGGGGCCTAGATGCTTTCAATCTCCCCCTTTTTGGTGATTGATGACAACACCTTGAGTAAGTAGATTTAAAAGATGAGGTTTTTGATCATGCTTGGTTCACATAAGCAAAAGGCAATAAGAACAAGGGGTTTAGGATTGCTTATGTGCTCGAAGCCAACAGGGTGTACTCATAAGATGAAATAAGAAGAGTTAGTACACAAAAGCATAGCTCATATGAAATCGGAGCAAGGCACGGAAGCAAAACCTTATGAGCTAGAACCAATCATGTGACATGATATAATAGAGACAAGATAATTAACATATTACTCAAGTATCTCACAAGCACACACGACACATAATGCAAGTGCGGGAATATAAACATGATGCATGAAAGTAGCACACAAAGAGCCAAGAAATCGAAACCCTCTCTCGCAACTCCCCCTGAATCTACTCTCTCTCCCCCTTTGGCATCAAGAGCCAAAAACTAAGGATCAGAAGGAGGAATGGAAGCAGTCAGTCAGGTGCAGAGGAGCGTGGAGTGATAAAAAATCGAGAAGTGTCCTCCTCTGACTCTGAGCTGTCATGCTGACCCTCTATAGGTACACGTGGAAGTGAAGCGGTCTGGATCTGCTCAGTGTGTGGGTCGGCAAGCTATAACTAAGGAGCAGGAGCTGATGAAGTAGTAGCTACGAGAGCCGTAGTCTCTGTCACCTGAGCCTGAAGAGTACCAACCGTGGGAGGATCAGTTGAAGCAACCAATGAAGGAACTGTCTCGGTAGTCCCGGTCCCTGTCACTAAAGGAGCCACTGTCTTTGATGTTGATATCTCTGTAGTGGTCAGAACTATGGTCTGGGAGGGTGTCAGCTGACCAGTCAACTCACTGTAAGACGCACTCAAGTCAGTAGAGAATGGAGTGCCAGTCAGAAGGTGAGGCCTGAGCTGAACCGGTGGAGTGAATCCTGTCTGAATAGGAGTATAGCCTAGGGACTGAAACGTCTAAGGCACCTGCTGCTGAGGTGAGGTAAACTAAAAGCTTGACGGTGGTCCCTGACTCTAAGCCCACTGGACTGTAAAGCTGGAGTAAGGACGGACGAAGGTGGAGGGACCCCAACAGTAACAAGGTGTCTCAAGAGCTCAAGGTACTACTGCTGGGTAGCTGTCTGCTGCCTGCTACCTCTGTATCTCTAGCTACTGCCTCTGAAACTCATCTTGACGAGCCTGAATCTGTGCAAATGCAGCTGCGTTATCCTGAGCCTGTCTCTGTAGCTGAATCTCCTGCCTCTCTTGAGCCTAAGTCAGCCTCTCAAGAATAGCCACCATGGCTGGGTCTGTGCGTGAGGCTGAACGGGAACCACCGGCCTCATGGTCGTGAGAACGAGGAGAGCGGTACCGAGGAAGTGGCTAATAGTCATCATCAGTGCTGTCAGTGGCGTCGTCCTCGTCTGGATCGGCTGGCTGAGCATCTAAGTCGGCAAGCTCTGCCTCTGCAAGTCCCTCAATAGTCTGGTCCTGCTCAGCTGCAGTCTTAGGTACCTCTGCTCTCTGACGCTGACTCTGTCTAGGTGCCTGCTCTCGGGTGATAGATCCCATAGCTGTCGTATGTCATACTCAGGGAAGGCTGTCGTGGTGTCGGAGATCTTCGCTCGAATCTCAGCTGGAAGGTCGCAAGCACACCGAATCAGAAAACAAATCCAATGGGCATAGGGTAGCTGACGGTGACCCTTGAAGCCCTCTGCTAAAGTATCCTCCATCTCACAGAGCATCAAATCCCAAATACCAACCGGAGTCTGAGAGATGAGGTGATGAACTACCCAAAGCTGCATACGTGTCAAACCCTCGTGATAGCCCAACCTCGGAATCAGTGTCCTCCTCACAATAGCATCCAGAACTCTGGCAATAGGAGTCAAACTGGCTGGTGTACGTCTGGACCCCTCACCAAACTGCTCGTGAAAGCATGGTCTGACCAAGTCTGTAGGTGGCAGTGCCGCCGTGTGGACGCCTCGATGGTGGTGTCTGACCAAAGCAAAGCTGGTGGATCTTCGTCTCTGAAGCTGGGAGCCTAAGAATCTCCCGTACCCTGGTGCTGTATAGCCTGCGGTCATGACCTCTGAATGCAAAGTGGATAAACTCGTGAGCGGGGTCTATCCAAAGTGAAGAGTAGAACTCCCTGACCCATGTGCCGTAGTATGCTCCTGTCCGACCTAGAAGATCTGACAATCCTGGTAGAAAAGAAATATGGGGACGGAGCTACTCACCAATGACTACAACAAGTGACTCTAGTCGACAAACCCTCTGCGGTCTGAAGGCAATCCCACTGTCAACATAAGCTCTATAAAAGTCCTTGTGCAGAGGTGTGTAGAATCCCTCTGAAGCTCTAGTGTCCCGTTGAGGTGGGAACCACCGACCAACCTCGACAAAACGGAGAGCCTGAACCTGTCGTGCTGTAGCTCTTCTCAGGTCAAAGTGCTCAACTAGGGGCTGACCACGAGCTATGGGAGGTGGACGACCTCCACGTCTCTGACCCTTTGGCCTAGGAGTCACCTGAGCACGCGTTCGTCCTAAGCGACGACGTGGTGGAGTCTGCAGTGTCTGCTCCTGTGTCTCCTCTGTCTGCTCTGTGGGGTGCTCCTCTGTCTGCTCTATGGGCTACTCCTTTGTCTCCTCTGTGGCCTCTGTACCAAGCTATCGTCCCTCAAGATGAAAGCGACGCTCGTCAATCTGAATACCACTGCCTCTGCCTCCTCTCTCAGCTAGATCAGCAGCGTCAGCCACTGCCTGTGCTATCTCTGCCTCTGTGAGCGTCCTCTTTCTTTTCTTGGCGGCGATCTTCTTGCACTTGCCTTGGGCAACCTCTGTCAAACGTGGAGGACTTCCGTCCCCATCACTCGGAGCTCCACCAACATTCTTGCAGTGGGCCATGCTGACAAGTCTCTGTGACTGAGAAACAACTGACACTGAAAAGCTAAACTGCCAAGCAAGAATTCCCCTAAATCAAGGATCAAGATGATGAACTAATTCTCGTGAGTCTTGGCCTCAATCCGTATCCGCAGGCTTGGCCTCGGATTCAATTTTCCACTGAACTAGCTGCCCACAGCTACACAAAGCATCGACAAGACTCACTGCAAAGATGGAATAGATAGAACTACTTGTAAGCAACATATTTCAACTAATAGATGAGCGATGTCCTTATGAGAGCAAGTAGATGAGATAAGAAAAGGATAAAACAAGACATGCTACCTCAGAAGAGCGAGACTTCAGTGAAAAGGTGAGAGACCTTGACGCACGGGGGCTCCACGGGAATGAAGGACGAGCACTGGAATGCCGAGACAGAAAAAAGGTGAATCAGAACTTTGAGAGATGTCATCGGCAAATCATCTAGGTCAAGGTTATGGCGAAGAAACCTCGCGGTGAAAGCCGGAGATTGAAGCCGCGTGGAGATGGCCGGAGATCCAGGTCAATGGCGGCGCTGCGTAGTTGGCCTTCTTTGCTTGGACGATGGTGGCCGGAGTGAGAGGAGGAGCGGCGGCGCTAGGGTTAGGCGGAGGAGGAGCGGCGGCGCGCGGGTTAGTGGAGGAGGAGGAGCGGCGGCGCACGGTGGCTGCGGTGGAGAGGAGCGGCGACGCTCGGTGGTGCGGGTGAGGAGCAGGACGGCGAGCAGCGGCGCTCGGGTTAGGGTAAGGGAGCGGTGGCGTGCGTTGAAGAGGAAGAAAGGAAAAGAAACCACCGATGGATCGGTGGAAAAAGAACTCAGATCCGCTTTTCAAGGGCTGACCGGACGCGCTCCTCGACTGACCGAACGCGCTGGAGAGGCATCCAGTCAGAGTCTAGTAAGGTCCTTGAGCGACCGGTCGCGTCCGTTTAGATGTGATTGGACGCGGACAGAGTCCGGTCAGAAGTCCACCCGAGAACAACTTCGCACGACCGAACGCGCAGATGAAGTCCGGAACCGGACGAGTGGTCACAGCGTCGCGTCCGGTCCAGTGTCCGGTCAGAGGTCCACGAAAACCTCCTTCGCGCGACCGGACACACAGGTGATGCCCGGAACCAGACGCAGTGGTCAAGCAGCGTCGCGTCCGGTCTAGCGTCTAGTCCAGCATCCGGTCAATGATTTGCACTTTTTCCCTTTCCGATCTTAGACGCAACTTCTCTCAATCAAGTTCCAATACAAAAAGACATAGATAAACACCAATTGGAACCTTATATGAGTGACCTCTCTCAAACCCTCAAAATTTTCAAAATATTTCGCCTTAGGCTAATATTATTTTTAAGAAAATATGCGATAAACACCCGAGGAGCAACGTATGGCCATGCAATAGAGTTTATAAACCCTTGGGAGCATCAAATGCTCTCTCTATCCATGGATGAACACAGAGGTTGCTCAAAGCAAAACCGAAAAGAAACGACAAAGCAACAAACATGCATATGCAATGCAAAGCAAGAAGGTAAAACTAGGTTGCTTGTCAAGTTTGGTCCACGATTAGGCTTCTTCACTCCTCCAAAAGAGGGTTATCGTAACCGTGTTAGACAAGTCCTAGATGCATTGCAAAAGTTTAAACATGACATATAATACAATGCAATGCAAGGGACAACACAAGCTCATTTTTTAAAATTACTAGAATCAAGCACATTTAGCTCACTTCTCAACCTACAAAAGGTAGCCTCATCCAAAGGTTTAGTGAAGATATCCGCTAATTGATTTTCACTTCTTACGCCTTCTAGTGATATATCATTTTTAGCAACATGATCCCTTAGAAAGTGATGACAGATATCAATGTGCTTGGTGCGTGAGTGTTGTACCGGATTATTGGTAATTTTAACGGCACTTTCATTATCACATAAAAGTGGCACCTTATCAAGAACAACACCATAGTCTAGGAGAGTTTGCTTCATATATAAGATTTGTGCACAACAAGCCCCCGCGGAAATGTATTCCACCTCGGCGGTGGACAAAGCCACACTATTTTGCTTTTTAGATGACCAAGATACAAGTGACCTCCCAAGCAAATGGCACCCTCCGGATGTGCTTTTTCTATCAATTTTGCAACCGGCATAATCCGAGTCGGAATAGCCAACTAGTTGGAATCTAGCTCCTTTGGGATACCAAAGACCAATGCTTGGGGTGTGCTTAATATATCTTAAGATTCTTTTCACGGCACTTAGGTGAGGTTCTTTAGGACACGCTTGAAAGCGAGCACACATGCACATACTAAACATGATATCGGGCCTAGATGCGGTAAGGTATAACAAGCTACCAATCATAGAACGGTAGAGAGTTTGATCAACCGGTTTACCTCGCTCATCTAGGTCGAGATGTCCATTAGATGGCATTGGAGTCTTGATTGGCTTACAATCTTCCATCTTGAACCTCTTGAGAAGATCCTTGGTATACTTTTCTTGAGAGATAATTTTTTTTTCATTTGCTTGACTTGAAAACCAAGGAAGAATGTAAGTTCACCAATCATGGACATCTCGAACTCCTTCGACATCAATTCATCAAATTCCTTGCAATAATCTTCATTTGTTGATTCGAAGATAATATCATCAACATAGACTTGACAAATGAAGATCTCCCCATTAAGCTTCTTGGTGAATAGTGTGGTGTCGACCTTCCCAATAGTGAAGCCCTTCTCAATGAGGAAGTCCCGGAGGCGCTCATACCACACTCTAGGGGCTTGCTTGAGCCCATATAGTGCCTTGGACAACCTATAAACATGATTAGGATATCTAGGGTTTTCAATCCCAGGAGGTTGATCAACATAGACTAGTTCATTTATGAAGCCATTTAAAAACGCACTTTTAACATCCATTTGATATAATTTCATTTCATGATGCGATGCATATGCAAGAAGGATACAAATGGCTTCAAGTCTTGCAACGGGTGCAAAGGTCTCTCCAAAGTCAAGGCCTTCAACTTGAGAGAACCCCTTTGCAACTAGTCTTGCCTTGTTCCTCACAACTACGCCTTGGTCATCTTGCTTGTTGCGGAACACCCACTTGGTTACAATGACCCTTGCACCTTTTGGATGCTCCTCAAGTGTCCAAACTTGATTGCGGGTGAAGTTGTTCAATTCTTCGTGCATTGCATTCACCCAATCCGGATCTTGAAGAGCTTCTTCTACATTCTTAGGTTCAAGACAAGAGACAAAAGAGTGATGTTCAACAAAAGAAGTAAGCTTTTGAGATCGAGTCATTACACCCTTTGTAGGACTCCCTATGATGAGATCTTGTGGATGTGCTTGAAGTAGAGGTGAGTGTCTTCTATCAACCACTTGAGGAGGAGGTTGGGGAGCATCAACATCTTGAGCTTGTGCCTCGGCTTGTTCATGAGAGACATGAGTGTCTTCATTTTCAACTCTCTCATTCTTGTCATCATTTTGAGGCACATATGATGAAGATGGTGGATGGACCATTTGAGCATCGTCTTCATCATCTTTAGGCTTGATGTCTCCCACCGACATGTTCTTCATTGCCTCCCTCAATGGTTCATCACCTACATCATCACAATCTCAATTGCTCCTTGGGAGCCATTAGATTCATCAAATTCCACATCATATGTTTCTTCAACCAAACTGGTGGCATGGTTAAATACTCTATATGCTTTGGACTTTGATGAGTAGCCAACATGAAAACTAATATCACAACGTCTTTGGAACTTTCCTAGGTGTTGCCACTTCTTGTAGATGTAGCATTTGCAACCAAACACCCGAAAGAATGAGACGTCCGGCTTCTTTCCATTTAGCAATTTATAGGGGGTCTTGCCAAGAAACTTTTGTAGGAAGAGGCGATTTGATGCATAGCATGCGGTGTTAATTGCCTCGACCCATAATTTTTCCGGTGTGTTGTACTCATCTAGCATTGTTCTTGCAAGGGTAATCAATGTCTGGTTCTTTCTCTCAACTACACCATTTTGTTGAGGGGTGTAGGTTGATGAAACCTCATGCTTGATCCCAATCTCATCACAATAAGCTTCAATGTTTATGTTGTCAAATTTTTTGCCATTGTAGTTATCTTGACTTCAAATTCATTTTGGGCTCTCTTTGTAAACTTCTTGAAACAAGTGGCCACTTCGGATTTGTCATGAAGAAAGAATGTCCAAGTGTATCTTGAGTAGTCATCCACAATCACAAGACAATAAAGATTTCCACCCAAGCTCTTGTAAGTTGTAGGACCAAACAAATCCATGTATAGAAGCTCTAACACTCTTGATGTTGACATGTAAGCTTTTGTTGGATGAGTATTTGCAACTTGTTTACCGGCTTGACATGCACTACAAGGTTTGTCCTTCTCAAACTTGACATCTTTCAAGCCTCTCACTAACTCTTTCTTTAATAATTTGTTGAGAGTATTCATTCCAACATGAGCAAGCCTCCTATGCCAAAGCCACCCAAGTGAAGTTTTGGTGAACAAGCATGTCATCAAATTTGCATCTTTGGAGGTGAAATCAACAAGATAGAGATTGCTATATCTAAAGCCTTTGAAAATCATTTGCTTGTCTTCTATCTTTGATACTACCACTTCATTTGGTGTGAATAAGCATTGATAGCCAAGATCACAAAGTTGCCCAACGGATATAGTAGATTGAAACTCAAGGAAGTAAAATAGAGCACATTTGAAAGAGAGTGATCATTTGATATTGCAATCTTGCCTATACCCTTGACTTTGCTCTTTGAATTGTCCCCAAAAGTGATCTTTTCTTGACATTCCCCATTTTTTCAAGTGAGGTGAACATACGAGGGTCACCGGTCATATGTTGAGAGCAACCACTATCAATAACCCAATGAGTTCCACCGGTCTTGTAGTTCACCTACACACAAGAGATCAAGCTTTTTGTTTAGGGACCCAAACTTGAGAGGGACCCTTGACTTTCTCAACTAGTGACTTAGCAACTCAAATTTTCTTAGGCCTATTCTTGTTTGGGGGACCTAAGAACATGACTTTCATTTTTCCACTAGAATCTCTTCTAAGCATATAGTGAGCATTGAAAGCAAAGGGTCTAGCATGCTTGGGCAAGGGTTGTGGCGGTGGAGTTTCACACTCATGAGCAAAGTGGCCCTCTTGTCCACACTCAACACATCTCTTAGGTTTGGGCTTTGATTTGCTTTGTTGTTGTTGAGTTTTGTCCTTCTTCTCTTGATTTGCCAAGTAACCAATACCACTTCTATCCATCTTCATGACAGTGTTCATGAGTAGCTCACTTTGCAAGTATTGACCTCTTGTAAACTTGCTTAAACTGGTCTTGATATGCTCTTTCTCTTGCTTTAGCTTTTTTTTCTCCTCAATGAGTGACTCATTTGATGTTTGCTTTTCAAGAGCCATCAACCCTTTTAGCTTCTTGTTCTCATCACTAAGCATTTCATTTTCACTCTTGAGCTTGACATAATCATCATAATTGTCAGATTCAACCACTTTCTTGCCTTTGCCACTAGAGCCTTGCTCAATGCTCTCAATAATCAAGTCATCACATGATGTGGCTATATCAATCTTAACAACTTGGTTAGTAGCATCATGTGTCTCAAGAGAGAGCTCATTAGCAACAACAAGACTATCATAATTAATTTTCAATGAAGTATATTTATCTTTTAGCAAGTTGTGCTTAGTGTTGAGCTCATCATGCTTCTTCTCAAGTTTATCATGTTCATCTCTAAGCTCTTTGTTAAAAGTTTTGAGCTCCTTGAGAGTAGAAGTCATAATTTCATTTTGATCTTTAAGCTCATCACTAGTCTTTTGTGCAATCTCAAGCTTTGATGAAAGTGATTCATTTTCATTTTGAAGCTCATCATTTTCATTTCTAGTCTTTCTTATGACTTTAGAGTATTTGTTAAGCAATTTTACAAGTTCATCATAAGAAGGTGCATCAAATTCATCATCACTATCACTATCATCATCATCACTTTCATTATTTTATACCTTTCGTTCACCCTTGGCCATGAGTCATAGGTGAGTAGTGGATGATGATGGTGAAGATGGCGGTGAAGGTGGTGGTGAAGATGGCGATGAAGATGATGATGGCCCAATCACAAACGTGGCGCCCTTCTCTTTCTCGTCGTCACTTTCATCACTGGAGGACTCACATGATGACTCAATGTCGGTGAGCCAATCACCAACAATGTAAGCTTTGCCTCCCTTCTTCTTTTTGTGATATTCTTTCTTCTTGCCATCCTTCTTTTTGTATGGCTTGTTCTTCTTCTTCTCATCTTCTTCATCACTAGATTCATTTTTCTTGCCCTTGTTCTTGTTCTTGTACTTATCTTTTGGAGGCTTAGGGCATTGATGAGCTAGATGACCAAGTTCACCACAATTGTAGCAATCCATTTCAGATATAGGCTTTCTTTTGCTACTTGTGAAGAACTTCTTCTTCTTGCCATCGAACTTGATGCCACTCTTGTTAAGCTTCTTTAGCATCTTGGTGGTCTTTCTCACCATGAGAGCAAGTGATGCATCATCAATGTCACTTTCACTTGAGCTTTCATGCACGATCATGGCTTGGCTCTTCTTCTTTTTCTTGTCATGGCTAGCTTTGAAAGCCAAGTCCTTCTTCTAGGAAGATGATGAGCCCTCTTCCAGAGTGATATGCATGTACATCTCATGAGCATTGATCTTTCCCAATACTTGTGTCAGTGTTGCGGTGGAGAGATCGCTTTGGTGAAGCACGGTGACAATATGGCCATACTTCTCAATGGGAAGAACACTCAAGATCCTCCTTGCAACATCCGATGGACTCATTTGAGTGAGCCCGAGAGCATTTAGATCCTCTACAAGAACATTCAAGCGAGTGTACATGTCATTAGCACTTTCCTTGGGAAGCATCTCAAACGAATTAATCTTCTTCAAAGCAATATGGTAGCGTTCCTCACGCTCACTCTTAGTTCCCTCATGGAGAGCACAAAGGTTTTCCACCAATTCATGAGCGTTTTTTGCATTACACACACGATTGAAGATATCCTTGCCAAGGCCCCGGTAGAGTGCATTTTTTGCCTTTGCATTCCACTGGTCGTACTTCTCCTCGTCACCAATAGGGTTAGTGGGATCCTTGACTTTCGGAAGCCCTTCGGTGGCGGATCTAAGACACCCGACATCTATGGCTTCGAGGTACGCCTCCATGCGGATTTTCCAATATGGAAAATCATCTCCCTCAAAGATGGGAGGTGGTCCTTCCCCATTAGACATCTTGCTCTAGGCAGTAAAGCCTAATTTAGGAGCAACTCGGCTCCGATACCAATTGAAAGGATCAAGATGCCCAAGAGGAGGGGGTGAATTGGGCTTTTCTAAAAATTATTACGAGAATTAAATCCTACTAAGCCATAATTCACCCTTAGTGCCTACACGTGTTCCTAGTGATTCTATCGATAAAAAGTTTTGTACCCTAAGTTCCAATCCTAGTCTAGCATGGCAATTCTAGGAAAGTAAACTAAGCAACAAGAGGAATACGAGAAAGTAAATTGCTTGAAAGTAAAGGGTTAGGAACACGGTGATGTTTTCCCGAGGTATCGGAGAGTCACCACTCCCCACTTGTCCTCGTTGGAGCACCGCGCAAGGGTGTAGCTCCCCCTTGATCCACGCGAGGATCAAGTTCTCTCTATGGGTTGATTCTTTGACACTCTGTCGTGGTGAATCACCCACAACCGCTCACAAGATGAGTTGGGTCATCCACAAGCTCCGCCGGATGATCACCAAGCTCCCAATCACTACCAAGCTGTCTAGGTGATGGCGATCACCAAGAGTAACAAGCAAGAACTCTCACTTGAACAAGACAAGCCTAATGAGAAGGTGGATGCGCACTTGCAACTCCCTAGTCACTAATGAGGGATCTTAATCTTGGATTCTCAAAACTCAATCCTCACTAGAGCTCTTGCACTTCCTTGCATATGAAAGGTGTTTCTCAGCTGAACAAAAAAGCAAGAGACCTCAAATAGAGGTGTAGGGGATGTATTTATACTCCCCACAGTCAATCCCAACCGTTATGTGCCAACTTAGCATTTTTTGTACTGACCGGACGCGCCGGTCGATGTGAATGGACACGTCCGGTCGGTGGCAACGGTCGAATTGAAAACCAAATACGCTGACTGACCGGACATGCAGGCGAGTCTGATCAGGCGTGTCCGGACGCATCCGGTCACGCAAAACCCTTTCTGTACTTTGACCGAACGCACTGACGAGTCCAATCGGTGATAACCGGACGCGTCCGGTCAACGAAGTTCCTCTCTGGAAATGGACTGGACGCACTGTAGACGCGTCCGATCAATTTCCTAGCCGCGTCTGATCACGACACTTACCCTCTTTGACTCTAGTTAACAAGATCTACGTGTCCGGTCCATGGGAGGACTGCGTCCGGTCAATCGTATTGATTCTGCGGTGACTGCCAGTACTGTCCGGACGCGTCCGGTCACGGCAGAGACCGCGTCCGGTCGAGAAGAATTGGCTCAAAAGACTTCGAATCGCGACGCAACCTGAACCGAGTTTCTTCCAACTGAACTTTGGGCTTCACCTGAGCTACCTAGTGCTAACTTTGACAAGTGTGCACCACACCTAAACAAAAGACTCACCTAGGTCAAGCTACTCACTCATGCCCCCCTTTATAGTACGGCCAAAGGAGAAAAGCGAAGATCCTAACCACTATTCCGAACGTAACTCAACTCCTCGACATCCGGAACTAACCGTCCTTAATCTTGACGTTAATCCTTTGAAAACCGAAACGATTTCCATCAAGGGACATGAAAACCATAGTGCCCAAAACAGTCACCATTCCCATGACCTAACTTACCAAAGTTTCTGTAAAACACACGTTAGTCATGGTAATGTTGCGTTGTCATCAATTGCCGAAATCAACTCTAGGGGCCTAGATGCTTTCAGAGCTGCGGAATCCCAGTTTCCTGGGGATGGGAGTGATGGGATATGGGAAAGAAGAAAATACATAAACAAAAGAAGAAATTAAAAAAAAAATAAAAGAAGAAGATAAAAAAGAAAAGACAAAGAAAAAATAAAGGTTATCACATGCACGGTCGAGATGTCGAAGTCCATGGCTCCATATGGCGAAGAGATGTTGGATAAGGTAGATACAGTCATAGAAATATAAAGAAAATAAAAAAGGAAAGAAAAATAATAAAGAAAAACATTATGAAAAATAAGAAAGAAAAGAAAAAAAAATTTAAAAAAAAGAGAAAAGGGGGCTGTAGACATTTCAATATTTAGCGTAGCTGTTTTCCAAACGTTTTTAAAATAACTTCAGCTCCACCAAAAAATCAACTCTGAAGCTACAAAATTGTATGGTCCCGGTGCAAACCTACATGCATTTTTCTATTTACAAAAAAACTGCAATAGATCTATCAAAATTCGGCGTGGCTAGCATCTAGACGTCCGGACGCCCGCGCAACCCGCCTCCGTCCACCTCACTCTGACTTGCACATGCACCATGCCCTCGACACTATGCCCGCCGCTCCTCGCGTCCGGATGGACGGCCACGCAGCCTGCTCCCACCTTGCACCGCACCCTGCCCCTGCTATGCCCCGCTCCTTCCCCCTGACCCCTCCTCTCTCTCCGTGTGGGCAGGACCTGGAAGCTAGCCCCCAGCTCACCGCGACCCCGTCCGCCGATCCCCAGCTCTACCGCACCCCATCCCACGAAGCCCCCGGCCGTGCGCCCATCACTCACCGTACCCCTGTAAAACACTTGCAACATGAAACACCTGGATGCAACATACATCAGACACAGATGAGATATTTGAAATATACTATTACAACATATGTATGAAACATATGCAACATCCAGGTAAAACACTTATAACATGTGTGTGAAACATATACAATATACAGATAAAGCAATCGCAACATGTGTGTGAAATATATGCAACATCCTGATAAAACACTTGCAACATATGTGTGAAACATATGCAATATCTAGATAACACTCTTATTTCTTTTCTACACATAAACAGACTGTAACGCCATCGTCACATAGTGATACCAAGTCTCGGTCCTTGCTCACGCGTCCATGTTCAGTGCAAATAATCCTCTACTCGAAGCTTACGCATCCACGTTCTATCTGGTTCCAATACAAGAACGGATCCATGCATCCGCGTCATAAATGATTGTTAATATTTTCTGCAAAATCCATTGCTGTAGGTGTCAACAAAAATTCCATGCTCCGTGCAATGCACGAGCATTTATCTAGTAATCTAATAAACAGCGAGCACCGGTGGTGCCGTGCATAAATTTCAGACTAATAATATTCGAATACAGAAACCTCACGGACTAAACATAGTTTCAGTTGGCAACTTGCACAACGTCCTTGGCTTGATAATTCCATTTTTATAAGGATTCATGTAGTGGAGTGCATCATATTACCATAAAAACGATTTTAGAAGACAGAAGTTTTGATTAACGGAGTTGGATAGAAAATGTGAGTGTTTCCAAAAATAGACAACGATTTTAAAAGGCCGACGCCTACTCACAGGGAGACCCAAAAAATTAACGCGTTCTAAAATCGATTAACAGAAGCCCGAGAGGTCTGCCTCTCTGATAGTACCATGCGTCCATGCCAGGCTGTTTGGTTATACGAACGATCTCATTCGGCGTGGGTCCATGCGGCATGAGGTGGTCCGATCATTTTTCGCTGGATCACCATGTTCCACGGAATCAGATGACGGATGACGTCAACCGGCAACCCAATCCAAACGGCGCCTAGGCTCGGATGGTCGGTCGGATGATCCCGTGCTGCAAACCAAACAGGCTACGCGTCCACCACTGCATTTTTGGTGCATTGTTCTCAAATTACTACAGCAGGATCATATGCACAACTAGATCGAATATGGCTTTACTAACAATTAATTAGTTTGCATTGTCTAGTTCTAGTATTCACTTTCCACATGGTGTCGGGCTGAGCTTCAGCTCACTCCTGCACAAAGGGCATTCCTGATACCCCGTCAGAAGGTGCTGCTCCAAGCACCCGCCGTGGAAGATGTGCGAGCACCGGGGCCACGCCGCCAGGCCCTCCTCGAGCACCTCGCAGCAGATCGGGCAGTCGTCTTCCCCGGAGACCCTCCTCCGCTTCGTGGGCCGCACGTCGTCCTCCGACCTGAGGAGCGCGGGCAGGTGGAGCTCCGTGGAGACGTCAAAAGCAGGCGTGGGCAGCGCCGCGCGCTCGTCAGCCACGGACTCCAGCGCCTCGCACATGCGCATAATGCGCGCCGGCGTGAAGTCGCCGGGCCGGAGTATGCCCACGTCGACGGTCACCAAGAGACACGTGGCCCGTGCCGGGACACGTACCGGCACCGTTGCGACCGACCACAGCGCCTGGAGCTGCGCGCTGAAGCGGGCCGGGTAGACCAGAGACGCCAGCACGGCGCCGGCGAATCGCAGGGAGCCGCTCACTGTCGTCGTCACCGGATCGGAGGCGGAGGCGAAAGGAGAGGGGAGGGCGAAACGGAGACGTGCTTGTTTGGGGCCCAAGACGTGCATGTCGACGCCGTCGACGTCGCCTCCGCTCTGCGTCCGCAAGAAGCGGGTGTAGCGGTAGTCGACGATGATTTCTCCGCCGCCGCCGTGATGACACTGACACTGACAGAGTGGCGCCGAGGAAGTGGCGAGGTTCATGAAGCAAACCGTGCTCTGGACGGTGGCGATCCGCGCCGGCTGCCCAAGGAACTTGCATGGCGCCGCGGCCACGTCGCCGTCCTTGACCTTCGGCACCTCCTCGTCCTCTTCAAACTCGCTGTCGCTATCGACGTTCTCGTCGTCAGTGTCATCGTCCTCGTCGTCGCTGCTGAAGTAGTGGTCCTCGTCGCTCAGATCGTCCTCTTCGTCGCCAAGAACCACGCCTTCGTTGTCCCTTTCGTCTTCTGACGAGGGCGGCGGATCAACAACGCCGCCGTCAGAAACGTCGTTGCCAACAAGCACAGATGACGCTGCCACAGCTGGCTCTTCCGCCGATGCGGTCATCTCGATGCCCTGCATGGCCATGTGCACCACGCACAGTCGTCTCGCTGCTCCTGGCTTCCCGGTGTCGCCTCGCCTCGCCCCGCCTCAGCTCTCCGGGAAGACGGTCTGCAGGATCGATCGGAATGATGAAGAGAGAGTTTAGATGCAGTCGGCAACTGGAAATAACGACAGGCATACCGCATATTTATGGTGCTCGTCGGTCCGGGGATCGGAGGATGGCTGATGTTTGAGTCCGATACCGAGCCTCCTATTGCATCGTTTCCGACTACGATTTGTCACCTATATATTGGCCACCGACATTTATGTTTTGTCTTGGGCAAAGCGGTTTAATGATGTGCAGTTCTTTTTTTTCTTAAGGAGTAGCACAATTTTAAATTACATGTTAAGCATGTGCATCGCGAGCTAAAAAAATAGCCTGATTTGAATAATTTTTTTTTTGTATCCGGTTAGATCAACCCCAAGAGATTCTTTATATCTTCAAAGACGCTTAGCCACGGGGACGCAGCTCCCAATCCTGCCTCTTGCACAGCGGACCAGCCTCTCTCTCTCAAAAAAAGAAAATTTCTCCACTTCGCTCATCCACCTGTCGCGGCGTGGCTGAGCATTTTCGGGCAGCTCATCCGTCCACCCTACTGGGCCTCATTCCCCCGCCGTGCTGCACCTCATCACCGGCTATGCCATGACCATCCCCTGCAAGCAGACGGTGCTAGACAACTGCGGTCGAGCGAGCAGCGGTGCTAGAGTAGCAGCAACAGGGCCACACTGACGGGCGCAAGCAGGCATTGGAGAATCACAGGAGGGCCACGCTGCTGCTACACCGGCGAGCTCCATTTGTCGTCGCCAACCTCCGTGCTGGCGACAGGCGTCCACTCGTCCAAGAAGGAAGGTGACATTGTGCTGAAAGCGTATGTTGCAGGTGTATGTTTCAAGTGTTTTAGATGTTTCAAAGGTATATTGCAAATGTTTCACGTGGATGTTACAAAAGTAGATTGGGTGTTTCATATGTTGCCATGGTTGTACACATATGTTGCAAGCTTTTGTTCCCAATGTTTTATCAGTTTTTTCGAGATATTTGTTGCAAGCGTGTTTATTTGGATGTTGCATATGTTTCACAAATATATTGCAAGTATTTTATTTGGATATTTTGTATGTTCTACAACGGTTTTCAAGTGTTTTTCATATGTTTTTGCAAGTGTTTCAGATGCATGTTTCATATGTTTTATTTGGCCTCAGACATATGTTGCAAGTGTTGCATCTGAATGTTTCAAAAGTAGATTGGGTGTTGCATCTTCTTTCTTGCTTTCTGCTGCTTCATCTCGGTATCTCTTCCTCTTGGAGCCGGCTGGGCATCCGCCGCCGCCCTCTTCTTGATGCTAGTGGCGTTGGGGTGGCACGGGCCTGCATAGGCACGCGAAACAGCATGGGAAACGTGTACAGGCGTCGGTGTTCGGACATCTGGATGCTAGCAAGCCTGTTAATCTTTTCTAATTTACAGGAATAAAAATTTTGGTGAAAAAACAACCTCCAACAACCTCTTTAATTGGATATCCAAATATAGATCTCTATTCTGGATTTCTCGCTAGCCAAAAATAGAGAGCGGAAATGACTCTTTAGACTGTGCATGAAAAAAAACCTCTTGGAGAGTATAAAGATACTCGTCGACGGAGCCACGTCCTGGCTGATGGCCAGGCTGCCGAGGTGGATGTGTGTTGGATGGTGCGTTGGCGCTGTGTTTCGTGGCCTCGTACTGTACGCCTGTACTACTGCAGTTCTTCTGTTGCAGCCTGCAGGTGGGCAGTGGTTCGCCGCCATGCATCTCCCTGTTTTGGGTGACCGTGTTCCTGCATCCTTGGGGTATCTGCATGAAACCCCTGCTTGGCTTAAGCTCCGGCTGGCGACGTTGTCACAGCCTGCGTCATTCACTTCCCTGGAGACGTCGTCGAAGATTCATTCTGTTGTTCGCTTGCTAGTGCAGGTCTTAGGGCTTTCCTTGCTTGTTGCTCATCCAAAGTTGGTGGGATCCCTGGATGCCACTCTCCTTGAAGGCGTCGCTGATGCACACCTATCACCGTGCCTCCACTCGGTCAGCAGCTCCCCTCGTCGGATCGGCTTCTCGTTATGCTTGTGTGCCTCATGTCTTTCTTCACAGTGGTTTGTCCTAATATTCTGTGGAAGATACTTTGCTGCCATTGTCATGATTGGTCTCCTCTCTGGTGGAATACTTCGCTGCCAAGAGTGATTTGGCTTCTCCCCATACGAATACTTTGCCATCGAGGTCACTTGGCAGATGCTTTGTTGTAAGTCGCTTTGTCGTTGTGGTTGCTTTGAGAGCGTCAATCGTGTCGTCGAGTCCCTTTCTCTGGCGGATGCTTTGCCGCTATGCTTGCTGGATGCTTGGTGGATGCTTTGCCATTGTGGTTATATCTTCTCTGTTGGCAACCACTATGTTGATGTCTCCTTTTATCATAGGTTCAGTCTGTTAGGGTTCTAGAGTTGAGGGTTCATTGTGCTGTTTTTTTCTTGCTGATTTGCTTTGTCCCAGGTCTTCTACCACCGACTTGGTGGTTTGTAATCTAGGCTATGAGCTGAGGGTTCACTTGTAGATATGTCATGTAATTCCCTTCCTCTTAATGAAATACATGCTAAGGCATGACCGTGAAAAAAAGATTTGAATCATTTGGAAATTAAATTATTCAAGTAAAAATCCTGTTTTTCACATGTGTTTTGTGATGAAACTTTGATTTTCACCGTGAGTTGTATATTGGGAGTTTGCATAATAAAATATTACTTTCCAAAGGAGAAATTTAGGAGAAATTTTATAATGGCTGGAAAAAAGATGGACCATTCATTGGACGAGATCGGACGGTGGAAAAAAGGAGGTATCCAACTGAAAGTACCTGGAGGTACCAAAAAGTGGGAATAGTACAAAATTAGGTAGGTCCAATATCAAAATATGTAGGGCAAGATCTATTTTTTTATTTTTTTTATTTTATTTTTGAATAAGGGTAAACCAGTCATTTTAGTACTGTCATTCAAGGGTAAAATGGGATTAGGCAAATATCTTGCAGTTAGATCCACAAACATGTATCCTTTTTCAAAAAAAATTACAGACATATTGGATCCGTATGAAATGGATATTGCATACTTGGTGTAACTTTTTGACTGATACCATGGTGCTAATGTGCATAGTTAATGTAAATTTTTTTAATGTGACATATATGATGGTGCTAATGTGCATAGTTAGTGTAACAGTTTTTAATGTGACATTTATGATGCTGCTAGGTACATGAGAGACTAATTTCATGAAGGGCTGCTTGGACATGAAACGCAAACGGAGTCACGTTGGTAAAAAAACCGTGATGCACATACGGAACACGCGACACAACTATTAGGTGATCGCTGGGTCTCTTATAGCAAACAAATATGGCAGCCTCCAATTTATGCATGCACGCCGAGCGCTGATTTTGGAAGGCTTGGTGGCGTATAATGCATAGTGCAAGCATGCCGAGAAGATTTAGGCAGGCTGGCATGATTTCTGGATTTTCTAAATTACTAAAATATCCTCTATAATATATTTCTCAATAATTACTTAGAAAATAGAAAAGGATGAAAGAACCTGGAGGTACTAAGGTACTTTCCCAACCATTGTAAAAGATATCTAAATCTATACTATAATGCACCAATCAAAATTATACTAGGTCCACCCTGAGAAACGTCCCCTGCTGAGAGCTTTTAACCATTGTGCACATGAAAAATTACACACAGGAATTCACCTCTATTAAAATCAATGGCTAATAAAACATTCAGATCAGATCCGATGGTCGACAGAAGAAGTGTGAAGCGAGGCTTCTCACACCCGCAGTCCCTCACCCCCGCGCCCTCCGTCGCTTCAAACGCGCACAGCGCCGGAGCCTGGATCCACGCGCGCGATTACCGCCTCAATTCGGCCCTGTCCGTCCACCTCGACTCCACCCGTCCGTCCGCAAGTCGACCCCATGCTCGCGTTGCAGACGATAGGGTTGGAACCATAACCGCCTAGCACCAGGGAGCCGCCGCCGCCATGGGAGTCGGCAGTCGCGGTGCCTTCAGCCGATGAGAGCCAACCGGCCACCACCGGGTCGCAGCGAGGCACGACAAACGAGGCCATGGGGATGCCGCGTGGACCGCCGCTAGGCAAAGCGAGGCCGCAGCAGAGGCGTCGCAGGGCGGGGACGCAGCCAGGCCGGTGAGGAGCGCCGCCGCTAGGTGAGGCCGCACGGCCGGGAGGCGTCCGTCCGCGGTTTTCGGCGTGCGTGGGCAGGCTGCGGCGCCCGTCCGCGGGTCGGCGGCAGTGGGACTCGTGGCGCGTGCACGGTGCTGCAGCGGCGATGGCGCTCGGTGACCCGCCTGCGGACTAGCCATCGCGGCGGTGGGGCTGTTCGTGGCGCCTCATCTGCATCGTTGTCGGCCACCTCCTCAAGGCAAACAACTGGATGAACAAGTCCATCCCCACGCTCGTCATCTTGAGTCCAACCGCCTCCGATCCCTTTTCGCTTTTGCCTTGAGTTCATGCTTGTGTTCAGGACTCGGGATCTTGGTATCGCAATGTTGTCTGTTGGGAATTGAGGGTAATCGTGGCCTGTTTGATGCACGTGGCTTTGCAGGGGCTGGGAAGGATTCACGCGTGCTGGTGATCAACGAGGACCTCTTCTTTATTTACCTGCTTCCGACGATCATATTTGATGCAGGTATGGATTTCATGCAATTGATGTTCTAGCGTTATAGCGCCATTATTTATTTATTATATATATTAGAATTTATCAGTTTTTGCTGCACATAACAAAGAACAAAGAAAGAAGAGTCTGACAATTAAGAAGTTTGATGAGTTGGGCGACACATTGGTGATTGTGAAAGTTGCTATGGTTTAATATGTCATGTATAATTTATTGAATATCTGGCACTATAAGAACTTATATGTATAACTCACTCACAGTATATGCTGCTTCCGCCTCTAGCTTCGCCTAAGTTTATTCTTTGCTGACGTGTTTTTGCTGCAGTCTGGACTTATACTAATATACCAATTGGATGGACCACAGGCACGCTTTTGCAAACATTGTCATATATCTCCGAGACTGTTCTGTTCCTCTATGTTGGAATGGATGCATATAGAGAAGTGGAAGATTGCCAGTCAGACATATAGGCATGCTCATCTCCCTCTCTACATTGCTCAAGTAAAAGTTTTTTTCTTTCTCAATCTGTATTTTCTATCTACCTCACTCCCATTCAGTGTTATTGGTTGCTTCCAGCAAGAAAAAAGCTGATGTAACAATAATGCAGAAAGGAAAAGGCTCTGCTCAGAAACAGGGATGAATCTTATATGTTTTATTTTTTTCTAAGCTATGAAAACATATAGTATTTTTTCCTGAGCTTTCTACAATGCTACTCTGCTCATGGGAGGTGGAGAGGGCATGGGTCCTGTCAAGAGGACTGCCAGAGCCCTAGGAAAATCATTGTTTGACAAAGAGCTTGGAGAACCAATTAGGCAGCTTGATTTCCTGTCAAGAGGACTGCCAGAGCCCTAGGGAAAATCATTGTTTGACAAAGAGCTTGGAGAAACCAATTAGGCAGCTTGATTGAAACAAAACGCTAAGCTCCTCACTGCAGGCACTTGAATGGAAAATGTCAGTAAAGGTATAATGCACAACTTGTTGTTTTAAATGATTCAAAACGATTCATCCAGTACAGCAGCATATTCTAAAAATGATTGCATTTTGATTGAATGCAGTATGTATGAATTAGACATAACAGGTATCCAGTTTTTTCACCTTTCTTGTTTCATTTTTTCAGTTTCTTTTAATACACAATAATGTTGCGCTTAGCTATGTAGCATGGATGTCCATTACAGTCATCATTGTGTCTAGATGCTAATTTTTTCAGACATGTTTCATTTCTCCATGTTATTTAACTAGATTTTCTTTTCTGAATGACAAATGACCAATCTCTGCTAGACAATGATATGTATTTTCTATTGTGGCATACAACAATAGATGTTTGTCCTTGGATACAACACATTTTTGTCCGTTCATGTCAATTCGAGTTCACTTTTCTCCTTTTCCTCAAAAGTTTATTACTGATGATATCAGATCGTTCTTTTTGCTTGCAGGATGGTTGATGATATACTGTTTTTATTGACGATGGGATCTTGCATTTGTTGGAACTATGCTTAGATTTACTATTCTTTTCTTTACCTTGGTTAGGTGAAGATTGGGTATTTTAGTCTTTTACCTTGGGTTTCAGTGCAATCTCCTATTAATTCCTCTGGTCTTTAATTTAATTGATGTGCAGGTCGAAGTTTCGGGTCCTTCAGTGTATGTAAATAACAGTAACTTCAGTTTCGATGGATCACGTTTGTACTGGGAAAATATTTTGACAGCTACAACACTAAAATATATGAAATTTTTTCGGCTATATAGATACCACAACGTCAATGTCATTTGTTTGTGATTTGCGTTTCTTTTATTAGTTGATTTATTTTTTTTTGTTCTTTGATTTACTTTATAGACGCCACCGTAGCGTTAGCACGGGCATTTTAATATCAAAACTATAATACCAAATCCAAAAAAATGGATTGCAATTAGTTTATAGCATCTACTTACAAAGTTATAGGATTTTTGTTAGTCTCTAGCCATTTCTTTTGATTTTAGCAGAACTAAAGGAGAAAATAGAGTCCACTTCCTATTATTGAGTTCTTCAACTCCTACCCTTGCCAACTAGGACTCTGCAGAACCAACAAAACCTTGACACCACAGACATCTTCTTTGGACAATCTTCAGAAACCCCCCAGACAAAATCTATATATTGTTTTCCTCCGATGATGACTTAAGAAATGCTGGACCAACTGCTGCTCCTCTCTATATTGAGTAGTGATTCTTCTCCAGTTCTCTCCCTCTTTCACCAGTGCACTCTCTTCCTCCCCATCTAACCGCACCCCCACCCCCCCACCCCCACACCTCTCCTTTACCACCAACTCTAGTCACCACAACATCTTCCCCAACTCTAGTCAAGAAAGTTCAATGACAATCGTCACCACAACCACTCTTTCTTAGCTTGTGGCTACTCAGATCATTCTTCCACATCCTAGGTGAGTCCCCTCATGGTGTTTCCTACTTCTTCCCTGTTCTAGAGCTTGGTCATGGTCTCTCAGGCAGTTACCTCCATGAATGCTACATGTACCATAAACCCTAATGCATATTCGAGTTAGGACTCAAAACTGAATCCCAGTCACCTAAGGAAGCCATAGGATCACACCACTACAAAAACCATATGTAGATACATCTCTTTTTTGAATAAAGGTGACTCAATCTACAACTGCCTTCAAAGATGGTCCCTGAAACGAGCCACCTCTATAAATGCATTTTTACTGACAACTAGTATTTTTAGCAGCCTCTACAAATAACCCTATCTTTAGAGGCTGCTTTAGATGCAGCCATATGTACAAACAGATCCCTAGAGGCAACAACATCTTGAGCTGCCTCTAAAAATCGATATATAGAGGCGGCTAGATCTAGAGCTATCTCTAAAAATAGGTGCACAACAATAAAATTGATATTTTTTCAAATAAAGTCATATGAAGACAAATTTTACATGGAAGGTGTATATCACGAAGAGATCTACAACTTTGTAGTTGACAAAATTTTCATTTGAATTCATTTGGATCTAGCAAATTCTACTTGAAGTTCTCACATATCAAAATTCAATTTTTTCGAGTTTTCCAAATGATTTCTGATGGAGAAGCGACCAAAACCAAAGTTATAGATCACAAAAAGATATAGAACATTATGGCTGAGAACTTTTTCATTTTAAATAATATATGGTCTAAAAATTTAGTTTGAAGTCCTCACATATTGAAATTCGAAATTTTCAAACGTCCTTGGATGCAAAAATCACAAAAACCAAAGTTGTAAATCTCGAAGAGTTATATAACTTTGTAGTTGACAATGTTTTCAATTGAAATCATTAATCCAAGGAAAATTATGTTTGAATTTCTCATGTTTGAAATTCAAAAATTTCAAACGAACCTTGGATGGAGAAACGACCAAATCCAAAGTTGTAGTACTCGACTATATCTACAACTTTGTAGTTGAAATCTTTTCCATTTAAATTTGTTTGTAGTCCCAAATACTCATTTCAAAATCAGATAAAGTGAATACGAGGGGAATGGATATGTCCTTTAGATACAGACTTTTGGGTGGATTGGTTAGAGAAGCTACATGCAAGGCTATAGGTCTCAAGTTCAAATCCTTACATTTAGTTGTGAGAACTGTCAGGATTGGAGCGATGTTTGTGGACACTTGATGACTTATTTATAGTTCTACCACTATAATACCTTTTAAGCTATTGCTTCCTCTAGGGGCGGTTGGGAAGCCGCCTCTAGAAATCACTTATTACTAGCAATGTAAGCATCTACAGCGCCTCTAAAAAGGCTAGCTGTAACTCAAACCCCATTATATTTGGTTGCTAGAACTACTACGGGCGATGTTTTGAACTCTTGAAGGCTTATTTATGGTTCTGCCCCGGATACATTTATGAGTAGAACCGAGTTTAGTGGAAAGACTAATTACTTAAATTCTTACTAATTATTTTGATATGTTTTTCTTGCATGGTTGTATTATCTCAAAGCTTGATTTGTGCATCTCATGTATCTTAGGCATCATCTACTTGACATGTATTTACTACCAAAAGCATGATTGAAATAATACTTATTGTGCATTCATGATCTTATGAGATTTAAGTGTTGAATCCTACTAGGAGTAAGACTTCTACTTGCATGTATGGGAGCATTGGAGGGGGCTATATAAATAATGGGTAGAGGCTATAGGAATCAATCAAGCCAATGTAAGGGTCTTGTCCAAGGCTTGTAAGGAGGAACTGGGAGCACTCAAGAAGATTAGGCTAGACAATAGTTCTATTGCACTAGATTCTTGTGTTGGCCAAGGATCAGTGGGTCCTAGGGAGTCAAGTAGGGTTGTGAGAGAGCAACAATCACTTGTGCTATTTTAGAGTTGTGCTAATAGAATTTGTGACTGGTTTCACCAAAATCCTGATCTCTTGCCGTGGTTGCTTCCACGCCGTCATCTAGGGTTTTCTACATGATTCGACTACATTGTTCTTGATATGGTGCAAGCTTGTGTCATATTCGCAACATCCTTTCAAAGATTCAAAGGCTGCTGCGCATAACTAGGGGTATCATATTTTGAACAAGTGGTATCAGATTCAAAAGTGGAACGACTGAAGGAAACAGGAGTTCACATTGAACTACCATAGAGACATTAGAAAGTTATTGTTAGATTTAGTCCCACATTGATAATTAATATTGGAGCACAACATATAACTTGAGATAATCCTCATCTAGCAGCTAATCTTTTTGGTTGAGTCCTCTGATAGAATAGAGCATGGTGTATCTATTGCCAGCTCGTATGTATTGCAAGCTAGGCTAGATCTGTTGCGCACTCATTGTGTGTGCCGATAAGCGTTGGGACTCGATTCGTAGATAACATCTCTTATTTTATAGAAATTACATGTCAAGAAAACAGAAGTGTAATATCAATTAAACCACAACAGCTGTGGTACTACATTATATGAAAGACATTACAACAAGCGAAAGAGGAAAAATGGCGAACACAACATGTTATTGAGGAACAACCACCCGTAGATGGGATCGAGCGCACATGCATGACGAGATGATCAGAACTTATTGGCGAAGAAAGAAAGAAAGAAAGAAAAAAAGAAAAGGTATGTCGGCAACTGTGATGACGAAGGACGTCGTGGCATAATGGCGCAAGTAAGCATCAATTGAGCTGTGATTTTGGATGGATCGCCATGCAATGCGTCTCCTAAGTGTGGCAGGTCGCATTGCAGCTGGAGATCTGCGCGTCGCAGAGCGACACATCCTCCGGGTTGACCTTGTTCTGCTCGCCGGCCACCAGTCGCTGGAAGAGCCTCCCGCAGGGGCTCATCTTGCTCAGCTGCTCCTCTCGTTGCTTCGTAGCGCTGCAGCCCTTTGAGAGCTCGGACTGGTCAAACTTGCACGCTTTGGGCATGTCGATCTTCAGGGCGGCTTGCTTTTCCAGAAGGGCGCAAGTGCAGTCCTCCTCGCTCAGCTTGAGACAACAGTGTTCAAATGAGCCTTGGAACGATGCTGCACCACGGAATGAAGCTAAGCAATCACGCGTAGCGTAATCACGACAAGCACCGGCGCCGCTCAACTCATCAACAACAGCGGCCGCCTGCGCCAGGTCATCCAGGAGCTCGCTTGGATTCTGGGACACACTGCCGCCAGGTAGCAGCGCTAAGCCCGCGATCAGAAGCACCAGGATCATGGCGAGCAATCCCATATGAGCACTCTCGCTCTCTCAATGTATGTTGTGTAACTGTTACAAGAACTTTACCCGAACTGTATAAAGGTGACGGCCTCGATCTGGTGCATGCATTCACCTTTTATAGATGCAATGCAAACTTAAGCGTGCAGTGCATGCTTCCAGTGGCTCATGTGCAATTCACGCTCAGTCCTCTGCTGCATGTGCTGTGTGCTTGATATAAAATCAAGCAAACGTGAGGCCACCGGCGATTTTTTTTTATGAAACAGGAGGGGTTTGAACCCCTACTGTGAAATTTATTAAAGGATCAAAAAAAACAGTACAACAAGTCTCAAGAGACAAAGAAAGTCAAGAAGAAAATAAGGAAAATTACAGAAAGGCTTCTAGCCATAAATCTATAAGAGGATGAAAAACTGATCTTGCTCGTAGTATAACTAGAGCGAATTCTTTGCGAAACACCAGCTTGCAACGATGTAAAGAATGGGGAACATTTCTGAAGATGGCATCATTTCTCATTGTCCAAATTGACCAGCACATTGTTATGACAATCTCCATGAAGAAAGGAAGTTGTAGTTGATCTTTGAAACTTTCTGTGATAGTACCTGCATCAGAGGTGTTGGGCACTACCAAATGAAGAGCATCCCAACAGGCTAGAGCGAAAGGGCACCGGAAAAGGAGATAGATCAAATCCTCTTCAACAGCAAAGGCACAAAGAACACATGTGTGATCGGGTAATTGCATATTTTTTCTTTTGAGTAGAGCTCTTGTATTTAGCCTGCCATGTAAAATTAACCAGAAAAAGAATTTCCTTTTGTTTTGGCAAGAAGATTTCCAAAGCCAAAAAAATGATTGGTGGATGTGTTTATGCCCAATCAACTGTTTGTAAGCCTTTTTGGAAGAGAAAAAAGGAGATCCCCAAATATATGTCCAAACATCAGTATCTTGTTGAAGTTGAATTGACTGCACTATGTCATTGAGCTGCAAAAACTGTGCATAGACTTCAGGAGGTAGCGGTAGATGAAACTGAACATGGAGAGGTGTCTCTGTAACTGCAAGGTGAACTGAAATATTTTGGTTTTTGGCAAAGGAAAACAATTCAGGGAAACTTTGACTATAAACTGTATCACCCCAGAGGTCATGCCAGAGGAAGCAAGATTTACCATCTTTTACTGAAACCATAACCATTCCTTTGTATTGGTCAATTAATTTTAAAATGTCTCTCCACCAGAAAGAACCTCTAAAAGTAGCTCCAGATAATGGGAGTCTAGCTCTTGAGTAGTATTTTGTCCACACAAGTTGCACCCAAGGTATTTGAACTCTATTGTAGAACTTGTGAAGATGCTTAAGTAAGAGACTTTGATTCTGAATAGTAAGGTTAAGAACACCAAGTCCTCCCTCTGACTTAGGTAGACAGACTAAAGGCCAAGCTGCCTTTGAAGGCTTTTTGCTAGAGATATCAGAACCTCTCCACAAGCAGTGTTTCCTATATTTATCTATTTGTTTAATAATAGCTTTAGGGAGCAAGAAACTGCTCATAGCAAAAGTTGGAAGGGCTGTGAGGACTGCATTTGTGAGCTCCAAACGTCCAGCTTCAGTAAGATAAGAGCTGAAGGCAACTAATCTTTTTTCACATTTAGACACCAAAGGCCAAAAATCAGCCACAGCGGGCTTGACCAGACTTAAAGGCAGCCCTAAATAAGTAAAAGGTAGTGACCCTTTTGAGCAGCCAAAAGTTGTTGCTAGCTCGTCAAATCTATCCTCAGCTATATTAATAGGTATCATCATAGACTTATCAAAATTTACCTTTAGTCCAGTAGATTCAGCAAACGTGTGTAAAAGAGACTTTAAAAAGTTTAGTTCAGCTACATCACCCTTCATGAATATAAGAGTATCATCAGCATATTGCAAAATGGGGAAATCAGCGTCATGTGAAAGAGGCAAAGGCAGTGAAAGCTGATTGGCTCTTGTAGCGCTGTTCAAGATAGTCTGAAGAAAATCTGCAGCTAGAACAAAAAGAAGAGGAGATAGTGGATCTCCTTGTCTAACTCCTCTTCTGCAGTGGAATACTTTACCAGGGACTCCATTCAGAAGAACGACAGATGTTTCAGATTGAAAAATAAGCCTCATCCATTGTAGCCACTTAGCTGGGAAACCTTTGTACTCCATGATTTTGACCATAAATTCATGTTCTACTTTATCAAAAGCTTTTTCAAAATCGAGTTTGAGAATGATGAATTCTCTTTTTGTCTGGTGACATGTATGCAGATATTCAAGTGCCCAGGAGATGCAGTCTTGGATAGTTCTATGCCTGATAAACCCATACTGATTTTTGTGAAGGAGAGTAGGCAGCTTGAATTGAAGCCTGTTAGCCAAGAGTTTAGTTATGATCTTCACTGATGTGTTGAATAGGGATATAGGTCTGTAATCTGACACCTTCAGTGCATCATCCTTCTTTGGTATTAGGGTGATTAGTGAACCATTAATACTCTGAAGGCAAATGTTTCCTGAGTGAAAGGCTTCAAAGAGTCTATAGAAATCTTGACATATAACTGACCAGCACCTTTTCAGAAAATCAGTGTTGAAACCATCTGGGCCAGGTGATTTATTTGAGGGGAGACTTTTTACTACAACATCAATTTCTTCTTTGCCAAAAGTTTGCACTAAATCATCAAAATCTGCAACAGCTTGTGGAAAGAGAGCATTTAGATCAAAATCAATTGAGGTGAAACTAGATGTACCTAGTCTCTCTTTGAAAGATTGCCAGATTAAATTTGCTTTTGCAGGATGCTCAGTCAGAATAGATCCTTGTTCATCTTGAAGTTGAGTGATTAGATTTTTCCTGTATTTTACAGTTGCATGGGCATGAAAAAACTTTGTAGAGGCATCACCAAGGGTGACCCATTTAATGTTTCCTCTTTGTTTCCAATAAGCCTTCTGTTGCCTTAATAAAGAGATAAGCTTTGTCTCCAGTAATTTTCTGAAATTCCATTCCACAAGAGTTAAGTCCCTGAACTCCTCCAAAAAATTAATGAAGGTTAGAATAAGCTTGACATTACTGATGATCTCATTGAGATTAGAAAGGGTCTTCTTCGATTCTTTCAAAACTCTTCTCAAATTCTTGAACTTAGCTGTAATATTCTTTGCTGCATCATCAATCTACAAAGGTGTGTGCCAACCCAGAAGAACCTGATTCATAAAATCATCATGCTGCAACCAATAATTTTCAAATCTGAAAATGTGACCTTTAGGAATCTGGGTGGAAATATTAATAAGACAGGGAACATGGTCAGAGGTCTCCGAAGTTATTGTAGAGGCAGTAGTGTTAGGGTAGGAAATGATCCAGCTAGAGGATGTAAAAAACCAATCAAGGCTCTCTAACAAGGGAGGGTGCTGTTTATTGGACCAAGTGAAATGTTATCCTTTCAAGGGGATCTCAATCAACCCTAAAGCACTGATAGCAGTATTAAACATGAGCATGTCAGAATAGTCTGCACCTGGCTTATTACGATCAAAAGGGTTTCTATATAAGTTGAAATCACCAACTATGAGCCAATCTATCTCAAGCGGCATCTGGATATTCTGGAACCAATCAATGAAATCTTTCTTGCCAGCAGGGGTACATGGAGCATAGATGTTTGTAAGAATCCAACTAGCATTATTGTGAATCGAGGATAAAAGAACAGAGGAAGCATATTCATTTTGAAAGACCAGAGAGCCCGAGAAAATGTTACTCTTCCAAATGATTATAGAACCCCCCGAAGCTCCAATAGAAGGAACAAATTCAAACCGATCAAAAACAGGAGGACAGAAATGACGTATGAACATGATGTCAAAATGAGATCTTTTTGTTTCCTGAAGACAGATCATGTCACAGGAGGATTCAGAAATACGATCATAAATAGCATTCCATTTCTTATCAGAGTTAATACCACGAACATTCCAACTTAACACCTTCCAACTTTTAGCATACATTATTAAAACTAAAGCAAAAGAGTTTTTCTAAGAGAAGCAGCAATAAACTACTTCTTGAACTTGGATGTGCTAGCACCATCCCTGTCTCCTTCCGATTTCTTGGTCTTCTTGTTCTTGGATTGACCCACAGTACTTGGCTTTCCAGGTTTAGCATTGAGGTGGTCATCAGTGAGGGAAGAGGCATCAAGCTGACAAAAAGTGCTTCCAAGCTCCCGAACTACAGATGATGAAAGAGAGGGGGGATTAGCTGAACAGCCGACACAGTTCTTATCTCTACAGGGGGAACTTTTGAACCCTAGAGTTTTACTATGGAGACGTCCACCGACAATCAGGGCCCCCGTCATCTGGATCAGGATTCAGAGGATCAAGGAAACATGGAGGCTACCGACGATCAGGGCCATCATCCTCAGGATCAGGATTCAGGATCTCCGGAGCAGCCTGCTAATCCAAAACATCATCGATCTCTCTCCCGGATAGATGAGGGTTGTCCCGCCTTGCACTATATTACGATACGAATAGCATTGTTAAATTGTCAGATCCTGGAGTCAATCTAGAAAAAATAGGAGCAGCTTATCGATGACTAATCCGAATGGTCACGTTTCACTCAAAAAAACTAAACAGATGAGAGTTACGTTCAGTTCATATATGTCAAATTTCTATAACCGACCGTCTCAATACACTACAGGAAAACGCCTCTTTGCCGACTGCTTGCCCCGGTCGGCAAAGACATAAACCCAGTCGGCAAAGGCTTTGCCGACCGCAAAGCCACGTGACAGTCGGCAAAGAGCAGTCGGCAAAGCCTGGGTCGGCAAAGGCGGATTTGCCAACTGCCAGGGAGGATGGCAGTTGGCAAAGCCTGCACCTTTGCCGACTGCTGATGGAGTGGCAGTCGGCAAAGGTGACGGTGTGGATGGCGCCAACCATGGCCTGCCTTTGCCGACTGCAATTCTTTGCCAACTGCCTGGCAGTCGGCAAAGCCAGGCAGTCGGCAAATCCTGCTTTGCCGACTGCAGGAAATTCCAGTTGGCAAAGGGACCTCTTTGCCGAGTGTCGAAAAAAAACAGTTGGCAAAGAAAATTGCAGTCGGCAAAGAGCCAGTTTACTGTAGTGATATATAATTCCTGGCTCCACTCCTGTCTCTCTTTGGGCGCAATACATTATTAGCAGCCTAATCTCCGGATCACACGTGGTTCACTTGTTTACTGACGATTGACTGCAACCTAATGCAAGCTTATTAAGCAATTGCCAACCCATCGTGATTCGTCTTGGATGTTACGTACTTGCACATGACTATAGTACACACGTATTAATGCCTCGTAACCTGCAACATTTTTTTCTTTGATTTCATGATTTGAAACATCGTAGTACCTGCTTAGGACTACTACTATTTTTCATTACTCGGGTGTTTGGTTCCCTACTAAAATTTAGTCTTGTCATATTGGATGTTTGGATATTAATTTGGAGTATTAAACGTAGACTAATTACAAAACTAATTGCATAGATTGAGACTAATTTACAAGACGAATCTATTAAGCCTAATTAGGCTCATGTTTAGTTTTTCTAATTAGTATAAAAATTACCCGATGTGACATCTACTAAACTTTAGTCCCACCCACTTCCATGCATGAGGTGGAGCCCATGATTATATAGTGGGGGTTGGTCAAAAAGATTCGGCATATGCGAATTGAGTATAGCTCATTTGTTTAGGTTCTTGCGGTAGAACTTGACTACCTAGGTTAATCATTAACTCATGCAGCGGCTCATACTTCCCTAGATATATTCCATTATTTGATGTTTTAACAATGTTATTCTTTCTGTGGTAGACTCATGAATCATAAAATTTACCGGCTTAGTATATTAGAAGTATTGATACTGGGGTACGAAGTGTTGTTCGTAGGGGCGAGTGAGCGTACATGTATATCAGTATATGCATCAATACCACAATTTACAGTAAAAAGACAATAGACTTATAATATAATAATAGGGCCACTCAATAAGCTTGATGATGATAAAATACTGATGATCATCAAACTACTATTACTAGTTAAATATGCATTCATTAAAATGTAAAGTATAATGAAATGTAGGTACGCATTTAGTAACCTAAAATTTCATTAAATGTGTCCTAATACAATAGGTAAACAAGTTTAGATGAACTAAAAATTTTATTTAATTCATTATTTTATTTTTTATCTAGAAGACATCATGACATTTTTGTCATATATTTCTTATTATAAATATAGGCTATTAAACAATATTAAGTAAAAAATGTTATTTGTTCTTAGGGGTGTCATGGCCCCTGCTAGGCCCCCCTGGCTCAGCTCGGCTCTGGGCATCCCAACGCATCTTGATAACCGTCGACATACAACACATGAAGCAATACAATCCACAAACACACAGGGAACATGGTATTACCTTCCAACGAGAGCCAAAAAATGTATAGACTTTGTGTCTTGTCTATCTCTCGCTCCACTTCATCTTCACTGCGAGTTGGGGCCATCAGCGCCAGTTTCTAGCCCCAGATTTGTGGGATCAACATGATGACTTTTGTCATTCTGCTCCATTTCGGCTTCCTATTCTGATCCTCTGTTTCGTATTTCTGCTGCGGGGGACTCGATCGGTCGTGAGCCAAGCAAACCTTCGCGGCCGGCCGGTGCTGTCCGCCGGGCAAAGCCTTCTGTCCAAGTGTAGCAAGTTTAGGCTGGGATTCTTCTGTTATCTTGTTCCAAACCAAACACATGGATGGCAATCGAAACCCCTACCACGAGCAAACAAACAATCTCCGCTTTCCATTACAGTGTAAGCATTAGCACTGTAATATGATCCCATTTACCTTACCGTTTATAGAGCTGAACCAAACACCACCTAAAATATGAGCAACATGAATCATCATTCCTACTTTTATCAACTTTGATTGTTTAGTTATGTTCACATCTACCTTGGGTAGGAACCTCACGCCTCCCCTACTTGTCAAGCCTGACCAACTTGACTGATCTTGCCTGGTCACCGTTGTCCCAATCATCTAGCCAAACTGTCTCTTCAACATCTCCTCCAATCCAATCTTCTAAAGAATTCCTCCATCTTGGGTACACCCTCCTACCTGTATACTATGCACCATCTCCTTATCGTCATTGTTAGAGAGTGCGCAGCGATTCTGGCCCAACTTGCTATACCTACGAGCCAGAGCCACACTAGACCCAGGTCTAGTCTAATAGGTGAGGGTTGCCTAATTAACCTCATATATTGTATTCTCATAGCATCAATTATCGACGTGGGACTAATAAACCTAACAATCATTTCTAAAAATGTTAGCAACATCTTCGTGTCACTCCATCATTCTCATTGGAAACATAATGAATTTTAAATTTACCACAGTAGCTGATTCACATATGTTCTTCACAACATTTTTCTTATGTGAAATCCACCTACTAGCAGCTGATTCACAATCAGTACCAATCTCTTCTCCTAAAATACAGGCCATGATCTCCTAAAATACAGGTACAGCAACACAACAGTTAATGAAAAGGTGGTGTATATGCACGTTTCTCAAAAAAATAAAGGTGGTGTATATGCACAACTTCCTCATAAGCAAGTTTTATTATCTACATTTATTATTTTAGCTAGATTATCTCTAGTTCATAACTTTTTGATATAGCCAAATGAAAAATGTGAATTTTTTATGGAATGCTCAACTTCCTACAAGACACTTTCATCTCCCTAGCTGCACCTGTTCCTTGTTCTTTCTCGCGAAGGGTGTGATTGCCATATGCGATACCTTCTCTTGCCAAATCAAACTATATCCCTCCAATCTAATACCTTGTCTGGTGTTTGACTTGATGGAGGATGTCGCAGTCCCCCTGCCTTTTGGTAGCATTGCACCCATGTACCAAGGCCAAACTATATGGATCACCATGGCACTGCTCATCTATCGCGTGTTTCCACTTGCCGCTGAGGACTACATGCCTCACTTAATCACTCCTCCATGCCTCTTTTAGTGTGGTAGCAAGGAAAGGGGTCTGATTTCACTAGCTAAATCTATGCTCCAATGCACAACGACAACTAAAGTTACTCCCTTTCATTTATAGTTTTTTTATTTCATGAGGCTGGGTCTAAAGCTTGAGGTTGAGCTACATATTCTTGTTGCTAAGGCCAAGCATTGTAGTGTATAAGGTCGACTGTGGATATGTTATTTGGGCCTTAAGTTTGGTCTATTTCCCCTACGATGAAAAGGGTGAGTCAGTTTAAGCCTAGGAGAGAGGTGGATGAGCTTAGGCCTTGAGCAATGAGGAACACCTTGGCCAAGTGCGGGGCCTATCCTCTAAGCTTGGCCTAAAGCATGGTTGGCTAGGTGACTCAAGTAGCTTGAGGAAAAGTTAACATTACAAGGAAGAAATGTGGGATGACTTTTGGAAAAAGATCGACCAATATTTGGATTATAAGATTAAAATGTGTAATGCTTCGCAAAGTTTCGCACCCATTTTTTTTTTTGACCGCAAAAGACTGTGGGGGAGTTCCCCACAGTTACGAATGTATATTAATTTAAAGGAAGAACGTACTTACATACAGAGCTTAACTGAAAGCATCGAGCCAAACACAAAAGGATAACCGCAGGTCATCTTTAAACCTAACCGACTGAAGGTAACATTGATTCTTAAATTTGGCAAGCCAGGTGGTGTGGCTTGGGTCATGACGGTTAAAGACCTTGTCATTGCGCATCTTCCACAGCTCCCATGTCGCGATCAATACTGCTTCGGTGAAGAAGGGAATGTTCTGTACACTCCTCGCATGAACAAACCTGTCCAATAGCTCCAACGAGACATCCCATGAAATGTTGATAGACGCCCAGCACTCCTGTGCAAAGGGGCAATCAAAAAACAAATGATCAATGGTTTCATGCTCCCCAGTGGCACACATGACGCAGGTGATCCCACCCTGGATATTTAAGTGTCTTCTTTGCAGCATGGTTTTTGTGTTTAGGCGATCCACAAAAATGAGCCATGCAAAAAACTTCACCCGTGGGGTGCACCTTGATTTCCAAAAAATCTTGAACACTGGGTGTGCCTCAATGTCTCTGAAAGCATGAGAGTAAAATCTGTGAGATGTGTACTTAGAACCCCATACCGGTTTCCACTGATCTCTGGTATCTGAATCATATGGTACTGCCTGTAGCTGTGCTTGCAGATCCTCCAGTTCTTCAAGTGCTTGGTTGGATAGTGGCAACATGAAGAGGGTGTCCAGATCCTCAGCCTCCATGACTTCAAGGACAGAGATGCCATCTTTTCTAGCAAATGAGACCAATCTTGGGTATTTGAGAGCCAAAACATCATCTAACCATAAATCATCCCAAAAGCACACTGAGGCTCCATCACCCAACTCACATTTGGTCACCGATCTAAAGAGAACATTCAAACGCAACACATCCTTCCACCAAAATGATCCTGTTTCTCTTGCTACATGAGGCACTTTATTAGTGTAATATTTATCCCAAACCAAGTGTACCCATGGAATGTCTTCGTGGTTGTAAAACTTACTCAAGTGTTTCATGAGTAGAGCATCGTTCTGGAGTCTTAGGTTAACAATTCCAAGACCCCCCTTATCTTTTGGCATCAAAACCATTTGCCAAGCAACCAGGTTTCCTCCCTTCTTTTTCTCACTGTTTCCTCGCCAAAGGCACTGTTTTCTTGCTCGGTCAATGTTCTCAATGACCCCTTTTGGCAACTTAATGGTGCACATAGCGTATGTTGTGATTGGGGTAATGGCAGAGTTTATCATTTGCAATCTTCCTGAGTAGGAGAGCCATGTAGAGCATGCAGAAAGCCGGCGTTCTACTCTGTCCATAATAGGGGTGAGATCTTCTATTCTTGGTTTAGTGGTTCCCATCGGTAGACCGAGATATGTGAAGGGCATGGATCCAATGTCACAACCAAACGTCCCTGCAAGTATGACCATCTTCTCTTGGGGGACATTGATAGGGTATATGTAGGACTTTGTATAGTTGACCTGTAAGCCTGTTGACTCAGCAAAACTGTGCAGAAGGGCTTTGAGAAAAACAAGTTGTCGGGCGTCTGCTTGTAGTAAAAGAAGAGTGTCGTCCGCGTACTGAACTATCGGAAAGTCAGCAGTTGTTTGTGGTATTGGTGGCTTCAGTAGATTTATAGCAGCAGCTTCGTTGATCAGAATCTGTAGCAGCTCAGCTGCTAGCACAAACAAGAGAGGGGACAAAGGATCCCCTTGGCGAACGCCCCTTCTACATTTAAAGAATTTTCCGGGCACACCATTGAGCAGGATAGCAGATGATCCAGTTGATAGGATGTGCTGAACCCAATGTAACCATCGGTTTGGGAAACCAAGATGTGTCATGACCTGAATGATGGTGGAATGCTCCACAGTGTCAAATGCTTTCTCGAAGTCGAGCTTAAGAATGATGGCTTCTCTCTTCGACTGATGACATTGATGGATGTATTCGTAACTCCAGGCAAGGCAGTCTTGGATTGTGCGGGAGCGAATGAACCCGTACTGGTTCTGGTGTACAATTTTCAAAATAACTTTCTGAAGACGGTCTGCCAGGACCTTCGTGATGAGCTTGAGGGAGATGTTCATGAGCGAGATGGGACGATAGTCATTTACTGTCTCGGGGCTGTCCTTTTTGGGGACTAAAATGATGTATGAAGTGTTGATACTCTCGAGGTTAGTCTGTCCCATGTAGAAATCTGAGCATAGGGCATAGAAGTCACCTTTTATGAATTGCCAGCACTTTCTTAAGAATAGCCCATTGAAGCCGTCGGGGCCTGGGGCCTTGTCAATTGGCATGTGCTTTACAACTGAGTCAATTTCCTCTATTGAGAAAGGAGCAGCGAGCTGATCAAGGTCCTCAATCTCAGGTACCAGACTTGGCAGGTCAAAGACCATAGTAGGTGAGGAGGTTGTGCCCATGCGGCGTTTGAAAGCTGACCATAGCAGGCCTGCTTTACCCTCGTGGTCCTGTATCCAAGCCCCATGTTCGTTCTTGAGCTGCGATATGGTGTTTCTTCTGTAGGATATCGTCGCCATTCCATGAAAAAACTTTGTACATTCATCACCAAGTTTGATACGGTTGACTGTATACCTCTGTCTCCAATAGATATTTTTGTACCGCAGCCAAACCTGAAGCTGTTTCCTCACTGCAATTCTGAGATTGGCTTCTGGGTTATATAAGCCCCTATTATCTTCTAGAGTGTCAAGAAAGGCAATGACTGCATTGCAATTGCTTATGAGGATCCGAAGGTTGGATAGATACTTACTCCAATCCTTTAGTTTGTATCTTAGAGCTTTGAATTTGGCAGTGATGGAGCGCGCAGAGTCTGTCAGGGGTGGCAGTGAGTTCCAGCAGCCTTGTACTGTCTCAATGAAGTCATGTTGCTCGGCCCAGTAATTTTCAAAACGAAACACATTTGCTCGAGGGATTTTAGTGCCGATAACTATTTGGCATGGTACATGATCTGAGGTGATCTTGGAGAGAGGCAAAACTTTCGTGTTTGGAAAGTCAATCGTCCAGTTGACTGTTGTGAAGAACCAATCAAGCTGCTCTAGCAAGGGGTTGGATTGCATATTGCTCCATGTGAAAGCTCTTCCTTTGAGAGGAAGCTCAACAAGGCCGAGATGACCAATAGCATCATTGAAAATGAACGTGTCAGCTAGATTTCCACCAGGCCTGTTGCGATTGTTTAGAGATCTGTAAAAGTTGAAATCCCCCAAGAAAATCCAGTTCTCTGAATCATCTATGTCATGGTTTTTGAACCAATCAATGAAAGCTGTTCTGTCCGGCTCGTCACAAGGTCCATACACCGTGGTAAGCTTCCAGGTGTTGTTATCATAAGCAGATTGAAAGTTTAAAGTTATACCAAAGCGTTGCTTGTCTATGACATCCCCAATGAAGACTGAACTATTCCAAACCACAAGAATCCCCCCCGACGCACCAACTGAGGGAATGAAATCGAAGCGGTCAAAGCGTCTTTGACCCAACCTATGTTCAAGGTGGCCAAGCAGTGTAGAATCAATCATACTCGAGACATTTCCTATAGACAAAATCAGGAATCCGCATCCGTGTGCTCTCCATATCCTTACAACCAGATTGGTAAGACAATACTAATCGCCAAGGGCAACATTGCACTATTGGGTCGAGTAAGCCAAGGTGGAACTTCTCACGGTGAATCCAAATCACCTTGAATATGAACCTGACATCCCAACTCCTAGGAAGAAGATCCTCGTCAACCTTATTGGGAATTCATATTATGGCAATAGCGAGATACTGTGCTAACCATGTCGCTGACCCATCGACTTCGCCTCAACTAGCTAGCTATGACTCAAGATGGCAATAAGACTCCATAGATGAAGAGACGATACATACACTTGATGAATGGATGGAGTGATCTCAGAGGAGGCAGGAAATCAGCCACGATGTCCATTTCATCTAGAGGGAGATCCTGGAACCTCCTCAAAGGGCAACATAACAACTTGATGAATGGATGGAAACGATCCCAGACGAAGCAGGGAACTCAGCCACTACATCTGTTTCATCTAGAGGGAGATCATGAACCGCCTTAGGGAGCAACACAAAATGTCAAAGTGGCATACTGGCAGATCGTCATGAACCTCGTTAGGCCTTGTTTGTGTATCCACTCCAATCCATGTGTTGGAGTGGATTGGAATGGAACTTAGTTTAATTCCACTCTAATCCACTTCAACACATGTGGATTGAGATGAATACATGCGCATCCAAACAAGGCCTTAGGGGGCAACACAACAATTCGAAGGGGCAGTTCAGGAACCTCCTCAAGGGCAACATATATCACAAGTGGAACACGTAGATCAGGAACTTTTTTAGGAGGGCAACACAACAAGTGGGAACAGGCTACTCCTCTGCCATCAGTGCCTATACATCCACGTCCACCATCACTAGACACACCGAAGGCAGTTGCAACTAAGGAACTCGTGCCTAAGATGATTAGAACATTTGACAAGGGAACCAACCCGAATGTTGATGTTCTGATGATGTTTTGGGTGCTAGGTAAAAGAATGACACATCTGCATTGAATGTCGACAACTAAACAACAACCACTAGTACATCTGTCGTAGGCTCGTCAAACGACCCTTCCTTTGTAGCATTGTCCCATTGTCCCTGGAAATTTGTGAATGGCATGTACCTAAGTTTTCCCTAGGATCCAAAAGACATGTGCATATGAGGCTCTTTCAAAGGTGGTACATTTTTTCTCGAAAACACAGGAGAGCTGCACTTCATTGTATTAAGAAGAAGAAAGTTGGGCAAGAGCCCTATTACAACTCACACCACACACCCACCATAAAATTTTTTACATTCGTGCCTTGGATAAAAGAAAAATCCAACCTTCTACTAGTGTAACCCTAATCTCTAGGGAGGGGGGGAGTCAAGAGGGATAATCCTTGAGCCCCTGACATCACCCAGAGATGCCTTTCTTCACCGAAAGTCATCAATGTACCAGCAAGATTAGGTGCTGCTCCATCAAACACACAGCGATTCCGATGATTCCATAGTGTCCAAGCACCAAGAATTATAGTGGAATTAACCCCATCCTTGATTAAGCTGCTGGCTGCTTCATCTACCTTTTCCCACCATAAAACAAAGGAGGTATCACTTGGCTGTGGGGATAAAACTTGGAGACCAATATGTGCAAGGACATGGAACCAAAACTGCCGTGCAAAGACACACCCGACTAGTAGACGGTTAATTGATTCATTTTCCTGATCACAATGAGGACACTTCTCATGATGGGGCAGTCCACGTTTTGCAAGGCGGTCTGCTGTCCAGCAGCGATTATGCGCTACTAGCCAAAGGAAAAATCGGCATTTAGCCAACGCCCAAGTTTTCCATATTCTCTCCCATGGTCCGAAATGCGTAGATCCCATGAAAAAGCTCTCATAAGCAGATTTCGCTGAGTACTGTCCTCCAGAGTTCAGATGCCAAACATATGAATCCTCTACCTCGGGCTGGAGCTTGAGATCATTGAGGTGGTCCCAAAGATGGAGATATTCCACAATTACACCCACTGTGAGTGCTCCCTGGATATCAGACACCCAAGCACGATTAGTGAAGGCCTCCTGAACCGTGCGCTGCTTCATTCGTTTCTTTGGGATTGCAGCAAAAAAGGTGAGGAGCAAGGTCTGCCCATGCAGCCATCGATCAGTCCAAAAGAGAATGCCGGTGCCATTACCAACTTCAGCATGAACAGCGATTGAAAAGAAGGCATGTACCTGTTTAGGAACTTGAATGGGGAAAGACGACCATGGACGCTGCGGTTCTGTTTTTTGTAACCATAACCATCTCATTCTTAGTGCCCAGCCCAGATTTCTGAGATTCGATATTCCTAATTCGCCAAGCTCAGAAGGATGACAAGCCATCTCCCAAGCCACAAGGAAGTGTCCCCCTCTTGCTTCTTTACGGCCCCTCCAAAGAAAGCCACGCCGTAACTTGTCTATTGCTTTGAGAGCCCATGCAGGGAGGTCAACTGCCATTGCAAGGTAGACAAGCATTGCAGTGAGAACATACTGGACTTGCACCCTTCGACCGGCTCTTGTCATTAACTCAGCCTTCCACCCCGGCAATTGATCAGCAATCCGATCAATGATGGGCTGGATTTGCGATCTTGTTAGTTTCTTGAGAGATAATGGCAGACCTAGATATCGGCAGTGAAACTCCGAGAGCTCACAAGGTACTGCTGCAGGGTATCACGCTCTTTCTCACCACATCTAATGGGTAACACACTGCTTTTTTGCAAATTGGTCTTGAGTCCGGATGCCTCTCCGAAAAGGTGGAGGATGTCCATTGTGACAGCTATATCCTCAGCTTCCGGACGAAGAAAAAGAACGACATCGTCTGCATAGGGAGAAACCCGATGGTGAAGTGCTCGTGTTGAGAGGGGTTGTAGCAGCCCCTCCCCAGCAGCTTTAGATATCATAACCCAAGACATCCTGTCCAGGCCTCACATCTATGAAACAATACCTACAGATATTACGTTGGCAAAATAGGATCTCATGTCGCATAATGAGCAAAGCAGATGAATGATGTTCTACATTGTTTCGTATGATCTTTAGGGAGTCAAACATTGAGCATACTGATTAGATAGACTAACACGCTTCATTGTATCGTTTTGCATGTCAAAGGTATGAAATGTGTATAGCAACCTCATGGAAGTGTACTCTATAGGCACTATGTAGGCCAATGGCTTCAAAGCAATGCGGTCTACTAGAATAACACAAAAGACCAAAGTTCATCTCATAAGGATTGATCAGCGATTTGTAAAGTGAAAAGAGTACCACTATAACAATGTTTATTGAATTAGCTATTTTTTAAAGTGAAAAGACTATCACTAGCTATGTCATCAAAATCATTTGAAGAGTGCCTTCAATGTTTGCCTACTTTTGCATAAATATTTATAGAAAAGACAATAGCGAAGAGAATGAAAATCATGTATTTAGAACCAGCAGAGGAGGACGTTGATTGAAAAATGTTATCATATCATATCAACGACAAGAGTGGAAGAAGAATATCAATTAAACCCCAACAGCTGTTGCAGTACTACATCATTTGTAAGGGGACACAACAAAGAAAAAGAGGAAATTTGGCAAACACAGCATATTAGTGAACAACCCATGACAGATAGGAGCAATGGATGATGAAATGATCGTCGGAACTCCACAAAAGAATGAAATTAGTGACCGGAACTGCAATCATGAAGGACGTCGTGGCATGTGGACATGTGAACTTCGCAACAGCTGTGGTTTTGGATGGATCGCGATCACCTAATTCTGGGAGTCTGCAGCCTTCTTCAGCTGCTCCTCTCTTTGCTGAGCTGCCTTGGCCGCCTCCGCTCTAATGGTGCAGTCCCCTGTTAAGCTGCCGCACAGTTTTGGTCCCTGGATGTTCAGGGCGGCTTGCTTTTCTTGAAGGGTGCAGAGGCAATCCTTGCTCAACCGCAGGCAGCAAACACCGCCTTCACGGTAGCGGAATTCTTCTACACAGAGATGGACACTATTGCTGTCAGGAGAACAAGCACCGGACCTCAACTGGTCAAGAACAGTGGCGGGGGCTTGGTCGGTCGGCGGCTGGGCCACGCTCCCGGCAGGTAGCAGGGCAAATCCGGCGATCAGCGCCACCAGGATTACGCTTATTATTGGCTGCTGCTTCTTCGTCCAGGAAGTGATCATGGCCATGAGCTCGCTCTCTCTCTCTCTCTCTCTCTCTCTCTCTCTCAATGTGTGTCCAGCTCCTGCACTGTTACAACAAACTCTCACACGAAATGTGCTGAGGTGACGGCCATTTAAAGATGCAATAAGCTAGTCACCTTCGGACGTGCTTCCATTGTTTACTTCACTGCCGCGGTAGCGCGGCCAACTGTCCACATCTCCAGGGCTTCCTGGTTCAGGGTTGAAAATCGGACTGTCACGTAATTAAGTTGGTGGTCCAGAAGTGGACTTTATACTACCATTGATACCTATCACCAACCCAATCACTATTATCTCTCAATGATTAAGTTGATCAGAGGTTCTATGCATTATTTGCTTTACGCAATAATATAAGCTAGAATTATTATGATACATTGTATTCCATAATCGAGGGAATATATGTGTTTAATTTAATTTTATTTAATTCAGATTAGGATCATGGCCGCCCAGATCAGTGTTCATGCTTCAAATGTGGTACACTTGTTTAATGTATACGTATGTTGGTCCGAGGTTAGGCAATTGTGCATCCATCATGATTCAATCTCTTAGTATATTATATGCACGGCTACAGAAAAGATTTTTACAGACACCTCGGTTTTTTTTACCTTTTTCTAGAATCAGATTGAACAAAGGCAAAGACTTTGTTGCGGTGGCCATTTTGAAAGCACACCGCACGCACACGCACCGCACGTGGTGGGTCCCACCAGCCGCACTGTTCTTCTTCCCTACCACATGCGCCTGCGCCTGCCCCACCCCTTTCTTCCTCAACTCAAGCGGGCTTACAAGAGAAGGGGTTTGGAGGGAGGAAGGCCGGCCAAGTGGTGGGGACAGTGGTAGGACGGTTTAGGGGTCCTGGCGGCAGTGGACGTGGCCAGGTCAAGTGGGGGCGGGGGAGCTCCATGACCAGAGCTCGCCGTGGAAGGAGAAGGGAGGGGAAGAAGGTGGAGCGCGTACCTAGAGTACAGCCAGGGGCAGAGGCAGCTGTATGGCGAGGTTTGGCAGCCGCCATACCTAAAATTCATACAAAACACTATATATCATGTGTATATACATGAAATAGTATGCATGGCTAATGTACGGATGTATTTTTGTGGCTGGGCTGGGTATCTCATGGGCCAATCTCAAGAGCCCACGGTCCACGGAACCACGGAAGAAAGCCAGAAGTCTCGTTGGTCTTTCCTAGAGAAAAAAAGAAGTCTCGTTGGTTTGGTGGCTGATCGATCGGCTACTAGCTCCAGGTTTAATCACCTGACGGTTCATATCTCCTAAAGACAAAAACTTATCGCAAATCAGAAATGGTGGCGCGTCTGGTGAAGAGACATGCAGACGGTGATCGGCGAGGCGGATTCCGGCATGCTAGTCGGGCCGGTGCAGTCGTGCAGAGGCGAGAGGCAGTGACTCGGTGGTCGTCACTGGTGCTGCCGTGATAGCCGGTCCCGGCGGTGGTCGGCACCGGCGCCGCCGTGGTAGCCGGTCCTGAGCATAGGATACGAGTATACAACATCAAAAATGGCACCACCAAAGAAGAGCAAATACATAATGAAAGGTATTTTATATTTTATTAGATTGTAATTAGATTATCTTTTCGTGTTAATTAATTTACCTAGCCTATACTTTATCACACACACGGACAGTTCAATAATCAATTATATTTGTTAATCAATTATATTGGTTTTAAGTGCCAATGCTTTACTTTTGCATTTCTGTTATATTTGTTGATCACAAAGTAATATACATATTTAGATAATGTTCTAATGTGTTCTTTCATAGTTGATAGTTACATTATACATCTTTGAACTTTATAAATCCGCCACACCTAAAAAAATATTCTTGTCTCTGCCATTGAGTACAACTGCTTCATCTGCTGGGTACTCCCTCCAATTTCCTACTGGAGAGGGAGAGGAGTGACGGAGGGGAGGAGGCCGGGGCGCGGCTGTAGATGGAGGAGTGAGGGAGGCGAGGAGGCCGGCACCGCTGGGAGAGGTGGGAGGGGCACGCTGGGAGAGGTGGGAGTTGAAGTAAACCCTAACTCTTGTTTATATAGGAGCCCGGTAGAATGGGCTTTGCCTGGGCTCGAAGCCCTAACTTGTGGGCCACCATTTTTGGAGGTGGGCCTTATAGGGCGCCTGCATCTGAAAATGGATTTACGGAGGCAGGCACCTTAAAATGATTGCCATGGTTAATAGTTATTAATAGAGGTGGTTGCGTTATATTGCCCGCCTTTGTTAAGCATTAACCGAGGCGGTTGCTGGGCCGGCTGCCCAGCCACGAATAACCGAGGATAGCAGCCGGCCCAACCGCCTCCAAGGCCTAAATCCAAACGATTTGGAAAAGTTTTTTTTGTAGTAGTGAATCTCATGTATTTGAGTAGAATCTAGTTGTGACATCCCCCATCCTTGTTTTAGAACTACATATCCTAGATAAAGTATGCTTATCCTAGAACAACATATCCTAGATATGTAGGTGTCAGAATTTAATTGCTTATCCATGCTTAGCATCGGTAGAAATCAAGAGATGCCAAGGTCATCACCACTGTTGATCTTGTAGGAATACTCTGTTAATTGTAACTTGTAGTTGATGAAGAGCTAAAAGATGAGCAACTATGACTATAATGATGACTCTAGACTTGGGAGAGTGGCAGGGCCATGTTAGGACAGGCATCCAAATGAGATACGCTTTGGCTTGGGAGTGACAAAGTTGAGTATCATGTTGTGCCCCGTTCAGGCGTTCACCCTGTAGATTCTGCATGTCTTGGGGCGAGAGGTAGCCAAGTAAGATGTCGGTACACCTGAGTATTATTGTCCAGTCTAAGAAAGATTGGAGGCATGAGTTACCTATTGGTTTCAGCTCATCACTACTGCCTACCAACTCTAGTCACCGTCCCGTACGTCAAGCCACCTCGGGAGTTGAAGGAGGCTAGCATTGTACTCGGTATGTATGTATGTAACAGAACTAATGAAAATGGTCGGGGCAAAATCCTAAAAACTTAATTAGAAAGCCAGTTTGGCAAAAAAATATCAAGAGTATCTCAGAAATGGAGCAATTCAATCGCCATCATATCCATTATTATCCTAGGAATCATGATAATTCAAGTCGGAGTCAGATGAGAATATAAGATTACCCACAATGTTGTGTTTATTGAGAGGGGAGAGAATATCAGAGCATCGAGTAGAACCATTGTGCATGTCGATGCTGAAACCAAAAACACACTACCCAGGTCATCTACTTTCACTGATGCTGAAAGAATAAAAGAATTATACGAAGACTTCTTACGTGCAGAATAGTCGAGAAGGAAGGAGTCGGTTGTGTATGATGTAGGTCCACGTAGCAGAAGCATTAGTGCCGACGCTATAGGTATATAGGAATCGTGGCATCGTTATGAGCTGGCACAAAGAGAATTTTTTTCAGCACCGATGACGCTGGGTAATCGAACTCAATGAAATATATATTGGTCTAGTTCTCCTAACCATTTGGGGGCCCACATCTTGTACATTTTATAAGGGCCATGAACTATTAAAAAAACTCAAAAAATCAATTTTACAGGACAACAAAGAACTAAAATAGAGCTACTTGGATTGGGATCCATTTTAATCGATGATAAAGAATCTAATATAAAGAGCCAAAACAATATATATAGAAACAACCTAGACCAAAAGAAAAGTTTGCAATCGAAAACAGCTAAATGATAAAAAAAATTTGGCCGCAACGAGCATCACCCCCTGCTGTTCCTGGTATAAAAAAAATGAATTGGAACATGGTGCTGCTCCAATGTTGGCTATTGGGCCACTCCAGCAGTAAGCTACTGGGCTGAAGTGTCAACCCAACCGTTAGCTCCGTTCAGCGGTTTTAGGCTCAGGCTAATGGAAACCAGCGAATCATCAATCCAACATGCTTTTCTGCTCAAAAAATAAAAATCAATCCAACATGGTTTGAAATAGCAACTACAACATTTGGTTCCCGAATTTCCTTTCCCATGACAGGTTCATAGAAGTACAAGAAAATGTTACTGCGCTGCAAACGTACAGCAAGCAATATCATGCTTTGAATCAATCGAACATGCCTTTGATTGACAACGTACTCCTACACATAGGACAGCGATGCTGCACCGTGACGAGGAGCTGCTCCAGGCACTTGCCGTGGAAGACGTGCGAGCACCGTGGCCACGCCGCGAGGCCATGCTCCAGCGCCTCGTGGCAGATGGCGCACACCTCCCCTGCGACGGCGAACCTCTTCATCCGCTTCGCTGGCCGATCGCCCCCACTACCTGACTCGTCGTCGCAGTGCACCGGCACTGGCAGGTGCTGCTCTCGACTGCAGACCATGGGCGATGCGTCATTCTCACGCGCCAGCGCCGCAAGAGCCTCGAGCATGCGCTCCGGCGTGCGGTCCTCGCTCCGGAGCACGCCCACGTCGACGGTGACCACGACGCGCATGGCCTGTGCCGGGATGCGCACCGGCATCACCGTGACGAGGCTCGACCACAACGCCTGGAGCTGCATGTAGTACCGGTACGGGTAGACGTCAGCCGCCAGTGCGGCGCCGACGAGGCGCAGCGAGCTCGCAGGGTCGGTGGCGGCGACGGGGAACGGGACGAGGTACCGGACGTGGTGACGGTCCCTTCCAACGTCGAGAACAACTCTGAGTCTGCCACTCTGGATACACGAGAAGCGGGTGAGGCAGTAGTGCACGACGATCACTCCACCTTCGTGGTTGTCCTCGACGCCGGTGCTTGCCTGTGTGGCGGACATGCGCATGAAGCCGGCAGCGCCCTGGAAGGAGGCGAACCGGGTGATCCGGCCCAGGAACATCAGAGGTTCCGCCTGCACCAGATCGGTTTCACTCCCGGCCACATCGCCGTCCCAGAACCTCACCTGATTGTCATGGTCTTCGATCTCGCTGTCACTGTCGTTGTCGCTGTCACTGTCGCTCATGTTGTCGTGAGCCTCACCGTCGTCATCGTCGTGGCCAAGAACCGAGCTGTACGACGATGCTGGCAGGCCAAGAATGGCGTAGTCGTTGAAGCTGGCAGGGTCGTCATTGAACACGTCGCCCAACGGCAGCACAGGCGGCACGGCGGCGACAGCGGGCTCCTCCATGGGCAATGTCCTGTTGCTGCCTTGCGAAATCACGCGCTCTTCCTCCATGGTCTTGGCTTGATAGTCTAATCTGCATATCATATTTATATTAACTAACTAATCAGCTAGCATAGCTTGATTGTCTTTAATGTGCAAAAAGACGGTGGACAACAAAACACAGAATTCATGTGTTCTCACAATAATTGCGGTTGTGCCATTTACTGCTAACAACTGATAATATTCCATAATCAGATTCATTCCTACACCAGTGAACATATATTGCAAACATATAGCTAGAGTTTCCTAACCATATATAACAGGTACAGAAACATATATTTGACAATGCACATGAATGCTTCGGTACCATGAAGAAAAATGCAAAGGGATGTATTAATCACCTATTAGGGTTTAAGGAAACTCCTTCCTTTGCCTTTCTTGTTTTTCCCTTGACCTCTTGCAGCAGGATCTTCTTCTCCCCTCTGTGGCTACAAACCTTCGGTGCCTCTTTAAATCAGCAGCGGATCTGCTCTCTTCTTGCGGTCTCCGGCTTGCTGCGTGAGGGCAGGTGACGTTATGAGTGGATCTGCTTGAGCTGAGGCAGTGCTGTCATCGGGTGCAGTCAAAGGGGCCGGCGTCAGGTGCAATCGGAGGGGGTGGCGGCGGCGGCGGAGGCGGATGGAGAGAAGGGGATGGGCAATGGCGGATACATGTGAGGTGCGGCGGCAGCGGATGCAAGCGAGGGGCAGCGGCGGCAGATCCAGTTGAGCAGTGGCGGCGGATGTAGGTGATGCCGTGAGTGGGGGGGGGGGGCGGGGGCAGATGCAGGGGGAGGGGCGGCGGCGTCGACTACAGTAGAGCCTGCGTTGAAGCGGAAGGGGGTGGCATCGGATGCAGGGGGAGGGCTGGTGCTTCGTGGTCACGGGTGGTGGCGGGCAAATGGGCCTAGGGTTTTGGGGTTAACCACCACAAAACGGAAATTTCTTGGCGGCCAAAAACCGCCAAGGAATATAGGAAAACCGCCAAGGAAATTTTTCTTGGCGGTGCACCGCCAAGCATGAACCGTCAAGTTTGGCTAGCCAGGAAAATAGAGTTTTCTTGGCGGCTAGCCCCCAAGCATGGTTTCCTTGACTGCCAACCCGCCAAGGAAAACATAGACATACTACGTAGCCAAGGAAATGAGTCGGCAGTCAAGGAAATTCATTTTTCTTGGAGGTGACTAACCGCCAAGGAAATATGTCAACCGCCAAGAAAATATGTGAAAATAAGGTCAAAAATCTCAAATCCCTACAACTACTGAGTTTCGAACTCACAACCTCACCCTTCACATTGTTACTTCGTTACCACTACACCATGAAATCATTCTTAATTGAATAGCTGATGCATTGCTTTTGTATTTAATTTAGTGAATTTTGTAATGCATATTTGACACCCAAAATGAATTCAAATTAAAAAAGTTTAAACTAGAAAGTTTTAGATCTTTTCGAGTACTACAACTTTGGTTTAGGTTATTTCTTCATCCGAGATCATTTGATAAATTCATTAAAAATATTGATTTTTAAAAAGATGATTTCCTTGGCGGTTTGCAATAGCACTCAAGGAAATGACGTTTTCCTTGGCGGTTCACAACAACAGCCAAGAAAAGTTGCATATTTCCTTGGTGGCCGAGCGGAACCGCCAAGGATACATACTTCCTTGGCAGTTTGCTCCAACCCCCAAGGAAATTAATTTCCTTGGCGGTCTGATTTTGGCCGCCAAGAAATTTCCATTTTGTGGTAACCCAGGATTTCTTCATGGATGGGCCCATAAAAAATAGCCCAGGATTTCTTCATGCCAAGCCATTCACGCGCGCGAACAAGAAGGGCGAGCTGTTTTTTTCGCTGTTTCTAGGGACCGATGTCTCCTGTCGGTCTGTAGCCGATAGGAACGCCATTTCTGTCGGTTTAGTCCAACCGATAGGAGTATCAGACATTTTCCTGACTGTTTAATCAAATTCCTGACAGTTTTTGGGAGCCAACACGAATTCTACAAGTGTTTCCTATCGTTTTTTAAGCCGGCAGGAGTTATCTTTATTCATGTCGGTTTCCTAAAAATCGGCAGGAATTTTTGGAGCTGATAGGAATTCCCGGCAGCCTGGTAGTGACGGGCTATAGTTTGGCTAGATGGAAATCGACTAAGCTCTAAAAGCAGATGCCTAGATTCTTATTATTATCTTTCTTAAACAAAATAACGACGCTCGTAAAAAAATATAAATCTCTTATCAAGTTTAAAAAGATTTATAAAAGAAATAGTAATTTGTATTAAATAGATATAGGTCTCGTCAATGGCTCTGAAATCAGCATCCTCTCTGCAATATTTTTTCCATAACCTAATAGAGCTCGACAATTGAGGTCACGGGTTTGTGCGCATAAACCTTGATAAAAAATCTTTGGATCTTAAGCCATTTACTACTAGGATCATGACTCGATGAGATATGTTTGGTGTTTTCGCTTTCAGCAATATGAACCTTCATAGGTAGTCTTGCACAGGTTCTTTCTCATTCTGCTTGTAGCTGAAGAGGTCAATTAGTAGTACGTGGCTATGGTTTTTTTGAGAAAACTAGGAGGGGAACTCCCCCACTAAATTCATTTTATAGATATAAGTCTGTACAAAAGCAAAAAGAAACTTTAGAAAGACTAAAAACAGAAGGCCAATCCCTAAGAAGAGATTTCTTTGAGGACTTGCACCTAAGTAGAGAGAGAGAGAGAGCTCCTCTGAAGACTAAGCTTCGAACGCCCAAGAGAGGGAGACTTGCCATAAATTTCTCATAGTCCAAATGCACCAGGCAGCCACAATAACAAGCTCCATGAAAATAGGCGAACCAAAATAGGCTTTAGCTACAACACAGTTATAGGAGGGCAAACTGAAGTGCTTTCTTTTGAGTAAGTTCCAGGTATTTAGTCTATCCAGAAGAAGTAGCCAGAAAAAGAACTTATGCCTATGAAGTATGTGGCTAGGTGATACCTATGAAGTTTAAATACAACTTTTTTTTATATGTGTTCCCAAGAATACACTGAACTTGGTTGTAGGTTGGCATACCAGCTTTGTGTTGTATCATGAGCGGCAATTACAAAGGACTTCACGAGGGCCGCTTTATCTCCTCCAATTGTTGCGACTATTGCCTCCTAACTTATGATGAATTATTTTTGGTTTAGAATTGCCATGGTATAGTTTTGAAAATTTTGAGGATTGTATCCTGGGGGCCCACCTTAGTCTTTTTAGGTCCTTAGAGAATGGTGATTTGTGGGCAAATGGTATTGGTTGGTAAAGTTTTTTTAAGGCTAGATGGTAAAGGTTTTGGTGTAGTTGTTATTGGAGCTGAGGAGATGGTGGATGTTGCCATGTAGGTTTGGATCTGGTTGTTGGTTTATGTCAGGTGGTGGGAATTGGACCTTCATGAGAAGTAATAAACTCATCGATTTTCCTGAGAGCATACCTCCTTCTCTTTGTGTGTAGTTGATAGTAAAGTTTTTTCCTAATTGAACTAGCTCTCGCTACTCATGAAAGGTTGTCTTGATTGCCCATTTCCTTGGGGGCAGAGGTGGTTGTTCTCGTTGTCGTAGGTTGTTTTGCCTGAGGGTTGTGGGGTACTTTCTGTTTCTTGGTAGTTTTCGAAGTTAAACAATCCGGAAGGTTGCTTAGGCATAGTTAGGGATGGTAGTAGGGTGGTTTCGGGTCAGGGCCCTGTAGATTTTAGAGTAGGTGTGGCTGTAGGGGCGATATCCCCCCTTTGGATTTTTGTTTCAGGGATCAAAATCTATCGGGTTTGCGGTACTTATATTAAGAGAGGAGAGAGTTGGAATGAGAGACTAGAAAGAACAAATCAAACATCTAATAGAACCTGTCATGGTTCTGTCTCCCAGCTTCTCTCTCGCGTGATCTATCTTCTATTTGTCCCCTCCAACTCTAAGATATCCCCCAAATCTTTTCTTTTTGCAAAGGAAGGGAGATTATATTAAAACTCAGCACAGTACATCCTCATATTACATATAAAAAAATCTGAAATAAAAAATACATGATATTCTATTCAGATTCTTTCATCTTTGTCCCCAATGGAATCCCTCGAACATCAGATCTAAAGTCTAGTCCTTATGCCAAATCCAACGACCAATCCCTAAACACTGGACATGCCACCAGATCCAACGCTTCAGAACCAGTCCAAAACACATCTAAATCGATGGAAGAATTTTGGCAGTTGCATCATCGGGAGCAGCATAGGATGCAGATTCATCACCTTCAAACCTTGATTTCCTCTGTGCAATCAACGACGATGAGATTGATGCCGAGTAGCTACCTTTGTTGGGGGTGCCCAGAAGCACCCCTCCCCTTGCAGATAATGACCACAACTTAGATGCCTGCCAATGAAATCGATGCCTGCAACGGCGACCTCGTCATGGCAATCATCGAAGTCATCACAAGAAACACGATCCCAATCAAAAACCATCTGACTTTATTTGGATTAAATCCTAAAAACTTAAAAAACTACGAAAAATTAAAGAAATGGTTGCACTCCCCTTCTTATCCCCGGCAGACGCGCCGGAGAGGAATAAGGAGAGGGGCCCTAGGCGCAGCGGTGGTGGTGGCGGTTGTGAGGAGCCGGAGTTGTGGCAGGCAGCGTGGTGGGCTTGCACTTTCATGCGCATATGACGTGCCTAATCTGTACCATGGAATTGGACAACAATTACTTGTTTCCCCGGGAAAATGAAATCTGGTGGGGAATGCTCCTCCCCCAGTTTATGTCAAAAGAAAAGCAATTAATAAGTCGTTCAACTGATACAATCATATCAGTATTAGCCCTTCATTCTAGATTGTAACGCCCCAGAGTCCAAACGGTTCAAATCCACTCTGTACGCTGAATGAACCACACCTACCACCATCCCACTTACGCTTTCGTCCTCGCTTCGCGTAAAAGGATTAACCCGGGGATGGTGAGATGGACTCTAGAAGCCTTATATGTTGGTCTATCCCACTCTAAACAACCAAGGTGGGACTAAACTCTCCACAATATCACAATATCTCATAACATTCACATAGGCCACTATGGGCCAAATTTCAAATTGAGCCGGGTGTGACATACACCCCCCTCAAAGAACCCGACGTCCTCGTCGGGCCCAACGTACCCACAATCAGGCAAACAATAACCAGGAACGCTCCCTCTTAAGCACACGTGACCGTGCGCCCAGTGCCGGCACATGTGCCACACCGTGCACTCTGCAGAGTCTACACGCGCAATGAACCCCATGTCCAGCCCCATTTTGTAACTCTCCAGAGTCCAAACGGCTCAGATCCACTCTGCACGCTGAATGAACCACACCTACCACCATCCCACTTACACTTTCGTCCTCGCTTCGCGTAAAAGGATTAACCCGGGGATGGTGAGATGGGCTCTAGAAGCATTATATATGTTGGTCTATCCCACTCTAAACAACAAAGGTGGGACTAAACTCTCCACAATATCTCATTACATTCACATGGACCACCAGGGGCCAAATTCCAAATTGGGCCGGGTGTGACATAGATCCATTAAAAACTACAGCATTTCTCTAATCTCCTTTCCCATGACACGTTAAGTACAACAAAAGGTTACTGCTACGTACAGCCAGCAAAATCATGCTATGAATCAATCGAGCATGCTGCCTTTGATTGACAACGTACTCCTACACATAGGGCAGCGATGTTGCACCGTGACGAGGAGCTGCTCCAGGCACTTGCCGTGGAAGACGTGGGAGCACCGTGGCCACGCCGCGAGTCCATGCTCCAGCGCCTCGTGGCAGATGGTGCACACCTCCCCTGCGACGGCGAACCTCTTCATCCGCTTCGCTGGCCGATCGCCCCCACCACCGGACTCGTCGTCGCAGCACACCGGCACCGGCAGGTGCTGCTCAAGTGCCACGCGCATGCGCTCCGGCGTGCGGTCCTCGCTCTGGAGCACGCCAACGTCGACGGTGACCATGTCACCACGAGGCGCGTGGCCCGCGCCGGGACGCGCACCGGGAGCGCCGCGACGAGGCTCGCCCACAGCGCCTGGAGCTGCACGTAGTACCGGTATGGGTAGACGTCAGCCGCCAGTGCAGCGCCGACGAGGCGCAGCGAGCTCGTTGGGTCGGCGGCGGCGACGGGGAAGGGGACGAGGTACCGGATGTGGTGAAGGGCCGTTCCGAAGTCGCGCACCTCGACTCCGAGTCCGCCGCTCTGCTGGGTCCTCGAGAAGCGGGTGAGGCGGTAGTGCACGACGATCGCCCCACCTTCGTGGTCCTCCTCGCCGCCAGGGCCTGGCGGTGCGGCGGAGAGCCGCATGAAGCCGGCCGCGCCCAGGAAGGAGGCGAACCGCGCCTGCCGGCCGAGGAACGTCAGAGGCCCGCCACCAGGTCGGTTTCGCTCCCCGCCGCATCGCCGTCCCAGAACCTCACCCGATTGCCAGGTCTTCGAAGTTCGAACTCGCTGTCGCTGTCGCTGCTGCTGTCACTGTCCTCGTCGCTCATGTCGTCGTAAGCCTCACTGTCCTCGTCGTCGTCGCGAAGAAGCGAGCCGTACGACGACGCCGGCAGGCCAAGAATGGCGTAGTCGTCGAAGCGTGCGGGGTCATCGAACGCGTCGCCCAGTGGCGGCACAGGTGGCACGGCGGCGACAGCGGGCTCCTCCGCCGGCAGCGTCCTCTTGCTGCCTTGCGAAATCACGGGCTCCTCCTCCATGGTCTTGGAGTCTCCGAGCGAGTGGGCGATTTCAGACAAAACCGTAAGAGAACTGTGGAAGGAACTGCCAGTTCTGTAGGATCTACGCGGAGCCTCCTTTGGACTTGGAACTCGTTCGACTCTGACTCTGGATCCTGTTGAGTCCTCGACGGGCGAGTTTGGCACTTTTTTTGTGGTGGGATGGCCGGATGGGGCCCTGAGCATGGACGCTTGGAGCCTTGGATTGATCCGTACGCGCGCGACTCTGTGCATTAGTAGACGCCTGGATCCTACGCCAAGAACGTCGTCTTGCCGCCTTTCAAGGCTATGCCCTCGCCGCCGTCCATGGTTTTCGAGACTGTGATCAAGGGACCAACCAGTTTTTGTATAGAAGCTATGGAACTGACTCCGACATTCCGACTCCGGACAGGCTATAGTTTGGCTGGATGAAAATGGACTAAGCTCTGTTTATCTTTAAACAAAAAGAGATGGACGCTTGGACTCATCAATCCTTATCGACCTACTCCTACTCCGTCCAAAAAAAATATAAATCTCTCATCAAGTTTGCCTAGATTTATAAAAGAACAGTAATTTGTATTAAATAGATTTATTATAGAAATATATTCTATAATTAATATAATTATATACTTCCTCTGTCTTAAAATAAATGTCATTTCAGGTTCTGTGCATGTCAAAAAAATTTAAGTTTGACTAGATTTTTTGAATATATTAGCAACATTTATATCTCCAAATAAGTTTATTATTATAGATTCAACAATTAATCTAATGATATTTTATAATGCACCATACATATTAATGATTTTCCATATATATTTATTTGGTCAAAGTTAAAAGCATTTAACTCTCGGGATGTGAGAATGACACTTATTTTAAAACGGCAGAAGTACTTATTCAACATTATAATATATTTAATCAAACTTGAGTTTGATCAATGCGGAAGCCCTTGGGCTCAAAGCAGTGAAACTATGGAAACGGACAAGGCGAGAATATGAATGAAACGATGGGTTCTCTCTGTTGTGTTGGTGGTATAGAGTGGGAGTTAAGAACCGCCAACAGTGAAGTAGTTGTTGGAGCTAAGGAGATGGTGGATAAATGGGCAAAATGGTTGTTTAAATGGATAAACAGTCGATTAAACAGAAACGACGTACCATCGTATATCATTTAAATAGTGTCTAAATGGGCTAAATGATTGTTTAGGCAAACAGCGGCAGTGGTAGATTTCAGGTTTCGAGGAACCAATTGGGTTTGGTGGCAGGAGTATATTATCACCTGAATCAGTGTTTAGGGTCATTTTGGGTTTGAGTTTGGTTTTCAGATGTCGGTCTGTGGAGACTCCGCCTGACATGAATTCACCCCATTCCCATCCCTACGCATGGTTTGGGTACTTGGGTTGCTTGTTTGACTTGGTGTTGGTTGTCGGATTATGCATGTTTCTAGAGAATCACCCTGAGTGGAGGTTGTGGGTCTCCTTGAGGTGTCCTCGATGGTGTTTTTCCTGCCATTTGTGGTGGCATGTCCGAGTCATGAACGACGCCAAACTATATGAGGGTAACAAGAATCCTCTAGGACCTTCGGGGGAGCGGCTGCGACGACAGTGGACTCATCCGCCGGAAACGTCGTCCACTTGCTGCCTTGCAAAATCACGTGCTCCTCCTCCATGGTCTCTCCGAGGGAGTGGGCGATTTCAGACAAAACCGTGAGAGGCCTGTGGAACGAACTGCCAGTTTTGTAGGGTCTATATGCGGAGCCTCCTCCGGACTTGGGATTGGAACTCGATAGATCGACTCTGACTCTGGAGCCTGGACGGGCGAGTTTGGCACTTTGGCGGGATGCATGGGCCCTGAGCATGGACGCTTTGGATTGATCCATACGCGACTCTGTGTATTAGTAGACGCCTGGATCCTCTGCCAACAACGTCGTCTTGCCGCCTTTCAAGGCCATGCCCTCGCCGCCGTCCATGGTTTTCGAGACTGCGATCAAGGGACCAACCAGTTTTTTGTATAGAAGCTATGGAACTGACTCCGACATTCCGACTCCGGACAGGCTATAGTTTGGATGGATGAAAATGGACTAAGCTCTGTTTATCTTTAAACAAAAAGAGATGGACGCTTGGACTCATCAATCCTTATCGACCTACTCCTACTCCGTCCAAAAAAAATATAAATCTCTCATCAAGTTTGCCTAGATTTATAAAAGAACAGTAATTTGTATTAAATAGATTTATTATAGAAATATATTCTATAATTAATATAATAATATACTTCCTCTGTCTCAAAATAAATGTCATTTAGGTTCTATGCATGTCAAATTTTTTTAAGTTTGACTAGATTTGTTGAAAATATTAGTTACATCTATATCTCCAAATAAGTTTATTATTATAGATTCAACAATTAATCTAATAATACTTATAATGCACCATACATATTAATGATTTTCAGTATATATTTATTTGGTCAAAGTTAAAAGCATTTAACTCTCGGGATGTGAGAATGACACTTATTTTGAAACGGCGGAAGTACTTATTAAACATTATAATATATTGAATCAAACTTGAGTTTGATCAATGCGGAAGCTCTTGGGCTCAAAGCAGTGAAACTACGGAAACGGACAAGGCGAGAATATGAATGAAATGATGGGTTCTCTCTGTTGTGTTGGCGGTATAGAGTGGGACGCCAACAGTGAAGTAGTTGTTGGAGCTAAGGAGATGGTGGATAAATGGGCAAAATGGCTGTTTAAATGGATAAACAGTCGATTAAACAGAAACGACGTACCACCGTATATCATTTAAATAGTGTCTAAATGGGCTAAATGATTGTTTAGGCAAACAGCGGCAGTGGTAGATTTCAGGTTTTGAGGAACCAATCAGGTTTGGTGGTAGGAGTATATTATCACCCGAATCAGTGTTTAGGGTCATTTTGGGTTTGAGTTTGGTTTTCAGGTGTCGGTGTGTGGAGACTTCGCCTGACATGAATTCACCCCATTCCCATCCCTACGCATGGTTTGGGTACTTTGGTTGCTTGTTTGATTTGCTGTTGGTTGTCGGATTAGGCATGTGTCTAGAGACTCACCCTGAGTGGAGGTTGTGGGTCGCCTTGAGGTGTCCTCCATGGTGTTTTTCCTACCATTTGTGGTGGCATGTCCAAGCCATGGACGACGCCAAACTATGAGGGTAACAAGAATCCTTTAGGACCTTCGGGGAAGCGGCTAAAGGTCTAGAAGCCCTTGGGCCCAAAGTAGTGAATTAGGGTAACATGCTAGGCGAGGATGTGAATGAAATCGTACAAAAACATGAACAATGATTGTTGTTACTCTACCTCATTAACAGTTAATCATTCTGTATTTATAGGGAAATAGACATATTGTAATAGATTACAAAAAGCCCACTGGTGTTAGGGTATACTGCTGGCACATACTAGGTCACAATGGTCTTAATCTCTCAAATCCCACCTACTCCAGTCCATGTCAGTGCACCCCGGTCGACCCATAGTGGGGCGCAATCATGTTTGGGTGTACCCCGAAGGTATTCTTCGTGGCTTCTTGCTATGCCATCTTGTTGACCTCCAGTATACGCTGTTATGGACACCTTTGGGCTTCCATTCCTCTAGGTCACCTCGCTAGATGTGGACCTTTGGACGTCTCCACCTTCGTTTGATGACCTATCCAAAGACAACAAAATGGTAGTGTACCTTCCTCGACTGGTCCTGTAGGCTTGGAGGATGCACGATGGCGATGGCTTTCTAAAGGTGAGGACCTCAATAATTGACTACAAAAAAACATGATTTACATTCATTCTGACGAAGTGAGTACACTTTGGAGAACCAAAAATGCTCCAAGGCTCCAGCCCCCGTCTGGCCATCCCGAGTGTCTAGCAGCCCTCCCTGACTCCCTCGGTCCCTCCCTGGCTCTTCAGTTCTGCTATATATTCTGGTATGAATACCATCATATTTTTCTTGCTCTAGTACTCTAATCAATTTCTATTCAATATTTCAATTGGATTGAAAGCTAAAATTACAAACATGGATGATGGATCTACAGATTCTTCACAATGAAGAGGACCAAAACTTTGAATCATATTTCCCTCGGCATGTTGGTCCAGATCAAGAAATAATTCAAGCACCAGCTTCACCTCCACCTTCAGCTCCAGGAAGAAACAACTCAAACTTCACCTCCATCTTTAGGTCCAAAACAAGAAACAGTTCAACCTCCACCTCCATCTTTAGGTCCAAAACAAGCAACAATTGGAACTGGATCTAGTGTGGCACAAGATGCTGCTACTGAGCAAGATTCCAATCACGTCGTTGATCCTAAAGACATTATTGCAGATCCTAAGCTTCAGAAACCAATTGAAGAAAGGCATCCAAACATTCAGGATGATGCCAAAAAGGAGTATGTCTTGTTAGGTCCATGCCAACCAAAAGGTCACAACCATCTGATAAGGAAAATATATGGAAACAATAGGAGGTTTCTTGATAAGTGGTTCACTAATTGGAAGGATGGGCCAAAATTATTTGATGATCATGTTAATACAAAAAATGGTATGTCACATTCACATTAGAAATATATGCTCAATAATTAATTTTTGTTTTTTTTATAACCTTTTCATTTTTATTTCCATCTTATCCACATGTAGGGGTTGATGATGACATGGAAGATGCGAATGCACCACCTCACTAGAAGCTAGATATTTATTTTCATCTCATCATGTGTAACATGCAACATTCTTAACACCTTTAGTTCAATCATCAGATCAATTAGAAATTCTATCTTTGTTTCAGTTATTTCTATGTGTGACATTAAAGGGCGCCTACCGGGTATGGCAGAGGTGTAATGGATAGTTTTCACTGTTAGGTAGAAGCCCTAGTCGTGAGAAAATCCTAGGTCCGCCACTGGTGACATCCAAATCTGTGTCCATGATAAGTAGTACGTTGTCTCTGAACATGAGTGGTGGTACGGTAGTTATTAGGTGTTTTGATTTTTATTTTGTTGATCTAAAACAAAGGACATATGTATCTTCACAATTTTAAAGTAGATTCTAGAAAATAAGCACAAACCATTTCGCTTGTATCGACATCATACTCTTGTAGTTTTCAAATTCAAATTCTTCCCATAATGCTATATCTGAGTCGTCTTAGGTTAACATGTTTAGCCTCAAAATAGACTTTCCAAAGCGGTAACATGTAAATTGTAGTACAAATGATATACTGACGCTTGGTGTAACCTAGTTTCCTAACGTTGAATTGGACAACAATTACATGTTGCCCCTGAGAAATGAAATCCTATGGGGAATGCTCCAAAAAAATTATCAATTACTAAGTCGTTCAGATGATACAATAATCTCTGTATTAGCCCTTCATTCTAGATCAATTAACAACTACAGCATTTCTCTAATTTACTTTCCCTGACAGGTTCATAGAAGTACAAGAAAATGTTACTGCAATACTGCTACGTACAGCCAGTAATATCATGCTTTGAATCAATCGAACATGACATGCCTTTGATTCACAACGTGCTCCTACACATAGGGCAGCGATGCTGCACCGTGACGAGGAGCTGCTCCAAGCACTTGCCGTGGAAGACGTGGGAGCACCGGGGCCACGCCGCGAGGCCGTGCTCCAGCGTCTCGTGGCAGATGGCGCACACCTCGCCTTCAACGTTGAACCTTCGCTTAGCTGGCCAAGCAACTTCACCACCTGATGATGGCTCGTCGCAGCACACCGGCACCGGCAGGTGCTGCTCTAGACCGAAGGCCATGGGCGACGCGGCATCGTTCTTGCGCGCCAGTGCCGCAAGCGCAGTGCGCATGCGCTCCATGCGCTCCGGCGTGCGGTCCTCGCTCCGAAGCACACCGACGTCGACGGTGACCACGACGCGCGTGGCTCGCGGCGGGACGTGCACTGGGAGCGCCACGATGAGGCTCGACCACAGCGCCTGGAGCTGCACATAGTAGCGGTACGGGTAGAAGTCAGCCGCTAGCGCGGCGCCGACGAGACGCAGCGAGCTCGCTGGGTCGGTGGCGGCGACGGGGAAGGGGACGAGGTACCGGACGTGGTGAAGGTCCGTTCCAAAGTCGAGAACGACTCCGAGTCCACCGCTCTGGGTCCCTGAGAAGCGGGTGAGTCGGTAGTGCACGACGATCACCCCGCCTTCGCAGTTGTCCTTGCCGCCAGTGCTTGCCTGTGTGGCAGACATGCGCATGAAGCCAGCCGCGCCCTGGAAGGAGGCGAACCGGGTCATCTGGCCCAGGAACATCAGAGGTCCTGCCACAAGATCGGTTTCACTCCCAGCCGCATCACCGTCCCAGAACCTCACCTGATTGTCATGGTCTTCGGTCTCGCTGTCACTATCGCTCATGTTGTCATAAGCCTCACCGTCCTCATCGTCGTCGCCAAGAACCGAGCCATACGACGACGCCGGCAGGCCAAGAATGGCGTAGTCATCGAAGCTGGCAGGGTCGTCGTCGATCACGTCGCCCAGCGGTGGCACGGGCAGCACGGCGGCGACAGCGGGCTCCTCCGCGGGCAACGTCCTGCCTTGCGGAATCACGCGCTCCTCCTCCATGGCCTTGGCTTGACTGTATAATCTACACATCATATTTATATTGACTAACTAATCAGCTAGCTTAGATTGACTGTCTTTAATATGCAAAAAGACAGTGAATAACCAGAACAAAATTCATATACGTTCTCACACTAATGCCAGTCGTCTAACAACTGATAGTATTCCATAATCAGATTCATTCCTACACCAGTGAACATATATTGCACACATATAGCTAGAATTTTCTAACCATATATAACAGGGTACAGAAACATATATTTGACAATGCACATGAATGCTTCGGTACCATGTAGAAAAAAATGCAAAGGCATGTACTAATCACCTCTTAGGGTTTAAGGAAACTCCTTCCTTTGCCTTTCTTGTTCTTCCCTTCACCTTTTGCAGCAGGATCTTCTTCTCCCCTCTGTGGCAGCAAACCTCCCGCACCTCTTCAAATCAGCAGCTGATCTGCTGTCTTCTTCTGGTCTCCGGCTTGCTTCGTGAGGGGAGGCGACATCGTGAGTGGATATGCTTGAGCTGAGGCAGTGCCGGCGTCAGGTGCAGTTGGAGGGGCCGGAGTCGGGTGCAGTTGGAGGGTGTGGCGGCAGTGATCGATGGATGGAGAGGAGGGTAGGGGTGGCGGCGACGGCGGATGCAGGTGAGCGGTGGCGGCGGCAAATCCAGTTGAGGGGCGGTGGTGGCAGATGTAGGTGAGGCCGTGAGCAGGGGGAGGAGGGGTGGGGCGGGGGCGGATGCAGGGGGAGTGGCGGCGGCGTCGACTGCAGTAGAGCCCACGTCGAAGCAGAAGGGGCGGCGGCGGATGCAGCGGGAGGGGCTAGCGCTTCGCAGTCACGGATGATGACCAGCAAATGGGCCTAGGGTTTTTTGGTTGTTTTATATACTTCCAATTCGTGGATGGGCCCATTAGAAAATAGCCCGAGATTTCCTCATGCCAAGCCATCTCATGCGCGCGCACAAGAAGGACGCGCTGTTTTTTCACTGTTTCTAGGGACCAATGTCTCCTGTCGGTTTGTAGCTGACAGGAACACAATTCCTGTCAGTTCAGTCCAACTGTCAAGAGTATCAGACGTTTTCCTGATGGTTTAATCGAATTCCGGATGGTTTTTGGGAGCCGATAGGAATCCTACAAGTGTTTCCTGCCAGTTTTTTGAAGCCGACAGGAGTCATCTTTATTCTTGTCGGTTTCCTAAAAACTATCAGGAATTTTAAGAGCCGACTGCAGCTTGGTAGTGATGGCTATAGTTTGGCTAGATGGAAATCGACGAACCTCTGAAAGTAGATGCCTTTTATTATTATCTTTCTTAAACAAAATAAGGGATGCTCCATCTAAAAAAATATAAATCTCAAATCAAGTTTGACTAGATTTATAAAAGAAATAATAATTTGTATTAAATAGATTTAGGTCTCATCCATCGCTCTGAAATCAGCATCTTCTCTGCAATATTTTCCATACTAAATGGAGCTCGACAATTGAGGTCACTGGGTTGTGGGCAAAAACATTGATAAACAAGCTTTGGAACTTAAGCCATTTACTGCTACAAGGATCTTGACTTCATCAGATACGTTTGGTGTTTTCGCATTCAGCAATATGAACCTTCGCAGGTAGTCCAGGCAGGTTCTTTCTCATTCTGCTTGTAGCTGAAGAGGTCAATTAAAGAACACAATTATAGGAGGGCAAACTAAAGTGCTTTCTTCTAAGTAAGTTCCTGGTATTGAGTCTGTCCAGAAGAAGGAGCCAGAAAAAGAACTTATGTCGATGAAGTATGTGGCTAGGTGATACCTATGAAGTTTAAATACAACTTTGTTTAGATGTGTTCCCAAGCATACATTGAGCTTGGTCGTAGGTTGGCATACCAGCTTTGTGTTGTATCATGAGCGACAATTACAAACGGCTTCAAGAGGGCCATTTTATCTCCTCCAATTGTTGCGACTATTGCCTCCTAACTTATGATGAATTATTTTGGTTTAGAATTGCCATGGTCTTAGTATTTTTAGGTCCTTAGAGAATGGTGATTTGTGGTCAAATGGTATTGGTTGGTAAAGTTTTTTTAGGGCTAGATGGTAAAGGTTTAGGTGTAGTTGTTATTGGAGCTGAGGAGATGGTGGATGTAGCCATGTAGGTTTGGATCTAGTCATTGGTTTATGTCAGGTGTGGGAATTGGACCTTCGTGAGAAGCAATAAACTCATCTATTTTTCTGAGAGCATACCTCCTTCTCTTTGTGTGTAGTTGATAGTAAAGTTTTTCCTAATTGAACTAACTCTCTCTCCTCATGAAAGGCTGTCTTGATTGCCCATTACCTTGGGGGCAAAGGTGGTTGTTCTCGTTGCAGTAGGTTGTTTTGCCCAAGGGTTGTGGGGTAGTTTTTGTTTGTTGGTAGTTTTTGAAGGTAAACTCTCCTGAAGGTTGAACAGGCATAGTTAGGGATGGCGGTAGGGCGGTTTCGGTTCAAGGCCCTGTGGATTTTAGAGCAAGTGTGGCTATAGGGGCAATATCGCCCCTTTAGACTTTTGGTTCGGTGTCGCAGGGTCAGAACTGCGGCAATCATTGTTGTTCAAGTCGGTGTTAGAGTACGGGTCTCCGGTGGCTCGGGTGGACTCAAGAACATAAGAATCACAGAGAGGACGTAACGGTTTATCTTGGTTCGGGCCAATCAGTGCCCTACGTTCAGCAGCTGATGATCCTTATACTCAAAAGCGCCTAAAATCGGGGGTTTACAATAGGGTTGTAGAGAGATTTGATATAGGGTCAGCTCGGTGCTAATCCTAAGGTTACCTTGCTGCCGATAGTGCCTTCCCCTCGTTGGAGAGGAGGAAGACGATGGGATGCTGTGGAGAAGCTCTTGGTGCCCCTCGGTGGGTTGCCTTGCTCTTGGTGCTGAGCGGAGGCCAAGGAATGGAATGGAGTCGAATGATCTATCTTCTCCTCTCCCCTCCCCTAGGTCCAACCTTATCCCTTATATAACGAGATAGTTCCGGTACATGGCAATTTGGGAGAACTAGTCTATGGTCTACATGCGCCGGAGTCCAGGAGGGCCTTGCAGCGATGTGCTATGGACCGTGGCAGTGTCATGGAGCTAAAGAAGCCTTGTCAAAAAAGTGGCCATCAATGGCATGCCCAAGGGGTAGCGCCAGGGAGCCCCCAAGCCTCGGTACCTTAGGGCATGTCTTCTTGTGCCCGGGCCTTGGCTGACATCGTTGGCGGGGCAGGAGCCAAGGGTCGGGCCAAAATGTTGTCATACGGGGCTCGGGCAAGCCCGTGTGCCCCAAGCGGAAGTCATGGTGGAGTCAGGCTCGGCCGAGCTTCTTCTCCAGAGGGTGTGCGCGAGCGTACCTGATGGGTATAAACCCCGAGGCCCCGGGCGATCCTGGAGGGGTCGGTTAGGGGGGTCTTCTTCGTTCAAGAGCCACTGGACCCGAGGCTTAACATACCCATATGTTAGGATCATGTTAGGAGCCCTCGAGCCCTTCGTGGCCTCACTTGTCGTGATGGCGTTGAAGGGCTGAATTCGATCTTCTGGTGATCAAACCCTCCTTGGCGGGGATGGCTTCCGCTGACGTGGATGTTGTGCCCTGCTTGGGGCCCTCTTCTTCCAATGTGATGGGTGTTGCTCGGTTGTCGAGGCTGGGCGATGATGGTGCTGACCCCCTCGTAAGTCTACATCGCATAGGTCTTTGACTTGAGCGAGGGCTCGGTGAATTTGTCTAGGAGTTGCCAACCTTAGGCCCGGGGATGCCCTGCTTTTTGATCGGAGCTTGCCGTGGGCCGGGTGATCTAGAGCGTCTTGGCTCTGGCTTGGGGCCAACTGATCATCCGGAGTGCTGTGGATGTTTTACCACCGATAGCCTGCCACGGGGCTACCTAGGACAGTTGTTCGGGCTTCGGCGTGTGCAGAACTCGACGGTTAATGCAAGAGACAGTCGATTCATGATCGAGTAATATCATTTACGTCCAGTCAGCGTTAGCCTTTGCATTGGATTGATTGTTATGATCGTGTTATAGGGGGTGCCCATAGCCTCTCTTTATATAGGGAGAGACAGCTATGGCGCGGTTACAATCCTAGTTAGATCCAAAGAAGATGTTCTGATTTAAATTAAAGAGGGTACTTTCTATTAGGAGTCCGGCCAGTTCAGTCTATTCTACTTGGAGTCGGCATCATCTGATGTCGCGCCTCCCTTGTCAGGCTTGTAGGCCAGGTTAGGGTCCACTGCTAGTAGTAGTATCGACGTGGATCCCTGTGGGTCCCGTATCGACAAGCCCTCAATCGTTTCACAGTTGAACTCGAAAGTCTTCTTGTTTCTTTAGGTTTCGCCAAGTGAAACAAGCTTGATCCGGGTTCTTTCAAAAAGAAACCTTGAAATGGTCCTTCTTGAAAAGATCCTTGAGGGACATGCGCTTTTTCACAGAAAAGTGCACTCACTGAGTGTAGCCCCCGAGCCTCTTACAATTTGGAACAAAAAGTTGGAGGGTCTTAAAAATTCTAAGCCGAAGAACTAAAAAATCTCTCCTGAGGATATGTACCTTGCAACTCTGAGCTTATATTTGGGTTCTTTTTTAGGAAGAACTCGGATAGAGGGTCCTTCTATAGTATACTCAGGTAGCTAAAGTCTTTAATTTTTGTCTGTTTGTCAGAGGTAGGTTGTAGGTGACCGTTGTGTGGTAAAGGCATCACGATCATGGGCCGCATAGTATTGGAATATTTGTCCGAATATGCTGTTTGAGTGCATTGTAACTTCACATGCGGTCCTCTTGCCTTTCTGACTTGCTATTACAACTTTGTTCCTTTTCTTTGGTGGTTGTTAGCTTTAACTATTGGTGGGCTTGGTCTATGTACACCGCTCCTTGTCTATAAATACCCTCCTGACGAGCTATTGCAAACCAGTGAAGTATTGGTGTTGAGCTTGAAGTCCTTAGTTATGGATGTACTGGTTTGTGAAGTAGAACAGCCCCCGGGCATAAGTAGAAAATCTTGTAAAGCTTATAGTGAATGGAAGAAGTGTTGTGATAGAGATTAGAGGTAGACTAGTCTCTCAGCGGTATTGCACTGGGTAGTCCGCTCTGGCAGATGGAAGAAGTCTTGTGATGTGGAACACATTCCCTCATCCAGCAGCGCCGGGTTGATTCTTCCACTCTATCTTGCGACTATCCGATGCAGATCAGCATCTGATCCAGGATCACATCGGAGTAGGGTGCTTCGGTAGACAGATGCCTGTAGGCGTTACCCAGTCCTAGTAGTAGTCCTGTGCTGTTGACACCAATCTTGGATGCACTGTGTCCTTCCTTTGAAGAAACAGTGTGGCCGGGTAGGGTATGTTCTTCTGAGTAGCAAATAGAACTCAGTAGGAACTAGTCATTCCAGAGCTAGAATTCCACTAGGTTCCTTGCTACTAATTGAACGGTTGATTGTGCTGAATTCGTTTGGTATTGTAAGATATGTAATCTTATATTCCGTGAAGATATTTGTAATGAAAATCTTGTTTCTTGGAGTTGTTGTCTTTTGCACTTGTCTGAGTAGTTTGGAGTATCATCCGGGTTGTTTCTGAGGTTCCTTTGCATATGTTGTTGGGTTCTTTCTGAATGATCCGGGTTCCTACTACTCGGTAGTGGCTTTGTGGATGGATAAGTTTGGAATCCACCTGTTGCACTGTTCCATGTGAAAAGGCATGCTGTTGTCACTTCAGCTGTGTCAGGCAGTTAATGCAAGGAAGTGGAGATCGAACTGTTGTGTTGGTTGCCATGTCTAATGGGCCGTGTGGGCCACATTTTTACTGTTATAAGGATAAAAAAACCCCTCTTCTTCATTCTTCATCTGCCATACTCGCCCTCAATCTTTGAATTCTCAAACCCTAATTCTCTTGCCTGAAAAACTGCTGTTGTTGCCTCCGCCGCCGTCGCCACGCATACACCCTTGATCAGGGAAGCGCCGTGGGTACATGGGCAGAGGATGCCGCTTGAAGGTAGCGGGCAACAAGGAGAAGGCTGCAAAAGAGGACCAGGAGAAAGCGTTGATCGAGAACCAAGAGTTAATCACCATGAGAGTCATTGCCACTGCTTGGCCTACTCCGAGCACCAAGGAGGAGGAGCTACAGGAGATGGCCGATCAAGGCGTGATCCAAGAGATGAACCTTACCGATTGGAGGGCACCCGGCGAACATTGGGTACCTTATCTCAATCCCAGGGAGTTGTCCTATTCCTTTCTTTCGTTCGTACTGTCTGTGCCTTCCTGCTTCTCCTTTTCTGCATCGCTTCTTTCATTATTTTGACATTTCTTTGAATCATCTTACCCCAAATGGGGTTCTTCATTTTTCTGTCTTCGTGCACTTCTGCGAAACTTTCCTTGGCATTCTCCCTTCCATCACTCTTTTGTGGTATTTCTTTCATCTTAAACCGCACCCCAAGTCTGATAGTACCTCTGTCCTGGGTGGGTGCAGGATTCTGCCCATGGTTTTCGAGACTGCGAGTCTACGATCAAGCAACCTACCAGATTTTGTAACTGACTCCGACAGCCCAACTCCAGACGGGCTAGTTCCTTCCCATTTTCTCACCATATTTTTGGTTGTTCTAACCTTTTTATAGCAGGCAGCAATGCTAGCGAAGTTTAAACATCTTTTCTGTCACATCTTATGGTGAAGAGACAATAAAAGAAACTTGGTACAGGTTACCAAAGTACCAAATCTGCAATGTGTAACCTAGCACATGTATGTTGTTTAATTGGACCACTAATCACATCTTTAAAAAAACAAACTTCACAAAGACCATAGTGATTGAGACAATCAACCTCATCTTTTTTTGTAGTTCACATGGAACATGAATGAAATATAGAGTAAAGTTTGTCCAACTAGCAGAGGGCAAACATTCAGCTAGCTTATTAAAATTATTTAGTAACTGCAGCAATGCTAACTGATGACTCTATTTAAAAGAAAAAAGGTGAAAGGCTAGTAACACCTCAATACAGTATGCAAATGATAGTACAAATTTGTTAATTTTTTTAGCTAGTAGCACATGTCAATACTATTTTTCTCCTTTACTAAATTCTATAGATTAGAGAGGCTGCCTGCTAGATCTTATCATCATCACACTGACATCAAGCCAAACAAGAACAGTACAGTGTGCCTGCTACATGAATGGCAGATTGGGAAAGCTTGAAACCGATATACTGCTGGAATTAGATATAGCAATGGAACAACAGGCCATGAAATTACAATATATAAGCAATATACTGCTGGAATTAGATATAGCATCGATATGTAAATTGCAAAGGAAAGCAATGCCAGACAGAAATTGTGCTTTCAATAAAAATAGATGTCAACATATCACTGCCATCATATATGAATATTATGATATAGAATTGTCGCAAATCATTACACTATTCTTAGTGAAATGTAAAACTAAAGCTATATCAATTCTAAGCACATCATAGTCTATAAAAAAAAGCCCGATGTATTAAGTAGGTTGCCATTTTTTCCAGCGACAAGCAATCAAAGAGTTGATATGACAGAATTGATAAGTTGGGGTGAGCAAATATATTAGGTCATATTTTTTCAATGACAAGCATTTCTGAAACTTGAACCAAAGATCCATTATTGATATGACAGAATTGATAAGTTGGGGTGAGGACAAGAGTTGATGGTTAGGAATCTGACCAAGATAAGGTGGCATGTATGGGTCTATAAGATAACTTGTCTAAAGCTGTAATATCTGTATGGGTAAATGAAACAACTTCCACAGGGAGATTATTTTAGCAATCAAAGAAATGCAATATTATTCAGTTTATGCAGTTTATGAGCACCTGAGAAACCTGTTATTAAACAACATACACCTATATGCTAACTAGTTATTCAGTTTATGCAGCACCTGAGAAAATCATCTCCACGAAAGCATAATAACCTAGCTAACTCAGATAGTTTCAGGTATGCATTCTGGTTGAATGAATCTAATCAAATTCTAAAACTCCCACTTGGGAAGACTATGGAAATCATCTTCAAGATATTGCACTAAATCACTCATACACATTCCTTGTCCTGATAAAACAGAAGACTGCTGCACAACAACAACAAAGGCACACATCTTTTTGAAATTCTTAGCAGGCCACTAAACATGATTGAATAGTAGCTAATAGACAAAGTACCAGACAAATACATAAGTAAACCAGTTCTGCAATTAGGGATTCATGGAAAATTCATTCATTAAAACGAAACATACCACTCATTCCTAACCGAGAACAGCCACATTCAGCGACAATGACTCAAGCAGAATAGCACAATGACTGCAGGGAAGCAGAAGGGGTTGAGCTTACCTGCCGGCCGGGGGATAGTAGCCACAGTGCGTGGGTGAGCTGGGGGAGCTGAAACCCTAGCCGCGGGCATCAAGGTTGGTGTCGAGGCGGGGAAGACAGAGAAGGGATGCCGGTGGAGAACCACGGACGCAGGGCAGCACGAGCAGAGATCGACGGCGCCGGTGGCGAGGAGGAAGGTCGAGCGCTCCAAGACGGACGGGGCGGTGTCCTAGGGAGGAGGAGTGGTGGAAACCGTAGCCGTCATGGCGGCCGGCGGGGGGAAATGCGGATGGTGGCGGCGGCGCAAACCTTAGCCGCCATGGCGGGCCAGCGGGCGTCGAGGTGGAGACTAGGCGAAGAAGATGGAGGAGGGACACCGGTGGAGGACGCATGGCAGCACGAGCAGAGATCGACGACGCCAGTGGAGAGGAGGGAGGTCGAGCGCTCCAAGACAGACGTCAGGCGGCATCCTTGGGAAAGGTAGCCTAGGGAGGTGGGGCGGGGGCGGCGGGGTCAGGGAGAAGGAGGAGGCGGGGGTGGAGGGATCAGGGAGGGGCAGGAGGCGGCGGTGGAGGGGTCAATGAGGAGGCGACACCGGTGGTGAATTTTGGTAGTCTGCCGGCATCACACAGTTCAATGTCGCCCAAACACTTAGCCGATAGAAGCCCCTCCCGCGCGCTCCGGGTTTTATACCCGAGGGCATTTGTAGGGGCGGCTGAGATTATAAGCCACCCCTACAAATGTTTTTTTCAATCAAAATCCAAGTTTTTAGGAGCATAAATGACCTCAAATTAAAATGCTTTAAACATCAAAGTTGCATAACTCATTAAGGTGTATATTTTTTATTTTGGTCAACTTCTCATTTGACAAAGTTTGATCGATTCAAATTTTGAATTTCAAAAAATGATAACTTCAAAACAGTTTTTGAAACCTAAAATGGTTTCAACTGAAAAAGTCATGAATAAAAAAGTTTGTTTTACTAATCCAGATCTACATTTTTTATATTGGTTAATTTTGCATTTGAGAAAGTGTTAGCAAATATTAGTTACAAACTCACATATCTCTCATCTAGTTTCATAAACTATGTATGAGATTTATGAATTTGTGACTAATGTTTGCTAACACTTTCTCCAATGAAAAAAATGACCTAAATAAAAGGTGTAGATCTTAATGAGTTATACAACTTTTGTATTTAATATTTTTTCAGATGAGATCATTTAGTGTTTCAAAAATCTTATTTAAAGTTGTAGTTTGTTTAAATTCAAAATTTAAATTAATCAAACAAAGTTGTAGGAAAATATGAATAAACTAATAGCAGTAAGAACTCAACAAAATGATAGATCATGATTTTAGAAAATTTTAGGAAAAAGAACCATCACATTTAGAGTTAGTATAAGAGAGAAAGACAAGCTACAAGTTTCACCTACGGATTAAAAAGTGTGATTTCTTTTTTTAATCCGTAGCTGAAACTTGTAGCTAGCCTTTCTCTCTCATACTAACTCCAAATATGATGGTTCTTTTTTCTAAAATTTTTTAAAATTAAGCTCTATCATTTTAGTCTGGTCATCTATCCATGTGACTAATTTTTAAAAAAATTCAAATTTTGAATTTCAAAAAATAGCAAATTCAAAACCGATTTTCAAATATTAAATGATTTCAGCTAAAAAAGTGATGAATATAAAAGTTGAAGAGCTCATCAAGACCTACAACTTTTAGTTTGGTCATTCTTCATTTCACAAAGTGGTAGCAAACATTGATGACAAATTGACATCTCTCACAGGTTTTCACACACGTACATAAATATAGTCTCACACACATATCTCTCACAGGTTTTCACACACATACATAAATATATAGTCTCACACACATACACAAAGGTAGTCTCCCACATATACATAAATAAAGTCTTATAAACACACACTTACACAAACTAGCTAGCCCCCGCTGTAACAACTTTCGCCTTGACACCTTTTTGTTCCCATGGCAATATGTCTTTGGGCAGGTTCTTTTTCACAACATCGATCTTCTCACAAAAGTGTGTGAATAGTAGCATCTCATCATAGTTATTGTAAGCTTCAACATCATCCACGCCATCAACTCCAATAATATGTTGTTTCTAGGAGGCAACCACGTGCTTTATCTTCTTCTTCAGGGGGAGGTTACTTTACGGGTTGGGCATATAGAAAACTTGTGCGACACGTGAAGCGAGCACCCAAGGGTCATCTTGGTAACCTGCATTCTAGAGGTCTTGGACTCTCAATCCGATCTCATTGAATTGATATTGCTTGATCCAGCGACATCGAAACAGGGCCACCTTTATATCCATTCCATAGTCAAGTTCCCATATATCTTCAATTATGCCAAAAAAACTAGATCTTTCGCCCCCACTCTATCAAGAGTCTCTATTCGAACACCGCTGTTTTGGTCCACACATTTACTCTCCTTTGTGTGGGTATAGTATATGTACCTGTTGATGTCATAAGCATTCCAAGATGTCACTTATCTCGATGGCCCCTCCACCAACCTACTGATGGTAATAGAATCTATGGTTTCTCCAAGCGGTATGTTCTGGTCCTTCAACCATGATGTTAGGCGTTGCTTGTGCTGTTTCATGACCCAATCATCTGAACGACCATTTCTCTCTACCATAATGATAGCCATGTGTTCTTCAATGTACGGTTGCATTAGTGTTGTGCTCTGCAAGACACTGTAATGCACCCGACTCACTTCTTTGTAATCATGGTCGATGAACACTTTTCTACCATTTGTGCCCTTCCTAGCCAGCCTACCCTTGTGACGAGAATCGGGATTACCAATCCCTCTCTGTACTTTTAGGTACTCTTGACAGCACTCGATGACTTCTTCAGTATTGTAACCCTCTATCATGGAGCCCTTTGGGTATGCTCGATTATGCACGTATCGGCTTAGAACTAACATGAAACGCTCGTAGGACCACATTTCATGCAAGTAGCAAGGGCCCAGCGCCTGTATCTGATGAACCATGTGAATCATGAGATGTACCATTATATCAAAAAAAAAGCGGGAGGTAAACACATCTCTAGTTGGTTCTGGGTCTCCACCACGAAATCATGTAGGTCACTCAGCTCTTCCCTATGAATCATCTTCTGTGAGATCTTCGAAAAGAAGTAGCACATGTGAAAGCTCTAGTTTGATTTTGGATAATTGATGAAACCTAGGGACTAATCATTATGCTAAGTGTGTAGACATGAAATGATAAGTCTCATACCAAGTGATGGAGCTAGATGATGGTCATAGTGATGGAGGTGACCAAAAGATGATCAAGTGCTTCACATTTGGAAAAGAAGAAAGAGAAAACAAAACCCGATGGAAATCAAGGCAAAGGTATTGCTAGGGTTTTAGTTTTGGTGATCAAGACACCATAGAGGGTGTGATCATGTTTAGGATCGATAGCCGTACTATAAAGGGGGGAATCCTTTGGCTATTTGGTCTCATAAGTGCCACTAGATGATGACTTACATGCATGTGCATTAGGATCTAGTGGAGAGCTAACATAACCCTTAAAAATATTTGTGAAAATATGCTAACACACGTGCACAAGGTGATACACAAGGTGGTTGGCATATTTGCAAGGGTTTTTGAGAGGAAGAGAAAAGTGGAGGCGAAGAAACAGAGGCAAAAACGGCCACTGGAAGTGACCGGACGCTGGCCTCCAGGGCACCTGCGCGTCCGGTCAGTTTAGGCAGAGGCACACGCGAAGGGCTTGAGCGAGTAGATGCTGGCCATGGTACACTGACACGTCTGATGCATTTTTGCGAGGCAACGAACGTAGGCGACCGAACGCAGTGCGTCAACGTCCGGTGCAAATGACGTAAGCGCGTGCCAAGGCCAAGTGATCACCGAACGCTTGGTGCGTCCGATCGCCCCCCAGCGGACATGTCCGGTGCACGTTTTCCCTCTCTAATACCTTACTAGAGTCGACTAGACACGGACCGTCTGGCGTTCGGTGCATCCCTCCTGCGCGTCCGGTGCATTTGTGTACGCAAGCGTGACATTAGTTGACCATTGGTGATCGAACGACGAGGATTCAAAAGTGACACATGGTGATCATCGAGCGGGCAAGTGTGTTGGCGACCGAACGCTGAGGAGCATCAGGTGCTTTGGCACCTGCGCGTCCGATGCAGTCAGGGTGTGCTGGAATGTGAGCCTAACGGCTCTATTCCTTTGGGACCCCTATAAATATGTGTTGGCCAGCCCTTGGGGAACCCTCTTAGACTTTTGATCATCTTGATATCCTCTTGAGCTGAGCATACTCCCTTCCACTCATCTCCCTTGCTTGGTTGCTAATCCAAAGTGAGATTGAGTGATCCAAGTACATTGTACTTGTGAGTTTGCATCTTAGTGGCACTTGGGTGATCTTTGGCTGCTTGTTTCTCTTGGTGGTTGCCACCACCTAGACGACTTGGAGCAACGGTGGAGGTCCGGCACATGTTGGTGATTGTTTGTGGCCGGCTCCGGTGATCTTGTGAGGGGTGTTGCATCTTCCCCGGTGAAGCGTCGTAAGGTAGCTCTAGTAAATTGCTCGTGTCATTGAGTTACCTCACTTGTGGTAGGTTCTTGTGGTGGTCTTGGAGAGCTTGGCTTTGGATTGCCAATTAGCTGCCAAACCATGAAGTGGTGGTCGACACAACGGGGACGTAGCGTGCTGGCAAGCACATGAACCTCGGGGGGAAAATCATTGTGTCCATCTTGTATTGATTGACTTCTCCTGGTGATTGATCTTCATATTCATTGATTGGTTCATCCCCTACATGGCGGTATAAAGATCACATCCCCTCCATTTACTTTCCGCAAACTAGTTGTAACAAGCTCTTTAGTGTAATTAGTTTTGAGAGCTTGTATTATCCTTGCTACTGTAGCTCCTCACCTAGTTGAGCTCTTTAGTGTAACTAGTTTTTGAGAGCTCGTAGTGACATAGCCTTTTGTTTGTCTTAGTGACTATAGCAACTAGAATTGTTGGGATAGGTGGCTTACAACCCTTGTAGAGCTAGAGCAAAATTACATAACGCTATTTGTCATACTAATCAATTGCTCTAGTGTTTTGTAGAATTTTTTAAATAGGCTATTCACCCCCTCTAGCCATATTAGGACCTTTCAACATGCGAGTGATGGCCATCTTCAACAACTCTGGCTTTATAGCCCAAATTGCAATTGGTAGGAACACTGTCAGCATCACATGACAATCGTGAGCCTTGCAGTGTGTAAATGACAGGTCCTTCATCGACACTAGCTTCTTTGGGTTCATCGAAAACCCAATCGGTACTTTGACCCCCTCAGGAATGTGCATATAGCTCTCCTCTCTTCTAGGGTTAGGTTGAAGCTAGCCGCGGGCAGAGTGTATTTCCCATTATTCTGAAGTACCGGGTGAAGCTTTGGCATCACTTTTAGCTGCACCATGTCTTTTCATGATTTCAGACCATCCTTTGACTTGCTTGTGTCCATCAAGCTAGCCATGAGACTCTCAAAGACATTCTTCTGCATGTGCATCGCATCAATGGCATGGAAGACCTCCAAGTCTGGCCAATAAGGCAGATACTAAAAGAAGATCGATTGTTTCTTAAAAGGTATGCCTTCGATAGGTGTGCTTTTTATCTCTGTTCGTTCCATCCATATTCTTCTTTCCATAGACGACACATATGTTTTCACCATTTTGTACACATGTTCTCCATTACGACATCTCTCCAGAGGGGGTTCATTCTCCGGGGTGTTGCCATAGTATCTTAAGTACAATCTGTTGCGATACTTGTGACCTATCTTTAAGAAGCGTCGGTTCCGTAAACTACCTTCTTAGATCCATCTAGGAACACCCATTTAGTACCATCCAAATAGACTAAGCATCCCGTCTTGCCTTTGATCTGTCCAGACAAGGCAAACAACGCGGGGTAATCATTGGTAGTAACAAATATCATTGCTTTGCATATGAAGTCCTCCTGTCAGAATGCATCATACATCGGCTCCCCATACCTCCATAGCCTCTCCATTTCTTGCATTAGAGGCTCTAGGAACACGTCTATATCAACGCCTGGTTGTTTGGGGCCGAAAATAAGAATAGTGAGGAGATGGTACTTTCTCTTCTGACACAAATACGTTGGGATGTTGTACAAGGTCAAGATCATTGGCCATGTGTTGTGGCCACTCATCCTCTCATTGAAGGAATTCATTCCATCGGTGCTCAAGCCAAATCATATATTCCTTGGGTCCTCACTGAAATCTTTGTGCTTCTCATCGAGCGCTTGCCACTGACTACAATCGGCGGGTGTGCAATATTATCATCATCCACCTTGCACTCATCATCCCACCATGTCATGAGTGCGGCTTCCTTAGGGTTTAGGAACATATGCCTCAAGCGGTCAGTCACTGGCATGTACCACACTACCAAGGTAGGAATTCTTCTCTGCTTTGCATCGTTGCCTAATGGTGTGTCCTCGGGGGCTGAGATTCTTGCACCAGCTTTTTCATACCCTTCTTATTCTTTTTGTTCCCCGTGGATGCTTCGTCCCCACTATAAAGGTCATTGTTCTTGTACCGGCTGGCCCCAGACCAGGGACATTTATCCAGTCTCTTGAACGTTTCACCACGGAAAATGATACAATGGTTGGGGCATACATGGATTTTTTTTCAACACTTATTGTCAACGGACTTATAACCTTCTTCGCTTAGTATGTGTTGGCGGGAACTGAGTTCGACTGTGGGAGCAACCATGATAGGAGACGCAACAGATCATTGAAACTGCAGTCCGACCAGCCGTACTTAGTCTTCAGGATGAGTAGCTCAAGCACAAAACATAGCAGTGTCTAGTGTGTCGGACAACCCTTTTCAACACCATACACCCTATCTAGATTTTCTAGACCTTTCTTGCTCTTTAGTAATATTTCTAGTCCAAAGGCCTGAAGCATTTCCTCCAAATTGTCACTGTCATCTTCATCCCCCTCACATGCTTCGCCATCATTATTGGCACCACCAACATCATCACCACCTTGTTCAGCAAGCTCGTTTGAGAATTAGGACAGGTATTCTAGGGTTTTAGATTCGTCTTCTTGATCATCGTCATCTTCTTGATTATCGTCATTGTCATCAACAACCATTATTTCACCATGATGAATCCACACTGTGTAGTTTGAAACAAATTCTCGTATAATCAGATGTTCTATAATGGTAGTCACATCTGAAAATGCCATAAGGTTCTTGCAATCTTGGCAGGGACAAATAATTCTATCCTTATTCTCTGTCAACATCGCTGCATGCTTCTCTGCGGCTTCGATAAATTTGTCCACCTCTTTACTAAAACCTGCCTTTAACCTTAACGAACCATACATCCAAGAGTTCCTGTACTCCATCTTATCAAAACAAAACAACCAAAGAAAATAAATTAAAGGAATCAAATTAATAATTAATTACTCGAGAATAATTGTATATACTTCAGACACACACCATGGTAGAGGATAATTAATTAATTGCCTATTAATGCATACATGTTTTAAAATATATTAATTGGTTAAAATAAACAATTTCAAAGACAACAATTAGCAACAATTAATATTTTACCCACTACCTTTCATGCCAACTCCATTCTAATTTCATGAAACATAAATTATAAAATCATAAATAAAAAACAAACCCTAGATCTAGAACTAGATCTACATGTACATGAAACATACATGAAACTAACGTGTAATCTCCACTAAAATCAAGCAAGATCGACTAATAAAGGGTGTAACCTCATTTCTCTAACTAATTTACACTAATAGCTTAAAAACTAGGGTCTAATTTGCTTCATACAAAGCTCAAGCACCATGGAAGAGAGAGAAAAATAAAACTCTAATTACTCACTAACCAACCATTAAAACTTCAAATATAGGCTTAGAATAGCATCTTCTTACCTTCTACAACCTCTCCACCAAAGTATTTGAGATCAAAACCTTCCCCCTTAGTAGAGCAATTTTTAGGAGGAGCCCAAAGCCTCCCAACCTTTTTTTAGGTAAAAAAGTGTGTCCCAAGGTGAAAGAAGGTGGCTGTTGTGCTGTATACGTTAGGCATTTGTAGGGGCAGCTGGTGATTCAGCCGCCCCTACAAATGGGAACAGCAGGGGCGGGTGGTAATAGCCGCCTCTACAAATCAGACAGTAGGGGCGGCTGGTGAGTGAGCCACCCCTACAAATTAGCCCATTTGTAGGGTGACTCGTGTTACCAGCCGTCCTTACTGTGCGATTTGTAGGGGCAGTTCCTCTACTGGGCCCGAGGACACCCACTGTAGGGGCGCCTCCGACCCCAGCCGTCCCTTAAAAAAACGGTTGATTCCTACAAACAGTTTTTCACGTAGTGAAATCTAGATTGAAAATGAGTTCAGACATTTGGAGATGTTCTAATTTTATATCCATTTTCACATCTAGTCAGACAATCCTAATCAAACGCCGGTAAAACTGAATTCCTCCTATCCCAACCCCACAAACCTTCGGACCAACGGTAATTTTTAGGTCAGGATGTTCGTCCATTTCCACACGCCCGTCAGGACACATGTCTTCCAGATGCGCAGTGGACCGGACCAACAAACCCCACAAATATCCCCTCGTCCATTTCTAATAAAAAACGATCGTCGCTCTTATCCGCTTGTTGCTCCTATCCGCTTGATAGCCACCTTCGAGGTGCAGCTCTCGGGTGCCGGCCCTGCCTGCTAGGCATGACGCTTGGGCACCCGGACTGCTGGCCTTGCCTGCCAGGCACGGCACGCGCTCACCTCTTAGCCGCAGCTGCCCTCTACCTCCCCTGCTGCATCATGTGGCTGATGCCTTCTTGCTGCCTCGCGCAGTCGCTGCCGCCGGCCCGCTGCCTACAAGCGCCACCGGGCTGCTATCTCCGATAAACTCCACAAGCCGATGATCCTCCATTTTCCCAAGTAGCAAGGAGATGCTGCGATGTGCTGAAAACACATGTTGCAAGAGTATGTTTCATGTGTTTCAGGTGTTTCACAGGTATGTTGCAATTGTTTCATACGGATGTTGCAAAAGTAGATCGAGATGTTGCATATGTGGCAAAGGTCTGTTTTCAATGTTTCATCTATGTTTTCGAATGTATGTTGCAAGTGTGTTTTATCTGGAAGTTGCATATGTTTTATAGATATGTTGCAAGTGTTTTATCTAGATATTGCGTATGTTTTGCAATGGTTTTCAAGTGTTTTCCAGGTGTTTTTTTTCAAGTGTTTCAGAAGCACGTTTCAAGTGTTGCATCTGTCTTCATACGTATGTTGCAAGTGTTGCATCTTCATGTTTCAAAAGCAAATCGGGTGTTGCATCTCTCTCGTCGCTTTTTTGGCTGCCACGCCTCAATGTCTTCTCCTACGGGCGTCGGCCGAGCATCTCGTCTTCCTGATGTTGGTGATGTTCAGGACGGCGCAAGAAACTTACACGTGAAGTGGATGGGGAGGGCATAGACGGTCCCTGCGCGGCATGCACGTGCGGAAAGCGGAGGGGACATGGGCGAGAAGCAAGATGGGGCTCAGGTGTCCGGACGGTGAGGCGCGGAGGGGAGCGCGGGCTCCTACGTGCGTGCGGACGCACGAACGTCCGAACGTTACCATGGCCCTCCAACCAAACACATGCTCGGGCTACCAGTCAGCCACAATCAACCACTTCTTCCTAGTGGTAACCCTGGGCAAAATTAACCGAAAACCGAACCGAATTAACCGGAACCAAAACCATATTGACCGAACTGAAAAATTCGGTCCCTAATTCGGTTCCTATTAGTAAATAACCAAAATTAGTAAGGTTAAATCGGTTCCCACCCTCGGTTAACCGAAATAACCAAGATATGTAAAAAGGCCCATCAGCAAATTCCATCAAGACCCAACTAAGGAATCCTACTTATATAAGCAGAAGCACTCTCCAGTCTCCATTCGCCCCCTCCTATCCAACCATCTGAGGGAGCGGCGGGCAGTCTCCGTATTCCCGTATCCCGTCCCCACTCCCCGTTCTCAATCCCCGAAGCCTCCTCATCCTCCCTCGATCGCTCGCTCTCCCGCGGTAGCAGCTGACGGCGCCCGCTCCCTCTCCCGCGGTGGCGGCTGGCGGCGCCCGCTCCCTCTCCCGTGGCGGCGGTCGGCGGCGCCCGCTCCCTCTCCCGCTGTGGCGGCCGGCATCACCCGCTCCCTCTCTCGCTGTGGTGGCCGGCGGCGCCCGCTTCCTCTCCCGTGGCGGTGGCCGATGGCATCGCTTGCTCTCCCGCGGTGGCAGCTGACGGCGCCCGCTCCCTCTCCCGCGGTGGCGGCTGGCGGCGCCTGCTCCCTCTCCCGCTGTGGCGGCCGGTGTCACCCGCTCCCTCTCCCGCTGTGGTGGCTGGCGGCGCCCGCTTCCTCTCTTGTGGCGGCGCGCTGGCCCGCTCCCTCTCCTGCTGTGGTGGCCAGCGACGCCCGCTCCCTCTCCCGTGGTGGTGGCCAGCGGCGCCCGCTCCATCTCGCGTTCATGGTGAGTGAAGGGCCACGACGCCTGACGAGGAAGAAGGCAACGGTGAATCTTTTTTGCCTGTAGACTAAAAAGTTTTGGTTTTCTCGGTTAGAACCGGAACCGAACCGAATTACCCGAAAGCAAAGTTCATCGCTGTGTTTCTAAAGGAACCGATCGGTCTCTGCATCTCAATTAACCGAATTTGCTTAAAAACCAAGGTTCTAAATAGCCGGCTAAGCCATTTAGCTTTCTATGTCCAAAACCTGGCTATAGCCGGCTATAGCGGCAGTTAAGGGCTAACTTATACATGAAAAAATTTAACTAAATCCTTCTCAAACAGCTATAGCCGGAGATAGCGGAGGCTATAGCCGGAGATTTAAAACCTCGTTAAAAACTGAAGAACCGAATCCATCAGTTTCAGGTTAACCGAACGTCCACAGTGACCTGGTGTTCGGCAGCTCGGACTAGAGCCTGAGACAGACCACCCTCCCGCTGGTCCTTGGGTTGCCACCGCGGCGCGCGCTCTCGCGGTACCTCCGTCCTCTCTCCTTCCCAAAAGCCTAACCCATCCGGCGTCTGCCTCCATGGCGAAGCCCGCCGAAGCTCCACCGGAGGCGGCGGCGAAGCACGATCCCCACCCCGCCGCGGCCGCCACCGCCACCGCTGCCTCGCCGGCGGGGTTCATCTTTATGTGCAACGGCGCAACGAAGCCCGAATGCTACCGGCACAGGGTGCTCGGCCTGCCGCGCGGGAGGCTGGACGCGGTCTCGCGGATCCGGCGCGGCGCGGCGGTCTTCCTCTACGACTTCGACGCGAGGTACCTCTACGGGCCCTACCAAGCTGACTCCGATGGAGGTCTCCACCTCGTCCCCGCCGCCTTCCACGGCCGCTTCCCCGCGCAGGTTGGTTAACTGGTTTGCGGCTTTGTGCTTCCTCGCCCCAATGCGCGGGCTTTTTTGGTGGTCATCAGGTGGGAATCGAGTGGAGTAGCACTGCTTTTTAATCATGAATTTGGTTTAAATTGTTTGTTACAATCGTTGGGCGTTCTACGATTCTTGGGGATTTTCCTAGAAAGAAAAAACGATTCTTGGGGGTGTTAGAATGGTTTGTGGTGAGAGGGTCGCTAATTTGTAATCGGGAGTGTAAGGGGTGTGGACGTGAAATTGGGGGAAACGAAATTCATTCGTATGCTAAATTAGTAAAATTGACAATTAGTATTTGCTAATAGGCAATGGTTTTTTTTTTTTTTTGAGAGCACATTGGAGTGTGCCCTCTCTTGTCTCTACTATCGCCTGAAAGGTCGTAGAGTATGATGAAACAAGAGTCATGGTTTCCAGATATGAAACAGAAACTTTACAGTCTCAGGTTGATGGAATTTTGGTGGGAGTCTGAGTTATACTGTGTCTCCCTTGTGATGTAATGCTGAGTTTTGGAGAAGCTGAAATGCTATGTTCCCCAGTCAGATGGGTGGTTTATGGTCTCATGTAGGCTTGCTCTCTGCATCAGTTTGGATTTAGTGTTCTAAGAACATGCTAGATGGATGAAGATGTGTTTACCATTTTCCTCTTGTTTTCTGTTTGGCATTCTTCATTTTTGTTTGCTGTTGTGTCTGTGAAGATATTTGTCATCCCATCCACAAAAGCAGGGGATGCAGATTGAGATGGACTTTGAAGGAGTAGACGCTTATATGTTATTTGGACTGTCTGGTTTAAAGCATAGGCACAGTTTTAGATTTTTTGAGGAATCTCTCCATATGTAGTTGTGCTTCTTAATGCTCATCTATGTACCTTTCGCAGTTGTTTTTTGAAGCCACTAAAAATAAATTATATATTTGGTTTGTTACCAGTTTCTGTTACTACCGTCTTATCGAGAATAGATTGTTTGAGGGAGACCAATTTCAAATGAACTAGCCATAGCCTTAATTAATGGCAAGGATTTACCCCATGCCCCAGAAACCAGCACCTGGATCTCAGAGGCTTCATCGCCCCCATCTCTGCTTCTCTTTCTCCACTGCAGAGGAGCGCTGGCCAAGGGCCATATTGCCACCCGCTGCTACCGCCGCAAATTTTATAATGGTGACCGTTTACCCTGTAGTCCAGTGTTGTCCTTGGATCCACACAGATGATTCCACTGCTCTTAAAGTTGTGAAACATTGGCATCTAGGGGGACTAAAAGGTCTAAGGTTTATAGTGGATTTATTATTCCTTTCAATGCTTTCCTTCTAGGGCAGTCTTGTTGAGACCTGGAATGTGGTGAAGGGCTCTTGGGGGAACATGTTTGCTTATGTCTCTAATATTTTAAGGGTCCTGAGGAACTTGTCAAAAGAGCTCTCTCTATCCTGGGTTCCTGGCAAAATGCTGCTTGTTTGTGTGGTTGGCTAATGCACAACAAATGCTGGATTGCTGATCGGCTTGCCCAGGGTAGCCTTCCTCATCCTGCCTCCTGTCCGCACTGTGACCAGGCCAATGAAAACATCAACCACCGTCTCATCTCTTATGTTTTTGTGTGGCAATTGTGGTACAACCTACTCCAAAGTGTTGTGTTGAAGAGTCTTTTATCCTTTGATAGTTGGTGGTCGAATGTGGAAGTTTTAATGGATGGACGGGCCACAAAAGGACTGAACTCTCTCATCATCCTAGGGTCTCAGACAATTTGGAAACATCACAATCGACTTGTCTTTGATGGTGTCTCTCCTAATCTAGCTAATGCTCTGTTGCTCGCTAGGTTGGATTTGTATTGTTGGCATTTGGCAGGGCCCAGGGGCATCTCTTTCTTCCTTGTTCTTGGCCCAGAGGTTGGTTCTTAGGTGGCACCCTTGGCTAGGTCAAGGTTTCTCTTATTTTAAGGGCGTGACTTTTTTTCTACTTATCTCATTTTGGTGTGTGTGCATGTGTTTGTATTTGGGCTTTTGCCCCTCCCCTCCATTCTTCTTAATATAATGATACACAGCTGACAACTCTCCAACTTGTTCAAGAAAAGCTATCTCAATCAAGAGCTAACCTTTTTATGCCAATTGATTGTAGAATTTTTTTGTTTCCTCTAATATTTTTTCATTCCCTTAGCTCATCTATATGCTCATTAATTGCCATTTTAAACATTGTAATGTCATCTAGCAATGGAGCAAAGGCCGACAACTTTTGTTTTTGTGTGCAGGTCAAGTTTAAGATTGATGGTGATTTCATGCCTCTCCCTGAGAGTAGGCTAAGAAATGCAATAAATGACAACTATTTCAATGGAAGGTTCAACCCAGAGCTTACTGCTACACAAGTAAGTATGGATGAGCAAGAATCAGCATTTGTTGTGTTTGTGAAGAGAAATGAATTGTCTTTAATATTGTTATGTGTAGCTCCTCTTCATTATTTCTGAACGCCAAACTTCATTCATACCATTAGATAGAATAAGGACGGACATCTATGTACATGAACTGCTGTGCAGTTCATATGATGCATAGCTTAACTGGTATATGTTGGGGGTTAGTAGTAGACAAAAGGATGGCAATCCTTCCCTGACATATTTTAGACATTTAAGCCTTTCCTTTTTGAATTTGCTCTTGCATCACATGCAAATGTGAAGTCAAGTTGATGCTGAGATAAATTTCATTTATTGCTGTATAGCATGTTTAAATTTTGAGGCCTGAAGTAGTGAAGTCTATTCTTTTTAGTGCCCCTTATTCCCATAAACATGGCATCCCCTTATTCCCATAAACATGGCATATAAGATCTTATCTTTATTTCACTGGAGCTTGGATATTCGGTATTGTTGCCATATTTATTGTATTTAGACTGTTCATTTGTGATCTTGTGATGTTTTTTTTTCTGAGAAATAAGAAATTGTATATTAAGAAAAGAGAAGGAAAAAACTGGGGCATGACGAGAGCATTTCCATACATTGTTTTATTCTTCTCTTTTTTTATATATATAAATCTCTTCTATGTGTTATGGTACACATTATCATTATTGACCTTGAGTAGTATCAGTTTAGCAGCTAGCAGGAATATGATACTGTCTTCTATTTTACCTTGGTATTTGGTATGAACTTATATAATACATGTAATGAGCCAACTACTTCATATGCTGTTGATTTTCTGTTGTAGGTTGAGAAACTGAGGGCACTATTTCAGCCAATTACTTTACTTCCTGAATCAGCACCCCCACATAATGTTGATAACAGGCCCCCACCCCCACCTGGTGTTGATAACTGGCCCCCACCCCAGCATGATGTTGATAACTGGCCCCCTGCTCCTGCTCTTCTACCTCCTTCAGCTAACCCGGCACAACCAACTGCTTATGCGCATCATCCAACTTCCTATGTTGCTCCTCCGGATGCTCATTCGATGCCACCTGAAGCCTATCCACCTCCATGTCCTTACCTGCCTCCGACTGCTCCAGGTATGGTAACAGCAACTGGGTATGGTTATGGAGATGGATATGAAGCATATCGTCCATTTCCTTCTGCCTTTCGGTATGTGCAAGAGCCACCTTCATGTTCTCTCTATGCCCAATACCCTATGCCAGTGCATGTCTCAGGGCCCGCTTATTCTACTGGTCCCTACTATGTTCCTTATCAGAATCATCCATATCCATATGAACATGGCAGTGTGAATCATCATTACCAGCAAAGCACATATGAGAGGTACACATTTGATAACTTAATGAACCTTAGTACTTCCTGTATGTTAATTCTGTTACATTGTAAGTTATTTTTTTGCAAACCAAGTTGTACATGTGGCCTCTGCTGGCAACAGTAATATCTGAAAAGCATATTATTCAGCTGCTCGGGATATTATTGAGAATGTTTAATGAACAACTACTTGCTTAAACAATAGAGAAATAAATTTTACATTCTGCAACTTGCAAAAATCACTAATTGCATTTTTGCCCTCTTCCATTTCAGAGCCACCTATTATGGATCCAGTTGGGGGGTCCTGAGGTGAATCAACCCCAGGATTTCACCCCAGGAGGCTGGCAGCAGCGCTCAGGTCTATTGTGTACAACTGCGCCAGGGTACCAGTGGGGTGTTTGAAAGCATGATCTTCCAAGCAAACAGCACCTCACCTACACAACTGACTCTCACCATCCACCCTTGTAACTGGGGTTCAGGTTGTATAAATGTTGGTATCGCCTAATGCTTCACTGACATGCTGGGTGTAATGTGCAGCTGAGCAAGTGAGCATAGCTTTTTCTGGTTTTCTAGAGTAGTTTTACTTGCTGCTACCTGTTGCTGTTAAAATATTAGCTTAACGAAAATATTTCAAGCTGTTGGCGTGGAAATCAGCTTTTAATGACTAATGGTCTATTGCAGCTTTTGGACTTATCACAACCCCCCGCTGTTATCCTGTCATTGATTTTACATTTCCATGTAGTTGTATGTTCATTTACAAAATGGCAATGCTTCTACCAGGGCGTTTGTTTGGACGGATGGGACGGACCCGCCTCGCGGCGCACACCCCTGTGCCAGACCAGCCTCACGTTGTGTGCCCCTGCTCCTCGCACAGTCGCATCGGACCCACCTCGTGTTGTGCGCACCTTGTGTCACGAACCTTGCCCGTGCCTTGTGCCACCCGTGCCTCGTACACCCACTCGTGCCTTGTGCTGCGCTCCCTCATGTCGCTTTAACTAGCCTCTATTAGGTGATAGTAAGGAGATGAGTACATATTGCAATTGTATGTTTCATGCGTTTCAGATGTATGTTGCATATGTTTCATCTGACTGTTGTAAAAGTAGATCTGGTGTTGCATATATTGCAATGGTTATGCACATATGTTACAAGTGTATGCTTCAAATGTTTCAGCTGTTTCAAATGTACGTTGCAAGTGTTTTATCTGAATATTGCATATGTTACAGTGGTTATACATGTATGTTGCAAGTGTATGTTCCAAATGTTTCACCTATTTCAGACCTATGTTGTAATTATTTTATCTAGATGGTGCATATATTTCAGATATATGCTGCAAGCGTCTATTCAAAATGTTTCATCTGTTTCAGAGTATGTTGCAAATGTGTTTATCTAGATATTGTAGTTACTATACACATATGTTGCAAACGTATGCTTGCCACCTATTTCAGATGTATGTTTCAGAAGTGCTTTCATGTTGCAATATTAGCAGGCGTAGGAAGCGGAGCGCATGCAGATGTGTCCCCGTGGGCGTAGCGTCCTCCCATGTGCGACAAGCGAAGTGGGCGTGTGGCACGTCAACAGGCATGTGGCACGGTCCCCACTTACATGCGTACGTGCACAGCGTGCAGGCACAGCAATGGCATGCGTCATGTGGGGGCGAGCGTGTAAGCACAACAATTGCATGTAGGGCAGGTGTCGTTCCATTTCTTCATAAGTGGAGCGCATTCTCGTGAGAACCGTGCATGGAGGAAAAATTGTTGTCACTCCTGCAGCTGCATGCAGTAGAGAGAGGACGCTGCTAGCGCATACAGGTGGGTGCTAGACGTTAGGGCAGACACATAAGAGGATGTGAGGCGCAACAGTCAAAGCGGACCGCATGACGGGACAAGCACAAACGTTCGGACAGGGGCTAGCGTCCACACGTCCAAGCGCTAGCCACGGCCTTTACAAAATGTTAAGAGGAACGACCTTCAGGTTGTGGCCTTCCACAAAATCTTTGGAATTTTTGCTCTGTTCACTTAAACTTATCAGCCTGACTTATTAGCTATGAAACAGTATTTTTCTCTCACAACCAATCAACCATCAACCGAACAAAAAGAATGTTAACAGTAGCACTGGGCATAATTAACCGAAGACTGAACCGAACTAACCGAGACCGAGACCGAAGTGACCAGACCGAAAATTTCGGTCACAAGTTCGGTCTTCAGTTTGAAGTAACCGAACTAACCGGACTTAATTCGGTCATTACCCTCGGATAACTGAACTAACCGAATTAACCGAACATTTAAATTTTGTTGACATAATATGTAATTTAGACTATTATTAGTGATATAATATTTATTCTAGTGGATTTATATCAACCATCACTCTTATCACTATGTTTAATCTACATTTTGTATTGTATTTTTGCCTTGAAATAGAAAAAATATTGGTAAAATTTGCTACAAATTACAATATTTAGTAGTTGTTTTGTGAAGTTCGGTTAGTTCGGTCATGACCAAGACCGAACCGAACTAACCGAGATCGAACTTGCTCGGTCCTGAGTTTTGAAACTAACCGATCGGTCTCCGTTTTTAGATGACCGAACTTTCGAAATGATCGAAGACCGAGACCGATCGGTTCGGTCAGACCGAACGCCCAGGTCCAGTTAACAGAGAACTTCAATATTCACAATTGATCTCTACAGCAACTGCGGCATCCGTTTTGTTTATTGCGCAAAAGAACTGCACTGTCTAATCGCTTGATGTGAAGTGGATTGTGAAAGGATCAAGATGCCCAAGAGGGGGGGTGAATTGGGCTTTTCTAAAAATTAATTGCAAGAATTAAATCCTATAAGCCGGAATTCACCCCTAGTGCCTACTTGTGTTCCTAGAGAGTCTACCGTTAAAAAGTTTTGCACCCTAGTTTCCAATCCTAGTCTAGCATGGCAATTCTAGGAATGTAAAACAAGCAATGAAAGTAAATACGAGAAAGTAATTGCTTGAATGTAAAGGGGCAAGGAACACGGCGATGTTTTTCCGAGGTATCGGAGAGTCGCCACTCCCCACTAGTCCTCGTTGGAGCACCCGCGCAAGGGTGTCGCTCCCCCTTGATCCGCGCAAGGATCAAGTGCTCTCTACGGGTTGATTCTTCGACACTCCGTCGCGGCGAATCACCCAAAACCGCTCACAACTTGAGTTGGGTCATCCACAAGCTCCGCCGGATGATCACCAAACTCACAATCACCACCAAGCCGTCTAGGTGATGGCGATCACCAAGAGTAACAAGCTAGAACTCTCACTTGACCACAACGAGCCTAAATGAGGAGGTGGATGCACACTTGCTACTCTCGAATCACTAGTGAGGAATCACAAACTTTGATTCTCGAATCTCTATCCTCACTAGAGCTCTTGCACTCCCTTGCACTCTAAAGGGTTTTCTCAGATGTTTGAATGAGCAAGAGACCTCTAAAAGAGGTGGAGGGGTTGTATTTATACACCCCTCAAAGAAAACGAACCGTTATTTCTGACACGGGGTCACCGGACGCGCCGGTGCTACGCACCGGACGCGCCGGTCCCCCGTAACGGTCAAAACCCGTTTTTGAAATCGAACCACCGGACGCACCGGTCAGGTAGCACCGGACGCGTCCGACGTGCAAGGGTGCTTACTGGAGTCACACCGGACGCGAGGCCGCGTCCGATGCCTGAAGACCGGACGCGTCCGGTCCTCTCTGGACCTTACTGGACTCGCACCGGACTCACCGGTCAAGTCCAGCATCGCGTCCGACGGGCGTTCTCTCTCGATGACACGTGTCGGTCGCTGACCACTGCGTCCGGTCCTCGCGAGGACCGCGTCCGGTGATCAGGCCCGAACCCTAGCGCGGTTAAGTACACACCGGACGCGTCCGGTGTTCCCGAAGACCGCGTCCGGTGCCAGGAAAACAGCCCGAAACTCGTCGAAACGCGTCGCAACTTCAACCAAGTTGCTTAAAACTGAACCTTGAGCTAATCTAGGGTTGCCTAGCGCCAAGTTTAACAAGTGTGCACCACACCTAAACATAGGACTCGCCTAGGTCAAACTACCCATTCATGCCCCCCTTTATAGTACGGCCAAAAGAGAAAAACGAAGATCCTAACGACTATTCCGAATGTGTCTCAACACTTCGTCATCCGGAACTAACCGTCCTTGATCTTGACGTCACTCTTTTGAAAACCGAAACGATTTCCATCAAGGGACACGAAGCCACAGTGCTCAAAGCAGTTAACACCTCCATGACCTAACTCACCAATGTTTCTGCAAAACACACGTTAGTCATGGTAATAAAGTGTTGTCATTAATTACCGAAACCAAACCTCGGGGCCTAGATGCTTTCAATCTCCCCCTTTTTGGTGATTGATGACAACACTAAGTTTCAAAGGATTAGAGTGAGGTTTTCGAGCATGCTTGGTTCACATAAGCAGTAGACAATAAGCATAAAGGGTTAGGAATTGCTTATGTGCTCCAAGCCAAAAGAGTGTACTTCATAAGATAAGACAAAAAGCGTTAGTACACAAAAAGATATAGCTCATAAGTAATCGGAGTAAGGCACGGAAGCACAACCTTAGAGCTATAGCTAAAACGGTGACATATATTAACCACAGTGACGAATAAGACATTAAGACTCAAAGTTTTACGACTCGACGACAATGTCACACGAATGCAGTGCTGAAACTAAACATGATATGCATGAATGTAGCACACGAAAAACGAAAACCCACTAACAAACTCCCCCTGAAACTACTCTCTCTCTCCCCCTTTGGCATCAAGCGCCAAAAACTAATCTAATCTGACGGGGGGACAGACGGAGTCGTGTCGGGTGCCGAGGTGCGCGGTGTGATCACGAAGTGAAGCGAATCCTCGGAGTCCGAGCTATCTGGCTGACCCTCTGAAGAAGCTCGTGGCTGCGTAGCGGTCTGGGTCTGAGCAGGAACGGGCACTGACTGTGTAGCAACAAGTGGATCTGTCTGAGTGACCTGAGCCTGAAGTGCGCCAGTAGCTGGGGGATCTGTCGAGGCAACTGAAGAAGGGATGGTCTCTGTAGTCCCAGTCCCTGTCACTGGTGGAACGACTGCCTCGGAAGCTGACAACCCTGACGAAGTGTGAAACGTAGTCGTATGCGAGGGTGTCGGCTGACCAGTCAACTCGCTGTAAGTGGCACTGAAGTCACCGATAGGTGTGCCTGTCAGGATATGCGGGCGAGTCTGGTCTGACGGTGTGAACCCCGTATGGATAGGTGTGAAGCTCGGGGACTGAAACGACTGGGGAACCTGCTGCTGTGGAGATGTAAACTGTATGCTCGGCTGTGTCTGACTAGAAGGACCGCTGGAATGCAAAGCCGGAGCCATGATAGATGCAGGCGGAGGAACCCCAACTGTGATGAGATGCCGCAGAAGATCCATGTACTGCTGCTGACTCTGTCGCTGCATCTCAACCTGCTGCCTCTGGATCTCTAGCTGCTGTCGCTGAAACTCGTCCTGGCGAGCCTGTATCTGTGCAAGTGCTGCAGCTGTATCCTGAGCCTGGCGCTGTATCTGCTGCTGCTGCTGCTCCTGAGCCTGGGTCAACCTCTCAAGTATAGCCACCATGGCTGGGTCTGAGCGGGAGGCTGAGCCAGATCCACCGGCCTCGTGGTCGTGAGACCGAGGAGACCGGTACCTGGGGATGGGCTGATAATCCTCATCTGTGCTGTCTGAAGTGACATCCTCAGGTATCTCAGCAGGCTGAGTGTCAAGGTCTGCGAGCTCTGCCTCAGCAAGCTCGTCAACTCTAGCGTCCTGCTCAGCTGCTGTCTCAGGAACCTCAGGGCGCTCACGCTGTCCTGGTGCTGGAGCCTGCTCTCTGGTAACTGAAGCCCAAAGCTGTCTGATGTCATAATCAGGGAATGCAGTAGTAGTGTTGGCAATCTCTGCCCTGATCTCTGGTGGCATCTGAATAGCAGATCTGATAATGTAGCAAATCCAGTGGGCATAAGGAAGCTGACGGTTACCCTTGAAGCCCTCAGCAATGGTGTCCTCCATCTCACTCAGGATAAGATCCCAGATATCAAACTGTTGCTGTGTAAGGAGGTGGTACACAACCCAAAGCTGCATCCTCGTCAGTCCCTCTCTGTAACCAAGTCTGGGCAGTAGAGTGCGTCTGAGTATAGCATCCAGAACTCGGGCTAGTGGTGTCAGGCTGGCAGGTGTACGACGTGACCCTTCGCCAAAAGGCTCGCGAAAACAGGGTCGGACCAGGTCGGTGGGTGGCACAGAACCGCCGTGAGGGCGTCTGGGAGGAGTGGTCTGGCCATAGCACAGCTGGTGGATCCTCGTGTCAGAAGCAGGTAGTCTGAGGAGCTCACGGGCTCTGGAGCTGTAGAGTCTGTGGTCGCGGCCTCTGAATGCGAAGTGAATGAACTCATGGGCAGGATCAATCCACAAAGAAGCATAGAACTCCCTGACCCATGTGCCGCAGTAAGCACCTGTCCGTCCAAGTAGATCTGACAATCCAGGCATATAGGACAGGTAAGGACGGAGCTGCTCCCCCACAATATCAACCAATGCCTCTAGGCGACATACCCTCTGAGGTCTGAAAGCTATGCCACTGTCGACTAGGGCCCTGTAGAAATCCTCCTGGAGTGGTGTATAGAAACCCTCTGAAGCTCTGGGATCTCTGACAGGTGGAAACCACCGGCTGACCTCTACGAACCTCAAGTTCTTCACCTGACGTGAAGAAGCACCTCTCAGGTCTAAGTGCACGACCGGGGGTGACCCTCTGACCCTGGGAGGAGGTCGTGCACCACGACGCGGGCCCTCTGCCCTGGGTGTCACCTGTGAACGAGCACGTGTGGAGCGGCGACGAGGTGGAGACTGAGCTGCCTGCTCCTCTGTATCCTCAGTGGCCTGTGGAGCCTCAGCAGTCTGGGTAGCCTCAGTAGTGGGTGCAGTCTCTGTAGCCTGTGTCTGCTCTGAGGGAGGATCAACTGACATCTGCTCTGACGGTGCTGTAGCCTCAGTGCCCTCAGTGGCTTCAGTGCCGAGCTGTCGACCTTCAAGATGAAAGCGACGCTCGCCTATGTGTAATCCACTGCGTCTGCCACCTCTCTCTGCCTGCTCTGCGGCGTCTGCCACTGCCTGAGCGACCTCTGCATCTGAAAGAGTCTTCCTCTTCTTCTTGACTGCCATCATCTTGACGCGCTTACCACGCGCAATCTCATCACGACGGGGAGGACTGTTGTCCCCGTCACCTGGAGCACCACCGGCGTTCTTGCAACGCACCATGCTGACTGACTGCCTGAAAGCCTCTGTGAGATGATGAACTGACACTCGAGAGGCTTGGCCTCAATCCGTATCCGCAGGCTTGGCCTCGGATTTAGCAAACAGATCAGACCTGGCACACCGACTGACTCGCTGCACGTATGGAATAGGGAGATATACAATAAGCATATATATCTAAAGATGCGAAACCCTAGATAGCAAGCACGTAAGATACGAAAGGAATCGACGCTAAGCTACCTCGGATCGACGAGACGACGGTGAAGGGACGAGATGATCTAGTTCGCGAGAACTCCCGAGATTCGGCGATCGAGCACTGAAACGACCAATCGAGATTATCAAGGAATTGATATGGTCAATCGACAAGCCCTAACAATTGAATGAAAGGAATTGAAACGAAATCGTAATCAAGACGAGTCGTTACCGGGGTTAGGGTTGAACAAACCCTAGGTTAGGGTTTAGGGTTAAACCCTAGAATCAATAGCCGGCCGAAGGAAGGGATTGAGGAGCCGGTGCGCACGAGGGGAGGAGCTGCGGCGCTTGGAGCTCGGGCTGGAGTTCGCCGGCGGCGGTTTTGGCGGTGGCGCAAGGTGGTGGTGGCGCGGCTTGCGGCTAGGGCGCGGGCGCGGGCAGGTGCGGGTGCAGCGCGGCTTGGCAATGGAGGAGCGAGCAGGGGCAGGGCGCGGCGCTGCTGGGCGCGGGAGCCGCTAGGAGGAAGAGGGCAGGCGTGGCGGCTCCGGCGGCGGGGAAAACGCGGCTAATCGGCGACCGAAGACAAGGCGGCGGTGGATGTCAGGAAGATGAAGAAAATAATGAAAAAACTGTACGGCTTTATGAGGGCGAGATCCGCTCGGTATAGAAGCACCGGACGCGGTGGTGAAAATCACCGGACGCGGTGGTGCAGCGTCCGGTGACACTCCAGTAAGCTCCTGGAGTCACCGGACGCGTCCGGTGTGAACAGACCGGACGCGATCAGAGTCCGATGCCAGAGTGCTCGGGTTTTCATAGCGGAGCACCGGACGCGGTGGTGGTAGCCGGGACCGGACGCGGTGGTGGTCAGAGACGCGTCCGGTGCAGCGTCCGGTGCCTAGATCTGGACTTGTTCTTCTGGAAAACCGGACGCGCAGGTGGACACCGGGACCGGACGCGGTGGTGAAGCAGCACTGCGTCCGGTGCAGCGTCCTGTCACGGTTTTTCGCCTTTCTTCGTTCCGAACTTCGACGCGACTTCTCCCAATCAAGTTCCAATTCAAAGAGACACAAATAAACACCAATTGGAACCCGATATGAGTGACCTCACTCAAACCCTCAAATTTTTTAAAATATTTTGCCTTAGGCTAGTATTGTTTTTACGAAAATAGGCAATAAACACCCGAGGAGCAACGTATGGCCATGCAATAGAGTTTTTGGACCTTTAGGAGCGTCAAATGCTCTCTCTATTCATGGACGAACACAGAGGTTGCTCAAAGCTAAACCGAAAAGGAACGACAAACAAACAACCATGCATATGCAATGCAATACAATAAAGTAAAGCTAGATTGCTTGTCAAGTTTGATCCACGGTTAGGCTTCTTCACTCCTCCAAAGGAGGGTTATCGTAACCGTGTTAGCCAAGCCCTAAATGCATTGCGATAAAGTAAACATGACATATGATACAATGCAATGCAAGGGACAACACGCGCTCATTTTTTAAAGTTACTTGAATCAAGCACATTAAGTTCACTTCTTAGCCTACAAAAGGTAGCCTCGTCCAAAGGTTTAGTGAAGATATCCGCTAATTGATTTTCACTTCGTACACCTTCTAGTGATATGTCATTTTTAGCAACGTGATCTCTTAGAAAGTGATGGCGGATATCAATGTGCTTGGTGCGAGAGTGTTGTACCGGATTGTTGGCAATTTTAACGGCACTTTCATTGTCACATAAAAGTGGCACCTTTTCAAGAACAACTCCATAGTCTAGGAGGGTTTGTTTCATATATAAGATTTGTGCACAACAAGCCCCCGCGGCAATGTATTCCGCCTCGGCGGTGGACAAAGCCACACTATTTTGCTTTTTAGATGACCAAGATACTAAAGATCTCCCAAGTAAATGGCACCCTCCGGATGTGCTTTTTCTATCAATTTTGCAACCGGCATAATCCGAGTCGGAATAGCCAACTAGTTGGAATCTAGCTCCTTTGGGATACCATAAACCAATACTTGGGGTGTGCTTAAGATATCTTAGGATTCTTTTTACGGCACTTAAGTGAGGTTCTTTAGGGCACGCTTGAAAGCGAGCACACATGCACACACTAAACATGATATCGGGCCTAGATGCGGTAAGGTATAACAAGCTACCAATCATAGAACGGTAGAGAGTTTGATCAACCGGTTTACCTCCCTCATCTAGGTCGAGATGTCCATTTGATGGCATTGGGGTCTTGATTGGCTTGCATTCTTCCATCTTGAACCTTTTGAGAAGATCCTTGGTATACTTTTCTTGAGAGATGAAAATCCCTTCTCTCATTTGCTTGACTTGAAAACCAAGGAAGAATGTGAGCTCACCAATCATTGACATCTCGAACTCCTTCGACATCAATTCACCAAACTCCTTGCAATAATCTTCATTTGTTGACCCGAAGATGATATCATCAACATATACTTGACAAATGAAGATCTCCCCATTAAGCTTCTTGGTGAATAGTGTGGTGTCGACCTTCCCGATGGTGAAGCCCTTCTCAATGAGGAAGTCCCGGAGGCGCTCATACCACGCTCTAGGGGCTTGCTTGAGCCCATATAGCGCCTTGGACAACCTATAAACATGATTAGGATATCTAGGGTCTTCAAACCCGGGAGGTTGATTGACAAAGACTAGTTCATTAATAAAGCCATTTAAGAATGCACTTTTCACATCCATTTGATATAATTTCATATCATGATGTGATGCATATGCAAGGAGGATACGAATGGCTTCAAGTCTTGCAACGGGTGCAAAGGTCTCTCCAAAATCAAGGCCTTCCACTTGAGAGAACCCCTTTGCAACTAGTCTTGCCTTGTTCCTCACTACTATGCCTTGGTCATCTTGCTTGTTTCGGAACACCCACTTGGTTCCAATGACTCTTGCACCTTTAGGATGCTCTTCAAGTGTCCATACTTCATTGCGGGTGAAGTTGTTCAATTCTTCATGCATGGCATTCACCCAATCCGGATCTTGAAGAGCTTCTTCTACATTCTTAGGTTCAACACAAGAGACAAAAGAGTGATGTTCAACGAAAGAAGCTAGCTTTTGAGATCGAGTCATTACTCCCTTTGTAGGACTCCCTATGATGAGTTCTTGTGGATGAGCTTGAAGTAGAGGTGAGTTTCTTCTATCAACCACTTGAGGAGGTGGATGGAGAGCATCAACATCTTGTGCTTGTGCCTCGGCTTGTTCATGAGAGACATAAGTATCTTCATTTTCAACTCTCTCATTCTTGTCATCATCTTGAGGCACACGTGATGAAGATGGTGGATCAATGATTTGCACATCGTCTTCATCATCTTTTGGCTTGATGTCTCCCACCGGCATGTTCTTCATGGCCTCCCTCAAGGGTTCATCACCTACATCATCACAATTCTCAATTGCTCCTTGGGAGCCGTTAGATTCATCAAATTCCACATCATATGTTTCTTCAACCAACCCGGTGGTATGGTTAAATACTCTATATGCTTTGGACTTTGATGAGTAACCAACAAGAAAACCAATATCACAACGTCTTTGAAACTTCCCTAGGTGTTGACGCTTCTTGTAGATGTAACATTTGCAACCAAACACCCGGAAGAATGAGACGTCCGGCTTCTTCCCATTAAGCAACTCATAGGGGGTCTTGCCAAGAAACTTTTGGAGGAAGAGGCGATTTGAAGCATAGCATGCGGTGTTGATTGCCTCGGCCCAAAACTTCTCGGGAGTGTTGTACTCATCTAGCATTGTTCTTGCAAGGGTGATCAAGGTCCGGTTCTTTCTCTCAACTACACCATTTTGTTGAGGAGTGTAGGTTGAAGAAACTTCATGCTTGATTCCAATTTCATCACAATAAGCTTCAATGTTGGTGTTGTCAAACTCTTTGCCATTGTCGCTTCTAATCTTCTTTATCTTGACTTCAAATTCATTTTGAGCTCTCTTAGCAAACTTCTTGAAGCAACTTGCCACTTCGGATTTGTCATGAAGGAAGAAGGTCCATGTGTATCTTGAGTAGTCATCCACTATCACAAGACAATAGAGATTACCACCCAAGCTCTTGTATGTTGTAGGCCCAAACAAATCCATGTGTAGAAGTTCTAGCACTCTTGAGGTTGACATGAAAGCCTTGGTGGGATGAGTGTTTGCAACTTGTTTGCCGGCTTGACATGCACTACAAGGTTTGTCCTTTTCAAACTTCACATCCTTCAATCCTCTTACTAGTTCTTTCTTCAATAGTTTGTTGAGAGTGCTCATTCCAACATGTGCAAGCCTCCTATGCCAAAGCCAACCAAGTGAGGTCTTGGTGAACAAACATGTCATCAAATTTGCATCTTCGGAGGTGAAGTCAACAAGATAAAGATTGTTGTATCTAAAACCTTTGAATATCACTTGCTTGTCATCTATCTTTGAAACTTCAACTTCATTTGGTGTGAACAAGCATTGGAAGCCAAGGTCACAAAGTTGCCCAACGGATAACAAGTTGAAACTCAATGAAGCAACGTAGAGCACATTTGAGAGTGAGTGATCATTTGATATTGCAATCTTGCCTATACCCTTGACTTTGCTCTTTGAATTATCCCCAAATGTGATCTTCTCTTGACATATCCCATTCTCTTCAATTGAGGTGAACATACGAGGATCACCGGTCATATGTTGAGTGCAACCACTATCAATAACCCAATGAGATCCACCGGTCTTGTAGTTCACCTACACATAAGAGATCAAGCTTTTTGTTTAGGGACCCAAACTTGAGAGGGGCCCTTGACTTTCTCAACTAGTGACTTGGCAACCCATATTTTCTTTGGCCTATTCTTGTTTGGGGGACCCAAAAACATGACTTTCATCTTTCCATTTGAATCTTTTCTTAGCATGTAATGAGCATTGAAGGCAAAGGGTCTAGCATGCTTGGGCAAGGGTTGTGGTGGTGGAGTTTTGCATTCATGAGCAAAATGACCTTCTTGACCACACTCAACACATCTCTTTGGCTTGGGCTTTGATTTGCTTTGTTGTTGAGCTTTTGCTTTCTTCTCTTGATTTGCCAAGTACCCAATACCACTTCTATCCATCTTCATCACGGTGTTCATGAGGAGCTCACTTTGCAAATATTGGCCTCTTGTGAACTTGCTTAGGCCGGTCTTGAGATGCTCTTTTTCTTGCTTGAGCTTCTTGTTCTCTTCAATGAGTGACTCATTTGTTGTTTGCTTCTCAAGAGCCATCAAACCTTTGAGCTTCTTGTTCTCATTTGCAAGCTTCTCATTCTCACACTTGATCTTGGCATAATCATTATGGTTGCATGACTCAACCACACTCTTGCCTTTGCTACTAGAACCTTGCTCAATGCTTTCAATGATCAAATCATCACATGAGGTAGCTATATCACACTTAACAACATGGTTAGTAGCATCATGTGTTTCAAGAGCAAGTTCATTTGCAACCACAAGACTATCATAGTCAATTTTTAATGTGGTGTACTTGTCTTTTAGAGAGCTATGGCTAGTGATGAGCTCATCATGCTTCTTCTCAAGTTTATCATGTTGATCTTTAAGCTCTTTGTTAGAAGTTTTGAGCTCCTTGAGAGTGGAAGACATAATTTCATTTTGATCTCTAAGCTCACCACTAGTCTTTTGAGCATTTTCAAGCTTAGATGAGAGTGATTCATTTTCATTTTGAAGGTCATCATTTTCACTTCTTGTCCTTCTTATGATTTTAGTGTATTTGTTTAGCAATTTTACAAGTTCATCATAAGAAGGTGCATCAAATTCATCATCACTATCACTATCATCATCATCATCACTATCATGATTTTGTACCTTACGTTCACCCTTGGCCATAAGGCATAGGTGAGTAGTGGACGATGATGGTGAAGAAGGCGGTGAAGGTAGTGGTGAAGATGTCGGTGAAGATGATGGCCCCATCACAAATGCGGCAACCTTCTCTTTCTCATCATCGCTCTCATCTTCGGAGGAGCCACAAGAGGATTCAATGTCGGTGAGCCAATCACCAACAATATAAGCCTTTCCACCCTTCTTCTTCTTGTAGAACTCCTTCTTCTTGCCATCCTTCTTCTTGTATGGCTTGTTCTTCTTCTTCTCATCTTCTTCATCACTTGAATCATTCTTCTTGCCCTTGTTCTTGTTCTTGAACTTGTCTTTTGGTGGTCTAGGGCATTGATGAGCAAGGTGGCCAAGTTCACCACAATTGTAGCAATCCATCTCCGAGATGGGCTTTCTCTTGCTACTTGTGAAGAATTTCTTTTTCTTGCCATCGAACTTGATGCCACTCTTGTTAAGCTTCTTTAGCATCTTGGTGGTCTTCCTCACCATGAGTGCAAGTGATTCATCATCGACATCACTTTCACTTGAGCTTTCTTGCACGATCATGGCTTGGCCCTTCTTCTTCTTCTTGTCATGGCTAGCTTTGAAGGCCAAGTCTTTCTTCTTGGAAGATGATGAGCCCTCTTCCGGAGTGATGTGCATGTACATCTCATGCGCATTGATCTTCCCCAATACTTGAGTCGGTGTTGCGGTGGAGAGATCACTTTGATGAAGCACGGTGACAATGTGACCATACTTCTCAACGGGAAGCACACTCAAGATCCGCCTTGCAACATCCGATTGACTCATTTGAGTGAGTCCAAGAGCATTGAGGTCCTCTACAAGAACATTCAAGCGAGTGTACATTTCATTAGCGCTTTCTTTGGGAAGCATCTCAAAAGAATTAATTTTCTTTAAAGCAATATGATAGCGTTCCTCACGCTCACTCTTAGTTCCCTCATGGAGAGCACAAAGATTTTCCCACAAATCATGAGCGTTCTTTGCATTACGCACACGATTGAAGATATCTTTGCCTAGGCCCCGGTAGAGTGCATTTTTGGCCTTTGCATTCCACCGGTCGTACTTCTCCTCGTCACCCGTGGGGTTTGCGGGATCCTTGATAGCGGGAAGCCCTTCGGTTGCGGCTCTAAGACACCCAACATCTATGGCTTCGAGATACGCCTCCATCCGGATTTTCCAATATGGAAAATCATCCCCCTCAAAGGTGGGAGGTGGTCCTTCCCCGTTAGACATCTTGCTCTAGGCGGTAAAGCCTAAATTAGGAGCAACACGGCTCCGATACCAATTGAAAGGATCAAGATGCCCAAGAGGGGGGGTGAATTGGGCTTTTCTAAAAATTAATTGCAAGAATTAAATCCTATAAGCCGGAATTCACCCCTAGTGCCTACTTGTGTTCCTAGAGAGTCTACCGTTAAAAAGTTTTGCACCCTAGTTTCTAATCCTAGTCTAGCATGGCAATTCTAGGAATGTAAAACAAGCAATGAAAGTAAATACGAGAAAGTAATTGCTTGAATGTAAAGGGGCAAGGAACACGGCGATGTTTTTCCGAGGTATCGGAGAGTCGCCACTCCCCACTAGTCCTCGTTGGAGCACCCGCGCAAGGGTGTCGCTCCCCCTTGATCCGCGCAAGGATCAAGTGCTCTCTACGGGTTGATTCTTCGACACTCCGTCGCGGCGAATCACCCAAAACCGCTCACAACTTGAGTTGGGTCATCCACAAGCTCCGCCGGATGATCACCAAACTCACAATCACCACCAAGCCGTCTAGGTGATGGCGATCACCAAGAGTAACAAGCTAGAACTCTCACTTGACCACAACGAGCCTAAATGAGGAGGTGGATGCACACTTGCTACTCTCGAATCACTAGTGAGGAATCACAAACTTTGATTCTCGAATCTCTATCCTCACTAGAGCTCTTGCACTCCCTTGCACTCTAAAGGGTTTTCTCAGATGTTTGAATGAGCAAGAGACCTCTAAAAGAGGTGGAGGGGTTGTATTTATACACCCCTCAAAGAAAACGAACCGTTATTTCTGACACGGGGTCACCGGACGCGCCGGTGCTACGCACCGGACGCGCCGGTGCTACGCACCGGACGCGCCGGTCCCCCGTAACGGTCAAAACCCGTTTTTGAAATCGAACCACCGGACGCACCGGTCAGGTAGCACCGGACGCGTCCGACGTGCAAGGGTGCTTACTGGAGTCACACCGGACGCGAGGCCGCGTCCGATGCCTGAAGACCGGACGCGTCCGGTCCTCTCTGGACCTTACTGGACTCGCACCGGACTCGCCGGTCAAGTCCAGCATCGCGTCCGACGGGCGTTCTCTCTCGATGACACGTGTCGGTCGCTGGCCACTGCGTCCGGTCCTCGCGAGGACCGCGTCCGGTGATCAGGCCCGAACCCTAGCGCGGTTAAGTACACACCGGACGCGTCCGGTGTTCCCGAAGACCGCGTCCGGTGCCAGGAAAACAGCCCGAAACTCGTCGAAACGCGTCGCAACTTCAACCAAGTTGCTTAAAACTGAACCTTGAGCTAATCTAGGGTTGCCTAGCGCCAAGTTTAACAAGTGTGCACCACACCTAAACATAGGACTCGCCTAGGTCAAACTACCCATTCATGCCCCCCTTTATAGTACGGCCAAAAGAGAAAAACGAAGATCCTAACGACTATTCCGAATGTGTCTCAACACTTCGTCATCCGGAACTAACCGTCCTTGATCTTGACGTCACTCTTTTGAAAACCGAAACGATTTCCATCAAGGGACACGAAGCCACAGTGCTCAAAGCAGTTAACACCTCCATGACCTAACTCACCAATGTTTCTGCAAAACACACGTTAGTCATGGTAATAAAGTGTTGTCATTAATTACCGAAACCAAACCTCGGGGCCTAGATGCTTTCAGATTGCATAGAAAAAAATAGGTTCTACAACATCCTTATCAAAGAACAGGCGGAAATAAAACACCTCAAAACTTTATATGTACGTACAACAATATTACAGTTACATGCTATCTATGAAAGCATGAAACGAGCGAAAAAGGATTGGATTCCAGGTCTCCAAATCAATTCTACCTACTGATTAGGGTACTGTCACAAGTAGGGAGAATCCATCTTCTGGTCATCCCTGTCATTACCAATCATCATTGGAGGCAGGCCAGGATCAGGGCGTGGAAACAGTAGTTTCAGACGAAAAGCGTCTACACCATTTAGATAGTATCTGTACAGTCTCTTTGCTCGGATAAACCCCAGGCGACCATAGAGCGCAAGGGCACCCTTATTAGTAACTTCTGCTTCAAGTGTCACCTGATTAGAAGGTACAAGTTGGATGTAAAATACTTGAGTTTATATGCAAACTGCATGTTAATCTAGGGTCTAAGCTCAAACTTATTTCCATCTTTCTAGCTGAAGATATTATACACACTTTTTACACAAAACAATATAAATGGAAAATACCATCATAAAATAGGTGACAAGCTTTCACTTGTAGGAGTTTCCAAGTCAATTGGAATATTGGGAATCAAAAGAGGATGTGAAATGGCAGTAGTAATTACCTCCTCACAGCCAGATTCCATCATTACCCGAATTGATCTAGTAACTAGCTCAGTTGCTGTATCAATCAAGACAATAAACACTTAGTTTGCTTGCTAAGATCAGCCAATTGAAAAAGTGAAAAAAGCTAGAGATATGGTACCAATTTAAACACGAAAATTAGTATACTCATAATGATGCAATTATCATTCCTATATTAGAAAACTAACTTGTGCTAAACACACTGCATAACCAAAGCAATTAACCTTCAATCAACTATTTATAAGTGCTGAAATGATTTCATCATGAATGTATGCTACAAGAAAGATTCTCAAAAGAAAGATCTGACAAAAGATTAGTCCTATGTGAAAGAAATTATCAAATAAAAGATGTTAACGTTCCTCACCATATTCACTAACCATTTTCTCTATTCTTTTATCAGAATCAATGATGCCTTGATGATGTCCCACACTGAACTACCACACATAGACACTGGAACTGGGTGACCATACAGAACTTGTGCAATAACATAAGTCAATGCCTAGTACACAGTTAGGAATGCTGGCAGGGCGGGTTATTAACGTAACCCGCCAGTCCGCCCCACAAATATGGCTGTTGCCCACCAGCCAATTGTTTGTTGACCATCATTGTTCAGCCAGTCAAGCCCACTGGACAAAGCAGAGCCCACTACAAACCCGCAAGAAGTGCTGCCGCTGCTTGTGTCGGCATTGCCCTCCTCTTCCAAATCCTACTGCTACCACCACTGTCCCTGTTGGCGTCGCCCTCCTCTGCCCATTGTACCTCTACGCCTATACATGGAAATGACGTTTGCGGTGGTGGAAGATGGCAGCAACATGGCCCTTGGCCAGCGCTCCTCTGCAGTGGAGGAGAGGATGGGGGCGATGAAGCCTCCAAGATCCAGGCGCTGGCTTCTGGGGCATGGGGTGGTTGGTTGCAGGTGCATCTTCCTCATCTGGAATTTTCTTCCACACAGATGGGTAAGGGCTTAGTCTTGTGAAGTATATAGCATCACTCTGCCTAACCCATTTGCCTAAGTTCTCGTATATATCTGAGCTAGATCGCTGTAACTTGCACTCAATTACACTGGGCATTTACACAAATTGCTTCACTCTAAAACTAAAGCTCAAACTGTATCTACCTTACAACATGAGATATTGGTATGAGCAGCATTATTGCACTCTAACTTGCAATGAAAATGCATATTCACTAAGATAATGTTTGTCTGTCCTCTTTGTGCCCCTGTAGAAACCCTTGATAGCTTTATAAAATGTGAATGGTTGCAAAATCTTGAAGCTTTCATTTCATAGGTCTTCATATGAACTATCTTCAGCACATTTATTTTGGTTAAACCTTAAATTGTTTTTGGCATCAATGATTGACCCTCCATAATCTCTAGGTTGTTGAGAGTTATATTCCGCATGTTTAGAGCTTGGACTTCACATTACTGTTTTACAGTTTTGATGAAAAGCTTTGTTTCTGAATTATTCAGAACCAAAGAAAGAAGGTGCTAGGAGGAGCATTGTTCGTTGCAACTTCTTTCTTTTTTTCTTCTTCTAACTTTCTCTATTTTTGGTGTCCGAAGATTTGAGATCATAAGCTTGTATCCCAGTGCGACATTGGGGACATTATTAGTACTTGCAAAAATCCAATGAGATGCCAGCTGAAAAGATAATGGACTACCTACTGAAATAGCTATCAGTTGTTGTTCATCTATGTAATCTATCCAGAATTTTGTTTGATTAATCTATTGTCCAATAGCATGATCACTATTCTGTTGGGGCCTTTGTGGATTATGATAAATTTGGTGGCCAGATTTTTTTAAGATTCTTTAGCAGCAGTATGTAGTATGTATTTCTATTAAGCAGGCATGTGAAGTAGCAGTGGCAAGCAAGCCGGCACGCGTGCTTTGGGGGTCATGCGGGTTTGTATGTATCAGCCACCAAGCCAACAGAACACAAACGGGCGGCATGATTGAATTGGTGGACAGCCACAAACCTGCTAGATTAATTAGCAGCAAGTTGTGGCCTTGTGGCTTTCCTCAACTTGCCCTCCTACAAGCCTATACACAGTACATGGAAAATACTGGACAAAGCTTGCAAACTCCTTTTGTAACTAGCAGTGTTTCTCAACTACAGTTCGCCAAAGAAACTCATTTATTATTTCAAAAGAGTCCACAACAGTCATATGAAATATGCCAATTGTCAAGAAACGATCTAGCAGCCAAGTAAACATATATATGCCTATTCATGTTGTAAACCAAAGAAGCAGAATATTCACACAGAAAATGAGGCTTCTTTCTGGCACCATTGGGCTTACCTTTTTTTTTTCTAGTGGCAAAGTTACGAATTTGAGATATAATTGAACAATTCCAGTTGGACAACACAAGCAAGTTCATAAAGTATAGTGATAATTGATCTGTTCCATAGTCTCTATGCACCGGGCACATAATCGAACATCGCATCAAGGTTTCAGTAGTCTAGTATGTAATCGACCTATCCGAGCACGATCATTCCTTGTCTAGAACAGAGGTGACAGCAATTCAAGAGCCAAAAGCAGCAGTAAAAAAAAAGGAAGAAGAAGTGCGTCACCTATTCCCCTCCCTCGGTAGGGCTTGAGGACGACAAGCATGGCGATGTAGCCCCTGAATGCACCCCTGTGCTCCCCCATCTTGCACACGACCGTCCCCACGCACTTGCCATCCCTGGCATCGAACGCCTGCATCGCCCCCAATCCCCGTTGCCACCCAAGACGAAGAACCAGGAAAGCGTCAAATCCGGCACGACCGCGGCGCGATTCGAGAGGGCGCAGAGGTGAGAGGGGGGGTGGAGAGAGAGAGCAGGGGAGGCGCGTACCAGGAAGGTGAGCTGCGGCCAGAGGTAGACGAAGTAGCGGTAGGTGAAGATGGAGTAGGGCTCGCTGAGCTCCTCGTCCACCAGCGACATCACCAGCGGCAGGTGCTGCTCCCCCCCGTAGCTCACGTACGCGATCTCCCCGCGCTCCTCCGCACCCCCGCTTCCTTCGCTACCGCCGCCGGCGGCGCCGGAGGAGGCGGCCGACGACATCGCCGCCGTCCCGAGTGACGAATATTGTGTGAAATGAAATAACTGAATCGTAAACGACCCATCAAAACAGGGTAAAAGTCTGTACATCTCGGCCTGTTGGGCCTGGGCCTGGGCCCGCCGCAGAAACTATCGCGGGAGGCCCGCCAGCGCCAGGTCCGGACTCGTGATGAAAAAGAAAAAAAAACAGAAACGGACTCGTGATGCAAAAAAAAAAAAAAGAAGGAAAAAAGAAGGAAAAAAAAAGAGCCTTCGCTCTGCAAAGAGCATGATCGAGCTTACGATCCATATTTATTATCGAAAAAACGAAGTCATTGGCGTGTCTTACATTAGACACTACACGTGGGCATGACCGTAGATTTAACAAGATTGACAAATGCTGGAAGCTGAGTCAGGATGCACTTGTGGAGGCTGAGAAGGCCCGTGTTGCCATTCAGAGATATGTCGAGGGGAGAGTGCCTTCGTCTGGGAACCTAAAGGCAAGGATTTTAATTTAGTTATCGCAAAAATTTCAGTCGCCACTAAAATTACCGAATTTCGTGAAATTCGGCCGAAATTTCACCGAAAGTTTTTTAGAGATTAGGACATGAAGTATGTTGTTTCTAAAAAAGTTTAGATCTAAATAAATATTAGTATAATTTATAACTACACATCTATTGAATAGAAGAATATACAATATAATCAATAGAAAAATATAAGTCTAGAGTTATACATCACATATATTAGAGTATTACAAAATTTTGGAGTTTTCTTTCGGCCACCACCAAAATTACCGAATTTCGTGAAATTCGGCCGAAATTTCGCCGAAATTTTAAACCCTGCCTAAAGGTTGTTGTGCCGTGCAGCAAGTGCATATGCTGACAAACATTAGATGTTTCTATGCTGTGTTAGTGTGTTATGTGAATAAACAACCTCCCTATGTATGCACACCAATGTTTGGTCTTTCGAGTGTGTTGAGAGTATAAAACAGCATGAATATCAAATGCAACTTCTGTTTAAACATTGTGTCTTATTTGAGGTTAACCATAATATGTTGCTTTTTAGCATGCTAGGCTTGTTTGGTGGAGCTCTGGCTAGCTTCGGCTTTGGCTCCTTGCTTCCTCTTAACAAGGAGCTGTTTGTTTTTTTTTTGTCTCTTTTCTCAAAATGATTAGGATTTAGTAACTATTTTTTGGTTCGTCATCTTTAGTCTGCGCATAGTAAGACCTTGTTTGGTAGAGCTTCTTTGGCAATTTTAGGAGATGTTTGGACTTTGGAAATGTTTTTTTTACCAAAATGGGTAAAAAAAAGAATAGCTCCTCAAGTAGAGCCTTTGAAAACCTAGTCTCACAGGAGGCGGGGAGGCTAGATGGAGTTAATTTTTTTAAACGAATCAGGCAATAGAGCTGCTGATTATATTAAAAAGAAGAAAGCTCAGACTGAGCACAACGATACAACAACTAGACCACCACAACCAACAACAAGGACCACTAAAAACAACAAAGACACTTTGACTAACAACAAGTTACTGACGACGAGAACGAGTAGAAACAATAAGACAACCACAACAGCATCAGAACCTTACAACCCATTATGAAGAGGCAAAGAGAACCTTACAACCCATTAAAAACCCCTCTCGCTCTGGTGGACCGGGCATGGCCATGGTCAGATTTGCACCCGTGGCGTGTTGGTGCGGGCATGACCTGTGTACGCGAGGCCAGTGTGGGGAGGGGCAACAGCGCACTCATGCGAGGAGGGGTGGAGCTGCCTGGTCATTGGGATGCTGGAGCACGGCGGCACGAAGAGAGGCGTCTATCGTGAGAAAGAAAGAGGCGTCTTTTTCTCTCGCTGTATGCTCTTTTCACTCTGCTGCACAAGTTGGCTGCATGAGTAGCTTGACAAATTTGGAATTGCGTTCTGTCCATGTTACTGTGGAGGAACAATATATATATGGATTCTTGTGCTTTGAAGAAGATTTGTCTTTCCAACTGCAAGGATATTATCTGCTTAAGGATACCTTGTCTGCTGAAGCAGCTTAATATCCTAAATGTGTTTGGCTTGCTAAAGCTGGAGACCAGACCATTGAAAGCAATGCCCCAAAACCTCTCCACGTTCTCCTATGTATGGGACCGAATACACATCTCACATCACATGGAGATGCACTTCAAGTTAGGAAAGTTAACTTCCGCAATCACCATTCACCTTATTAGAGCAACTCCAGTATGAGCCCTCAAAACAGGGTCCCAACTTTTTATTTGGGTGCTCGCCCTATTTTTGGGGTCCCTATATTTTTTACTCAACTCCAGCAGAAGGCCCCATATTTGGGCCCCCAAAAGCATTCCTGTACACAATGACAAAAGGGGCCCGCTTGTCATCCTCTCTTTCTTTCTCCAACCTTTACTCTCTCTCCCATCTCTTTGTTTCTCTTGACACCGGGCACCGGACACGCTGGGAGGGGTGGGGCTCCTGCCGGGCTGGAGCCGCCGGGAGCGCTCGAGCCTTGGTTGGGGGGCGCGCTCGTGTCGCGGGAGTGTGAGCACATTGCGCGGCAGGGCAGGTCCGGGACGGTGGCACTGCACAAGATCGGGGGGGAGGGGGGCAACGGGCCGCGCTGCAGCCGGCGGCTCCACCCGCTTCCGTCGGAGTAGCGCATCGGAGCAAAGGTGCGCCGCGAGACGCGAAGGAGAAGGAGAAGGGGCGCCGCGCGCGGGACGAGCTCTGGGAAGAAGCGCCTTCGAGGAAGAAGGCTCCCCTGCCCCACGCGGTTCGCCTCCTTCGATCCGCCGTTGGGCAGCTAAGGTCGCCACCGCCGGCCCGGGCCTTGTCCAGTGTCGTGGCGACCGAGACGGGGGTGGGGAACGGACGCCACGGAGACGTGGGAGCAACGCGTGGACGGCGGAGGAGCAAGCGCGCATCGGATGGGGGCTGAGCAGTGAGCCCCCATTCTCACACAAGAACGGGGTCTGGAGGTTGGATTTGGGTGCCAACCCTAAATTGGGGGCTCGAGTAGGGGCCCTGCTGGAGCTGTATTTTTTGTCTGGGTACTCATATTTAGCTATGGGGGTTTAAGTAGGAGCTTTGCTGGAGTTGCTCTTATGCTAGAACCAAACTTCCATTCATCATGCCACATGTTCAAACTCTTGGTCTATCAACAAGAGATTATGTCAGTTTGATCCTTCCTCATGTTTTTTTTTGTGAGAAAATAAAGTTTGACCCTTCCTAAGTTTATTGTTCTGATTATCACTAAAAATGATTTTAGAAGACACACCTCTTTTATTTTCATAGGCGGGCAGAACAATTACGTGTCTCGTAAAATACACGATGGTTAACGGAGGCAGTCGTTTTATTTACGGACGCACCTAAAAGTTTAACGTCTTGCAAAATCGATTTATGGAGGCTATCATTTTAATTTATTTACGGAGGCAGTCAGAAAATACCTGCCTCCCAAAATGGATTTACGGAGGCGGACGTCTTAAGACATTCGCCTCTGAAAATGGTCTATTTTCGGAGGCAACGCCTTCCGTAAATCCATTTTTGCAAGCATCTATATATAAGGCCTGACAGCGAAAATACTGGCCTAACCCGCTAACCATTTCCAGACCCACTACCAGTCTCGACTATATAATGTAAATGGAAACCCTAACCTGCTAACCATCTTCACTCCTCTCTCTCTCTTTGTCTCCCTTATCCACGCCATTCCTCTCTCATTCTCTCTAGGCGAAGGCGCACGGGGCGGAGGCACACGACGGTGCTCGCTTGGGGCGCCAGCTCCACCTCGGCGGCGACGCCAAGGGCGCCAGCTGGTGGGCCGACGACGGCGTGAGGGGTGCTAGCTTGCGGGCCGACATCGGTGTGGGTGAGGCGGCCTCCACCCCGGCGGTGGCCCCGACGAGCAGCAACGCGCATGTGCGAATCCGGTGGAGGGTGGCCCCCCCGACACGTGGATCTGGTGGAGGACGGCCCCAACGAGCACCAGTGCACACGCGGATGCGTTAGTGGTCATAGTGGGCTTGGCAGGCCCGTTGATGAGGTCAGCGGGCTCATCGATGGGCTTTTTTTATTGTATTTTCAGAGGCAGGAATTTGGTCGCCTCCATTCATCCTGATTAACGCAGGCGGACTGCCTGCCTGTGTAAGGTCCTAGATGGCTAGAGGGGGGTGAATAGCCTATAAAAAATTCTACAAATACCACTAAGCAAACTTGTTAGAACAACAAACGGCGTAAAGCGAGTTTTGCTTAGCCAAAGGTTGTGATGCAAGCCTCCTATCCACAAGTCTAGTAGATTATGATCTCTAGTTCACACAAGAGCTATGTCACTAATCTTACACTAGAGAACAAGCTAAACAAAACTACTAGCAAAGCTACCACTAGAGCTACACAAGATAATCTAGTAAAAGTAAGTGCAAGAGAGGATTATGATTCTTATACCGACGGTGGAGTGAAGATGTTGCCAATCACCAAGATGATATACAATCAATCAATATTGACAACAACACAATATGAAGACCAATCACCGGGAGACAAGTGACACAATATTTTTGTTCACCCGGTGTTCACTTGTGCACCGACAAGCTACGTCACCGGTTGTGTCGACCAACACTTAGATGGTTCCCCGGTGTGACCCTCAAGTCACTTGCCCCTCAAGGCACGCCCCGCAAGGCACCGCAAGACACCACTCTCAAGTGAGGTAACTCAATGACACGCAGATTCCACTAGAGTTGCTTTTGGCGTCCCACCGAGGAAAGCACAAGAACCTCTCACAATCAACCGGAGGTGGCCAAGAACAATCACCTTCTCTTGCCAACGCCTCCAACAATCTCCAAGCCGGCTAGGAGCGGTACTCTCCAAGAGTAACAAGAAATCCACCGGCTAAACCACCCACAAGTGCCACTAGATGCTCTCAAGCTATGCAATGCACTTTGGGATCACTCAATCTCACTTTTGATTTGCAATCAAGCAAGAGAGATGAGTGGGAGGAGATGCTTTAGCTCAAAGGATGCACAAGAGTGTTAGAAATGCCAAGAGACCTCCCCAAGGGCCGGCCAACGAGTATTTATAAGCATCCCATACAAAAAGAGCCGTTGCAACTCCACTGAGCAAATTTCGGGACGACCGGACGCGGTGGTCAGTAGAGTGACCGGACGCGGTGGTTAGTACCGTGTATAAACTTGTTTTGACCGGATGCGGTGGTCAGTAGAGTGACCGGACGCGGTGGTCAGTAGCGTGTATAAACTTGTTTTGACCGGACGCGGTGGTCAGTAGAGTGACCGGACGCGGTGGTCAGTAGCGTGCTCCAACGGCTAGTTTTCGCGCGTATAAACTTGTTTTGACCGGACGCGGTGGTCACTAACGGGACCGAACGCGGTGGTCGGGTTCCAGTAAGTGTTGGGCATTCTTAACGTCACTACCAAAAGTAGACTTAGTTTTCTAATTCTGATAACGGCGCCAAAAATGCCAAACCTATCCCTCATGCCACTTAAGCCAAGTTGTCATCCCCAGCATGACATGAGAGACGCGGTATTGAAATATGCAATTTCTCATCAAGATAAATAATAAAAGGGATTTGCAAGCGCACAGATTAATACCGATGTAGCATTTTAACCGGGAAGTATTCCAGGTATCGTTATTTATATTTTTACCACTGGGAAGGGATTTCTAAGTATCATGGTTGATAATGGAATGAGAATATGGAACTGAGTACACATCATTGCATGTATAACCGAGAGTATTTATCAATCTCTTTATACAGGTATAAATGTCACATTAAGTAAAGGTAAAGTGATAATGGTGACAAAGATAATTAATCTGATCAGCTAGCCACATATAATAATGATAAGCACCTCAACAGATATTCTAGCAAGTCATTAGCATGGAATTAGGATAAACTACAAAGATATTCCCTAAGTTATTATTAACTATAAAGTCTAGCATATCATAGTTAGTGCAATTATACTTGGCAATCATGGTGAGAAAAGACTATATCCATGCATAGTGAATATTAGTAAGGAAGATGAAGAACATAGCAATCACTCCCCTGTAATAGTGTTGCTCTGCCTGCCCTATACACGAGAGGGGGACTATATAAGAATCAACGAAGCTGTCACTATCGCGAACTACCCCACAATCCGGCATATAGGGTGCAATCGCAGATAAATACGGTATAGACACCACGTCTACACAATAATTATCATTCACCCACTGTACACATGGATAAACGCTATACGATCCTAAGCATGTATATAATTCCAATCCAACTAAGCCAAGCATATAACTATGATAAACTAAGAACAATATAATTGCAAATATAATCAAGTAGAGCAAAGTCATAATCAATATATTGAAATAGAACAAAGTCATATTCATAATATTGAAGAACAATGATGAACAATTGAAGAACAATAGAGGAATTACCAAGAATCCTCTTGATAGATCCGGGAACCAATCGAAGATTGACTCCTTCTAGTTCTAATCCTATGTAGCTATGCTAACTAGAGATCTAGTTGATGTGGTGGCTCTAGGGCTTGATCAGAGGCTCTCCTCCTGAATTAGGGTTTGTAGTATGAGACGAGGGCCTCTCCTCCAGGGGCAGGGGCCTTGCTTATATAGCCCTTTCGGATGAATCTGGGCCGTTGGATCAAACCGACATTGATCGTGCGGTTTTCCTTGATCCTCTAGGTCGGTGGAGCATAATCCTCGAGGCGGAGCCTGATTGGCTCCGGGGCCAGGGCGGGCGCCCTAAGGACCAGGGCGGGCGCCCTGTGTCTGGCTCCGTTACGCCTCCCGTTCGTTCTCGTAGCTTCTGGACTCTTCTAGATGTAAGATAATTACGTGTTCGGTTAATATCCCGTCATTAATCCGACATGTGGGCCTTTCTTCCGTATTTCCTGATAACTCCCTGCAGAAATAGATAAACAGCAAATCTCGTGGAATTCTGTCAGATAAAACCCTAAGTCTAGGTGTTGGTTTCATTTGGATCCTTTTCTCTATTTATTTGATAGTTATAATTGATACTTAAGGACCATCAACAAACTCCCCCAAGCTTACCTCTTGCTCGTCCCTGAGCAAGGAGAGACTCAGTAGTTGCTGAAATGCCTTTGAATTTTGATGGTACACATGCTTTCAAATAGAGTCTCATCTCTGAGTTAAAGTAAACTGTCAAGACTTAAAACTTACTCATTATACCTTTCACCATGGGGCTTGCAACCGTCACCTTTGTCTTGAGCGGTTAAAAGATAGAACAGTCTAGTCAAGCGCCATGTCTCTTATTCATGATTAGCTGTAGCTCTTGGAGTTTTTTTTTGCAGATTTTCAAATAAAACTCAGAGATTCCTTGTATGACTCTCTCAGGTCTCTCTTTTGTGGTATTTCTGGATCCTCACCAAGGCAGTAATGATGTCTGCCTTCTCTCAAAGCAAAGTATGTAGTATTTGTGGTATAAGGCAGAGTGACATTGCCTTCTCTCTCATCCTATTCTAATAAGGCTTTTGATATCTGGAGCTCATCGGTGGGAGATAAAGTACACATACTTACAAGACATTTATTGCATAGTCAAACCATGGATCCAGAGAAACAAGCCAATAAGTCAAATCAAGATGTGCATGTGTGGCGAATAAATGGTGTATGGTGGTAGTGATGATAATAATGATGAAAGTCTAATTCTACTTTTGCTCTTTTTGAGGGGATACGTACCTTTCTTGCTTTTAAAGCTCTTGAGGAGAATGAGGTGCTCTATATTTTCTTTTTTTCCTCTCAGGTGGGTATCTTGTACCCCTAATTCTACTGTCGGACACTTGTCCATTTTTACCTCTCTCCTCACACTTTTTCTTTTTTTTTCATCGAGGTTCCGAGCACTTGCTCCTTTTTATTTCCTCGTATCTTTTTCTTTTCGAGGTTCCGGGCACTTGCCCCTTTTTATTTCCTCGTATAGAGCACTCATCTCCTTAGAACAATATAGCAAGTGGTAGTAACCAAAATAGCTTGAGCATTTATTTCACAGGGGATAACAAGAATGGGAAAATATTTTTGGCTATTCTCTCCCGGATTAGGAGTAGAATAATTTTATGTGGATCTGGAGATGAGAATGAGTGGATATATGTGGATGCGTACTTCCGGAGTAGAAGCAACATGTATGAGTGATCGTGCAAGTGAATCTTGATTTTAACCGCATGACAAGCTCCTAAGGGTCTACACAGCTTGACTACACTCAATGCTCATAAGCAGTAAAAAGTAAAGGTATGGCTTAAAGTCTAGCAAGCATGTATGTATGGCTGTGGTAGAAACTTAAACTCTCATCATACAGGAACTCATCATGTAGCATTTTAAGATTTTCAAAGATAAAATTCTCCAGAATTCTAGCATCTCTAGGAATAGATAAACAGCAGCTCAACCTTCCCATATCATATCCGTTAACAACTTAGACTTTAGATCAAGTTCTCTTCCCACAAGTTCAGGTTTAGAGCAAGCTTTAAATGATAACAGTTATGTAAACTTAGAGAGAGAACTTCAAATTTGAAAATTAGGCAAAGCAACTATTCATCATATCCATGCTAGAGTTTTATTATTATTTAGATTCAGTTTAGCATAGCCACTTTATTTATTTATTAAAACACACTAAGCAAAAGATATAGGTATATATATAAGCACAAAATCTTTATTTGGTTTTTTCATAGTTATGTATATTTTTATTTTTATAGGGTAGAAGTATATATAAATATAAAGATAAAGATAGAAATACTTAGCAAGATAATGGAGGTGCTCTCCCCCAAGCTGGATCTTGACATAATCTCTTCTGATGTAGCTAGCAGATGGCGGAGATGTATTTGAAAGTCGGCAGCACCCTGACAGCGATTAGAATGTCCTCTGTCTGCTAGTCTCCTTGAATTCTGTGAAGCTCAAATAGACAACAAAGCTTTGTGGAACTGATTAAGTGTTAGCATAAATATCTAACCTTTATCATACTGAGCCTCCTTGATTTTTTTATGTTGTTTTTTTTCTTTTATAAAGCAGAAGAAAATATTTATGTATTTATTATATATATATATATATATTTTATGCCACCACAGTGAATGTACTTATGGGTTTTATGCCACTCGCATACTCACATGGGGCTTTAGGGTTTTTAACATTTTTATTTTCTTTTTAAGATAGTATGAATATGATTAACTAAGCAAACTATTTAAGATAAAGTAAATAATTAAAAGGAAAGGATAACTACCAAGTTACCTCTTGGCAAGGCGTTCGGTGTTTTTAAGTCCTCCGAACGGGACTCTTATTCGTTCAGTCGTCCTGGGACTTGGTGGATGGCGTAGTCGGTGGTTTCGGCGGCGCCTCCTCTTCATGTACAACTGTCTTTTCTTTCCATACCTGTCTCGGTGCTTTGGTCTCCTCAGGACAGTGTTGGTTGAGTGGTATGTCTTCAGATCTTACCACTTCTCCTTCATAATCTGCCCATCCGTCCTTGATGACCTGTTGCTTCTGATTGTGGTTACGCCGCCTTCTTCTTGTCCCGACCTGCTTGGATTCTTCAAATACATAGTTAGGGTCAGTAAAGTAAAGACGTACCTTCTCAGAGGGGAAGTGCATGTGAACTTCTCCAGTTCCAATGTAAATGATTGCTTTGACAGTACTAAGGAATGGTCTTCCAAGGATGATGGGTGGATCATATTCATCTTCTCCCATGTCAATAACCTAAAAGTCTGTATGGACAAAGTGATCGTCTATCTTGACAGGGACGTCAGTTACTGTACCTTCGACCTATCGGAATGTCTGATCTGCCATCTGGAGCTGAATATATGTTGGGTTTAAGGGCATGGTTCCGAACAGAAGTTCATAGGTGACCTTGGCCATTATGTTGACGCCCGACCCAGTGTCGCAAAGTGTCTTGTAGAAGTGGGACCCATTAATGGAGCAATAAATGCTTGGCATACCTGGGTCGTCCTTCTTAGGCAAGAACGGTGACTTGAGTTGGCGATCTTGACCTTTGTGCACGGCAGTGACCATCTTAGCCGTCTCGCTCTATACTTGCTTCTTGCTCTTGTTCCTCCTGTTGGTCCTCTTCCTTGGTTCATATTGGGGTTGCTCTGGGATTTGTGCGGTCTTATTTTTGAAGGAAAACGTTTCCTTCCTCCCCTTGATGTAGAAACTGATCTTGGCAGCACTAGCATAGATGACAGCTCCCGCGGTGTTCAGGAATGGTCTCCCTAGGATGACGGGAGCTCTCTCATCAGAACCGGTCTCTATCACTACAAAGTCTGCTGGAGCATACGAGGAACCCACTCGGACACAGATGTTCTTCAATATTCCTCTCGGGAAACTCAGTGTCCTATCTGCAAGCTGCAAACACATGGTTGTTTCTAATAATGGTTGTGAAAATAGTTTTTCATAGAGTACCCTGGGCATGATGTTGACGCTGGAGCCAAAGTCACAGAGTGCTTCTGGGAAGTCTCGCATGCCGATGGAGATTGGGATGACGGGGCGTCCTGGATCGCCTCTCTTGACCGGCAGACGGTCAGTACTTACTTCCACAATAGGGTTACTCTAGTAATCTCCTGCATCAAACATGTCTACAAGATTTGCATATTCTAGTCCTTCCGGTTGTGATGGTATACCGGGGTTAGTAGCAGGAACAGCAGCAGCTATTTGATTCAACTGAGATTCAATCATTTTATTAAAGCTAATCTGGTTCTTGATGGCAGTAGAGAAATTATCCATTCTATTATTTATATTTTCTAGTATTTTATCATTAGATGCCAATTTCTTAGATAGGTTATCCATTAGCTTTCCTTGGTCGGACACTAACTCTCTCAAAGGTGGATAATTGTTATTATTATTGAAAGAATTGTTACCTTGGTAATTACCTGAGTAGTTAGGCCTCTGTTGATTCCAACCTTGATTCTGCTGAGAACGGTTGTAGTAGTTGTTGTTGTTATTGTTGATGTAGTTCACGTCCTCCAGCAACTCAGGACAGTGATTGCCCGAGTGTCCAGTACCTCCACACTCCTCACAAGTCATGTGGGAGTCGTAGACGTGCATGACTTCTTCCTTTTCTCCAGCTCGATCATCGAGCTTCTTCATGAGTAGGTCTAGCTTGGCAGACAGCATGTCTACCTCCCTGAGCTGGTGCATACCTCCACCTCTCTTGCGTGTCTGAGTTCTTTCTTCATTCCAACCTTGGTTGGATGCCATCTTCTCCACAAGAGCTGTGGCTTGAGGTATGGTGAGTGATAGGAATGCTCCTCCAGCTGCAGCATCTATGGTTTCATGGGCACTGTTAATGAGCCCATGATAAAATGTCTGCATCAGTAGCCAGCTTTCCATTCCATGATGGGGACATTCTAGGATGTAGTCTTGGAAACGCTCCCATGCTTCTGGAACGGATTCATCATGTTGTTGCTGAAAACTTGTAATCTTCCCACGGAGAGCATTGGTCTTGCCCATGGGAAAGAATTTGGCCAGAAAGTTCGTGGAGCAGAGTGCCCACGTAGTGTTCTTCTCCTTTGTAGCGTAGAACCACTGCTTCGCTCTCCCCAACAGTGAGAATGGGAAAAAGCGAAGTAGTATGGCGTCTCTGGGGACATCAGCCATGGTGAAAGTGCTGCAGATCTCCAGGAAGTGTTGAAGATGAGCACTAGCGTCTTCATGTGGCTTCCCACAGAACTGGTTAGCTTGCACCATGTTGATGAGCCCAGGCTTGAGCTCGAAGTTGCGGTCGATCTCCCCAGCAGGTCCAGTGCGGATGTTGTCCGTAGTGGGAGCTGAGAACTCGCGGATCGAATTGTTCGCCATGGCTTCGAATTCAGTCGACAAATTCCGGATGAAACTTCGGCGGTCTTCAGATTTGGATGAAGCTTTGTGCTGAAGTGTTGACGATGTCTTCTTGAGCTTGGCTCTTGTTCTTCTGAATAAGGCTTCGGGATCGTCAACAAAGTTGTCTGGAAGATGTCTTCTATTCATGCATCACCCTGCAATAAATAATCAAAATGGAAAATACAGGGGTAAAACTGTATAAGAGAATTGATAAGCTCGATCAGATTAGTGATGCAAATGATGACTCAAAGTTCCATATTCATTCCTACTTAGTAATCAACCTTCTCCGGCAACGGCGCCAAAAATGCTTGTTGGGCATTCTTAACGTCACTACCAAAAGTAGACTTAGTTTTCTAATTCTGATAACGGCGCCAAAAATGCCAAACCTATCCCTCATGCCACTTAAGCCAAGTTGTCATCCCCAGCATGACATGAGAGACGCGGTATTGAAATATGCAATTGCTCATCAAGATAAATAATAAAAGGGATCTGCAAGCGCACAGATTAATACCGATGTAGCATTTTAACCGGGAAGTATTCCAGGTATCGTTTTTTATATTTTTACCACTGGGAAAGGGATTTCTAAGTATCATGGTTGATAATGGAATGAGAATATGGAACTGAGTACACATCATTGCATGTATAACCGAGAGTATTTATCAATCTCTTTATACAGGTATAAATGTCACATTAAGTAAAGGTAAAGTGATAATGGTGACAAAGATAATTAATCTGATCAGCTAGCCACATATAATAATGATAAGCACCTCAACAGATATTCTAGCAAGTCATTAGCATGGAATTAGGATGAACTACAAAGATATTCCCTAAGTTATTATTAACTATAAAGTCTAGCATATCATAGTTAGTGCAATTATACTTGGCAATCATGGTGAGAAAAGACTATATCCATGCATAGTGAATATTAGCAAGGAAGATGAAGAACATAGCAATCACTCCCCTGTAATAGTGTTGCTCTGCCTGCCCTATACACGAGAGGGGGACTATATAAGAATCAACGAAGCTGTCACTATCGCGAACTACCCCATAATCCGGCATATAGGGTGCAATCGCAGATAAATACGGTATAGACACCACGTCTACACAATAATTATCATTCACCCACTGTACACATGGATAAACGCTATACGATCCTAGGCATGTATATAATTCCAATCTAACTAAGCCAAGCATATAACTATGATAAACTAAGAACAATATAATTGCAAATATAATCAAGTAGAGCAAAGTCATAATCAATATATTGAAATAGAACAAAGTCATATTCATAATATTGAAGAACAATGATGAACAATTGAAGAACAATAGAGGAATTACCAAGAATCCTCTTGACAGATCCGGGAACCAATCGAAGATTGACTCCTTCTAGTTCTAATCCTATGTAGCTATGCTAACTAGAGATCTAATTGATGTGGTGGCTCTAGGGCTTGATCAGAGGCTCTCCTCCTGAATTAGGGTTTGAAGTATGAGACGAGGGCCTCTCCTCCAGGGGCAGGGGCCTTGCTTATATAGCCCTTTCGGATGAATCTGGGCCGTTGGATCAAACCGACATTGATCGTGCGGTTTTCCTTGATCCTCTAGGTCGGTGGAGCATAATCCTCGAGGCGGAGCCTGATTGGCTCCGGGGCCAGGGCGGGCGCCCTAAGGACCAGGGCGGGCGCCCTGTGTCCGGCTCCGTTACGCCTCCCGTTCATTCTCGTGGCTTCTGGACTCTTCTAGATGTATGATAATTACGTGTTCGGTTAATATCCCGTCATTAATCCGATATGTGGGCCTTTCTTCCGTATTTCCTGATAACCCCCTGCAGAAATAGATAAACAGCAAATCTCATGGAATTCTGTCAGATAAAACCCTAAGTCTAGGTGTTGGTTTCATTTGGATCCTTTTCTCTATTTATTTGATAGTTATAATTGATACTTAAGGACCGTCAACAGTAAGCTCCCGAAGTGACCGGACGCGTCCGGTCATCACTGACCAGACTCGCTGCAGCGTCCGGTCACTTTCACCCACGAAAAACACTGACCGGACGCGGTGGTCGACACTGACCGGACGCGGTGGTCACGAGTCCGGTCACAGACCACTCTCCGGTAAAACGGCGATATCTCTTAGCTCCGAACTCCGATTTCGATGATCTTGGACATTTTGGAAAGCTTACTCAGAGGGCTACACAACCCACTAAAGCACTTGATCCAGTTCACAATGGATCAAAGCAGTATTTCACTCCAAGAGCCATCCTAGTGTCCGGAGAACACCGAAACACCTCTCTCTCTTCACCAAGTTGATCAAAATCAACTCCAACACCTTCTCCTTTGCAAATGTGCCAACACCATCAAGTGTACAACTCCATGTGCTTGTGTGTTAGCTTTTTCTCAATCATTTTCAAAGGTTTTTCAGTTAGCTCACTAGGCCCTACATGCAATGCACTTCATGAATTCACCTAGTGGCACCCATGCGTCGAATAACCGATAAGACTTCCCCTCTTAATAGTTCGGCTATCGATCCTAAACCACTCACACCCTCTATGGTGTCTTGAGTGTAAAACAAAATGGCCCTATGGTTATACCTTTGCCTTGAGCCCATTTTGTTTCTCCAAATGATATGATCCACTTCATATCATCACATGACCGTCTCGATCCATCGACCTTGACTTCACTTGCTCTTCACCGTTGCATCGGTCCATCGGCGCCAAGTCTTGCTCAAGCTTCACCATCGCATGGTCCTTCGCTTCGAAGCCTCGACTAGCCCTTCACCTTCACAACCGGTCCATCGAGCCAAGCCTCATCTTGGTCTTCACCATCTTGGTCATATGAGTCAATGTCATGTCTCATATTCAATGACCACCTTTATCTAAATCATCCACTTAGATACAAAGGTTAGTCCTAGGTTTCATCAATTAGCCAAAACCAAACTAGGGACTTTCAATCTCCCCCTTTTTGGTAATTGATGACAATCCTCACAAAGATGATTTTGATAATAAAAGTTTTGAACTTGTCATACTTGTCCAATCATTTTGCTCATAAGTAAAATTTGGACAACTATCACAAGCTCGGTTTTGGTAGCATTAGCTCCCCCTACATATGTGCATAGAGTTTGGATTGAAAGCTTTGCACATATGCATGGATAGAAGTGTTGGGAGAGTAATTCTACCAAAATGATGCTAAGGTGTAAGAAATAGACCTTTGAAGCGTGATACCAATCGGAGTTGCCTTTTACACCATCCTTAGCATCATAAAGTAACTAGACATCCAACAAAACTCAAGAACCTCGTGAGATCAACATTATATGTAAAGGTTCTTGGACCACTTGTAAAAACTTTAGGCAAGTCTAGATACCATGTGTAAACTATTCCTATGCATGCTAGTAGATCATTTCATCATCTAAGTTCTATACTAGCATTGCACCACACAAGCATGTATATTGAATTTAAATACATGTGCAATGAGCAAGTCATATGAAAATGCACAAACAAATGCAACAACTTTGTTTATGAGCTTGCTCCCCCTACTTGTGTGCATCAAAAATTTTATTTACCCCTTTATCATGTTGAATCATCTTTTTCTCTCCCCCTTTGTCAACAACTTACCCAAAAATGGGATCAAATTGTGGAAAGAAGAAAAAAGTTTGATGGAGTAGGTTAAAATTTATCAAATTTGGTTCAACCTAGAACACTTGCCAAAGATATTTAATTCGATTTGAACCAAAGACAAGCTTCTTCACACCTCCTAATAAGGGTTATCTTGCCTATGTTGAATTAAACACTTATAGCAAATCTTCTAGATTCAACACTAGGTGTGCAAGCTCACAAACATGTCATATGCCACCACTAGATCAAAACAAACATAGAGGCAATAGTGGTAACATATATCCATCAAATTCATTTGATTTATCATGAATGCTCATGCATACCACTTAATATGTCTACATGCTCTAGCAAGTCCTTAGCATAGGATGAATGACATGTCAATCAACTTTACCTTGCAATATCGAAGGAGAGGCATGTCAATAAGTGGATGGAGTGCATTCAACTCATGTTTGAGAAATCAAGAATGTTCAACTCATTCCTTAGCTTGCAAAACCTCTTTTCATCAAGTGGCTTAGTGAGAATATCGGCAAGTTGATATCGGTGCCAATACTTTCAATGGCAATATCTCCCTTTTGTTGATGATCATGAAATGATACCTTATGTCAATATGCTTTGTTCTTCCATGTTGAACCGGATTTTGTGTCATCTTGATTGCACTTTCATTATCACATAGCAATGGCACATTCTTGAAGTTGAGGCCATAATCCTTCAAAGTTGATTTCATCCATAGTAATTGTGCACAACTACTCCCCGCACTCACATATTCGGCTTCGGCGGTAGAGATTGCCACACTATTTTGTTTCTTTGAGGACCATGACACAAGTGATCTTCCAAGTAATTGACATGTGCCACTTGTGCTCTTTCTATTGATCTTGCAACCCCCATAGTCGGAGTCCGAATATCCAATCAATTCAAACTTTGACCCCTTGGGATACCATAGTCCAACATCTCTTGTTTGCTTCAAGTACCTCAATATTCTCTTTGCGGCCGTGAGATGACTTTCTCTAGGTGAGGCTTGATATCTAGCACACATGCAAACACTAAACATGACATCCGGCCTTGATGCGGTGACATAGAGTAGACTTCCAATCAAGGACCGATATTCCTTTTGATTCACCATTTTGCCATCAAGATCACTATCCAAATTTCTATTTGTACCCATTGGAGTTGAAATTGGCTTTGCATCTTGCATTCCAAACTTCTTCAACATATCCCTTATGTATTTCCCTTGACTCACAAATGTCCCATTCTTCAATTGCTTGACTTGGAGCCAAGGAAGTAGCTAAGTTCACCAATCATAGACATTTCAAACTCTTTGGCCATCGTAGCACCAAATTCCTCACAATAAGCTTGATCGGTTGATCCAAAGATGATGTCATCAACATATATTTGCACTATGAATAGATCATTCCCAATCTTCTTGGTGAATAGAGTTGTATCAACCTTGCCCATCTTGAATCCCTTAGAGAGAAGGAAATCCCTTAGCCTCTCATACCATGCTCTAGGTGCTTGCTTTAAGCCATATAAAGCCTTCTTCAACTTGTACTAACTCATTGATAATCCTATTGAGAAATGCACTTTTGACATCCATTTGATATAGTTTGATGTTGTGTGCACAAGCATAAGCCAATAGAATCCTTATTGCCTCCAATCTTGCCACGGGAACATATGTCTCATCATAGTCAAGACCTTCAACTTGAGTGTAACCTTGAGCAACTAGTCTTGCTTTGTTTCTCACTACAATGCCATCTTGATCTTGCTTGTTTTTATACACCCACTTGGTTCCAATCACATTGTAGTCATTTGGCCTTTCTACCAACTCCCAAACATCATTTCTTGTGAAATTGTTAAGCTATTCTTGCATAGCCATGATCCAATCGGCATCCCTCAAAGCTTCTTCTATCTTCTTTGGTTCCATGGTTGACACAAATGATGCATGCTCACAAAACATAGCCAATCTTGATCTTGTTTGCACACCACTTCTAATATCACCAATAACACTATCAATTGGGTGATCTCTTGCAACATGTTGTGGCTGGAGTACTTGCACTTGATTGCTTGAGCTTGGTTGATCACTTGATGTATCTTGATGAGATGAACTAGCACCATGATCTTGCACTTGAGAGTCACTAGCTAGCTTGAATGGAGAATTTAGCACTTGATCTTTATCATCATCTTGAATATCAATTACTTGTTTTGCTCTAATGTCCCCAATGTCCATGTTCTTCATTGCTTCCACTAATTGAGTTCCACCAACATCATCTAGATTTTCTTCTTCATCTTGTGACCCATTGGTTTCATCAAATTGCACATCATGGACTTCTTCTAGAATGCCACTTGAGTTGTTCCAAACTCTATAAGCTTTGCTTGTAGTTGAATAACCAAGTAGGAACCCCTCATCACATCTCTTCTCAAACTTCCCCAATCTAGTGCCCTTCTTCAAGATATAGAATTTGCAACCAAACACCCTAAAGTAAGAAATATTGGGCTTTCTTCCATGAAGTAGCTCATATGGGGTCTTCTCTAACAATGGATGACAATATAGTCTATTGATGTAGTAGCAAGCGGTATTGATTGCTTCATCCCAAAAAGATTGACTCACATTGTACTCATGAAGCATTGATCTAGCCATATCAAGCAATGTTCTATTCTTCCTCTCAACTAGGCCGTTTGATTTTGGAGTGTACTTGGCCGAGAATTGATGTCCAATACCATAGTGATCATAAAGTTCTTCAATTCTTGTATTCTTGAACTCATTTCCATTGTCACTTCTCACTTTCTTGATTCTAATCTCAAACTCATTGTGAACTCTAGTGAGAAATGTCTTGAAGGTGTCAAACACTTCACTTTTGTCATTTAGAAAGAATACCCATATGAATCTTGTGAAATCATCCACTATGACAAAGCCATACTTGTTGCCGCCTATGCTTGTGTATGTTGTTGGTCCAAATAGATCCATGTGCATCAAATCAAATGCTTTGCATGTGCTCATTGTACTCTTCTTTGGATGTGAGCTTCCAACGTGCTTCCCGGCTTGACATGCACTACAAAGTTTATTCTTCTCAAAATCAACATCTTTCAAACCATTGACAAGATTGTGAGTTGTAAGCTTCTTCAATTGTTTCATGCCAACATGACCAAGCCTTCTATGCCAAAGCTAACCCATGCTTGATTTGGAGATTAAGAAAGTTGTCAAAGAAGTTTCTCTAGCATTGAAGTCAACTAGGTAGAGATTCTCATATCTAAAGCCCTTGAATGCCACATTTGAACCATCCACACTAATAACTTCCACATCATCAACCCCAAAGATGCATTTGTAGCCTAGATCACATATTTGTGCCACGGATAGAAGATTGAAATCCAAGCTTTCAACTAGCAACACATTGGAGATACTCATGTCATTTGATATTGCAATCTTGCCCAAGCCAATAACCTTGCCTTTCTTGTTATTGCCAAATGTGATAGAACCAACACCACTATCATTGTCATTGATTGAGTCAAACATTCTTAATGTACCGGTCATGTGTTGAGTGCACCCACTATCAATAATCCAATGCCTTCCTCCGGCTTTGTAATTGACCTACAAGCAAATTAATGAAGCTTAGGTACCCACTTTTGCTTGGGTCCTTGTAGGTTAGTAACTAAGCTCTTTGGTACCCAAATAGCCTTCTTCTTTGGGCCCACAATTGGTGTACCAATAAACTTAGCTTGCACACCCTTCACACTCTTGGTAAGCACATAGTAAGAATCAAAAGGTATAGCATTAACAAGGTTCTTGCTTTGGTTCTTTTTATTGCAATTATGCTCTAGGTGCCCAACTTGCTTGCATCTATTGCAAAACCGACCATTGCCCTTCACAAAGCTAGGCTTTGGAGTTGCAAAGGCCGACTTGCCTTTCTTGGGGGTGTAGCCCAATCCCTCTTTATTAAGAGAGAACCTTTGGCTACCCAAGCACTTAAGCAAGCGGGCCTCACCACCATAGGCCTTGCCTAGGGCGTGAGTGAGCTCATCCACCTCTCTCTTGAGAGTCTCATTCTCAACCATTAGTGAGGCATCACAAGTGAAACCATCACTGGTAGTGGAGGTAGAGTTGGTGGTGGTGGATGAAGAGCTACAAGAAAGGTTAGCATTTGACATGATGATAGGTTCATTAAAGGATTCATCAATTATATCACATGTAACACCTATATCACATGATACAACAACCTCCCTTTTTGCTTGTTGCTCAAGTAGCAATGAGTGAGCCTTTTCAAGCTTGGAATGAGCCTTACCAAGATCCTCATGGTCTTCCACTAGACTCTCATGAGTGGTCTTAAGCTCACTAAGGACTTTCTCAAGTATTGCTACTTTCATTGAAAGCTTCTTACACTCCTTGTCCTTGGCAATGGCTATGTCTCTAGTTTGTTGCATCAAGTCATATAGTTGTTCTTTAGTTGGTTCATCATCATCTTTTTCATTTTCATTATCACTATCATGAACATATTCCATTTCACTTTCGTTATCACTCTCATCATATAATACCTTAGCTTCTTTAGCCATGAAGCATGAAGAGGATGAATCAAATAGTGATGGCTTCTTATTGATAGCAATGGAAGCAAAAGCCTTGTTGGATGATTCTTCTTCTTCTTCATCATCATCACTTTCCCAAGTGACCACATAGGCATCATTTTTGTCTTTCTTGAATGTCATCTTGGCTTCTCTCTTCTTCTTCTCGAACTTGTCCCTCTTGTTGTTCTTCTTCTTGTCATAGGGACATTCGGCTTGAAGGTGTTCGGTGCTATCACAATTGAAGCACTTCCTTTGTTGCTCATTTCTTTTGAAGTTGTCATTTCTCTTCTTAAAGCCTCTTCTCTTGATGAACATGTGACCCATCTTCTTGACTACAAGAGCAAGTGTCTCATCATCAATTTCAAATTCCCCATCTTCATTGTTGTCTTCTTCTTCTTCAATGATGGTAGCTTTGCCCTTGGAGGAGGTGGCCTTGAATGCCACGGTCTTCTTCTTCTTCTCATCTTCCACCTTCTCCTTGTCATCAACATCTTGATCATATTTGTCATAGGTCAATACTTCACCAAGCAAATCATTAGGCTTCATTGCTTCAAGCCCATCTCTTTGCAACATCATGATCAACATCTTGAATCTTCTAGGTAAGCTCAATAAGAACTTGTGACAAAAATCTTGATCTTGAGTCTTGTGCCCTAAGCTCTTGAGATCATTGACTATCACTTGCAATCTATGAAACATTTCAATGATTGTTTCATCATCCTTTTTCTTGGAGTTCTCAAACTCACTCTTGAGCCCATATAGCTTGGCACTCTTCACAACCTTAGTGCCTTCATATGTCTCACTCAACCTTGTCCATACTTCACTAGCCAATTCCAAATCCTTGATGCCCTCAAACACTTTTGTGTCAATACCATTGTAGAGTGTATTGAGAGCCATTCTATTGCATGTTCTATTTGCTCTATCCTCATCGGTGAGATGATCGGGATCAATGATAACAAAACCATTCTCGGTGACTTGCAATACTCTCTCGTGAATAGAACCAAGGTACATTGTCATTTTTCTCTTCCAATGAGCAAAAGAACTAACACCATCAAAGAACGGTGGCTTGCCCCCAACATGATTGAACACAATTTGAGCCATTTTTCACACCGAAGGATGTTAAGCCTTGATTGAAACAGTGACCACGGCTCTGATACCACTTGTAAGGCCCTAGATGGCTAGAGGGGGGGTGAATAGCCTATAAAAAATTCTACAAATACCACTAAGCAAACTTGTTAGAACAACAAAGGGCATAAAGCGAGTTTTGCTTAGCCAAAGGTTGTGATGCAAGCCTCCTATCCACAAGTCTAGTAGATTATGATCTCTAGTTCACACAAGAGCTATGTCACTAATCTTACACTAGAGAACAAGCTAAACAAAACTACTAGCAAAGCTACCACTAGAGCTACACAAGATAATCTAGTAAAAGTAAGTGCAAGAGAGGATTATGATTCTTATACCAACGGTGGAGTGAAGATGTTGCCAATCACCAAGATGATATACAATCAATCAATATTGACAACAACACAATATGAAGACCAATCACCGGGAGACAAGTGACACAATATTTTTGTTCACCCAGTGTTCACTTGTGCACCGACAAGCTACGTCACCGGTTGTGTCGACCAACACTTAGATGGTTCCCCGGTGTGACCCTCAAGTCACTTGCCCCTCAAGGCACGCCCCGCAAGGCACCGCAAGACACCACTCTCAAGTGAGGTAACTCAATGACACACGGATTCCACTAGAGTTGCTTTTGGCGTCCCGCCGAGGAAAGCACAAGAACCTCTCACAATCAACCGGAGGTGGCCAAGAACAATCACCTTCTCTTGCCAACGCCTCCAACAATCTCCAAGCCGGCTAGGAGCGGTACTCTCCAAGAGTAACAAGAAATCCACCGGCTAAACCACCCACAAGTGCCACTAGATGCCCTCAAGCTATGCAATGCACTTTGGGATCACTCAATCTCACTTTTGATTTGCAATCAAGCAAGAGAGATGAGTGGGAGGAGATGCTTTAGCTCAAAGGATGCACAAGAGTGTTAGAAATGCCAAGAGACCTCCCCAAGGGCCGGCCAACGAGTATTTATAAGCATCCCATACAAAAAGAGCCGTTGCAACTCCACTGAGCAAATTTCGGGACGACCGGACGCGGTGGTCAGTAGAGTGACCGGACGCGGTGGTCAGTACCGTGTATAAACTTGTTTTGACCGGACGCGGTGGTCAGTAGAGTGACCGGACGCGGTGGTCAGTAGCGTGTATAAACTTGTTTTGACCGGACGCGGTGGTCAGTAGAGTGACCGGACGCGGTGGTCAGTAGCGTGCTCCAACGGCTAGTTTTCGCGCGTATAAACTTGTTTTGACCGGACGCGGTGGTCACTAACGGGACCGGACGCGGTGGTCGGGTTCCAGTAAGCTCCCGAAGTGACCGGACGCGTCCGGTCATCATTGACCGGACTCGCTGCAGTGTCCGGTCACTTTCGCCCACGAAAAACACTGACCGGACGCGGTGGTCGACACTGACCGGACGCGGTGGTCACGAGTCCGGTCATAGACCACTCTCCGGTAAAACGGCGATATCTCTTAGCTCCGAACTCCGATTTCGATGATCTTGGACATTTTGGAAAGCTTACTCAGAGGGCTACACAACCCACTAAAGCACTTGATCCAGTTCACAATGGATCAAAGCAGTATTTCACTCCAAGAGCCATCCTAGTGTCTGGAGAACACCGAAACACCTCTCTCTCTTCACCAAGTTGATCAAAATCAACTCCAACACCTTCTCCTTTGCAAATGTGCCAACACCATCAAGTGTACAACTCCATGTGCTTGTGTGTTAGCTTTTTCTCAATCATTTTCAAAGGTTTTCCAGTTAGCTCACTAGGCCCTACATGCAATGCACTTCATGAATTCACCTAGTGGCACCCATGCGTCGAATAACCGATAAGACTTCCCCTCTTAATAGTTCGGCTATCGATCCTAAACCACTCACACCCTCTATGGTGTCTTGAGTGTAAAACAAAATGGCCCTATGGTTATACCTTTGCCTTGAGCCCATTTTGTTTCTCCAAATGATATGATCCACTTCATATCATCACATGACCGTCTCGATCCATCGACCTTGACTTCACTTGCTCTTCACCGTTGCATCGGTCCATCGGCGCCAAGTCTTGCTCAAGCTTCACCATCGCATGGTCCTTTGCTTCGAAGCCTCGACTAGCCCTTCACCTTCACAACCGGTCCATCGAGCCAAGCCTCATCTTGGTCTTCACCATCTTGGTCATATGAGTCAATGTCATGTCTCATATTCAATGACCACCTTTATCTAAATCATCCACTTAGATACAAAGGTTAGTCCTAGGTTTCATCAATTAGCCAAAACCAAACTAGGGACTTTCAGCCTGCCTTAGGAAACCGATTTTGACCGCCTCCGATATGGCTTCTGTAATAGTATATGAACGTACGTAAGGTACGACGGCCTTGCTAAGGGCAAGTATATTGGTGTTGTCTCGTAGTGATATTCTCACTTCTCGACGACCTGTTCTAGTTTTTTTTTTGTGGTTGGGCGGACGTATCACATATCTCACCTCCAAACTACTGCAAAAAAATCCTGCGCCGCAACTGATCATAGTCATCTGGCAGGCCCGAAAGGCCAATACCCCAGCCAAGATGAAAACTCTGAATTGGTTCCCATCAATTCGTTGGCGCCATGGGGCAAGGGCAAGCACACCGACTGTTCAAAAGGGGCTGCAGATCCAGCCTATGTTGTTATTTGTGGTGCTCACCAAACCTTCATTCTTTCTAGGGATCATATGTGTGCCCTCTGCATGGATTCCATGGGTGTGCCGGAGTTGCTTTGTGCACCCACGGTCAGATTTTCTAACGAAAATGAACTGAACTGGCGAGAAATTCAATATGGATTTGCCTCAACCACCTCCAATAAAATTTGGCCATTGAATAGCAAAGGTATCCTCTAGCGCTCTTTCTACCAGGTCGTCCATTAAAAAAACCCAACAGGATGTATATTTGCATGTTTGTTTTCCTTAGGTCCTCTTTGGCAAAGCTCTAACTCTGAGAAATACTGGATTACCTAGAGTTAGGTGTTCTGTATAGCTCTAGGAAATCCTGACTACTACACTGCACCTTTCACAGACACCAAGTATCTAAGCACTATGTCCTCTCTAAGCATGAAATGATATTGTTTCAATTAAGGACTAAGTGTTTTTCTTTATATCTTTGCAAAAACTTGTCTAAATTTTTAAGACAATCATTAAAAGTTTTTTCATAAACAGAAAAGTCACCCATGAAAACTTCTATGATTTCTTCAATCATATCAGAAAATATAGACATCATGCATCTTTGAAAAGAAGCTAGAGCATTACATAATCCAAAAGATATTCTACGATAAGCATAAATTCCATATGGACATGTAAAAGTGGTTTTACTTTGATCATCTGGATGGATCGGAATCTAGAGATAACCTGAATACCCATCAAGAAAAGAAAAGAAAGAGTGGTTCGCCAGTCGCTCCAATATTTCATCAATGAAGGGTAACGAAAAGTGATCTTTCTTCGTTGTCTCATTAAGTTTTTGGAAATCAATGCACATCCGCCAACCAGTGATGGTTCTTTGGGAGATTAATTCATTCTTTTTATTTTTAACAACAGTCATACCCCTTTTTAGGCACAACCTAAACTAGGCTTACCCACTCACTGTGTGGCACAGGATAGATGATTTCGGCGTGCAAAAGTTTTAAAATATCTTTCTTAACAACCTCTCTCATCGCATTATTAAGCCTACGCTGGGGCTCCCTAGAAGGTATAGAATCTGGATCTGTAGGGATGTAATGGGTGTAAAGAGTAGGGCTGATTCCCTTAAGGTCTTAGAGTGAATAGCCAAAAGCAGAACGATGCTTTTCTAAGATAGTTAGCAAGCACAAAGATTCTTTCTGAGAGAGTTTATCACTTATGATCACAAGAGAATCCTGATCATTATTGAGAAAAGCATATCTAAGATCAGAAGGCAGGGGTTTAAGCTCAATGGAGGGCTTAGGTGGTTCTAGCAACTCATTTAGAGGTTTAGATTCTACAGGACCTTCGTCTTCTTCCTCAGCGATGAAAAACTAGGCATCATCTTTAAAATTGGGTTCAATCAAGCCATCAAGAGATGCAACCTTAACCTCTTTCACTGGGTCTAGTTCAGGAATTGGCTCTATCTTAACATTAAGAGAGTGAGTGATGGGCATAGAGAGCTCAAAGTTTTTTTTCTAAATTTTATGTTCAACTTCCCCTTTTTCCTTTAAGGATATGTCTTTCTATTGGCTATTCTATCAATAGGTCGAACTCCATAACATTGAAGATATAGAAATTCAATTGCACTTTAGTTCCATTTACCACGATAGGAAGGGCACAAAGAATTCTCAAACTTGGAACAATGTGGCCTGAAAAACTTTTTAGCAACTTGGTTGTTGGGGCTAATAGCATGTCTTTTAATAAATCATGAGCAAAAATTAAAGACATGATATTGACACCCACAACCGGATTGTAAAAGGCATTGAAAGAATCTTTGTTGATTTAGCAATGAATGGTAGCAGAAGGTGAATCTAAGCGAATTACTTCAGGAGAAAGCTCTAATTCTTCTAACCATTCATCGCTCATGATGGACACTAGGTCTTTCGTTGTCTTTTTACGGAAAGCTTCCTCAGAAGGGTCTAAAGGTTCTACAGATGATGATTTCCAGGCTCTTGAGGTTTCCTCATTACGTGGTAATTCGAGGTATTTCCACATTCAGCAAAAAATTCATCCTCGAATTCAAGCATAAAATCTAAAATTAGAGTTTTCTCCTTTTCTGGCAGTTCGGGATCTAGAATAGCTAAAGTTGGTGATGGTTCTGGTAAAGATTTGAGTTCAGCTAATTGGGATTCTTCTTCTAATAACTTCTCTCTTTCTTCAGGAAGGTTTGCTAAGATTTTTGTGAGAATGCTTCTCCCCTGTTCGGCGGAGACATGCATGAACGAACCTCCTAAGGCCATATTAAGATATTCTATGGTTTTTCTAGTAAGACCCATGAAGAAGTGTTGGAGAAGAATAGGTTCTGGAATGGTAAGGTTATGGCCAGAATTAAGAAGAGTGTTAAAGCATTCCTGTGCCTTGCCTAGAGATTATCTCTTCTTTTGTTTAAAAGTTAGAACCTCTACATAAAGTTTAACTACCCTATAGGTGAGAAAGAATTATAAGCAAAAGCTATAGCACAGTGCTCCTCAATTTCCTTGGCAATGGTGAGCTTATACCAATGTTTAGCTTCTTCCGTCAAAGATAAAGGAAAAAGCTTCCATATTATGGTCTCATCCGACATGCCTTCAATGTGTAGACATGCACAGGTCTGCTCAAACTCACGTAGGTGGGGCATAGGGGTTTTCATTTACTTCACCAGAAAAAGGTTGATCCTGAACCAGATTGATTAACCACGTGCGTAGGTCATAGCCAAGTGCTAGGATAGGTTTTAAAGATTCGACTGGTTATAAGCTTGTGCCCATGGGTGCACCGTATTGGTAGAGAAGGTGGATACAGGATCCATGATAGAAAGGTAAAGATAATAGAAAAGATAAAAGATAAAAGTATAGTACAAAATTAAGCTAGATTCAAAGTTAACTCAGCAAATTGTTCTCCAGCAACGACGCCAAAAATACTTGTTGGTATAAATTAAATGCACACAGAGAGAATATAAATATCTGCAAGCGCACAGATACTATATCGTTGTAGCACTTCACCAAGAATAACTCAGTTTTAATATCAAACTCAAAGGAACAGTGAGTGAGAATAACTAAGTCTTAACTTAACCCAACTTCACAACCAAGGTCAGAAAATAGGAATATAAAGGAGACTACTGAGATATGTCTAGTTCTAATCTCAGTAAGCTTTGCCTTCTGTTGTTTTATCGTAGGAGATGTCTTATAAGGAACAAATTCAGAGTTTCTTCCCTACGAGCGATCAAATTCCTGCTAGTCCTATTAACGGGAGGTGGACTACAGAGGATTCAATGAAGCTACAAAAGTCACCTTCGCAAGCTACCACCGATCCAGAAAATGAGGGTGCATTTACGAGTAACCCTAGTCTAAGCACCACGCTTACACTACGAATACTACTTTAATCTAGAGCCACCAAGATCAAAGCACTCAAAAGAGAGTCGTAAACTTGAAGAACAATAGAACAAGGTGTTTACTTGAATCAGAAGTCGATTACCAGAGAAATATCAGAAGCAAGCTCTAGTAGAACTTGATTCCGCTGGAGTATAGCCGTAGAGAGGGCACCGACAGGCCGAAACTCCTCCAAAACTCTACTCTTTCACTCTATCTCTCTATCTCTAATACAAAACTAGATCCTATGGAGGACTAATCTTCTCTTGATTGATAGCCCTAAATCCTGGTGAAAATATGAATTAGGGCTCCCAGCTTTACAGCTCTAAAGATCTAGACTTGGCTTCTCTCTAGGGGGTGCATGCCTTTATTTATAGCCGAGGGGGTGCAACGTAAACCCTTGGATCAAATCGACTTAAGGAATGGCATAGATGCAATCCTAGGAGGCGGTAAAGGAACATTCTGGAAGCTCCTAACGAGTGGACCCACAGGGGGACGGGCGACATGGTGGTGGGGCCGGCCGGCCCCACATATCATCCTCTCGGTGTTCGCTATGGTGTGGTGTCTTCTAGTGTCCTCTGAAACCTTCTAGAGTATTTTTCTTCATGGTTAAGTTTAATGTTATTTGATGTTTTGATCCTCCTTTCTGATTTTCTGATTAAACCCTGCTGAAAACACAGATTCACCAAAACTCGTGAAAACTATCAGTAATAACCTTCTACTCTATGATATTGATCTATTTTCATCATCTATGCAAGGTAGGTTGATGGTTTATGATATACATTAACTACCATCAACAGTAGCAGGTAAAATTTCTTTGAAGAGTCTTTGCTTTTATATTTGCGACTTTATCCGTTAACCCTTCATTTTCATTAGATCTTGAGGAACAACTAGCTGCTTCTCATCGCGAGATTGAGGAGGCTCATCACTAGGAGATCGACCTGGAGAATCGCCATGAGACCCTCCAAGATCGCCTGCAGGATATCCCGGTTCGTGCTAGAGAAGTGGCAACTCATGGCGTCCACTCTGGTGCCAGTGCCGCTCTTGCTGCAGCGCAACTATGTTCAGGGCACGAGCTTCATCACTTGGAACCTGGTTTTTTGGACACTAATCGGTTGGAAGATCAAGAGGACCTGATTGAAGACTTCACTGATGCTGCCGAGGCTATCGCAGTGACCATACATGCACAAGATGTTGTAAACAATGTTTTTTTAGTACCATAGATTATATCAAGGGTCTTATAAGTTATAAGTAAATAATATGTTGTTTGAATGTCACTTTTGATCCTATGTTTTTACTGCTATTTTTTGTTCTAAAGGTAATACTCTAGGTGTCAGTTATTTTGAGCCGATGAGACTCGGCTATCAAGCATCAACCCAAATTAAATACTTCGGTAGTACTTCTTTATGTATTTTCCATTGAGGTCTATGTGATAATAGATCCGTACCATATGACGATTTGCACATACAAAGCAACCGATCCTCCAAGGTATAAAGATTATGGAATCTAAAGAACGGCGTAGCACATCACAAAACTTCACCCTCAGTGAGGTTCTCTACTTTCCATCTTGCAACCCTCACAGTCAAGGGATGTGATCTGCTTCTTGACTGTGAGAGCTACAAGATGGAATATAAAGCACCCAATCTTGAAGAACGAGCACCTCGCAAACTTGAAGCACCCCCAATCGAGTATGGAGCCCCTGAACAGGAGAGAACCAGATGATTACAGATCTTCTATTAACACAAGATATACAAGAAGATCTGTAATCATCAAGATCAAGCATCTATTTAGTGGCAGCACCTCGCCAAGGATGGAGAAGGAGCACCTCGCAAAACTTGTACCTCCATCTTAGTGAGGTACTTTATATTCCATAATCTTGCTATCTCCTAGCGTCGAGGGATGCAGATCTGCATCTCGATGCTAAAGGGCAGCAAGGTTATAGAATCTAAAGCACCCAATCTTGAAGGCCTTCTCCAAACATCCGATGAGGTGCTTTATCTCCATCTTGCACCTCTCATGGCTAGGAGGAGGCTGTGAGAGGTGCAAGGAAGAAGACAAAGCACTTTTTGCCGATGAGGAAAGATACAGTAGCGCTCACGAGTGTGTGGATTCAAAAGCGTGTGGATGGAGCCCAAGAGGTGCATCCAGACCCTGGTTAAATAGGCCAACCTTGAAGATGGAGAAGTGCAAGTAGTTGGGAAATAACTCACGCTAACTTTATCGTCGGAAGACCAAACAGTCGTGGAGGGCCAACGGCCATAACACGTATCCCAGTCGGCTCGGCTTTTTATACGACTAAGAAAATACCACTGCCGCATCCATTGTTAACCCGTCGATGGTAGAAGTTTCAACTGCCAGTTTCTTTCCTCAGGAGGCCTCGCTATCGGTCCAACCGGCGGTGGAAGCATAACATAGTCGCTTCTATTGCTACGACAATGTAAGTGGCGATAGTGATAAGTCAATCTGTAGTTGTATAAAGGCATGTCAAATGCATTTATATGACTCATTCTATTTATAGTTTAGATTAAATAGAAATATTTAAACCACCTTGATTTAGTCTATAAAACTGCAGATCTAGCATAGATCTCGGAGCTGGAGCTGTGGCAAACGAGCCCTTAATCTCCTTGCTTGGCAACTGGATTTATTTTTTCATATGTTTAATACTCTATTGCGTCTGATATAGGCCATGTTAAGATTGATCAAATAAACAAAAGCCAGCATAGTAGTAGCACTATACACATATAGCATTAGCCTACATGATAAAAGGCAAAAAAAATTACTATGATAAATGGAAAAGTGTGGTTTTTAGATAACTTTTGGTTATTTTTTTATTCTATCTTTGCTGAAATTCCTTGGATATGAATCAAAATGAAAGGTCGAGAATGGAAATTATATTTATACAATGTTACAATACTATGCGATACTTAGTTTGAGTAAATTTGACACTACAAGTCTAATATATGTTATTCAATGGTTTCTTGAAATTCCTTCTTCTATAATCTTTTTAGGCATTTAAGAAAATTGTGTATGCTCACTTAGAAATACATATAACGAGTCAATCTTTTGAGGTGATTACTTATTCTATTTAACTATTTTTGGGTTGCGTACCTACTAGTATTTATCACACTTCTTCACAATAACCAAGTTTGATTAGTTGATTTGGTGGATCAGAAGATCATGTGGTTGAATATTTCATTTGAAATTTGCGGTGACATTGCTGTCAGACAAGGACAAGTTGAAAAGATAAGATGGTTTATTCTTTGGCATTATCTTATATGCAGCCGTGCACGGCCACCCGCATGCCCCTGCTCTCTTCCACCTCCCTTCCTCCTCCCTCTCTCTCTCATCTCCGGTGATCCTTCCCGGAGGCCACGCCCTTGCCCACCGTGCCCGCGCGACTACCTCTCTCTCTCTCTCTCTCTCGACGCGCACGCGGTTTCGGTGGTGGCAGCGGGTTCTAGGTGTGTCCTCCTCCTCCTCCTGGATCTCCGAGTTAGCGTTCCGACGAGCTCTCCCTCTCATCTTCCCCATCTCCGGCAGGCTTAGAAAGGGAAGGTTTGGGGGGAGGAAGGCCAGCCTAGCGGTGGGGATGGCTAGAGGGCAGTTAGGGGCCCTAGCAGCAGTGGTGGAGGCGGTAGAGCTAGGTCAGGTCGGGGCATCGCAGTTGTGCTGGTCGGCGAGCATGGCCATGGAGGCGACGGGAAGGGGGAGGGGAAGAAGGTGGCGCCGCGGGTGAGCTAGGTTTTCCAGGAGCTCCGCTTTGACCACATCCTGTTCTCACTTCTCGAGAAGTCAAATGTACTCAACTTTGTCCAAATATATACAAGAAAATGTTAATATTTATAGTAATTATCATTAGATAGATCGTTGAATCTATTTTCAAAATCAACTTATTTGGAGATACAAATGTTGTTAATATTTTTTATAAACCTAGTCAAACTTAAGAAAGTTTGACCAGCATGAATGCCATAGCGACACTTAAAAGGAATACAGAGAGTAAGATTTATGTTTTTAGATTTACTATGAGAATACTTTTATAATTCTATGATTCATATGCTGAGAAATTATAAGGATTTTTTGAAATGGATACTCAAAATGTTTGACTTAGGATAAAGCTAATGTGACATGTAAAAAAACCAGATGTAACACCCTGGTGTTAAGCAACTACTAAAAGTGGAACATGTCATCATGAGAAGCATAAAGGCATCATAATCGTACTTTTGTGTTGCAATAATCTCAAATGATGCACTTGCTAAAATAAGATTTATTTATTTCATTGTTTTTGTAATGTGAGTGCTCACTATATATATGTATAAATTCACCAGTCATGTGAAGTATAAAGGTTATTTTCAAAACCTTGTGAAACATGGTGTTTCATATCTTGAAACATGTTGTTTCATTCTCACCTTTCTCTAGATCTCTTAATCGGATCATCTCTTTACCTTGAGCCTTAAAGCAAAGTTGAAGTTTATGTGAATTGGAACAAATTTGGTAATTGGAGTTTTTCACGAAAATGCTCAGAAAATGGAGAAAAGAAGGGAGAAAGAAATGAAACATCACCTTGAAACAATGCAACATGGATGTTTCAGTTGGAAATAGAGCAGAACGTCGAGCAACTTCTCCATCGACGCCGCTCATCGCTCAGCCACCGCTTCACCACGCGTGGACACGCAGCTGTGCAGCTGTCGACCTCGCCCGCGCGCGCTGGTTGCCTGGAAGCATCGCCGCGTCCTTATCCATCGAAGCCGGCCACTCTCCGTCTCTCTTTTCCATCACCGGAGCTGACGAGCATCCTCTCGTCTCCGATCAAATTCACCATCCGTAGTCCACCTTGCTCCAATTTGCCTTGCTCACTACTTCTCCATCTCCTCGCGACTCCGTTTAACCTTTGGGTGCCTCCTATCCTCACCGGAATCGCCGAGGCGCCATTGTCTTCTACCTCGGGGCACCGTCGAGCCGCCGTGAGCACCCGCGCGTGGACAGTATATCTACACCGCCTCTCTTTTTCATCTTGTCCCCGTTCTAGTGTCCCTGTGTGACCCAGATGCTCGTGCTCTCTCTGTTTTCCTCAGCGCATGAGTAGAAGCACCGGCGCCACCACCATTGCCGGAGCAGAGCCGTCACCGTCGTCTCGCCACCGTCATCCATCACCAAGGCAGGGAAGGACGTTAGGAAGTGCGGGTTAGTGTGGAGAACCCATTGGGATAGGTCCCGTGGCCTGCGACCTCGCCGCCGGTGGAATCCGATGATCACCGCCGGCGGGAGCTTGATCGGGCCAGTGTTGGGCCTTTTGGCCATCTAGGCCTATTTGGCCAGAGAGGAGAGAGGAGCGAGCAGGGCCGCCGGTCTCTCGGGCCGATCCAGTAAGGAGGAGAAAAGGAGTCCTTTGTTTCTTTTCTTTTCTGAAAAAACTTATTAAGTATTCAACTTTGCTAATTCATAACTAAATGATTAGACCTGATTAAGTTATGAAATAAATTGAGTATGCTTCTTACATCATGCTTAATCATAGAAAAATATGAAATGGTTATTTTTGGTAGTTTTGATATGACTAAAAATTACATGCTTTTATTAATAAATGTACCTTTCATAATTTTTGGTAGAATAAAATATTATCCAAAAATACTAAAATTTAGTGTACATGTTGTTTATGATAAAATCAATCTACTCAAGAAGTTCGGCTTGAATTGGGTGATTGATAGATTGTTCACTTATTATCTATGCCTTTTATGGATTAATAAATATACCCAAAATGATTTTATAAATAATTATAAATTGATGAGTGGATTTTGGATTGATTGCTGACCTAGGAACATTATACCTTAAAAATGTTCCTGCGCGAGTCTTTAAATTGTTAATTATGTCTTTCTCATATGCTAATAATTAATAAATTAACTTTGCTTAATGAATTAATAACTTAATCCTTAAATGAAGGAAAGTTGTATTCAAGTTATTACATTAATTTATCACCTTGAAGCATGTTTAGCTTTTCATCATCCTGAAGCATGCATATTCTTTACGTATAGTTCACGAAAGGAGTTCCATTGTAAGCAAGTCCCGAAGTGGAATTCTATTTTACCGTGTGGTTTTCTAGTTTTGGTTTTCTGAAGTGTCTGACAACCTCGACATCGAAGGCAAGCCCCGGAGCATAAACCCTTCCATGTGTTTTATAAAATGTTTATCACTTAAGTCTTATGCTTGTTGCGTTAAGTATCAGGAGTTGTATGATACCCTTGCTGCATAACTACCTTGTTTATTTCTAATCACCTAGGGTAATCATGTTATGGTAATATTTTTAAATGCTTAGCCTTTCTTAGATATAAATGCTAGAGATAGGTTTTTCTAAAGTTAAAGATGAACCTAAAGTATGAATATGATCATAACTTTTTAAATCTAGACTGGATGGAATCTTGGCTTGCGCCTAGTTTGAGGTTGGACGTAGTGACCCCGTCCGTGTTGATTAAGGATCGTTCCTTGTACGGCCTGCTTGTGATCATGACTTGCAGTACTGGCCACATACTCTGGTAAGCCCAATACCTGGGCTAGTCCTGAATGGGGACGATAACTGCGCACTGGGAGTGGAGAGATGGCGAGAGTATCGTGTAACACACTCCTGTGAATCCGTCAAGGACGAACGACACAGTGAAGTGGGTACTGTGCTCTCGGGTAGCGCTGGACCGGTTCCTATTTTGGAGGATCCGAGTGAGGGTTGATGAATGTGAGTTAGCTACTCACTTTTGTCGTGTGGTAAGGAAACCCCAGCTAGGCCTAACCGATTCGAATCGCCGTTGCTTCTCGGAGAAGAAGGCTCGATCAACCGTCCTGTATTGTACTTAATCAACTATAACTCTAGTTGTGAGATCATGATTGTGATGGTTTTATAAAGTGCTTGAGTTTAGAATAGGTGCATAAAAGGATAAGCCTTATACAAAAGTTAAGCTTAAAATATTGAAAGTAAGGATCAATCTTAGTGCAGTTTTTTAGCAAAAAGTATTCTTGTTCTTGCTATAGACTCACCTTAATTCTCCTTATCCTGCATATCCTTGGAGTCTTTCCTCTTTCATCGGTTAAGTCTTGTTGAGTACCTTTGTACTCAGGGTTTGTTAAACCCCTGTTGCAGGATGGGAGCCAGCAGTAGAAGAGTTCGTGTGAGCCCTCGGGCAGGGTGAATCTCCCTTGTGTGTATTATTAGAATGTAGGTAGCCAGCTATCCTTATGCCTGGACTTGGCTAAAGCATGTTGTACTAAAAGATTTACTACTTGTAAATTATGGTTGTAAGTCTTCCGCTATTCAATTCTGATGTAATCTGAATTAGGGTACAAACTGTTGTAATCCTGCAATGTTTCCTGTAATGAATCCTGTTCAAGAGATTAGTGGATGATTCGGGTTTCCCGAGGACACCCGATAGACTTTTGGAGTATTATGACTTACATGTGCAGCTATCAGAAGTCTGTAAGACAATGGTAGGCACATGTAGGCCATATCATTCAGGAGGTTCTGCCACACCGGAGGGAGTATCACAAATAAAGATGTTATAACATTTACTCCATAATCGAAGTGATAAAATCTTTTTAGCTGAAACGACATCTTTGTCGTTCAGTACCTCCCCTTCTACCTCGCTGTCAAAGGTGGAGCTATAGTAAAAATGAGGGGGGGTGGCGGGGGCGGCAGCATTCCATGTCAGTTACAACGATACATAATGATGTTCGAGCTCTATAGTGCAAAATAATAGTAGAACTAGCAGCCTTTTAACATTGACTATGAAGTCAATTTTAGGCAAAGAAACTATAGAATGATCCATTGAAAAAGTAAAACAGAGGTTACCTTTCATATGCATGTCCTTTCCCTTCTATGCTCATGAAACGATGAACCATTGCATCATTAGTACCTTTCTTCAATATGATTCTTCTTTCTCCACGTAGCAAATAAGTTTATTATATACTCTAAATGCTTATCACCAATTTTATTCTACGATTATCTGTTCACAATCTTCTAGCCAAGACATGACATGCATGTGCAAGGTTGGCAAGGCCTATACTCCAATTATTTCATTTTCACCCTCTCTCGGATTTGGATGGTAAGCCTCAATTTCTTTCTCAAGCCTAGATCATATTTAATCTCCTATCACAATTAATCTCAAGCGGACATGAACTCCTGAACTGTTAGGCTCTTGTGCTATCCTATTGAAAAAAAGAAAACTCTCCATGGCTTACATATCACTTGCAAGAATATTCATCAGGTTTTAGTTGGATATTGGATATAAAAACTTAAACACATGGAGCCGGCCTTCAATCATGGATGCTGGCCTTTAGTGCCACGGCGGCCGCCACCGAGCGAGGAAGGACCTACGTGTGGTCACCCATTTCTCAAATCAGAGCCTAGAGATAACAGATAAGGAATTTGAAGATTGAAGGGGCCACACCATAAGAGACGGAGGGATGCACCCACACGGACTAATATGGATCCACCCCTGCTCGTCGACTCGCCTCCTTCGCAACACCATCAGGTGTGGTCTGATCTCTAACACTTCTTCCCATCTACAGACCACCTCTAGCCCATTGGTGTTCTGGTTTTGGCCTGTTGCGGCCAACGTGTTATGTTCTGGCGGAATTAATCATATCTCGGTTCGGTTGTTTATATAAATTCCGGCCCACGTGATATGTTCTTATGAAATTAGTCATGCCATGTGTTATAAATGGGATCAGTGGCGGACCAACGTGGGCTGCTTTCGCCACTACCTGGGGCCGTAATCAAGTTCAGGACTTCAATCTATGCAGATGATTTGGTCGTGTTCCTTCTGCCCAAACAGTAGGATTTCGCCTATTGTCAAAAAAAAAGTAGGATTTCGCCTGCATCAGGGTGATCCTGGAGCTCTTTGCAGGGGCCTCGGGGCTCATCACGAATTTGGAAAAATGCTTGATCTCTCCCATCGGCTGCACTGACGAGATCGCTTTGTTGCAGACTGCAGAGCGTGTTCCTGTGCAAGCTCACGCCTTTCCCAGTGCTGGTCCTCAGAATTTGGGGGCCTAGAGCCAAACTAACACTTAGGGGCCTTTATAAATATGATAAAAAAAAATAATATTGCAACTTTTCTTGTGGTTGCTGCCTCACTTCTAGAAGCATGTTTTCTCACTTCTAGAAGCATGTTTTCTCATGGTGCTAAAATTTAGAGAAACAACTAGCTAGTAAAACTGTAAAAGTATCACATCAAGACAAAATAATATGATCTTTATACCTTCATTATAGTTAGTACCTGCGGCTTGTTTTGCAGGTTGCTGCCTCACAATTGCAAGTTTGCAACTTAATTAACGACGACTAATGAGCAGTAGTCTCATAATTTCACAATATGTCTTAACAAATCTGATAAAAGAATAAGAATTCTGTAGACATGCAAAATGTGTAAATGTAGAATTTGGGCTAAACCATCAAATTCCTGACATCAAGAATGTGCTGGAAAATATTTAGGACAACACGATTCAATGCACCAAACCAAAAAAGAACATAAAGGAGAAGGAGATGGCGCTGCCCCTGCCGAAGTGGCCTAGCCGGTTGCTAAACCAGCCTGGCCAGTTTCACTGCCCCATAACCGGCTAGGCCGGTTTGCCTTTGTTGCCTCGGCCAGCCCCATGCTAAGCCCGTGAAAACCGGCTAGGCTGGTTTGCCTGCCTATTCTAAGCCAAGTTGGTTTTCAATCCAGTTTTGGATCCATTTTCGGCATGGGAAACCTAGAGAACGCATTTTGAACTTGTTTTCTACTAGGATAAGGCCACCCCTCTATATGTATATATGTATGAGAGGATCACCGCCGATTGAGGATCCCAACTTTCAACCATCAAAAAACACAACACCTACCCCTTTTACCCTACTTTCTCTCTATCTTGTTGTTCGTCATGTCTCCTGGTGAGATTTGTCAGCGTTCTAGGTGGCGATAATTTGTTCTTCCACACTCATCCAACTTTCAGCGGTTTGGAGAAAAAATAGCTGCAATGGGCTCCTTTATATCACCCTGTAAATTAGTGTGCGCCATGCCATCCGCAATTCCTGGCGTATGAGCGGATGTGCGCTAAAAGCCGATGGCCCCACCGCACAGAGGCAGGAGCAAGAGTGAGCACATGCGCAGGCACATGCGCAGGAGAATCTATTGGCGGACCCCACTATTTTAACAACAAACAACAACAAACAACAAACATAGCCTTTTGTCCCAAGCAAGTTGGGGTAGGCTAGAGATGAAACCCAAAAGAGAAGAGAAACAGGGAGACACATAAAGGGACATCAAGGGCACAAGAGAAAAAGAGGTCACGGTTCAGGCACGTTGATTGCCAATCTCCAAGCGTTCCTGTCCATAGCTAAATCCTTGGAGATATTCAACTCCTTAAGATCTCTCTTAACGGACTCGTCCTAAGTTAGCTTAGGTCGACCTCTACCGCTCTTTACATTATCGGCCCGCTTTAGAACTCCACTATGCACCAGCGCCTCAGGAGGCCTCCGTTGGACATGTCCAAACCATCTCAACCGATGTTGAATTAATTTCTCCTCAATTGGTGCCACCCCAACCCTATCCCGAATATCGTCGTTCCGGACTCTATCCCTCCTTGTGTGCCCACAACACCAACGCAACATACGCATCTCTGCTACACTCAATTGCTGTACATGTCGCCTTTTTGTAGGCCAACACTCAGCACCGTATAACATCGCCGGACGAATCGCCGTCCTATAGAACTTACCTTTCAGCTTCTGAGGCACCTTTTGTCACAGAGGACGCCAGAAGCTTGACGCCATTTCAACCAGCCGGCTGAAATTCTATGCCTGACATCTTCATCAATGTCTCCGTCCTTTTGTAGCATCGACCCTAAATACCGAAAAGTATCCTTCTTGGCCACCACTTGCCCATCGAGGCTAACGTCTCCCTCCTCATGCCTAGTCGCGCTGAAATCGCACCTCATGTACTCATGTACTACAGGACCCCACTATTTTAACTAACTAAAAAATGTTATAACCAAATTAAATTCCGATTGCACCATTAAATTTGTTTTAATAAATTCTTCAAAACAAGATCTCACATGGATATATTTAGATAAAATTTATTTATAAGCATATAGGCTCACTATTGGTAGTTGATATAGAGTATGAGATATAGAGGATGGATGAGTGTGGAAGAAAGTGATATAAAGGAGAGAATCTTGATGACCAGAAAAGAATATTTCTTTTAGAGAATAGACTTAGAGTACGAAGAGTGCGGATACCTTAGGTAGCCGGGAGCGCTTAGAATAGTCAGCAGGCACTGGTCCTCACTGTCCTAAAAGGTTGGATAGCTCCTCCCAGCGTGTTGTTGCTCCAAATGTTCGACAGGTCACATCGGATCCCAACTAGGCAACTACAGGACATTGTTGCAATTGAACACCACAGTTTAAATGTGCAAACCGAGTCAGCCTTGAAAGGAGAACTTTGTCAGATACTCAGATTCCAAAAGGTCCGAGGAGTAACACTGCTTCTGGCAAAAAAAAAAAATACAACTATGAGTTACGTGCTAGTTAAAGTACTTTATCTTTAGCCAAATTTATAAAAAAATAGTTTTCACATTATGACTCCAGATCAATTTATTATGAAAATATATTTTATAATTAATCTAATGGTATTTATTAGATATTACAAATATTTATATTTTTTCTTATAATTGGTTAAACTTCGTATACTAAAACATGATACTATTCCACAATTACATTCTTTTCGGGACCGTGGGAGTATATTAGGAACCAGGTCTTACTTTTCACATGGCAAACAATGTTTATTAGCTAAGATTCACATCCATATCACAGGATATGCAGTGAGCTCTGCACTGATCTGCCAGACCTACCTAGTTACATCGCATTAGCCCTGGATACCGAGCTGGCTCGGCTCGTTTGGGCTCGGCTCGTTCTGGCTCGTTAAGATAACGAGCCAGCTCGGCTCGGCTCGTTATCCTAACGAGCCAAAAAGCCAGCTCGGCTCGGCTCGTTAAAAGCTCGAGCTGGCTCGTTAAGCTCGCGAGCCAGGTATAAAAAATACACAAAATATAATATTTATATTTATTTAAAGTTTGAGAATAATAATAATACAAAAGAAATGCATCTAGACTAGTTACCAGTCAATTTATAGGGTCTAAACCAGTTACTAGTCAATTGTAAAGTATAAGACATGAAGTAATACAAAAACTAATACAAGTTTTGATACTTTTTTTCCTGAAAGCTTGGCTCATTTAGCTCGCGAGCGGCTCGCGAGCTGGCTCGAGTTGGCTCGTTATAGCTAACGAGCTAAAATCTTGGCTCGGCTCGGCTCGTTATCGTAACGAGCCGAGCCGAGCTGAGTCGAGCCAGCCACGAGCCGAGCGAGCTAACGAGCTTCGAGTTTTTCGTCCAGCCTTACATCGCATGTATAAAAGAACAAATGTGTTATGGATTCATTCTCATCAACATGTCTTCCTTTAGCTTAGCTGTCCCTACTGAATAGTTTATTCTTTGACAAGAGCCAATGGAAAACACGAACTGTTGGTTGTACTATCAGTTTCCGGACAACAGGTGTACAAATTGACTATTCTACACAGACTAAGAAAAGCACACGCCCGAGGAGTGGTATTGCCACACTGCTCCGTCGTCCTCGACAACAGTGCATGATATGGAACCGTGATGGTGCTTAGCTACTTTCTGCAAATATATTCACGCTATAATCGTCATCACCGATTTATTTCTCAATTCTCTCATCTGCAGCTATTACAGAAACAGAATGCGCCCCTGGTGTCAATGTTTATTTTCATGCCTTGAGTGAACGCAGCATACTTAGGCCTCGTTTGGAATAGAGTATTTCTTCCATAGAAAAAGTACAAGAAACAAAAACATAGAAAAGTTTAGGAGGAAAGGTATTTGGATTAAAGGTTTGCCAATTCCTTTCCCTAGAATACTAGCACTTTCAAAGGGGGAAAAATTCAATCTCAGCTCTTCGTTTCTTTTCATTCACAAAGTCAAGAAAACAATGCACACTTAAGGCACCCACGGTGGTGGGTCGACTCATCGTGGAGGGAGAGTGCCACATCATCGTAGAGATCGAGTCGACCTGTTACAAAATAGTAATGTGGAGGCCGTATAAATAAAAAATAGAAGAAATGGATGCTCAAAAATCATCTAGCTTGTAACCCGTCGTGCTACTATGGGGCCCGTATAAAATCTAGAAAAAACAAATCCTCAATTTATCTGGCCTGTAATCCGTCGTACACAGCTAAAGTTGCTTTCTCGGAGATAAATTTTGTCTCATATTAAGGTACATATATTATTAGAAAAAAATTATCGGTGCATTGCAACAAATAAATTATGTACGGATATGTTAATATCATGCTACAATATGCCTCTACATTAGTAAACAAGATTTGTTTAAAACGTGACCAAGCTAACTCACCATGCTTGTTATTTCTACCATATTTTTTTATCCAGCTCCTTCCTATTATTTTTATCTTTTGTTTCTGTGCCCGTTTTCTTTTCTTGGTATTTCCCATAACTAACTCTGCGAGATCGCCGATCCTGTTTCTTTTTTCTTTCTCCTATTTTTTACGTGACCATTTCTTTTTTCTTTCTCTTGGTTTTTCTTTCTCCTATTTTTATAGGTAATTGTTTCCTTTTTTTCTTTGTTTTCTCCATACATATCTAGGCGAGATCTAATTTATATTTGTATATTTTTCTATTTTGGTTAGGATTTTTATTTAGCTTTTTTACTCAGGATCGAAGTCATAGCATCGATGAGGAAAGGAAAAAAAACAAAATTCTAGACGGGAAAATGGAATTCTAACGTGATACAAAATCCTAAACAGAACTACGAGAAACTCTCCACCGTTCAAGTAGTTAGGGAGGAGGAATTAAAAAAAAGGGTGAAATTTTGGCTTCATGCATTACAATAGAACCCAATAATCTTAGAATCAGACTCCATATCGGTCTAGATTTGGACTCCGTATAGGTCTAGACACGAGCTATTCTAACTCGTATGAACACGTGTTATTATATATATAAATCCGGACGAAAGAAACTCTTCTTACATTGTCCGGTAGTTAGGGAAAGATGGAATAAAAAAATAATGGACAAAACAAAAGAGCCTAAAATTTTACCTCTATATTATTAGACTAGCAAACATGCTCGTGCGTTGCAACAGGAGAAAAACTATCAAATATTTGTAGTAAGTTGTGATTATAGTCTCGAATTAAAGTCAGTAGGGAGTTCGCTGCTAACATGTCAATGACTGATCTCTCTTATTTTTCAATATATATCTGGAGCACTGGTATTTATCGTAAAAACTTAAGTGAGCACCGTGGTGACCGCAAATTATACATGGTTGAAACTATCCTAGCATACTCGGAACACACTATCAAGCACAACTCTTACACTACTCAACACATGCTTGTTGCTATGTGAGAAAAACCCTGCAGCTGGTTCTTCCCTCCAAATTAAAAATGTGGATGCATCAAGGATTGATCTGTTTACCAAGGATTATGATGAAAGACTTCTCTCATTTTTTTACATGGTAGCCCTTCTTAGGGATTATAGAGATACATCTATTTTCTTTTTGTGAGAGCATTGTATTCATTAGACCGCAGAATTGGAGTAGAACTTGTATTGATAAAAAAACATCACGTCATGTGGTGGACATATATTAGTTAGTTATATATAAGAGTTGTGTTTTTCTTATCTCGATTGAGATTTTTTCTAATTAATAAATTCTAGTTCTAAGTAATATATATTTAATATAGACTGTTAGATGTCGTATGTAGTCTTATTTAGGCCAGGATCATATTCCTATACAAAATCTGTAATTGGTATAGAAGTTGTACATAGTTCTATATATTTAGATAAGGACCACAGTCCTATCCAGTTCCGGACTTTAATTGTTGGGCACGCAAGCCGTCTGATTCTTTTTGACGGAGAGTATCATTATTTATATAATATAATATTAATTAAATGTTGGACAAGCAGGTGGTTATCCGTCGATCAGTTTGAGTCATATTTAGAAAAGGACCACAGACCTATACAAACTTTATAATTGTTGGCAAGTCAGGGTTAATTATGTATATATTAGAAAAACATGTCCATACGTTCTAAAAACAATAGGCAAAAGAAAACTACTTGCTTTCAATCGTCTAGAAAAGAACTAAGAGATTACTCCATGTTCTAAACAGGATATACATGATTTCCCCCTCCTTTTTGACATATAACTAAATAAAGAAAACAGAGCAAAATAAAGAACGTAATTATTATACTTTTCTATTTGATTATTAAGAGTTCTATTTAGAGTATACAAATCTAAGGAATCTATTTAGATTAGGACTCCTACTCTATATTCGTTTATATGCGAGCTATTATAACTCGTACATAAATAAAGAAAGCAGTGCAAAATAAAGAACGTAACTCTTATTCTTTTCTATTTATTATTAAGAGTTATATTTAAAATACTCAGGATCTGAGGAATCTATCTAGATTAGGATTCATACTCTATATTGGTCTAAACGCGAGCTATTCTAACTCGTATGAGCACGAGTTATATATATAAGTCCGGGCGAAAGAAACTCTCCATTGTTCGGTAGTAAGAGGAAGACAGATAAAAAAAGAATGGATGGACGAAAAAAAAGAGCCTGAAATTTTACCTCTTTATTATTAGGTATAGATATAGATATAGATATAGATATAGATATAGATATAGATACGTGAGGAGGTACCCTTATAGCAAAATTTGCCTCATAAAAAGTCCTCAGCCTTATATAACTTTTAGAACCGGGTTGACCCACAGCAGGCCATCATGGCTAGCCGGGCCACATTATTTGTTTTATTTCCAAACTGCAGGAGAACCCAGGCTAAAAATGCAACATTGACTTCGCCGTCCGAGACCTACTCGGAGACGATCAGAGCTGTTGCTTGTCACTGATGTCGTGATCGAAGCTGATGATGAATGTGCGGATCTCCATGGGCCCCAGCTCAACAAGAAGCTTGGATGGATCCACAGGACCACCCCGGACCACCTTCTCGTCAGCAGCAGAACCTTGCACCTTCCATTTCAAGCGCTTCTTCTCCATGGCTGTGCGTTCTTGGTTTGCCGATAAGCTTGTCTCGATAATCTTGCCAATCTGAAGTGAGGGTTAGGAATGCTGAAGACTAGAATAATTGTAAATAAAACAGCAGTGTGTCGGAGAGGACCTTCTTCTCTGGGAACACTCTCTTGAGGTCGACACTCGCTAAAGCTGAAAGTTCCTTGTCCTCCCCGCCCTATGTGCACAACAGCATAGGACAAGACTTAGAAAAGAAAATACGATACCTGACATGGAACAAGCGAAAGTAAGAATGACGGTGCAAAACCTCATATAGATGAGCAAACCGAAGGAGAACACTTCCATCTTCAAGCTCCTGTGTAATGAGCAAGCATTTGACAGATGTAACCAAGTTTTAAACAAGTATATATACATGCAGTACTGATATGCAAAGAAATAAATCCAGACAGCAGCTCTGCACTTGTCGCGATATATATCTAAGAGTGCATGGTTCCATGTCGTTTTTTGTCATCGATCAAACCAACCAGGACTGGGGCACCAATGCACAGAACATACTACTCTAGAAAAATGAAAAATGAAGCTTCTAAATTCTAACAGCCATATGGGAACATTAACATAACAGTTATGTACTTTTCACTTTTTAGCACATTATGGCGACAGTGGCATAAAGAGGCAGGTACCTGAAGGGTAAGCATTGCAACATTATCGGGCAAGCTGTAAGTTGAATCCATGGCAGAGAATTTTGCAACATGTGAATTCGCCCAGTTGCCTCCATCCTGGAAAACAAGTAGGTGCATGTTGAACAAAGGAACGGCTTGTCGAACAATCATGTTAATATGGAAAGTTTTACCCCATACCTGCTCTGTGAAAGCAAGAAGGAGAGGGGAGTATATTTCCTGGCCAAATGTCCGACGCCACCGAGCTCCTTCTCCTTGTGGATCTATTTTGACATAGTATTTTCCTTCTATCTGTTCAAATTTCAAAGACATTTTCCATTATTATTTCTGCATGAAACAGAATGCTTGCAGTCACAGTATAACAATTGATCTATTATGACACAATATTATCCTCCAATATAACTTAAATCTTAATTGTAATTATCAAGCTACTTTTGAGACACTGGCTTATTGTAGTTATCAAGCTATTAATTTGATCTATCCTGACAAGTGAGATGTTTTCCACACCAAAAAATTAAGATGTATTTATTCTTATACCAATACATCTAGTAAACAACTGACTTAAACTTCTATCTAAAAAATGGTATCAGGAAAATAGTCCTTTACTTACAATTAGTCCTTCACATTGCTTATCGAGACAGACTGTTTCATTTAGAGCCTCGGCAACGCCTCTCCCATCATCATGGAGTAGCCTCCTATACAGGGAGGACTGAGGGTTTAGTCACACGCAGGTAGACAAAAAGGAATTACTCCCTCCTTTCCAAATTGTAAGTTGTTTAGGCTTTTCTAGATACATAGCTTTTATTATGTATATAGACATAATATCTAGGTGTGTAGCAAAAGCTATGTATGTAGAAAAACCAGAACAACTTACAATTTGGAACGGAGGGAGTATTAGATTATTACAATTATTCTATTTTGCGGATGGACCTGTGTAGCATTAGTTCTATTTGTCCATCCTTTATACTGGAACCTCCAATTGACCTGTCTACCAGTACAGACAACTCTTTGCTGCCATCCTCCACATAAATGCCAAGATTAACCTGAAAATATACACATAATAACTTATCTTTTTACAAATTGCCCCAACAGAAATTACATGCAAGAGTTGGAACAGCATTCTAATTACTTAAGAATCGTTACCTCTTCTCACAAGTACAGAGTGATAAAAGAACATGAAATAAACAGGTTCAGCAAATGTTACATTTTCACCCTTTTCATAATCATCAACCACCTCTTATGCAGAAAAATTTTGTAAAGATTGCTAAATCTAACTTCTTTTGTCACAGTGCACAAATAGCTGTTTGAGCTAATATTTTTATGTTGATGTTGCCATCTTTCAGTAAAATCAGTAGCCTTTGAACCGAGACCAAAATAGCCAATAAAATTTTCTATGAAAAGTAACAGAATAATCAATTCGATACTAAATCAACTGAGTGGAAAATGCCACTCGTGACTGCTTTCGGGAGTTGACTCAGATAAAAGGAAACCATTTTATTGATGTTATTGAACTTCTTCATTAAAAAAAACATAGAGATAGAGAGCAAACAAAATCTCACAGGATAATAGTTTCCAGCAATAGGCTGGTGCACTTCAATCTTCCACTCCGATCGATAATCTCTTATCTGTAAAAAATACCTCATGAAATAAAGCTTGAGATAATCTTACACCATTATGCCATGTATTTTCAGCATTAGTCATCTATTATGCTATTCTTTAGTCCATTACAAGTTCTAAACTAGAACAGGAATCACTAACAAAATCATTTCTAAAGAACTGTATATGCAAAGAACAACAGAAATGCTTTGTTGGGAGATAAAATAAATAAAAGGTTAAAAGTTCAGTGCTGCAATACCCTTTTGATGAAATCACGTCCACTGGAATCAGTGTAAAATGTTTTGTTTGTCGCCATGTTTGTAACAATTTCAGTTGCTAATTCTTTCCCATTTCCATCATCTACTGGTATAGGCCCAACCTATGCATGGGAACAATCAGTTCACAATACATTAAAATCTTATGCAGTTATGCCAATAGAGACAATAGAAAACGTAGAAACAAACTGTGACCCAAAATGTAATGTTTAAAATTAATCATCATTAGCAATGCAAAGAACATCTTATTGGGAGATAACTCACTATAAATTCAGTTTCCACATAGTCCTTCCCCTTGTAAACTCTGGTAATCTGTGGAAAGAAAAGAAGAATTAGTAACAAGAGCATATTGGATGATCGCTAGTTGATCAACCAAGAATCAAAAATCATAATTAAACTCCACAATTTTAATACTGATAATCTCATGTTTGTTTCAAAGATACCAAAAACCATGTATATGAGTGAAATGCGCCAGCTACTAACAGGCAAATCTTACAAATTACTCAAAACAACTTTATTAAGTGTAAATAACATTGCTAATGAGATGTAACCTGACATACTCAGTTCTGTAAGGAATGTGACTATGTGAGCTAGAAATCCACTAAAGATCTTGGAGATGTTGAATAAGAAGATAAAAAATATAGAATATAAAAGGTGCATGGGTGATGATTCAGAAAAGTATTTTTCGTAGGAATAACCTGATATATCCATGAATTTATCTGCTGGTGCACTTCATCCACTATGGGCCCACGAAGAACCGTGAGAGGAACCTTGAATTGGGAAAGGTAAAATTAAACAAGGCAGATGTCAATCTCTTTAAAATCCTTTAACAGATGCTGCAACTTAAAATGTTATTCCACAGGAAATTTGATCCCTTCATACCTGACCATCAGTCTTGATTGGAACTGTGCCATTAGGGCGGAAGATGTATGCTCCAGAAGCCTTTAGTTCAGGACAAAAGAAATTAGCACCATTACATATAAATCCTATTTTTTTGGAAAAAGGGGATCTTTAGTGCACCTGAGGATCACTTGCATTTCCATCCTGTCCAATGTAATACTTGTATTTCTGCTCAAAATTTGCTTGAACCTTGAAATTTTGTTGATGTAGTAAGTTAGCACAGAATATTTAGATCAATTTCATACAAAGCAATGTACACATGACCTGCTATGGAAAATAACGTTTCGAGTCTAGACTACTAATGATAAGTCTATAACACTGGACCATGGCTAATCTTATGGGCACTCAACCTCATTTCTGTGGGATGAAAGCACCAATAAAAAGAAATGCACACATCAGATCATCCAGTGGCACATTACCTGAGTCTTACTATCGGAGTACAGGGATAATGTTCCAGCTGCATTATATTGAAGTTTCAAGTTGCCTTGACCAACTTGTAGATTACTACTTTCACTTCCTTGAGGTGAGTACTGACTGGACTTTGAAGACATATGTGCTGGATTATACATAGAGAATTAGAAAGATATTTCGAGTAATAAGCCTTAAGTAGGTTTGAACCAAGAAGAAAGACCTCATACCTGATTTCTTCGAGTTTGAGACAAAATAAGTATTGAAACCAAGAGGTGGTATAGACACAGGAAAAGCAAGCCAAAACTTGGGATTTGCACCTGGCGTTGTGCCCAGGTAAGCCTTGACATGCTTGTCTCTTATGTTCAACGAGGCAGTAGCTATAGGCAGAAGTTGTGATTCAATTTCTGTTCCTTCAGAATCATGAACAACAATGGAATCACTGAAAACCTGTTGATTCCAAATATTATCAGATTTAGCTTCATGATAGAAAAATAAATAAATAATAGAATATTAGATCGCAACTATAATGTCTTCTTTCAAGAAAATAGGGAAAATAATGCATACTGGTATACGAAGGATGTCTTCACGTTTCCACCCAAGCGAGTTGTATACAAGAACAACCTATAACCAAAGAAAGAAAACAATAGCTGATGGTAAGTTTTTTTGGTTAAAAGGCATCATGCATGAATTTGAAAAAAGGTACTCCTTCCATTACAAATTGTAAGCTTTTGTAGATACAGAGCTTTTGCTATGCACCTAGATATCCATTATATCTAGATACATAGTAAAGGCTATGTATTTAGAAAAGCCAGAACGACTTACAATTTGAAACGGAGGGAGTAATGTTTTGAATTAGAAAGAGTCATGCATAAGCTAAGAACACTCACCAAGCTTTTTCCTTTCATTAAGTCCATCTCAGCAGGAGGGCAATATGTAACATTTAGCAGAAGACACTGAAAAAAGGAGATATACAGATATATTATACTAGTAGTTTCTAAATAAAAATAAAGAAATTTAGAAGTTAGAATGTGATCCATATCCACCATTGTTTCTGATTTTAGGCATGTGACATTACATATTGACCTAAACTAGGAAACATTAATTAAATACATTCTACATTGCAATATAAGGACATGTAGCTGCCTCCAACTGATATCAATGTAGAATGTGGCTCTACTTTCTCACACTGAAAGAAAATGGTAAAAGAAGCCACAAACTAAGGGTGTACCCAGTGCAGAGAGCTCCCGCTCTGTGCGGGGTCTGGGGAAGGGTGTTAGTGGCAAGCCTTACCCTCGCTTGTGCAATGCGAGGAGACCGCGACTCGAACCCGGGACTTTCCAGTCACAGGCAGAAAGAAATTATTTCTGAAAGAAAATGGTAAAAGAAGCCACAGACTAACTTGTGAAAATTTCGTTATTGGGGATGAGCAACGTGATTTTGAGCCTGACTCTGTCAAGCAAGCAAGAGAAGTTGAAACGATCTCCTGGGCCTGTAAAAGGAATTGGACCAAATGAAAGCTATCAAATACCAAAAGAAAGAACATCAAGCATGAATTGCAGCAATTCTATCAGCAAGCTCACTTGTATATATCCAATTGACAATCTCTTTGCATAATCATTTGCAACATGTTGTTTCTCTGTTCCTGTAACAGCATCATGGTGCTGCGCAAGAGCTAGAGCATCACCTAGACTATCTGTTGAGAGACCTGAGCTATGTCTCCCTTTAAAGAACTCCAGCTGTCTAGCTGCCTGAAAACAGTTGAATACTTGACTATAAGCCCTCTACCAAGTAAGTGGCCAAGGAATTTATGAATGCCATTAGGAAACCCGAAGCCAAGCATATAGTGGAAAAAGGATGTAAACAGTACCAGGTAATACCCACTCATCATGCGGACATATCGTTTTAAGGCAGGTCTGCTTGTAAAGTAACCTGTCCAATAGGCATTTGGGTTGTCTGCATATCTGGAAGAAGAAATACAATCATAACCAAGTGCACAGAACAAAAAGCTAACCAAACCATATTGTGTATATAAGATAACAAAAACATACGGGAAGAAATCATTAGTCTTGAGAGGCCACTGCTCATTTGCAGCATATTTCGCATCGGTATAAATTGAAGGTGTGGAATAAAGAGCATTGACACGGCCATCCTGGGTTATGGTCCAAAACAACAAGCATGAGAGTTCCAACATTTTTAACAGCTTTAAGCAAGAAAACTTCACCATTCATATTATAATATGCCAGTTTGGACTGTTAGATGCCTAAAAGAAACAAGATTGTGTCCATAAGAGGAATGAAACAATTAAGCACCTAATATTTTAACCAAACTAAAAACAATAGAAGGAATCAAGTGTATCACGTGAACTAAACATATATATCATAATGAAAATTTGAGAGCATTGAAATGCATCAAATACATTTCATACAGCTTAACTAAAAATCATCATGAAAATGGCTCAACAGATATGCAGATGCCATGACCTTTCATGATGGACTGAAAAATAACTGAACAGATATTCAGTTCTTTATAATACCCATTAGTATCCTAACCTTGTTCACATAGTGAATTAGTTTGTCCATATTTCTGAACCAACTCTCTGCGTATTGGTATTTGAAGTCTGTTCCCATCGTAAACATGATATGGTTTGTCCTCGTGATATTTGCCTACAGAAAAGAAAGAAAGAAATATGACTCAGAATGGGAAGTTGACAAGTTGTATTTCTGAGTATGAATATTTTAGTCCAAATAACCACTAATAACACGAAATTCAGATAGTTCAAACTTGAAAGTAGCAAAGAACACCCTAGTTGCATTCTCACAGAGTCATCAATTTTAGCACTGAATAAGCAAATGGGCAGTGTAATAGCATCAACCAAAAAGCTACTGGTCTCCTTGCAGTGTATATAGCCACAAAGAAAGTGCATCAGCACAAAAGATGAAAATACTGATAACTGAATGTACCTGTGCTCGTATTCAAGAAAAAAATGTACCTGTGCTACAGCTGCAGCAACAAAATCATTTACTCGTTCCTCAACATTATAATCGAAAAGAAGGGGATCATCCTGCGCAGAGGACAACCAGGAATTGGCTTGTGCTAAAGGCTTGAATAATACACAATAACTATAGTACTGAACTTCTGATTAATTACCTGGACAACAGGGGAACTATCATCAACTTCAAAATAAAATTCACCAGGAGGTGGTTCATAGTTTTTTGGAAAGATGCCAGCAAAGATCTGAAAGAAACATACAGATTTGGAACAGAAACAAAACAAAGTGTAAAAAATTTGAAGTGGGTTAGCACTTAGCATCTATAGCATCATAGAAGTATTTGTAAATGCCTAAATGGAACATATATCGAGGTGCATTGTGTACTTTTGAAAAAGAAACAAGCCACTCACATCAGACGATGAGCCCAAGGTCTTGGAGCCCCTCCATACAACCTCAAGTTCTTTTGTTCCCTTACGTGTATCACGGTCTTGGTAATCAATCCGGAAGAAATAGAAAGCATCAAATCCTACCTGACAAACAATAAAATGTCTAGTGAGCCATCTCTCTTCTAGTAAATCAAATGTGTTCCTTAAACACCACAGGGGCAACTGTTACTTCAGTTAAGAAATTGAGTTCGTTTTAGACAATAGTTCTGTGGGTGGTCAAAACGTGTGTTTACCTGTCAATCACACAAATATTAAGGGCAGCAGCAGAAATGACAATAGATAATTAATTTCTGATTGTCCATGGCTACATGCTGTATATAAGTAGCTATACCAACAATACAATATCTAGTCCACAAAAGAAAAAGGTGAAATATCCAAACATTCAGGTTTCAAAATATTGAACCTATTTCTATAATGATGATACAGACATTATTGTGAAATTGCAAAAAGTCATTGTATCATGCAAATGGTACAAAACTTGACATGGATATGGTAACAGCAAATTACTTCTGCGCCAAGAAGGTAAGCCTGAACTGCAGAGTGCCCAAACGGATCAATTTGCCAGCCAATCCGTGGGACCTGGCCAAACTCCTCCTTGATGTACTTGTGTCCAAGTGTAGTCTGATCGATCATGTCAATGTAGTGTACAGCCGCCTCATCATGCATGCACATGCCACCATTTCTTCAACACCAGAAGCAAATTGCCATTCACCACAGAACAAAAATAACTTTTGGCAATACAATCTACAGAGTGGCAGCTACAAAACTTGAAGCCACATACATTAACTCCAGCCGTCCAGAGCTGATGAGCCCCTTCACCGTATCCTTGATCATGTCATTCTGGTTCCTCCACCATCTTTGGAAGAATGCCTGCAGTCATACATAACCCACCGGTCAGAAAAAAGTTAAAAAAAAAAACCTCCATCTAATTAAAGATAACGCACTCTGCATTACTGCAGTATGACACGAAACGTTTGGATGCAGAGTTGGCTATTCCGTTCTCTGAGTCGGCAGCAAGGAACAGAGACTGTATGTACAAATGTACTAGTTCCACAAGCCCAAAAATGCTGGCGGAGCCAACAGAATGGCCACAGCCCACAGGTGGATGCGCATTGCTTCCTATCATCCAATTTCACACCCCGTGTTTGCCACAACCCAACTTATGACGCATCGGAGGCTCGAAAGTTGCAAGGCACTGCTATTTACCTGCTCAACGTAGATAAATTTTCGGTTCTCGTCCTTGAGCAGCGCCGGGATGAGCGAATCCAGCACGTTCTGCACGCATGCCCCCTTCAACCAGGAAAAAAAAACAAACCAAATTAGTTTAAACAAAGTACAGCCAAGTTGACGAAGAACAAACTCAGTTCAGAGAATTAGTTACGAATCCCCGAAACCGAAAGTATGCGGAAGCCATTAGCACGCCAATGCTAGCCTCCAAAAAAAAACCAGTCAAATTCCTCCGAAGTTTGGGGGGAGAACCGCACGCGACGGAATCGGAGAGCAACAGTCAGCCCGGCAGAGCAGGGCGCCTCACCTGGATGGAGTTGTTGGATCCGACGTAGTACTGGTCGACGGTCTTGAGCCAGCCGACGTCGTCGTGGGTGTGCGGCACGACGTGCACGTTGAGCTTCCCCGGCACCACCCCCGCCGACGTGTTGTAGGGGACGTACACCGCCTCGGCCACGCCCGCGGCGGCGAGGATGGCGGCGAGGAGGAGGGTGAGTCGAACGGGGCCCATGGAGGCGGGCGCGCTAGGAGAGTGGAGCGTGGAAGGAACGGGAGGAGGTGCGGCGGTGGTCGCCGGGGAGGCGGAGACTGTGATGACTGACTGTGCCTGCGCCCGGCGGAGGCCAGGCCAAGCAGCTAAGAAGAAGCGTGCGGCGGGGGGCCCACCTGGCGGTGGGCGATGACGCGCGGCGAGTAGTTGGCGCACTCGCTGCGCCACGTCAGCGTCCCGCGGGGTGGTTTCTGCAAATGCTGAGTATTCTCTCGGAGGGGTTCCGATTCCGAATTGGCCCTCCCTTTACATCCGGAATATCCTGTCGCTATCCTTCGGATAATTTGGGTCACAAACGGGTAGAAAAAAAAAAGAAAAAACAAGATCACATAACAAAATTGACCGGCGCGGATGGATTTACTGCATAGTTCCTACGGGTCAAAAATAGTTACATTTGACTACTATTTGCACCACGGAAACTATTTACAAATACAGCAGCATTATGTGACACAAGTATCTTTGTGTAAACACATTTTCTTTTTAGTTTATAGACGAAATATATGAGAGTTATTGTTTCGGAGGCTTGACAGGAGATAACACATTAGGATTAACTAGCAAATATCCCCATAAGTTGCAACGGGATCATAATTTATACATAACTCTTAAAGTCGAGCCTCCTGACCGGGTCGGTCACAGACACAAGTTACTGTTCCCACAACAGTTTCTTGAAACAGTAAACCTGTTAATACAGTACCCGAGTTCTATGAACAGTACAAACCCGTTAAAAACAGTAAAACTCGTTAAGAACAGTATAAACCCGTTAAAGAAACAGTAAAACCCGCTAAGAAACAGTAAAATCCATTATGAAACAGTAACGCTGTTAATCAAACATTACTGCCCGCGCTTTGCGCAGGCTCTCCTGCTAGTTCATTATATTGCAGGCGACACGAATATGGTTGTATGACAAAGCTGCATGTGAGACACTACGGCCACAGCGAGGTGGCTTCAACCTGCAGCCATGGCACCACGTGCGTATTGTGTCCCTGACTATGGCAAGGCAGCCTAACCCGTTAGCGTGATGGCCACAGTGCGAAAACGGTGCTGGCACTATACCTCGGCACAACGCTCATGCCGGAGACCAGAAGTGGCCATGACAATATGCACGTAGTGTCTTCAAGCAGCCTGGGCCAGAACAATGTTGCAACACGCGTGGCCTGGATAAGCGCTTTGTTGGTTCCCAGATGCAAAGAGATGACCTAGTGCAAGAGCACGTTGGCGCCATATGCCCTGGAGACAGTGCCTTTGATTCGACTTAGCTTTCAGTAATATTTAATCCATCGGAACGTCAGGGAGACTAACGTGGAGTGGCCGACGACGCACTACCTCGGTTACAAGACGTCGTTCGTCTGCCAGCTGCTCCGCATGTCGTGCTTTAATTCTCCCCCTCTTTTGCTTAGACTCCTACCAGTTTGCATTGTTCTCCAGTGAGTATGCAAAGTGTGTTGTCGTCGAACGCCACGTCCACATGGAGGAACACCTCAACAACCATGCTGAGCCATGGGGTAGACACGACATAGTCGCCCAAGACGAACCCTGTTTCGCGGCGAAACTACTCCAATGGCCTAAACATGACACCCTGTTGTCGGCATCGTCCGTCGTCAAAACAAACCAGTTCAAGCGCCCATCTTAATTTTCTTTGAAGTAATAACCATCTTATTGTTTTTGAAGTAATATAAACATCTTAATTTGATCCGTTTGTTGCCCCGTGGCTATGGGCCATTTAGTTGCTAGGCCAAATTCTACTATACAGGGCAAATTCTAACACAACACAAACACTGTTTGAGTGGTACGTTGGGTGTTTCTCAAAAAAAAAAGAGACTGATACACTGGGTTGCTAAAAAAGAATGATACACTGGGCCACAAGAAGCAAGCCGTTATTTAACATGGAACTTTGTATGGTAAACTCAAAATTGTTCCTATAAGTTTAGGTAACCCTTTTTAAAAACAATCGGTAAAAGAAAGCTACTTGTTTTCAATCGCCTAGAAAAAAACTCGAAGATTACTCCATGTCCTAAATAGGATATACGTGATTTTTTTTCTCCCTTTTAACATATAACTAAATAAAGAAAGCAGAGCAAAATAAAGAATGTAACTTTTATCTTTTTCTATTTGATTATTATTATAAGAGCTCTATTTAAAGTACTCGGGAGGAATCTATTTAGATTAGGATTTCTACTCTCATATTCATCAAGATTCGAGCGATTCTAACTCGTATATAAATAAAAAAAGGGGAGCAAAATAAAGAACGTAACTCTTATTCTTTTCTATTTGATTATTAAGAGTTCTATTTAGAGTACTCAGGATCTGAGGAATCTATTTAGATTAGGATTTCTACTCCATATTGGTCTAAAGTTCTATTTAGAGTACTCAGAAGGAATATATTTAGATTAGGATTCCTACTCTCATATTCGTCTAACGCGAGCGATTCTAACTCGCATGTAAATAAAGAAAGCAGAGCAAAATAAAGAACGTAATTCTTATCTTTTTCTATTTGATTATTAAAAGTTCTATTTAGAGTACTCAGGATCTGAGGAATCTATTTAGATTAGAATTCCTACTTCATATTGGTCTAGACGCGAGCTATTCTAACTCGTATGAGTATGGATTATACATATAAGTTCGGACAAAAAATCTCTCCATCGTCCAGCAGTTAAAGGGAGACAGACCAAACAAATGGATGAACGAAAAAAAGAGCCTAAAATTTTACCTTTTTATTATTAGGTATAGAATCATTGGGCACTACTTTCTTTTTCTAATAATATAATGTATGGTTATGTATATGTGTATGCATCGACTTACGAATCCTTGATTCTTGGCCCGTTTTGTGCTTACAAGTTACAATATGATTATAGACCAGGGGTGAAGCTTGAACGAATTTGATGGGTACACTCATCTTGTGGATGATCTTTACCGCAGGGGTGCATATATGGTACAAATAATAATTGTCATCATTGTTTTTTCGTTTTTTCATGGGTGTGCCCACACCTCTACCCTCTACATGGATCCACCCTTGTTTATAGAGCCTTTGTTTTGGCATAACTTTTTTTTCATCTTTTATTAAAAAGGAAGCGTAAGATGTGGGTGCATTCAGTACTGTTAGTTGTGGGCAAGCTATGTGTTAGCACAAAACACAAAAAAGCAACAAGAATCTACTCCTACCATCATTTTAATTAAGATAAGAAAACAACTCTTGCAACAAGCATAAACTATGCCAAGTAGTACCATAGTTTCTTCTTTTTTGCAAGGCCAGAGGGGAGGTGTACATGCATGCATGGTTAGAGCCTTAGAGGTTCTTCACTATAATTCATAAAGTAGACACAAAATAAGTATTAGTGGAATCAACTCAGCTCTAGAGACTACATAAGAGTAGCTCTAGTGTTACTAAAAACCAAAACCATGAGAAAGGCAAACTGAACCATCAACACTAGGAGTCGAGCCATAGTTGTCAGAGAGAAAATTAGAATTTGCAGACGTGTCGAACGCAACCAAATAAAATATATCTTGTGTGTGGTTGTTGCCCATGGTCGCCCGCACCAGCGCGTTTGCCTAACCGTGCCAGGAGGATAGATGGAGAGAGTCTTTGCTATGTATATGGGTCTCACAATCGATGACTAGGGGAATCTAACCCCATTTCTGGTTCATGCCATAGTTTACGCTAGCACAAAGTGCCTAATACTAGTAGCCTTGGCCTTTTTTCCCATTTCCAAAGTATAGTACAATGCATGTGCATTTTATTGCAAAATAGGACATTCCTATATAGGCACCTATGTCTTGAGTATTCCTTTGTCTCTGAATAAATTAATTCCTAAAGTTGTCTTAAGTCAATTTTTTAAAGTTTAGCTGAGTTTATAAAAAAGAGCACAAAAATTTGGAATACCAAATTAATACCATTAGATACAACATAAAATATATTTTTATAACAAGATCATTTTGTGTCATAAGTATTTGTTCCTTTTTCTCTAAATTTAGTCAAACATAAAAAATTTCACTTAAAACAACTCTATAAATTAATTTATTTTTTGTTTATTTAGAGATGGAGGGAGTAGTGTTCAAGAAATTACAAATTAACTTGCATTTATTCTATAATGGGAGTATATATCAACAAGGTGAATGTGTTTCGAACGCTATACATATAATAATTAAAGGTTTGACATAGCTGTCATGATATATTGTTATTTCCCCGCACGTACGATTAGCTTGGAACTTTTGCAAGTCTGTACTTCGAGTCATGATGTGACAAAAAAAAAGTACTCTGAACTCATCGACGAAATCGTTTGGTGCCTATGAATACGAAATGGCAGCTTATACTAGCATATTGTTTCTGGTGGCTAAAGGAATGCACGGCACGGCACGTCACGGTGCCCACTAGGGCAATAGCCCAATACAAATACAAGTGCTGTGCACGTTAACGTAATTGGATGGCCATTGGAGGGCCCCTGTGCAAAAAAGAGATCGGATAAGGAGGGTGACGGTGACGGTGACGGTGACGGAAGCAGACAGAATGCAGATCACACTGCGCGAAGAATCAAATAAAAAATTCCCCCAAAACTGCACCCACGCCACGCCCGTGTGGGCCAGATCACCGGTTGGTTCGTCGCCGTCACGGCCCGGTGGACTTCGAGGAATTTCTGGCCCGTACGAAGCAAGGCCAACGAATCAGCGATGCCGACCTGGCTTCAGAACCTTGTGTGTCAATAAGAGCAGGGGAGAATTAACGTAGGGAAAATGCTTATAACAAAAAAAACTACAACAGAAATCTTATTAGAGACGGACAAAAAGGATTAATGGAGGCGGACATTGCAACCGCCTCACATCGAAGGTCACGGTTAATCAGTGACCTATGAAGGCGATTGCTTTTGCTCGTCTCCGTAAATCAAATTAAAATAAAAAAACAGTAGCCGAGCCCAACACCAGCCCATACGGGCCCGACGTCGAGCCCAGCCATGCCACTGCCGTCCTAGATCCACCACCACCGGATCCGCGCCTGGCCACCGGATCCGCACCTAGAGGCACTGTCGGTGAAGCCACTGCAGCCGAGGAGGAAGGGGCCAAATCCGCTGCCACCGAGGAGAAAGGGGCCGGATCTGCCGCCGGGTAGAAGCAAGGGGCCAGATTCGCCACCGCCGACGAGGAGGGGGCCGGATCTACCACCGTCGAGGAGGAGGGGGGGCAAATCTGCCACCACCAAGGAGCTGAGGAGGGGGCCAGATCCGCCGCCGCCGCCAGATCTGGGCCCTGGCCGCCATCTCCGCCACCCCGCAAGCCTCCCCAGAGTCTAAGAGGCACGCGCCGCACACGAGCGACGTCGCAAGGATGAAAGTCCCTAGTTTGGTTTTGGCTAATTGATGAAACCTAGGACTAACCTTTGTATCTAAGTGGATGATTTAGATAAAGGTGGTCATTGAATATGAGACATGACATTGACTCATATGACCAAGATGGTGAAGACCAAGATGATGCTTGGCTCGATGGACCGGTTGTGAAGGTGAAGGGCTAGTCGAGGCTTCAAAGCGAAGGACCATGCGATGGTGAAGCTTGAGCAAGACTTGGCGCCGATGGACCGATGCAACGGTGAAGAGCAAGTGAAGTCAAGGTCGATGGATCGAGACGGTCATGTGATGATATGAAGTGGATCATATCATTTGGAGAAACAAAATGGGCTCAAGGCAAAGGTATAACCATAGGGCCATTTTGTTTTACACTCAAGACACCATAGAGGGTGTGAGTGGTTTAGGATCGATAGCCGAACTATTAAGAGGGGAAGTCTGTAACACCCATGGTGTTACTAACGTACTTAGCATGCGATTAAGGCCTAAAAGAAATTAGCAGAACGAGTTCTCGGGTTTTAAAATTTTAATCGCTCATGAAATGATACCCGACTCTTATGTGACGCATGTTTGTGGTTGCAAGAAACCAAATCCAAAAATTAAAAATGAGTCCTTTCGTTGCATTGGCAAGGGAATGAACTTAGGATTAAAAGTGCTATTTTTTTTAACAAATTATATTGAGCAAAATAATTAAATAGTGCTTAATATTTATTCCTATGGGTCAGTACGTAGTAGGGACGATTACGTGAAATACTTATTGGTCAGTCCAAAGCTTTAATTTATCTAATCATACAAACCAACCAAAGCATGATCTGCAGGCTGGTTTTTCAGGATGTTTGAATGGTCTGCATTATAACTGAACTTGACAAATCGCTTTGTGATCTGCATTGAACCTGATCTCGCTCGCATCGAGGCACGCATCCTTGAGCCCGTTAAGGCAGACGTGATGCAGGCGGTCTGGGAATTTCAGAACCAGAGAGTATTGTAGCGCGCAGAAATATACTGTAGCAGGGGGGCAGAGAGTACTGTAGCGCGCAGAAATACACTGTAGCAGAGCAGAGGTACTGTAGCGCCACAGAAGTGCACTGTAGCAGCGCAGAGGTACTGTAGCGCCGCAGAAGTGCACTGTAGCAGCACAGAGGTTACTGTAGCGCCGCAGAAGTGCACTGTAGCAGCACGGAGGTTACTGTAGCATGCAGAAAACACTGTTCATCCGAGCATTAAGAGCTGCTGCGCCGTGCACTCTCTTCTCTCTCTCATTTCGTTGCACCGCACGCCCTGTCATCTACGCTTGTTGCTGTCTCCTCGACTTCTTAAGGAAGCCAGACCGTTGCTCGCCTTGCTCATCTAATCTCACGGCCTCTCCTTGCTCCACCTCCGCGTTCCGCACCGGCGTTCCAACTCCGCTTGCTGAGCTCGCAGCCGCCCAAGCCGTGGAGCTGTCCCGCCCTCGCCGGCCGTCGTGACCGCAGCGACTCCACTGCCAGCTGGAGCTCCTCAGCTTCTCTGCTCCGAGTTGCCACTCACCTCCCTCTAATTACTTGCATCCACTAGCTCGAGCGGTCATCCATGGCGGACGTGCCTCGCGAGTACGAAACTCAGCTTCACGTGCAAGCACATGTACGTCTCTTTCAAAAGTTCGTGTTTATTTACCTGAACAGCTATCTTGCGAATTTTATATCTCTATCATATCAACTCGGATTCCAGGAATTCTTCTTCCTAAATTCATCTAAAATCAAACTCTATCTTCCATATTAATTTCATAATTTTTAAAGCTCATTTGAAATTATGTGATTAGTTAATTATGTCATTAGCTTCTTGTCTTTTCTTAAATGTATTGAACCTTTAGAAATTTATAGTAAATCCGTAATAAATCAAATAAAAATCATGATCTAGATAAAGGTGTAATTAGTTCACGTAGTTTTATAATATTTTTAGGCTTGCTTTAATTACTTCGAGATATTTAATATTATCAAACATAAACTTGTAAGCAGTGTTATGAATAATCAGTGATAGCATTAATCCTAGACATTTTATAGTAAACTTCTAGTACTACTAGGTGTCCACTGTAATTTTTGTAGTTCCAAAATAATTAGTTGTTAGGATAATTAATAAGCTCTGGTTTGAATATGTAGTAAATCGATAAAATGAATAACGCGACATCTCGGGTTTATATAACTAAAACACTTGTTAAGAAATAACGTTTGAATCGACAACGTGGATACGTGGCCTAGTGAGTTTCTGTGTGGCTAGCTCGTTAGCTTGCGAGACGTAGTCGTACGACGAGAGTTGCGATTGCTGTCTTTTACTTATGTCTCTGCATTGCATTCGCGTAAATCATAATAGGAACGATGATGGATCGATGGATCAACCGGAGGACTTGGCGTTGACCCAAAAGATGATGCCATGGTGATCGTACCCCGGAGATGGCATACTAACATTTGGTTATATTTTACCCAGGCAAGCCCCGGTGCATAACCTCTATTATGCTGCACTTTATTTATGCTTGTGCATTAAGTTTTAAGGAGTTGAATGAAACCCACTCGCATATATATATCCTGATCCCATGAGTCCTACTAGTATGTCAAGATCGTGTAGATTGCTATGCTACAGGACTCCGGTAGAAGTCGAGTGATTGCCTGTCACTCGCGAGAGATAGGAATATCTTATTGTTACTATTATCATGTTGCTATCTCATGGAATATAAATGTATATGGATAATTGGAGACCGGGTGGAACGGGTTGGATGGACTTGGACCTGGTTAGGCAACAGAGCGGGGCTCTGGTTGCAATTGTTCCGCCTGTGTCAATTAAGGACCGTTCGTTGCATGGACCCTGGTCAAGTCACAGATTTATTGCCCCGAGCATATACTTGCTTATGGGAGCGGGAAGGCTTGTTTCTCTCTTGTCATGGGTTCCAGCTCTTTCCGGACCGGCTTTTAGGGTGGTTATATATATTGGGTTGAGGAGGTCTAAGCACCATACTGAGGCCGGGCCTGCAGTGATGGGGGCTTAGAGTCCGAGCTTGGACGGGGACCTGGACCCCCCTTGACAGGAGTGGAACGGGTTGGTCTTGCTTGTGCCCGGGGTACGAGCAAGGCGTGTGTTTTCGGGGCACCCAGCTGGGCATATTGATTCGCGAATCGCCGTTTCTGCGTGACGGTACGGCTTGACTACACTCTGGCATCGTAGTAAGAACTGGAACAAGAAAGTTGTTGGAAGAGAAGAAAAAAATGGTTCTGATTGCTTACCACTTGCTTGAAAGTAGAACAGGTGCTTACCTAGAATGGATAGCTAATGAACTAATGACGACTGCTAATAAAAATAAATATAAGGATGCACAGTTAGTAATGCTTCCTGCAATGCAATAAACCAGCAAGCCCGATAAGCCTTGCATATCCTTGGAGTCTTTTATTTTCTCCTGTCGGGTAAGTCTTGCTGAGTACAATTGAGTACTCAGGGTTTTATTCCCCCTGTTGCAGGTGACAGGTGGATGCTGATGAGCTGACAATTGTGTGTGGAAACCTCCTGGTGGGCTCAGCGAGGATTTCCTTGGCGAGGCGGAGTAGAGTTATTTATTAAAACTCTCACTAAAAGTTTTACAAGAAAAATACTATTAATCTGTTATCATTTCATGCATTTAAACATTCTTCAGGTTAATGTTTAAAATGATTTCATTTCCGCTGAACTCTGATAATGTTTTAGATTCCGCTGTTATAATTACATAATGAATTACTCTGATGTTGTACTAAAAGTGATGTAAGAAATGGTAAAGATGTTGTAAGCTTTATCTCTCATTTATGATCCTGAGGTAAAAATGTGGATTTTCGAGTTCTCCCTCGGGTGTGCTCGACGGAATCGCAGAGTTTAGTGCTCTCCCTTGGGTACTTAGTGTCCAATGGAAGACAAGTACTCTTGGGAGGGTATTAAATTAGGCGGTTCTGCCACAGGTGGTATCAGAGCGTAAATGAGGAAATAAAGCTTCAAAATCCTTTTCTAAATTAAAATTTGACAACACATTTTTGCAAAAAGTTAGGGCGTTTGCATACGAAGTTATATAAGTAGCCCTATTACTATAGTTAAGTCTTCGGAATAAGTTTAAGTAGGCTTTCGTCCGGTAAACTAACTGGTGTGTAGCGTGCGGTCCTAAAGTCAGACGCGCTGTATTGTTATAGTCATCGTGCGAGTCTTACTTGCAGGTGCCTGTTCTAGGTACCACGCGTCCCTGTCCCGGAGTTACTGTGGTACGGTGGCTTCGTGTTTCGCATTCGCTCGTAATTCACGACTGTCGGGGCTTACGTTTTCGGCACTCCTTCTGCGCCCTTGTCGGACCTCTGCCCTGCAACCGTGCTAGTCTTTATGGCCTCGGACACCGCCCACCTCGTGTGCGTAAAAATCCTGTTGTTGTACTGTTACTGGTTCCCACGCATGGCTCGAGGGTGGTCTGCGCCAGGACCACTGGCCGCTCTGCCTTCTTAAGGGGGCCAAGCCCAGCCACTTTGTGTCACCACTCAGTCCATTCCAGCTCGCTTAGCCCTTTTCTCTTGAGCAAGCTTCTCCTCAAGCCTTCCTTGCAACCACCACCCACCCAGGATGGCAGGAGTTTGGGTTAGCAGCTACTGCCTGAACACCGAGGGTTTTCCCAAAATCCTGTATGCTACCCTGCAAAAGCTCGGCATTCGGGAGCGTCCTGAGTATGAGGGTCGTGAGTACATGAAGCATGGCACAGAGCGATGCAAGGTCACCATCTACATCGGCAAGAGTGAGGAGTTTCCCGACGTCACTGAAGCCTGGAATGTGACCGCAACCGGGTTTCGCTTCGGCGACACCTACCAGGTTGTGGCCCGCAAAGCCTTCCGGCATCTGTGCCAGATCTATGAGCAGCCCATTGCTCGTACCCCCATGCGGTTCTTTCCACCTTTGGACAAGAATCGGCGAGTATGGAGGGCTCACATGGAGGCCTTACGGGGTCAGGACGTGCAAGAGGACAACCCGACTGTGGTGCACCTGACCACGTACTTGCTCGCTCTGGATGAGCAGTACGACCGGCAGGCCTCGGAGCTGAGAGAGTGTCTCCACCGAGCTGAGGAAGCCGAGATCTTCTCCAGGATGCTCGAAGTGCAACTTGCTGAAGCTCATGCCAATCTAGCAGCCGCTGAGAGTCGAGAGGCTGCCATGGTGGAGGCCGTCAAGGTGGACCAAGACCGTCATGCCCAAGAGCTAGAGGACGCCTATCTTGCCACAAGGGCCAAGCGTAGGACGCTCGCCACGGAAAGGCAGGAACCCTTAATCCTAGAGGGGATCCCTGTCCATCCGCTGGAGAGAAGGAGAACTGGTTTTGCAGCACCTCCGCCCACGGAAGCCTCAGAAGTAGAGTCATTGCTTCCCCTCACCCAGCCACCACCACAAGAAGGAGCAGATCCACAACCTAGTGCAGCAGAAGAACCCCAGGAGCCCAGGAAGGAAGCCGGTTGGGCCGACGAAGTAGATTAGTTGTCCTAGGGGAGATGTAACTGTTGCTAGTAGTGCTTTTCATCGTTGTCCCCTAGTGTTGTAGTCTTTCCGTTGTACCGCAGCCGTAGTTGTTAAGGCCGCCTGGTTGTACGTTTCGAGCGATGTGTCGAGTGTGGGAGAGAGTATGCTTGTATGTTGCCCCCGTGTAAGGATGTTGGTGCTGAGTATTTGCTTTATCCGTTGCGTTTGTTACGTCGTTTTTCCTTAGACCTCGTTCTTTTTGCTTAGGGTTCTTGAGACGACAATAAGCATGTTACAAGGGGAACAACTATTCCGATGCAGCAGATCGGCCGGGATTGGAAAACAGAGGACACTGTATCACTAATTGTGGATGTCCCAGCAGAACACTTGAATTTCCTTGATTCAAATCCGCCTTGGGATTTACTTTACTTGTTCCTTATTTTGAAAGGAACCTGTGTTGCCTGAATTTTCCCTTACTCCTCTGATTATGTGGTCTATGACCCGTTGTTTTTACTGCGAGTAAGTTGGTAATAGTTACTTAGTTAATAGCTTATGGTGCCGCGACGGAACCGAGGGCCACCTGTGGAACAGCTGCCACATGGTGACGCTGCTCGGCGCGCGCTGGTATCGAGGTTGTTGACCAAGTGCTTTTACCGAGTTACACCGCGGTATCGCTCTTGCTATAAAAAATTCTCTTTGGTAAAAATATCCTTGTGTTCAAACGGGAAATCCACAACGGGTTGATGGAATTGTGCTCTGTCAAAGTAACAGGGGTAACAAGGTTTTTGAAGAAAGGAAAAGAAGAAAGAGAAAAGCAACAGGAAAGTTAGCCCGCACGTAGGTCAGAGAAATTGCATCGCCCGATTTGACGTCGTTCCTGTGATCGGCTCGGTCACGCTACATATGCCGGGTCGCTGTCACTGTGTGCCCTGCGGATGCCGTCGGTGGTGGGACCGTGTGTGTCGCTCCCGTGCGACCGCGGCGTTGTGCCGCACTCGCCCCGTCTTGTCGCACAGTACGCCCCTCTGATCCCGGCACCCGTGTCGGCTCTCGGTTCTCGCTCTCGTCCCCGTACCGGACCCCCCCTCTTTCTTTTCCTTTGGGGCCCCGTTGCTCGCACGCCGCCTGGTCGAGCGAACCCCATCCCCTCCTTTCTTCTTTTTCCCCACTCAAGCTCGCACAGGAAGCGCACCATGGCCGACGCTTTTCCCCACCCTGTGACCCCCCAGTGATTCCCATCTCCTCCGCTTCCGGTGCACTGCATCACCACCTCCGCCCACCAAGCTTTTATAATGCCACCTTGCTTGCTTCTCCTCCATTCAACCCCAGGTCCAGAGTAGAGCTCATAGTATCGACTTCCTCCGTCTGTGCTCTGGTGGGAGAAGCTCGAGAAGCAGTCGGGAAGAAGTGGTTGGAGGCTGAGCTACGAGATCCAGCCGTTGCTCGCAAATCTAGGGTTGCTAGTCAGAGGCGATGGTGTAACTTGAAGAAGGGATCTGGTTTCTGTTGGAGAAATTCAAGTTTATCCCTGGTTAGTTTAGGTTGTAGAGTTCGCTATGATCTTTGTACCAGTCTCCAATTTCTGGCTTTGTTGGGCATACGCCATGTTCTGGATAATCGTTTTCTTATTGCTCTTCCACTGTCCCCGTCTTCGTCGATTTCTAGAGAGGTTGTGAGTTGTATTAGATTTGTTCTTAGCCGTGTTATCTCTAGATTCCAGAATGGTTTAGCGTTTGAAGTCGTGTAATCTCCTATGTAAGCTCAGATCGGTGAAATGTAATCGTGCTTCCCTCTTTTGTTCTTGTTCCGGATCTCGGGACGAGATCCTTTTTAAGGGGGGAAGGATGTAACACCCATGGTGTTACTAACGTACTTAGCATGCGATTAAGGCCTAAAAGAAATTAGCAGAACGAGTTCTCGGGTTTTAAAATTTTAATCGCTCATGAAATGATACCCGACTCTTATGTGACGCATGTTTGTGGTTGCAAGAAACCAAATCCAAAAATTAAAAATGAGTCCTTTCGTTGCATTGGCAAGGGAATGAACTTAGGATTAAAAGTGCTATTTTTTTTAACAAATTATATTGAGCAAAATAATTAAATAGTGCTTAATATTTATTCCTATGGGTCAGTACGTAGTAGGGACGATTACGTGAAATACTTATTGGTCAGTCCAAAGCTTTAATTTATCTAATCATACAAACCAACCAAAGCATGATCTGCAGGCTGGTTTTTCAGGATGTTTGAATGGTCTGCATTATAACTGAACTTGACAAATCGCTTTGTGATCTGCATTGAACCTGATCTCGCTCGCATCGAGGCACGCATCCTTGAGCCCGTTAAGGCAGACGTGATGCAGGCGGTCTGGGAATTTCAGAACCAGAGAGTATTGTAGCGCGCAGAAATATACTGTAGCAGGGGGGGGCAGAGAGTACTGTAGCGCGCAGAAATACACTGTAGCAGCGCAGAGGTACTGTAGCGCCACAGAAGTGCACTGTAGCAGCGCAGAGGTACTGTAGCGCCGCAGAAGTGCACTGTAGCAGCACAGAGGTTACTGTAGCGCCGCAGAAGTGCACTGTAGCAGCACGGAGGTTACTGTAGCATGCAGAAAACACTGTTCATCCGAGCATTAAGAGCTGCTGCGCCGTGCACTCTCTTCTCTCTCTCATTTCGTTGCACCGCACGCCCTGTCATCTACGCTTGTTGCTGTCTCCTCGACTTCTTAAGGAAGCCAGACCGTTGCTCGCCTTGCTCATCTAATCTCACGGCCTCTCCTTGCTCCACCTCCGCGTTCCGCACCGGCGTTCCAACTCCGCTTGCTGAGCTCGCAGCCGCCCAAGCCGTGGAGCTGTCCCGCCCTCGCCGGCCGTCGTGACCGCAGCGACTCCACTGCCAGCTGGAGCTCCTCAGCTTCTCTGCTCCGAGTTGCCACTCACCTCCCTCTAATTACTTGCATCCACTAGCTCGAGCGGTCATCCATGGCGGACGTGCCTCGCGAGTACGAAACTCAGCTTCACGTGCAAGCACATGTACGTCTCTTTCAAAAGTTCGTGTTTATTTACCTGAACAGCTATCTTGCGAATTTTATATCTCTATCATATCAACTCGGATTCCAGGAATTCTTCTTCCTAAATTCATCTAAAATCAAACTCTATCTTCCATATTAATTTCATAATTTTTAAAGCTCATTTGAAATTATGTGATTAGTTAATTATGTCATTAGCTTCTTGTCTTTTCTTAAATGTATTGAACCTTTAGAAATTTATAGTAAATCCGTAATAAATCAAATAAAAATCATGATCTAGATAAAGGTGTAATTAGTTCACGTAGTTTTATAATATTTTTAGGCTTGCTTTAATTACTTCGAGATATTTAATATTATCAAACATAAACTTGTAAGCAGTGTTATGAATAATCAGTGATAGCATTAATCCTAGACATTTTATAGTAAACTTCTAGTACTACTAGGTGTCCACTGTAATTTTTGTAGTTCCAAAATAATTAGTTGTTAGGATAATTAATAAGCTCTGGTTTGAATATGTAGTAAATCGATAAAATGAATAACGCGACATCTCGGGTTTATATAACTAAAACACTTGTTAAGAAATAACGTTTGAATCGACAACGTGGATACGTGGCCTAGTGAGTTTCTGTGTGGCTAGCTCGTTAGCTTGCGAGACGTAGTCGTACGACGAGAGTTGCGATTGCTGTCTTTTACTTATGTCTCTGCATTGCATTCGCGTAAATCATAATAGGAACGATGATGGATCGATGGATCAACCGGAGGACTTGGCGTTGACCCAAAAGATGATGCCATGGTGATCGTACCCCGGAGATGGCATACTAACATTTGGTTATATTTTACCCAGGCAAGCCCCGGTGCATAACCTCTATTATGCTGCACTTTATTTATGCTTGTGCATTAAGTTTTAAGGAGTTGAATGAAACCCACTCGCATATATATATCCTGATCCCATGAGTCCTACTAGTATGTCAAGATCGTGTAGATTGCTATGCTACAGGACTCCGGTAGAAGTCGAGTGATTGCCTGTCACTCGCGAGAGATAGGAATATCTTATTGTTACTATTATCATGTTGCTATCTCATGGAATATAAATGTATATGGATAATTGGAGACCGGGTGGAACGGGTTGGATGGACTTGGACCTGGTTAGGCAACAGAGCGGGGCTCTGGTTGCAATTGTTCCGCCTGTGTCAATTAAGGACCGTTCGTTGCATGGACCCTGGTCAAGTCACAGATTTATTGCCCCGAGCATATACTTGCTTATGGGAGCGGGAAGGCTTGTTTCTCTCTTGTCATGGGTTCCAGCTCTTTCCGGACCGGCTTTTAGGGTGGTTATATATATTGGGTTGAGGAGGTCTAAGCACCATACTGAGGCCGGGCCTGCAGTGATGGGGGCTTAGAGTCCGAGCTTGGACGGGGACCTGGACCCCCCTTGACAGGAGTGGAACGGGTTGGTCTTGCTTGTGCCCGGGGTACGAGCAAGGCGTGTGTTTTCGGGGCACCCAGCTGGGCATATTGATTCGCGAATCGCCGTTTCTGCGTGACGGTACGGCTTGACTACACTCTGGCATCGTAGTAAGAACTGGAACAAGAAAGTTGTTGGAAGAGAAGAAAAAAATGGTTCTGATTGCTTACCACTTGCTTGAAAGTAGAACAGGTGCTTACCTAGAATGGATAGCTAATGAACTAATGACGACTGCTAATAAAAATAAATATAAGGATGCACAGTTAGTAATGCTTCCTGCAATGCAATAAACCAGCAAGCCCGATAAGCCTTGCATATCCTTGGAGTCTTTTATTTTCTCCTGTCGGGTAAGTCTTGCTGAGTACAATTGAGTACTCAGGGTTTTATTCCCCCTGTTGCAAGTGACAGGTGGATGCTGATGAGCTGACAATTGTGTGTGGAAACCTCCTGGTGGGCTCAGCGAGGATTTCCTTGGCGAGGCGGAGTAGAGTTATTTATTAAAACTCTCACTAAAAGTTTTACAAGAAAAATACTATTAATCTGTTATCATTTCATGCATTTAAACGTTCTTCAGGTTAATGTTTAAAATGATTTCATTTCCGCTGAACTCTGATAATGTTTTAGATTCCGCTGTTATAATTACATAATGAATTACTCTGATGTTGTACTAAAAGTGATGTAAGAAATGGTAAAGATGTTGTAAGCTTTATCTCTCATTTATGATCCTGAGGTAAAAATGTGGATTTTCGAGTTCTCCCTCGGGTGTGCTCGACGGAATCGCAGAGTTTAGTGCTCTCCCTTGGGTACTTAGTGTCCAATGGAAGACAAGTACTCTTGGGAGGGTATTAAATTAGGCGGTTCTGCCACAAAGTCTTATCGGTTATTCGACGCATGGGTGCCACTAGGTGAATTCATGAAGTGCATTGCATGTAGGGCCTAGTGAGCTAACTAGAAAACCTTTGAAAATGATTGAGAAAAAGCTAACACACAAGCACATGGAGATGTACACTTGTTGGTGTTGGCACATTTGCAAAGGTGGCGTTGGTCGCGCTGTGGTTTGCGGGTAGAGAGGGGTTTGGGTTCCTCTCTCCCTCCCGCCGAGCGTGCGAGCGCGGGATTCAGGCGATTTCGGGGAAATGAAATGCCTATTTTCCACTACGCCGGAAGTCGGAAAAGAAACGGAGGCGAACGGAGGTCACAGAGGTGACCGGACGCTGCACCGGACGCGGTCATGATGTGACCGGACGCGTCCGGTCAGTACAGCGCAGCAGTCAGGCGCGTGGGTTAGGGTTTGCAACCGGCGCGTCCGGTCACTCGCGGGACCGGCGCGTCCGGTCAGGCACCCTGAGGTTTTTGCAGTTTCGCAAGGACGATCGGACGCGGTGCGCGTCCGGTCACACACGATCGGACGCGTCGGGTCGTCAAAGGAGCTTACTGGACTCCGACCGGACGCGGTCACTGTCGGGTCCGGTCGTTGCGAGGAGCGCGTCCGGTCGTTGCTTCGCGGGCGCGCGGTACTGTGCGACCGGCGCGTCCGGTCGGTTGAGCTGCGCGTCCGGTCATCGTGTTTGACCGTTGGCGCGCAGTGACCGTTGGAGGATCTAACGGTCACGTTTGAAATCGGTGGACACGAGGACGTCGCAGGGCCACCGGACGCGGTGAAGCACGTCCGGTCAGTTTCGACCGGCGCGTCCGGTCGTCCCGAAAAAACGGTCAGTAGAGTTGCAACGGCTCTATTTGTTTGGGATGCTTATAAATACTTGTTGGCCGGCCCTTGGGGAGGTCTCTTGGCATTTCTAACACTCTTGTGCATCCTTTGAGCAAAAGCATCTCCTCCCACTCATCTCTGTTGCTTGATTGCAAATCAAAAGTGAGATTGAGTGATCCCAAAGTGCATTGCATAGCTTGAGGGCATCTAGTGGCACTTGTGGGTGGTTTAGCCGGTGGATTTCTTGTTACTCTTGAAGAGTACCGCTCCTAGCCGGCTTGGAGATTGTTGGAGGCGTTGGCAAGAGAAGGTGATTGTTCTTGGCCACCTCCGGTTGATTGTGAGAGGTTCTTGTGCTTTCCTCGGCGGGACGCCAAAAGCAACTCTAGTGGAATCCGCGTGTCATTGAGTTACCTCACTTGAGAGTGGCGTCTTGCGGTGCCTTGCGGGGCGTGCCTTGAGGGCCAAGTGACTTGAGGGTCACACCGAGGAACCATCTAAGTGTTGGTCGACACAACCGGTGACGTAGCTTGTCGGTGCACAAGTGAACACCGGGTGAACAAAAATATTGTGTCTCTTGTCTCCCGGTGATTGGTCTTCATATTGTGTTGTTGTCAACATTGATTGATTATATATCATCTTGGTGATTGGCAACATCCTCACTCCACCGTCGGTATAAGTATTATAACCCTCTCTTGCACTTACTTTTACTAGTTTATCTTGTGTAGCTCTAGTGGTAGCTTTGCTAGTAGTTTTGTTTAGTTTGTTCTCTAGTGTAAGATTAGTGACATAGCTCTTGTGTGAATTAGAGATCATAATCTACTAGACTTGTGGATAGGAGGCTTGCATCACAACCTTTGGCTAAGCAAAACTCGCTTTACGCCGTTTGTTGTTCTAACAAGTTTGCTTAGTGGTATTTGTAGAATTTTTTATAGGCTATTCACCTCCCCTCTAGCCAACTAGGACCTTACAAAGGAGCACAACGCGGATGGAGAAGCCACAGGCAGCAGAGGAGCTCAAGGTGGCGCCAGCCATGACTCGTATGTGGGAGGAGGAGGGGAGGAGCGCGCGTGAGTGGGAGGGAGGGAGGAGGAGAGGAGGAGCTCGAGGTGGCCGCTCTGCTGAGGGAGGGAGGCGCCGCTCGGCTGAGGAGGGAGAGTGAGAGGAAGAGAGATAGCAGTGCTGAACCCTAAGTTCATGTATATATATGAAGACGGCTATCAAGCGTCGCCTAGGCTTGTTAGGCCTTGGCTTTTTCAGAGGCGGGCTTTATAGTGTGTCTGCCTCTGAAAATGAATTTATGGAGGCGGACACCTTAAAACGACTGCCTATGGAGGCGGGCATTTCTTGACCGCCTCCTAAATAAAAATGACCTCTATTAATCGCCTAGCATTTTTCAAGGCGGTTGGATTTTTTGACCGCCTCAGTTAATAAAAGGGTACCGTCTTACGAAATCATTTGTGTAGCCGTGAAAGAAAAAAATATATATGTACACATAAGCTCCATTTTACCAAAGATAATAGTGTTCGTAGTATTTCATTATTTTAACATCCGTACTTAGGTTTTGCACTAATAAAGAAAAAAAGACAAATCATTTACATAACTTGATTAGTGTGCATTAATTAGAGGGGGTGTTTTGCCCCCCACTCGCTCTGCCGCCTCTGATAATAGGAGGATAGAACTAGAATTAAAATTGGGCCCATTTTCAATCAATATAGTGCCGCTTGTCCTGTCCTTTGTTGAGCCTTCGTGGCTCCATCGATAGAGACAAATGTTGTTAGCAACAGGTTTTCCTCAAAAAGGAAAAATGTTAGCAACAGGTAGAGGGATAGAAAAGATGAAGTAGAATAAAGTAGATAGAGAGAAGAATAGGAGAATTGGACGCATGCAGAGGAGATGGTTAGTGCAAGAATATATTTGAGCTTACATAATTCATGATCCACTCCGGTCCGGTCCACTAACACGCGAGTTGGGCCGCCTCTTTTTTAGTTGCTAGTTTGTGATTTAGTTCAGGTTCTTGTTGCTAAGAGACATTGCTAACAGCTAGGGGCAGCACCTTTATTGGGGTCGGTTGACCCCTACGATATATTTAGGAGATCAATGGAAAAATCATTTGTATACAGTTCTTCGACATGCAAAATCGCTGCTTACAATGTTGAAGACCCCGACTGATGTTTTGTGCTCGCTTCTTCTCTGCAAACCGCAAGATATGTAGCAGTATGATTGGTTGCTATTTTCTACTAACATATCTAACAAGTGGCAATGCGTGTGTTTCTTATAACTTAATTTTCTATAGTTATTTTTATAGGAGTGTCATATAACGTAGCATTATCCTCAGGCTGCCTAGTGCCTACAGTGCAATAGCATCCAGATGAAAAAAAGAAAAAAAAACAGAAATCATTGGGGGCATTCCGAGAATTGAACTCGGGACCTCTCGCACCCTAAGCGAGAATCATACCACTAGACCAAATGCCCGCGCGATGTTAACCGTTGCAGTCAGTCTTATTTATATGATGTCTAGAAATCAGGCGACGACATCGCGAGAATTCAGAATCTGTTCGCCTTGGCCACCGTGCTCCATGCATGTCCTGGCGAGTGGCGTGTCGCTGGCACTCCACCTCCACCTGGGCAAACGAACCGAACCTCTGTGTGTATGTATGGTCCATTCCACTTCCAGATTGGAAATCATGCATGGTGGTGAAGAACTGAAGATAGTCGGAAACAGAGAGAACAGCGCAGGGTCCAGTTTACCTGCAGACCCTGCCCGTTCCTGCGTCAGCGAAGCTCCTGTCCTGTGCAGCTCGATCAGTCCACAATCCAGCATCAGCTGTGCCAGCACTGAGCCAAAGATTGTTCAGAGTGGCGGCTGAACAACTAACACTACTGTACGTAGAGTCATCGAGACACTACCGTTTCGCGACATCACAACGGAATCAACGATGAACACGAGGATCTTAATAACAGCTAGCACAGGTACACATTTATACCGAGTGAACATACAGGGGAACTAAGACTGGTTGCACCGGGTCCGGTAAAACTATCCTGCAAGAGCTTTTACCGGACTAGTGGGCTGCAACGGATACTGTAAACGCTACGGTAAAATAGCGGATGGCCTCTTCGAACGCTAAATGTGGCGTGATAGCGAGCCTATGCTACGCGCGGGGTGCGGGGCCCGCGCTCGTCCTCTGCCCATGCTCGTGTGACCAGCCGACAGAGAGGAGGGGAAAAAAGTGGAGAGAGAATGACGCATGGGTCCCACTTCATATAGAGTAGAGATATAGAGGATGGATGAGTGCGGGAAAAAGTGATATAGAGAAGAGAATCTCGATGACCAGGATGGAATATTCCTTTTAGAGGATGAATTTAGAGCATGACGAGTGTGGACAGCCTAACGCGCGCGCCTCCTGCACACACACCAAAGGAGTGCTGAGCTGACAAACGGACGAGAAGAGCAAACACCTCTGGCCTCTGCTGTCGACGTTGAGCTTGTACTTCACCTTCGCCTTCACCGTCACCATCACCTCGCGCTTGGCTTGATCCCGACAACCGCCGCTTTTTCTGTTCCCGTGCTTCGACCCTCAGGGAACGTGGAAACAGGTTCAAGCTCAAAGTTCCCCACAGCATGCAGGTAGTCCGTACGCCACAGCGGTGCAGACTACTTGATCGCAAAAAAAAAAAAAAAAAAAAAAAAAAAAGAGCGGTGCAGACTACCGTCTACACGTTTGACGCGTGTCCTGTCCCAGGCTCGGGGCCACAGCACCGGGAAGAACGCGGCTCCTTTGATAGTGAATGTGCACATTTGAACTCATTTGAAAAAGACGCATTTGGCTGTAACACTGACTCATTTGCAAGTCAGCTCTCATCAACATGGTGTAACAACTTGTCGAATTGGTGCATCTATAGTCCAAATGTTACAACGACGACGTACTTGGTTGTAACAACGACTTATTTGAACTCAAGCCAACTCTCTTCAACATGGTGCAACAACTTATCAAATTGGTGCATCTATTGTCCAAACGTTACAATGACGACGTATTTGGTTGTAACAATGACTCATTTGAACTCAAGCCAGCTCTCATCAACATGGTGCAAGCTAGCCAATTCTGTGGAAAGGCACATGAAGATGCAAGTGCTCATCTTCAGTACTTTCTGGAGATTTGTAGCACATTCACTATCAAAGAAGTCGCTCAAGATGCCGTGTTACTTCACCTCTTCCCATTCTCACTCTAGGGGCATCATCGTTGTAACTTTGAACTATAGATGCACCAATTTGATAATTTGTTGCACAATTAAGCATCTTATAAGTTGTTGGATTAATATGCACACACTTGCCAAGTTGTCGCACTAAATTGAGTATTGTATAAGTTATTGGACCAATCTGCACTCACCTTTCAAGTTGTTGTATGATGGGTGTAATTTATTCTATTTATAATACATAATCAGTATCATTAGATAGACCGTTGAATATACTTTTATAATAAACTTATTTGAAGATATAAATATTGCACATATTTTATATAAATCTAATCAAAGTTAAGAAAAATTGACCTGCACGTATCCCGTAGCAACTTTCTTTTTTGGAACGAAAGGGAGTAGTCCTGTGCCTGCCACCACCAAAGGACATCTACGAGAATGTCCCGCCATCACCAAGCATCTGCACTCTGCAGCATGTCCTCCTCAGAATGTCCAGAAGCATTGTGGGACCTGATGATGGTGAATTTTTTTATTTTTAACACTTTTTAAAAACTATTTTTAATTTTAGCATCGAAAGTTTTTTTTATATCTAACACTTTTGGCCACTCCCCACGCGAGGGAGCGGCATTTCAACTTTGCCGCTCCCCACACGGAGGAGCGGCAATGCTGCTGAGGTGGCAGTGGCGAACAGGTGGCAGGGGGCTGCCGCTCCCCAGACCAGGGAGCGGCAGCGGGGGCGCGCACTATATTTTGGAAAAGTGTGCCAGCCGAAAACCCCCCGCTGCCGCTCCTTGATTTAGTGCGCACCATCGGGGGTTTTCGGCTGGCACACTTTTCCAAAATATAGTGCGCGCCCCCGCTGCTGCTCCCTGGTCTGGGGAGCGGCAACCTTGCCGCTCCTCCAGGGGGGAGCGGCAGCCCCCTGCCACCTGTTCGCCACTACCACCTCAGCAGCGTTGCCGCTCCTCCACGTGGAGAGCGGCAAAGTTGAAATGCCGCTCCCTCGTGTGGGGAGCGGCCAAAAGTGTTAGATATAAAAAAACTTTTGGTGCTAAAATTAAAAATAGTTTTAAAAAAGTGTTAAAAATAAAAAAAAATTATGTTGGTGTTGCCCTAGCAGATTCTCCACATGTGGTGATATGGTAGATTTTTTAGTGGTGGTGGGATGATCATTAGAGGTAGAGCTTGCACCGGATGAAAACATGCCTCGCCCCAAATCAAACCTTGCTGTTTTTGGAGCGCTTGACGATGCCCTTGAGCCAAAGGTTGATGTTTTGCTTGGTATAGCATCGTCTTGTAATTGCCTCTCAGCCTTTTGTGCAATGTGCACTAGCTCCACTACATTGTTGTAGGTCTAAAATTCCACAACACGTTTGATTGGCTTGTTAAGGCCAAAGAGAAAACGTGCCATGGACTGCTCCTCATCTTCATGCACTCAAGCTCTAATCATGGCTTGCTCCATCTCCTTATAGTATTCTTCCACAGATTTGTTGCCTTGCTTCAAGTTCTACAGTTTGTCAAAGAGGTCACGTTTATAATGTTTTGGGACAAAACATGCTCTCATCTCCCTCTTCATTTCAGCCCATGATGCCACTGGAAGCTCTCCATTTTCATCTCTTTGATTCTGAATTTGTTCCCACCAAATGAGAGCATATCCATCAAAGTCAAGGGCAGCCATATGCACCTTCTTCTCCTCTGAATAATTATGCATGCAAAATATCTTTTCAACCTTCAATTCCCATATCAAATTAGCATCAGGATCAGATGTGCCTTCAAATTTTGGCATGCTGAAATTTAGCTTCCCAAACTTTTCTTCATTAGGCAGGTCATTGACACTACGGAAACAGTGTTGGAAATTATCATTGCGATGCAACCTAAATGTATCTTGTTGTTCAGTGTCATGTGCAGCACCATTCCCACGCCCACGACCTCTTCCTCGGCCAAAGGCATCACCACCTCCACCTTTTCCATGCCTCTATTCATGGGCATGAACTCGGTCCTGCTCTTCCCGCTGCAAATGGGCTGCAATCTCCTCATCGGTCTCATCTAGCTCTTCAAGGTGCACACTTGCAGCGCCACTTGCCTTCAAGGTCTTCACAACCTCTGCAACCATGTTGGCTAGGATGGTATTCATGTTCTCATTGAGTTGTGTGTTGAAGTCTTTCATCAGTTTCTGTAATTGCTCTTGTGTGACATAACTTGGTTGTTCTCCATCCTCACCTGGCATGGTTAGTGGAAGAAAAGAGACCAAATCAAGCTATGTGTTTTTGTGGAAGACACTCAATCTCACCTTCTCTTACCACTGAAGTTCTTATGTGTCCTTGCTTACTTGCGAGCTGCACAACCCTTGGTGATAACACGATCGAAGTGATAGATCAAGCGAAATCAGCACTACGGTGCATCTTGACTATTGGCTTATTTGTGGAGCTGGGAATGTTATATATGTGGAATTGGTGAACTGAAACTTCAAGCTATTGTAAAGTTAAGTTAGAATCCAACCACAAGAATAAAGGCTAGTTGCTGAACTGGAATCAAGAGAATATGTAGAATGTGTTTAGCACCTCACACACAATGATATTGAAACTTAATGCAGCCAAGGAAACTGAACTAAACTACAATTGTTGTTAAGAACAAAGCTCAATAGTGCACAAGTTATAGAGAGACGCTAGCTAATTGCTCACATGATAGGTGGGCTACAAGATTTGCACAAATGGTGACTATATGAAGCTGAACAAAAACCAAGTAAGACCAACAACCAATGTCTTGATCTCAGCACATGATCTTTCCTCCTTCTTTTTTGTACTTTGATTTTCTTTTTCTTTCTTTCTTTTTTTCGCTACTGGGATTGGCACACCAGATTGTATACAAGTTAATATTGTTCTCTCAACAATTTTACAGATCAACAAAGTGCAAAGCCCACGAGCAACAACCTATAGCTAGTCTCACTAGGTTCAAAGTTTCCACAAAGGATGGCTCTGGTTCACTACTAATTTTCATGGATCTCAACTAAGATTCAAAGATCCAGCACATATTCTTCTAACAGGCCTTCAACAAGCTTTCCAATGAGCTCAAGAACACCCAAATCGGATTTCGGATGAAAAAGTTATGCTTATTTTTGCGAACTGTGCTCAACTTATAAATCTAAGCGCGAAATCTTTTGGAGACGACCTAGATCTGACCAAGAACAGGGGGAACATGATTCTTGGTGGGAAACAAGGGGGAAAACAGATTGGAGGTAGAAAACAAATGGGAACACAAGGATTCAGCAACCAAACTCGATCTGTTGGACTAGAACTTAACCAAACTCACTGAAATTTCAGATCGGGTTGTAGGTAGTGGAAATTTTAGGACAGTAAAGGTAAAAGGGAAAGAGGGTAAAGATCCTACCGAGTAAACCGTAGCTCTGGATACCAAGATGATGCGGGGGATTTCCCAATCTTCTCATCATAGGATCGAATGGGGGGGATAACTTGATCTGTGAAACCTAACAAACCGATGGCACCAACAGCTACTCTAGGCAGCCACCTGTGACAAATGATTTTGACCAACCACACACAAGGGATTGATGTCTACTTGAACCACACAAAGGTAGATAAAAGCTTTTGCAAATCACAAGGATACACAAGAACAAGTGGAAGAGAAAATCCTCAAGGGGGCAGCTATGGCACAACCCAAAGGACAAGAGCACTTGGCTTCTCTGTTTTCTAAGTCAAATTCATGGTTAGGGTTTCATGGAGGAGTGGGGGTGCTATTTATACTAGGAACATCCCTCCTAGTTGGGGTGAATGGGTTGGTTTTGGCCCAGTTCGACAGCAATAGAGTTCTGGACCAGTGTTCACTAAAACAGGGATAACTTAGCCTACAAAGCTCCAAATGATGTGCCGTCAGTTGCATATGAAAGTAGACTTCACCATATTTCCATCCATGTATAAAACTTGGATTGGAACCATCGAGATTGGTACAAAATTCATCATGAATTTGTAAGTAAAAATCTGGACAACAACACGTCATCTTCAACTTGCTTTCTTTGGACGTTGAGTGGCCTATCCATCCATGGAGTATTCTTCAAACCTGAGTACAAGCATTGCACCTCTATTAGGTAGTAAATCATTCTTAGTAGATGCATGCTCATAATCAATATGGAGTGAATTCACCTTATGTTGTAGTCGCTGCGCTCTTGCCCGATTCATTGGAGCCTTGGCTTGTTCAACACATAGTTTGTACTATCACGGTGGATGTCCTCATCACAGCGGGTTAGGTTTAGACTCGAAACCCACGGGTTTCAAATCTGATAGGGCGGGGGCAGGTCTATTTTGCCCCCGCGGGTCTCGGGTTCGGGGACATGAATCGGGCCAGGGGCGGGGACGGGTTTCATAGTCACCCCGTGGGTCCCCACAGGGCTCGAAATAAGGTACAGATGCAACAGTCCAAGCCAATAATTCAGCCCACAGAGCCCAACAGCCCAATCCCATTTCCTACCTCCTAACCCTAACAACCCGCACATGCTCAATCGCTCCGTCCCGCCTCTCCACGACTCCTCGCGTGGCTACGACCCTTCTCCCCTCCGTAACTACCTGCTCGGCTCCACGAGTCTCGTGACCTCGCTCACCTCCGCGACTCCATGCTCGGCCGCGCACAGCAGAGCACCCCATGCCCACGCAGCGGCCACCAGCCAGTGTCGCACACAGCACGGCAGCAGGCCACTCCGCCGCTCTCCGCTCAATCCTCTCCTCTCTGCCGCTCTCCGCCCAGGCTCAATCCTCTCCACTCTGACAGCCACGAGGCAAGGAGGAAGAAGCCGCGATGCCTGCAGATGAGTTTTCTCTTCTATTGTGCTCAGGGTTCGGGGAACCCGACGGGTTTCGGGTCCCCGTCAGGTTCAGGGGTGGGCGCGGATCTTCGCCCGAAACAAGGTTTAGGGCGGGTTTGGGTTTCCCTCTTGGGTTTTAGATGCGGGTCTGCGGACGCTCCACCCACCCCAAACCCAACCCGTTGCCATCCTTACAGCGCGCACGCATGCTTTGACCCGCTGGTTGTTGCATGTCCTCAAGTCCTGTTGAAGATAAGGATGAATGCATCAGGGAATCTGAACCACCTCGCCTTTCCCACTCCGGTTATTATGCCCTTCACTCGCCTGGGTGACCGCATGGGCCACGGACGCCAACTGTTGGCCTCCTCGCTCCCGTCTTCAGGGCGTGACTTAAAGCCCAACATGTTCTATTTGACGAATACATGGTAGCGCATGTGACAGACTTCGGAATTGCAAAATTGTTATATGGAGACGACAACTCCATGGTTTCTGCAAGCATGCCTGGGACAATTGGGTACATGGCACCAGGTACTCCCACTTCGTTCCACCTGCTTGATATGTTTTCTGGTACATCATTTACTACTATAGCTAATTCTTCCCTTCTACGTTTCAAAAAAATTCGGCCAGAGACGGATCAGTTGGAAGAGCATCAAGAAGAAGCGATGTATTCAGCTATGGGATCATGGTTGTTGAAGTATTCACAGGAAAGAAGTCGACGAATCCTATGTTTGCTGGAGAACTAACCCTTAGGAAGTGGGTTAGTCAAGCATTTCCAAGAAATTTAGATAGTGTTTGGTTGGTTCAATGGTAACATAAACGTAAATAAGATTAGTTCATTTGCGTTTCCCGCCGGTAAGGTCTGCAGCTTTAAATCGTTTGCGTTTACGTTACTGTCGGTAGAACCAAACAACTCCTTAAAGGACATTGTGGATGGCCGGCTTCCGCAAGGTTCCTTCAATTCTTGGAGTAACTTTCTAGCGCCGATATTTGAGATAGGTTTATGGTGTTCAAGTGACTTGCCAGACCAAAGAATGACGACGAGTGATGTTGTTGTGAGACTGACAAAGATCAAAAAGGACACCGGAGCTTCACAGAAATGATGTGGTGGCACAAGTTCATATGCTTTGAAAGAGTGCTCCCATCTTAACTTCTGACCAAAATAAGTTTGCAACTTGTCTGGTGTCTGCTTGTTTATTTGATACTGTATGATTTGTCGTCTTTTGTCGAGTTGTGTTTTCAGTTTTCGACGAGCCCATCAGCTCGTAATGCACTGGCTCTCATGGGATACTATGTGTAGAAGGAAGGATGAAGGAGGCCTGGGATTTCGTGACCTGCATTTGTTCAACTTGGCTATGTTGGCTAGACAAGCCTAGAGATTACTCATGGCTCCGGATTCTCTTTGTGGCCGGGGCTCAAAGCCAAAGTACTTCAAAGACTGTGACCTACTGAATGCAAAGGAATTTCCGGGGATCTCATATGCGTGGAGAAGTATATTACGGGGAATCAAGTCTTTAAAGGATGGATTAATATGGCGAGTTGGTGATGGTAATTCAATCAGTATTTAGCTTGATCCATGGATACCCCGTGGTGTAACAAGAATGCCCAGTACTCCAAGAAGACAAACTCTGATCACTCGGGTTTCTGGATTGACAGACCCAGCCACTGGTGATTGGGACCATGTGTTGGTTAGAGATGCCTTTTGGGAGGATGATGTGCAACATATACTCGCTATACCAGTGAACACTGGTAGAGAGGATATCATAGCATGGCATTTCGATAAGAAGGGGGTGTTCTCAGTAAAATCAGCCTACCATACTCTCCATGATATATCTGTACAGAGTGCAAGGAAGCAAAGAGGTGACTCATCGCACAGGCAGGTGGGCAAGAAGCTGGAATGGAAGCATATTTGGCGCCTGCATTGTGCTCCAAAAATAAAACAATTTCTTTGAAGACTAGCACATAATAGTCTTCCATTACAAATGAATATAAAAAGGAGAGGGATGAAGATAGATACTAGATGTCCGATGTACTGATTCGATGAAGATGGAGGTCACTGCTTTCTAAAGTGCAAGTTTGCTATTAAGTGTTGGAGGGAGGCGTTGCTTGATGACATACGGACTGACCTACTCCAGAATCGTCATCTTATCACTCCATGATGATGTAAGATTGCGGGTAATTATGCTTCTATACTCATGGTGGGAGGCTCGGAACAAAGCAAATGCAGGTGAGGGCATGCGTCCTCTAGGCCAGATTGTCCACCGTTCGACCATGCTAGCAGCCGAAGCCGGTCCTAGAAAGGAGGAAGTGATTAAAGGGCCGCGGCCGCCTGAAACATGGACTCGGCCGCCGGAAAATATACTCAAAGTAAACTGTGATGACGCTTTCTTTGCTGAAACCAAAACAGGTTGCTGGGGTTTTGTTATTCGGGACCATGATGGCCATGCAATCCTGGCGGGGTCTGGTTCGCTAGGAGCTGTTCTGGATGTCGAGTGCACCAAAGCGCAAGCCTGCATTGCTGCTTTGCAAGCGGCGTCGAGCCATGGAATGGGGAGGAGAATCATACTTGAGTCTGACTCTATGAATACAGTAAAGGCTTTGCGGCCGAATGAACGGGATCTTAGCCCTGCATTCATCCTCTACAAAGAAGCTAGGGAGCTAATTTTGTTTTGCTTTGATTCAGTTCAAGTTTCCCTTATTCCTAGATCATGTAATAGGAGTGCTCATGATCTCACGCGTCTGGGACCCAGATCAACCACATGTTTGGCTTCCCCTCTGTGTATCTGATATTTTGGTTCGCCACTTGGCTGAATCTATTGTGAATGAATAAATAGAGTCTGCGTGTTTGTTTCAAAAAAATACCACTCCGCTAAAGAGCTGTAAAGTAGAAAACCACAGGTGCCAACGGTATGGACCTCAAATCATGGGTTGATACTGCTTTGATTTAATTCGAGTTGTTCAGTTAGCTACCATATTTGCACGATCACTAGTTGTTGGGCAGGCTTTTAAAAAGCAATAAAGCTGGCTTCTCAGAAAATAAACTAAACTAAAAGCTGAAAAACACGTTCCGATAAGCTTTTCTGGCTTTTGGTGTGCCGAGAAGCTCAAGATTTATTGCAAAAGCCCATAGCAAAAAAAAATTACAGCCAGTCAAAAGCCCAAGAGCTGCAGCTCAAACAGAAAGGCTCCTGGAGACTCCAAACAAGAACATAGACATGAGCATGAGAAAGAAACATTTCGAAGCTGCGATTGCTTTATGACTCCTACTACCCGGGTACCGAGCAGCATGCGGCCCCTTTTTGAAGGTAAAGCTCAATCAACCACGGGTTCCAAATAATTCCACCTACATCAGGAATCATGATACCAGTGTCATAATGCACTATCTGTTGTAATGTGACTAGAACAAATCTTTTCTGACTAGCATGATACACCATAGGATACAACGCGGCTGGGTCATCTTACGTACTGACTTAAATCGGTTCAGACTAGGCATGTTGTAATGTGACTAGAACAAATCTTTTCTGACTAGCATAGTACACCATAGGATACAATGCGATTGGGTCATCTTACGTCCTGACTTAAATCGGTTGACTAGTCATCATGCATCACCATACTAACCATGGACAACCAAGATGCACAGGTTGGTCAAAAAAAAAAGAATGCATTAGAACTCAGTACAATATATACATACATGCTATTCAATTATTGCATTTCTATGAACAAACTTTAGGGCTCAGGCTCTACTGGTCATCGATTACATATGCTTTATCCAACTTCTTCTCTAGTGACAAAGGGGCGGAGAAATTTAATGGCGAGAACATGTCGTCATATTTGGATTTGGGGGCAGGCTTGAACTCGTAAGGGCCAACCTTGGGTCCCCAAACCTGAGAGTAAGTGAGCACATTGTCAAGATTCTCCTTCACGCAATCTTGGCAAAACTGGAACACTAGCAAGTGAAGATATTAAGAAAATCACCTGGTTCCCTTCGTCGTCAAAACCTTTGTCCCAGATATGTACTTCACCATTTTTGTGGATGGACAAATCCGATGTACAATATGATGCACCACTCTATAAAATGTCAATGTTGAGATGGGAACATGCAAAAACATTGCGGACAAGGATTACCACTAGAAGGTTCTGATGTACTAGTATTAAATTAAAAAAAATGTCTGCAAATTATTCAGTCAGAAAGAGAAATGAATATGCTGAATTGCTGATTGAGATGAGAGCAATTAGCTCACCCAATTGTTGGGAAAACCTTCAGGTGGGGTAGATCCTTCATACAAACAACGTTTACCACGGCCACATCGTAACAAGTGTATGGTGGTCAGATGCTCTGCAATATCCTGAACACCAAAAGTAAACCTAAATACTAGAGCGATATATTAGATATTTAGGGTAACATTACACAGTACCTTGTGTGAATAAAAACAAGCATCGCAAGTTGTATACAGCTTAAGCTACGAATGTACTATGCAAAGCTATATCAGTTGGCGCACGACTCCATATGGAGTTACAGTGTAGATGTGAATACACATAAACATGCACAACCTACTATGTAATGGTTTACAGTTAAGTGCATAGTTTAAAATGCATTAAACAATTAAGTGGTTATGTCACATAAAAAAATGGGAGACAGTGCTTCTTTCCATGCAGGGACTAGGTCCTCATCAGTCATCCTAGTAGTACACTAAGTCAAGCACATAATGGACTTGATTTAGGTCAGGAGTAGCACAACAGCATTCAAGTCCATATTCAAAACACCAAAGGCTGCAAATGAATAGTAAAAGCAAAAATGGCGATCCATGGCTTATCAATACAATATCAATCAATCATATCGAAAACCCATTGAACTATCCCACGTCATCTTTGGTCTGGTGACAGATGGGATCCCTGCCTTGATAATACAAACAATGGCATTTCTATATTTATTCATTCATTCATTCATTCATAGGCAACTCCACCTTGTCCCTAATTCCCTTTACACACATTAGTATGCACAGGGTGACTAAGAATAATTATTAAGCTGATTAGATTTAACTAATTGTTGTAAAATATTCCTTTATTTCATTTTCAGCTGTCCCTCGAGACTTTAGCCACCAACAGTCATGAGTAAATGAGGGGGGAAACTTCTCAAGCAAACATTCTGAAAAGTAACATTCTGTTCAGATATGACATACCGCAATTACTTCTTCTGGCTGTGGCCTCTGATCCTTTTGACGGTCACAGAAATTCTTGTACTCTTCAGCATCCCTAATTGCATATGAACTCAACTGTCCATTGGAAAACAAATTTAAAATGTTATTTAATCAGCTTTGCCTGCAAAATTGATTTAAAATATTAATATCTCTCATCAGTTTTCCTAAAAGCAGGAACGTGGATGAAAAGTTGCATTGCTTCAATAAAATGTCGATGCCACTGTAAACACCAGAAAATAAAAGTAATGATTCTTGATATTAATAGATTCACTCAAAGGTTATTAATGGCCACAAGTAAGAAATAATCGTCAGAACAATCAAAATAAAAGTAGCACTGTACAAAATACTGTATGCTCTAAATAGACCATTTTACGCTCCCCACTATGGACAAGTTGCATCACACCAAGCTTTTTGAATATGAGAACTGTAACTGTTGGAATGGCCTTAAGTAACGTCATGTTTTGGAACCAGATGCATATGTTTCTACTTAATAGTTGAATAGGAGATACCATTTGCTCAGATAGTCTCATTTTTGACAAAGTCAAAAGTAGAGGAGAACAAATTGAATACTACTAGTAAATTCTGATAAATATTAGTAAGGATGTATTAGTTTGTTCAGTACATCAACTTCACGACATTGCAGGATCTCAGAGGAAGTATGTTAAATTTGAGCTCACCTCAACATCGCATTTCATCTCCTTCAGACAGGGCTTTACCATGTAGAATCTCTGGAGAGACCAGAACTTATCATTATTTGCACATACATTGAGCACATAAGATATTGGAAATATAGAATCGACACAGCAGAACAGAAATCCAAATTTAATCTGAATACTATCCTATCAACAGGCATATGAAGCCTTTCTTGCAGAATAATGGAACCATATTCTCAATACTCCAAACTAATGGGATCATCAGATTATTACAGTTGGCAGACAAAAGCATTACACATCGCAAGAATACGGAATGCAAAATGCAAAGAAATGTTTAATCTTGTTAGGTTAACAAGGAAGGATTGATTTAAAGGTAACAGGAAATAGTCACATGGGTGTATTTAAAGTTCATCAAAATAGTGCACGAGTAAAACAAAGCATTTGAGCGGAAGATTCTTATGCATCTGCAATGTCAGATAATATAATATTATCTTGTTTAGACTATATTGACTAGCATAACATTATATAAGTTTGTGCAGGAACCCAAGACTTATAAGAAATAATATCCACCATATGAATTGGTAAGTGCAAATGTAAGAGTGACTAATACAGTTTAGAGTTACTTACTTGTCTAAAAGGCTTTTCTGGAGATCTCCAAAATGCCTGGAAAGGAAACCATGGAATTGAGATACCAAAAAGGGGCACTGTAATAAAGAAGAATGGATAGAGATAATGATCATACCTGCTCAAAGTAAAGCACCCTTGAGCCATCCACCATCTCGGTTGCAGGACATGTGAGCATTCTGAAAACGAAAGAAGGATGAATTGCAACACAGGACATTTATGTGGCTACAAACACGTCAGCACGTGCTTAAAAAATACTTGTCTGCCAGTGTAACCATTCAGTCACTTATCCATGGAATCAACCAGAAAAACCTTGTCCAAGATTGAAAACATTGGATCAAATTTATGAATTCTACAATAAATATGGATCCTTTTAATGGATATATATAATAAACAATTTGCTCAAGGGTGAAAGTTTGAAATACAATACAAGGTGACATAGCATTTCCACATGCATACCCTAATGTCCATGAAGGAAGCACCAACAAAAGTACAACAGTTTGTTAATCATCAATGATTTATCGAGTTCCATCGTTTTGTGCAGCTCCCACTGCATATTTGCTAGAAGATTCAATATGGTGCTTTAATTAAAAATTTCAGCTGACACAGACAGCAGCCACAAAGTACAGAAGTAAATCATTTAGAAGAATGGCTGCCTTCAATCGACTATTATATCAACAGGCACTACAAGATCCCACAGCACGTTTACATTCAAAACCCAACAAAGAAGAGATCAAATCAAAAACGGTTTGCAGTGTTCATACCAACTGTGACAATTGCATTTTCAAATCATTTTAGAGTTATCCAGCAACTTGTAAAAAACAGACTCGTAACCACCAAAGCTAAATTATAGCAAACCATGGTCAGCAACCTGTATGCTTATCGACAATGTGAATTGCAGTGATCAACTCAGAAAGTTTGCAGGGAATATTCGATTGGTGTGCTTGTTCATATACCTCCCTCCCAAAACAAGCCTACGATTAGTTCATAGATACTACCAGAGTACCAGACCCAAGACAAAAAGCCTAATGAAATGGCAGTGGAAAACTAGTATCCTAACAAAGAAAAAGAATGCAGTGCTTTTGTTAGAATAAAATTCTGACCTCAAATTGAAGAAGTTGTCAGGATCCTTCCTTGCCTGCTCCCTAGAGAACTGTACATCAGGAAACGCATTAAAACACAAGCATTTCTTTCCTCTATCTATGTTAAAAAAAAAAAAGACACCGCCGCATCGGGATTTTTCTCCTTGCAGCACAAAAAAGGGACGGAATTTTTCTGACGAATTCTCAGTGCGGCCGCATCGGAATGCCTCGGGAACCGAGCAATAGTCGAGTGTGGCATGCGGGGTCACCTTCTCACCGGAGAGCGCGTCGGCGACGGCTCGCGCGTGGTCCCAGCGGGTGGTGGAGCGGCGCAGGCGGCGGAGCAGCAGGACGCCGCCGACGACCACGAGCGCCTTCAGCACCGCGCCCCGCACCGCCCCTCCTCCGCCTCCTGTGTCCTCTTCGCCGGAGCCCATCGCCGGGGGTCCTTCCACGGCGGCCGTGCGAGGGCCCGGTCCAGGGAGGAAATTTGCGGTTTTTGGAGGGGTCAGGGATGATTTGGATTTGGGGGAAAATCAGGAAATGGCGATGTTTTTTCTGTGGACCGCGGAAGCTGTGGGTTCAAAGGAAACCCAAACTAATGGCCGAGAAATTCCCAAATTCCGGTGGGTGACCTTCTCTGGCTTCTAGCATCGTCGGTGCGTCAGTATTCGCTATCACTAGTTATAGTTTTTTTACAAAAATTGCTATAAGGCCGATTGTTTTGAAATGGGTATTGGTACTACGATAGTTCATGATTTTCATTCTACAATATTGTTAATTTTGAAGAACGTTACGATATCTAGTAGTTTTTTTATTATATAGATTGTGATAAATGGTAAGCTTGGTTTGGATGAGAAAAATGAATCCGATTTCTCACATGAAATGCTTCCAAGCGGCATTGTAGCCTAGCCATTCGGAGTTGAAACATTTTGAGTGGTTCTAGGTTTCCTTAAAGGACTAAAACAGCATCGGGGTAGTTTCGCATGATTCGTGTGCCACCTCATGTGTGCTTTTGCTACGTATTTTTCTAATTAATCATTTTTAAGTATAGTATAAGTTAAAATGGGTTGTATTTAAGTTGCTTTATGCCCACAAAATGTTCTGGTTTTTTAAGAATTTTTATATTTATATGCTTTTTATGAAAAGCATTTTTCTAAAATCCAGTCTACCAACCAAATGATCTCATGAATTGATTCTGATCCATTGTCTACAATATTTCTTGAGAGAATATTTTAAAGTATTTTTATGAGAATTTGGATTCCTACCGAACACACTAGTAAAATCAAACGTCACCGCTTCACAAATCAGAAATCTCTTTTTGTTCTTATTATGCTTGCTATCTAGAGACTAGAGAGATGGATAATGAACTCATGATGGTTCCTTAAGATAACAGGCCAGCTGGCGTAGCTCGTTGTCGGTACCAATGCCATAGGGGTACCCACATTCAACGATAATATAAACTAAAGTAACCCAGTCATGACAAAGCACGACCCGCTTCAAAAACACGCGACAGGCCCAGCTCGTACGAGGCCGGCTCGACGGAGTGCCTCGACCGCATCCCGCCTCCGACCCGTACGAGGCCCCCTCGACGGGAGGCCTCGACCGCGCTCCGACCCGCACGGGGCTCGACCGCCCCCCGGGAGCGCTCCGACTCGCGTAAGTCCGGGTCGAGGCGCTCGACCCCCTTTCTTTACCTACCTCCGGACAAAAGTCTTAGCATTTAATGCAATTACCTACTACCACCTACCGGCATGGCTGCGCGCATGGTCGACGTGGGAACAATACCAGTGTCAGTCCTCACTGTTTAAACCGCCCATCCCGTGATGGGAAGTGAAAAACGTCACTGTACCCACCTTACCTCACACTGTACATCACTGGTTACCCTCGAGGAAAGATACGACAAAGTCCGTACACCACGATTCCAGGGATTCGGACTTATCCGTTCGGCCTCGACCTGGCCTCGACCCGGCCTCGACCCCCAACACAGCGCAACAGGGAAGGAAGGACAGTATGGCACGACGCTCCGGGTCACTTCGACGCCTACGACATCACGTCCCAGAGGATGGCCTCTCATTTCTAAGGCACGTCGCTACAGCCACCTCAACAGGATCGACAAAACGTCATCTCAAGACTCCCGTCGTCCTGGCCTCCTCTCATCCTATAAAAGGGTAGGCCAGGGCTCTGGAGAAGACGACGAACAACCGGTCATACACAACATAGCGATCAACATCTCAAGCAATCATCTTGGGGCTTGTTCGCTTGGGCTGAAAATAAACGGCTGAAAGTACTGTTGGTTGATTTATGTGAGAGAAAAATACTGCTGGCTGGCTGAAAATAAACGGCTAAAAGCTCAAGCGAACAGGCTGTTGTACTCTTTCTTTTTCTCCTTTGAGACTTGGGCTCGTCGCCCTCTCTCGCAAGCTTGTAGCCCCTACACAAGCACCTCGGTGCAAGGAAATACAAACCTCTCCTCCCCCGCTGGACGTAGGGCCTTCTTTTGCCCGAACCAGGATAAACCCACGTGTGTTCTCCTTGCATCACCATCCAGGAAAGGGACACGCAGCATTTTACTCGTTGGTTTAGGACCCCCTCGGATCCGAACACCGACAGTTGGCGCGCCAGGTAGGGGAACGCTGCGTGCTAACGTCGCTTTCCCGCCTTTTTCCTGGATGGTTGACCCCGAACGCCCTATCCCGTTGGCCACGGTGATCTGGTTCGGGAGTTTGGAGTTCATGTCGCTCGGCTACGGCTACGATATGGTCCTGCTCCCGCCAAGACACCCTACCGACGAGGATTACGAGCTCTCCCAGCCCGGGGGAGCAATCCGCCGGTACCGTCGCTCCAGGCAGGCACGAGCCGCTCGGCGGCGGCGAGCCCGGCGCAACCACCGTCTCCGCCTCGCGGAGGGCAATGGGGTTCCCCGATTCGGCATTTCCCAGTCAGACGCCGGCCCAGATTTTCTCGTAGAAAGTCTGGGCAGGATGGGCCTGGCCGAGGACAACATGCCAGCGGAGAACCCCGCTGCTCCTCCGCCTGGTGCGACGTTGCTGCCCCGTACCTCTCTCCCGGCGTGGGCGGCAACATCGCCTTCGCCGTTCCCGTTTGGGCTAGTTCCGGCTGCCCAGGCGTACGCTTCTTCCGTGAGCACTTGTATGAGTGCTTATGAGGAACTCCCTGGGCACCATCTACGCTCCACCCTTGACCTCGTCGCGTCCACGTCGGCTTCTGATTATCTGGACTCTACTGAGGCGCCAGAAACAGAACCCCGTGTGACCGCTTCCCCACGCCGCAACCCCGGTAGCGGCTCGCAACGACCATACATCCCCCCGTCATACTATTACTTTGGCGCCCCTGACTCCGACTCGGCTGATGACACCTACGATCCGACCCGCGAGTGCTTCAACGTCGATGTTGAAAGCGCGTCGGATTCGCAGGAAGAACAGCCGGTCGGAGGAAGGCACACGCCCCCTCACGACGGGCACCCTGCCGGGCAAGGCGAGGCTCAGCTCCTTGCGGATCAGGGGGCGCAGCTCGACCAAATCCGCGAGTTGCGGGAGAGGCTCGACGAGGAACGAGAAAACCTGCGCCTACTCCAACAAACTCTCGAGCATGAGCGCGCGGAACGCGCACTTGGCGGGAGAGCTCGCGAAAGAGCTCGCGACGTCAACCGTCGCATCGACGAGGACCGGGTAACCGATCCCCCGGTCTTCGCTCGAGCCAGCCAGAACGTCGTCGCCGCCGCCATGCTCCTCCGCAACATGCCCGAGCCATCGAATTCCGAAGCGCGCCGGGCTCGAGATGAGATCCGAGAACTCCTCGAGACCGCTGCCCTACAGCAGGCTGAGAGCTCTGCCTCGAGGCGACGCGAGCCCGCCTCGCAGCGGCTCGCGGAGCCCTCTCGACAGGAGAGAGAAGCCTCGGTCCATCCCAAACCTGCCCAACGGATCCGGATGGCTCCCGCCCCTGAGCCCGTCGCTCACGACCAGGGACCTCGAGACACCCGTGGCAACATCGTCGAGCGCCGCACGCGCAAGCACGGTGACGGTGTGGCTCGGGGTTACCACGTGCACAGGGGCGGGCGTTATGACAGCTCGGAGGATCGCAGCCCTTCACTCGAGCCTCCGGGCCCTCGGGTCTTCAGCAAGGCAATCCGCGAAACGATACTGCCAGCACGGTTCCGCCCTCCCACGACTCTTGCCAAGTACAACGGCGAGACCAAACCCGAACTTTGGCTCGCCGACTTCCGCTTGGCATGTCAGCTGGGCGGGGCCACCGACGACCGAGTCATCATCCGACAACTCCCCCTGTTCCTCTCCGACACCGCTCGAGCCTGGCTCGAGGATCTGCCACCCCAACAGATCCACGACTAGGGTGATCTCGTAAGGGTGTTCGAAGGAAACTTCAAGGGAACTTACATGCGCCCCGGCAACTCGTGGGACCTCCGGAGTTGCAAGCAGAAGCCAGGTGAATCCCTCCGGGATTACATCCGGCGTTTCTCCAGGCAACGCACCGAGCTCCCCAATGTCACCGACTCTGATGTGATCATGGCTTTCCTCTCAGGCACCACTTGCAAGGAGTTGGTCCGAGAGTTAGGCCGTCACACCCCCCTCACTGCCAATAGGCTGATGGACATCGTCACCAACTTCGCCGCCGGCGAGGAGGCAGTTGGTGCCATCTTTGGCGGCGAGCAGGACACTGGGAAGCAGAAAGCCGACGATCCTGTGAGCTCCACCCGGGGCTCCAAAAGGAACAACCGCAAGAAGAAGAAAGGTCAGCAGGGCAAGCTCGAGGCCCCGGCCGACGAGCTTGTCGCCGCTACCGAACGCAAAAAGCCTCGAGGCCCCCCCGGCGGGGGCATCTTCGACAAAATGCTTAAAGAGCCGTGCCCTTACCACAAGGGACCCATTAACCATAACCTCGAAGATTGTCATATGCTCCGCAGGTACTTCGAGGGCGCAGGCAGCAAGAGCACCGACAAGAAGGAAGACCCAAAGGGTGATGGCAAGGAGGAGGGATTCCCCGAGATCCACGACTGCTTCATGATCTACGGAGGACCCTCGACCCGCCTCTCAGCGCGCCAGCGCAAGCGAGAACGGCGAGAGGTCTTCTCCGTGCAAACGGCGGTCCCCCGTTTCCTCGACTGGTCCGCGGTGGCCATCACTTTCGACCGTGATGATCACCCGGACTACATCCCCAATCCGGGAGTCTACCCTCTTGTCGTTGATCCCGTCATCGCCAACACGCGCCTCACCAAAGTGCTCATGGACGGCGGGAGCAATCTCAACATCATCTACTCCCAGACCCTCGACCTCCTGGGGGTCGAGAGAGCGCGCTTACAACCTAGCGTCGGGGGCTTCCACGGAGTCGTGCCAGGAAAGCGGGCAAAACCCCTCGGACGGGTCGATCTGCCCGTTTGTTTTGGCACACCGGCCAACTTCAGGAAGGAGACCCTCACCTTCGAAGTGTCGGATTCCGTGGGACATACCACGCCATCCTCGGGCGCCCGTGCTACGCCAAGTTCATGGCCGTGCCGAACTACACCTACCTCAAGCTCAAGATGCCCGGCCCAAACGGCGTCATCACTGTGGGGCCCTCGTATGAACATGCCTACGAGTGCGACGTCGAGTGCGTCGAACACGGCGAGGCGGTTTTGGAATCGGCAACATTGGCCGCAGACCTCGACGGTCTCGCCAACGAGATTCCCGATCCGAAACGCCACGCCGGCAGCTTCGAGCCCGCGGAGGACGTCAAGCTCGTGCCCCTCGACCCCGCTGATCCCAACGGGAGGGCGCTGAACGTCAGCGCCACCCTCGACCCGAAATAGGAAGCTGTGCTCGTCGACTTTCTCCGCGCAAATGTCGACATATTTGCGTGGAGTCCCTCAGATATGCCGGGCATACCCAGGGAAGTCGCCGAGCACGTCTTGGAGATCCGGGCCGGGTCCAAACCGATGAAGCAACGCCTGCGCCGCTTCGACGAGGAGAAGCGCAGGGTCATCGGCGAAGAGATCCACAAGCTACTAGAGGCCGGGTTCATCAAGGAGGTTCACCATCCCAAGTGGCTAGCTAATCCTGTGTTAGTTAAGAAAAAGAGTGGGAAGTGGAGGATGTGTGTAGACTATACTAGTTTAAATAAAGCATGTCCGAAAGTTCCCTTTCCCTTGCCACGCATTGATCAAATCGTTGACTCAACTGCGGGATGTGAAACTCTTTCGTTCTTAGACGCTTACTCCGGTTACCATCAGATAAAAATGAAGGAGTCCGACCAGCTCGCGACTTCATTCATCACCCCGTTCGGCATGTATTGCTACGTTACGATGCCCTTCGGTCTCCGGAACGCAGGGGCAACGTACCAGCGATGCATGCAGCACGTTTTCGGAGAACACATCGGGCCAACCGTCGAGGCGTACGTCGATGACATCGTAGTCAAGACCAAACAAGCCGATAATCTAGTAAACGACCTCGACGTTGCCTTCAAATGCCTTCGAGCAAAGAATATCAAGCTCAATCCAGAAAAGTGCGTTTTTGGCGTCCCCCGAGGAATGCTTTTGGGGTTCATCGTGTCCAAGCGGGGCATCGAAGCCAATCCAGAAAAAATCTCTGCGATAACCAAGATGGGCCCCATCCGAGATCTGAAAGGCATACAGAGGGTCACGGGCTGCTTGGCGGCGCTCAGCCGTTTCATTTCGCGCCTCGACGAAAAAGCGCTCCCTCTGTACCGCCTCTTGAAGAAATCAGAGCATTTTTCCTGGACCCTCGAGGCCGAGGAAGCCCTCACCAAACTCAAGGTCACGCTCTCTAACTCGCCAATTCTCGTCCCTCCGACCCCAGGAGAGCCGCTCCTACTTTATGTCGCTGCGACATCACAAGTAGTCAGCGCAGTCCTGGTCGTCGAACGGGCCGAGGAAGCTCATGCCTTGCCCGTCAAAGGCCGGTCTATTTCATTAGCGAAGTGCTCTCAGAAACCAAGGTCCGTTACCCTCAAATCCAGAAACTGCTTTATGTTGTTATCTTGACACGGCGCAAGCTCCGACACTACTTTGAGGGCCACCCAGTTACTGTGGTTTCTTCTTTCCCCCTGGGAGAGATAGCCCAGAACCGGGAAGCCACGGGTAGGATCGCCAAGTGGGCGGTCGAGCTCATGGGCGAGACCCTATCTTATGCGCCGCGCAAAGCCATAAAGTCACAGGTGTTGGCAGATTTCTTGGCTGAATGGACAGACACCCAGCTCCCTCCCGCACAGCTCCAGGCCGAACTCTGGACCATGTACTTCGATGGGTCTTTGATGAAAACAGGAGCGGGCGCGGGCTTGCTCTTCATCTCACCCCTCGGGGTTCACATGCGCTACGTCATCCGGCTCCATTTCCCTGCATCCAACAACGTCGCCGAATACGAGGCACTCGTCACGGGGCTAAGAATCGCCATCGAGCTCGGGGTCCGACACCTTGATGTTCGAGGCGACTCCCAGCTAGTGATCGATCAGGTCATGAAGAGCTCGAGCTGCCGCGACCCCAAGATGGAAGCCTACTACCGAGAGGTACGACACCTCGAGGACAAGTTTCATGGCCTCGAGCTCAACCACATAGCACGCAAGCATAATGAGGCCGCCGATGAACTCGCAAAAATCGCGTCAAGTCGAGCCATGGTCCCACCTGACGTTTTCGTAAAAGATCTCCAACGGCCATCCGTCGACCTTGGGTCAGACGGAGGGGTCGACGGGACGTCACTCGACCCCCCACCTGAGGCAGAGGCCCCCTCGACCGGGGCCGAAGCCATGCAGGTGGAAGGATCGACCCCACCGTCTGACATCGAGCCTGACTAGCGCGCGCCGTACTTCGACTATCTTATCCAAGGGGACCTCCCCTCGAGTAAGACCGAGGCTCGACGGATCGCTCGCCGGGCCAAAACCTTTGTGATCATTGGCGACAGTAGGGAACTGTACCGTCGCAGCCCTACGGGCATTCTCCAACGTTGCATCACAAGCAAGGAGGGCAGGGACCTGCTCAACGACCTGCACTCGGGGGCTTGCGGTCACCACGCTGCGCCTCGAACCCTCGTCGGAAACGCCTTTCGACAAGGGTTCTATTGGCCGACCGCGGTCTCCGACGCCGTCAAGCTAGTACGCTCCTGTGAAGGTTGTTAGTACTATGCAAGGCAGACTCACCTCCCGGCACATGCTCTACAAACTATTCCCATCACATGGCCATTTGCCGTTTGGGGGCTCGACCTCGTCGGACCGCTAAAAAGAACGACTGGTGGCTTCACCCACTTGCTTGTCGCAATCGACAAATTCTCCAAGTGCATCGAGGCTCATCCCATCACCAGTATTAGGGCCGAACAAGCTGTGCTCTTCTTTACCGACATTGTCCATCGATTTGGGGTTCCGAACTGCATTATCACTGACAACGGCACCCAGTTCACTGGTAAAAAGTTTCTGGATTTCTGTGACCACCATCACATTCGCGTGCTCTGGTCGGCCGTAGCTCATCCAAAAACAAACGGCCAAGTAGAACGTGCCAATGGCATGCTCCTACAAGGCCTAAAACCCAGAATTTTCGACAAGCTAAACAAGCACGGCAAAAGATGGGCCGCCGAGCTACCCTCGGTTCTGTGGAGCCTAAGAACAACACCGAGTCGAGCCACGAGGTTCACTCCGTTCTTCTTAGTCTACGGATCCGAGGCTATGCTTCCAACTGATATAGAATACGGATCCCCAAGGTTAAAGGCCTACAACGAAAGGAATAACGACGCCGCAAGAGAGGACGCCCTCGACCAGCTCGAGGAAGCCCGAGATGTGGCTCTGTTGCATTCTGCCAGGTACCAGCAGGGTCTCCGACGCTACCACGACAGACACGTACGCAAGCGCGACCTCAACGTCGGCGATTTGGTGCTACGACGGAACCAGAACACCAAGGGGCGCCACAAGCTCACGCCACCTTGGGAAGGACCGTACATCATCGCAGAAGTACTAAAGCCGGGCACCTACAAGCTATCCAACGAGAAGGGCGAAATCTTCACCAACGCTTGGAACATTGAACAGCTACGTCGCTTTTTTCCTTAGAAAGCCTCGAGGCTCTGTAATTTCTTTTTTATCAATAAAGAATACAGCAATGTCAAAATTTTCGTCTCACAATGAGGGAGGATCGACTCTGTACTACTAGAATCGACCCTCCCTCGGGGGCTATGCAGGGGGAAACCCCTCAGTCCCCGGAAAAATTTACACTCTTTTAAAAAAAATTCAAGAGCCACTCCTTAGGTCAATGGTGCCAAGTTCTCATACGATCTACGAAAGCCGCAACGGCATCCTAAAGCTTAAGGGCAGTCGAGCCACGAGATCACTTACGCCTCCGAGGCTACGGTACCTCCACTCACTCCCCCACGCCAAAGGACACAGCTGTGTGCTAAGTAAATCGTACGGGAGCACGATCCAAGCCATTAAGGGAAGAAAAGCTCGCATAAAACCAAATTAACCACGAACTGGTTTATGTCTCGAGTTCTTAAGGCCCCTACGGCCACCACAACCAAAACTCAAAATAGCTAACCTATTACACGGGCCTCCGTGCCCAGATTTGGCTCACAGGCCTTCGTCGTCAGCAGGCGGCACCACCTCAGGCTCAAAGAGCGAGGCCAGACGGCTCCCAGGCCCCTCCGCGGCTTCGATCAGATCCAAGCAGGTGTCTTCGTTCTCCGCGTCCGTCCGCTCCGGGTCTGTGATGAAGCCGTCGGCGACGAGCTCCATGTCGAACACAAAGCCCGAGCGAACGACGGCCAGCGCCCTCTTTACGCCGTGGTGGAGGCTGTCCCGTATCTTCTCCCGGGCGAGGTGACCTAGCGCCGCTACCCGACGGACGAAGGAGTTCCCCGGAGCGTCTTCTCCGGTGTCGACGTCGGGCTCGACCCCCAGACCGTCACACACCGAGGTGATCGCGCCCTGGAGCAGCTGGGTCCTCTGGGTCTCGGCTTCCAGGAGGCTCTGTAGGGAGTTAGCGGTCGCATGGGCCTCCTGGTTCTCGCGCTCCAGCTCTGAAACACGACAAGGCAGATTAGCGCCTAACACGATGCCTCAACTACACGGCCGCAACAAGCTACTTACCCCCAACATGGGTCTTCAAACCCACGACCTCGTCGCGGAGCCCCCCGCACGTCCGCTCGAGCCCCAGGAGGGCACTATCCTTCTCACGGACGGTCGCCTTCAGGGCCTCGATCTCTTGGCGGGCGGCTTGAAGCGCCGTGTCCTTCTCCTGGACGGCCCCGTTCAGCCCCGAGATCTCGTCCTTCAGCGCACTAAACCGGGCCGTGACCTGCCCGATCTGAACGTTGAGGAGGTCACGTTGACGGCTGGCCTGGGAGACGTCCTCCTCGAGCTCCTTGACCCGCGCCGACAGGGGCTCGAGGTCCCGGCGGGCCTGGGCAGCCTCTTCCCGGGCCTTGTCCACCTCGGTGCGCATCACGGCTTCAGCCGCCCAAGCCTGGATCGCATCCTCCTTCACCGTCGAGTAGGTGGTGCGCAGCTCCGCCATCTCAGCGGTCCGATCGGCGAGCCTCTTCTGGGTCTCCTCGACCAGGGCCCGTTGCCGGGACAGCGACGCCCACACACCGCTCTCACCCCGGATGAAGAGCGACTTGCGGCGGGAGGTCTCCTTGAGTTCCTAACTCAAGGAAAACCGAAAAACATAATGAATCCAAAGAAAAGAGACGCTAAGAGCCGCGAAATAAACTGACAGATTAATCATACCTCGGTGGCATCTCGCATGCCCCGCGAAACGGCGTCGGACGCCACGCTGAGCAGCCGAGCGAGATGTTGGCGGACGCCCTCGAGGTACTGCCAGCGATGGACCTCATCTCTGTCGTTCAGAGTGAGGATGGGCTCGGCGTCGAGGTTCGCGGCATCCTTGAACTGAAGGGGCGGCCCTCCCCACCTCGGGATCTCCTCCTCGGCCCGCGCTATCGCCAGCGCGGCGAAGTCTGGCCACGACGATGACGATGCGGCCGGGGCACCTCCCGGCCCGGTCGAAGGGCCGGCCTCGTTGCCCTCACCCGCCGCTCCGACAGGGGTCGAGGCTTCAGCCCGGCTCGCGGTCTCGCCCTCCTCGGCCCCCACTATCTCTTTTCCCTTGTCCAGGGGGGCGTCGTCGAGGGTAACGACCACGGGCGCCCGCCCCTCGGCGGTGACCGGCCCCTCGGCAACCAGCGCCTCCGGAGCTGGCGCCTCCGCCGTCGACCCCTCTGGGGCCGGTACCTCGCCCGACGGCGGCTCGGAAACTGGCGCTCCGACCGCCGGTGCCCCCTCTACCGGCACCTCAACCTCCGGCGCCGCTGCCTCCGGGGCTCCGGCAGAAGGCTCGACGGCCTCGCCCTCCGCCGTGCCCACCGGCCGCGCCGGCAGGTCTTGCTGTGGCTGCGGCTCCCTCGCCGGCGCCACCTCCTGCTCCGGCGCCGGGGCAGCCCCCTCTGCGGTCGCATCGGCGGCCGCTCCCTCCACGGCCACTTCCACGGTGGCCTCAGCCGAGGGCAGCGCCTTAGGCTCCGCCTCGACCGGGCCGGGCGCCACCACCCTCGCCGGCTCTGACCCCGCCGCGGCAGGGTCGGGGCCAGCGACCGTCGAAGCACCTGCGGCCTCCTGCTGCCGACGGCGCTCCTTCGCGGCCTCGACCTCGCGGACCCAGGCCGCGTCCTGTTTCGCCGACCGGTTGAGAACGGCGGCACTGGCTCGGAGGGACTTCACGGGGGTGGGCCCCATGGTCTCCGCTTTCCGCTTCAGCCTGAAAAATAAAGGATAAAGTTGGTCGACGAAATCGAAAGATAAGACGAGTCCCATTTTGCTCGAAAACTTACCCGGAGATCGGCACCAGGGGCCTCGACCCCCCACGGTCCGAGCCGCTCGAGGTGGCAGGCGGTGGCCTTGCGGCAGCCCCACCCGCGGACCGAGCGCTCCTTGGGGCTCTCGCAGGCGCGCCGCTGCGCGCCTTCTGTGCCTCCGAGGCCAACTGGCCTCGGGTCTTCACGCCCGACGGAGGCGCCGACGACGACGATGTCGGCGCCCCCGCCCCCGTCCCCGCCTGAGCTTGCGGGGCCTGGGCTGGGGCAGGCGCCCCTGTCGACCCCTCTGGCTGGGTCTGGGGCGAGGCGGCCCCTCCCGCCGAGGGGCCCGCCTCCTTCTTTTCTTCCTCTTTCTTCTTCCTCTTCTTCTCCTCTTCCTCGTCGTCCTCCTCGACCTCCTCGACCACGATCACCGAGGAGGATGACCCCGCGATGGGCTCCAGCAGGGGACGGATGTCGGGGAGGCTCCCCAGCCCGGTCGCGGCCTCGTACCGCGACAAGGCATCATCATCCTCGCCGCTGCTGCCGTCGTCCTCCCCCGACATGGTCTCGGAGGGCGACGGCTCCAAAGGGAGCCCGTCGAGGGCCTGTTGGCGCCGGAGTTTCTTCCGAGCCTCCTTCTCCCTAGACTTCCGGGCCACCCGTTTCTTGGTCGATTCCTTGACCGCCTTCTGCTTCGAGGCGTGCTGTCGTCGTGTCTCCCGCAGCGCCGATAGGTCCTGCGCATTGGCGTCGACCGGATTAGGGGAGGGTCTCAAAGACAAACAGAACTAAAAAACAAGCGTACCAAGAAACTTACCACGGGCTCGAACCCCTCAGTGGGCCTCATGGGGAGCCGGTCGGCTTCCTCCGCCTTGAAGGTCCCCACCATCCGGCGGGCTCGGCGAAGCCCCTCCTCGAGGGTAAGGGCCTCGTGCGACATCCGGCTCCCCTCCAGAGACGCCTCCGGGGTCATCTGGTCGAGGCGCAGGCGACGTCGGCACAGCGGCATCACCCGGCGGCGATGAAACGCCGTCGCTACCGCCGCCGCGGTCAGGCCTCGAGCACGAAGCTGCTGCAGCGCCGCCAGCAACGGGTCCAGACGCGGCTTCTCGACGTCCGGCACACCGTACACCCAGCGGTCCTCCCGGGCGGTCAGCACGCGGCCGGTGTACCTCGGCAGCTGGTTGTCGTCGTTGCGGAGGTAGAACCAGCCCGCGTGCCACCCGCTGTTCGAGGAGATGAGACGAGCCGGGATGTACAGGTCCGCCCGGCTCGACCTCAGTTGCAGGACGCAGCTCCCTACCCGCGCTGCGTAGAAGACGCCCTTCCCTCCCGCATTCCGCGCGAAGAGCTCGGCCTTGAAAAGGTGGAGCCATAGGTTCCACTGCGGCTCCACCCCGAGATATCCCTCGCAGACCGCCGCAAAGATGGCGGCCTGCGCGATGGCGTTGGGGGTGAGATGATGGAGCTCCACCCGGTAGTAGTGGAGAAGCGCCCGCATGAAGACCGACGACGGGATGCCGAACCCCCGCTCGTGGAAACTTACGAAGCTCACCACGTAGCCTTCCGGGGGAGCCGGCTCCCGGTGGGTCGGCGGCGGCGCGATCCACTCCGGCCGCGACCGACCCGTCCTCGGCCGCAGCAACCCATCTTCAACCAGCTCCTCCAGCTTCTTCTCCGTCACTGAGGAGGAGGCCCAGTCTTCGGCAGCGAGGAATTGGCTCTTTCCAGCCATCAGCGCCGACGGGAAGGGAAAGTGTGGAGGAGAAGGCGGCGGCGGCAGCAATGCGGGCGGAAGGCGCAAGGGGGCTAGGGTTTTCTGGGGCTAGAGGATGGTAGAAGCGCAAGAGACCGGAAAGAAGCACGGACCCCTGGGTCTTGCCTTTATAGGCCAGACGGAAGTCCAGCGGCCGCGCGAAAAGGTAGGAACAGTTTCCCGTAATAAATGCGCTCACCTAACCGTCCCTCACGCCTTACAGGAGCAAGGCACGTGGCCGTCCCCCACGTAGTAACCGAACGCCACGCCGCCCACTACCGCGCCGATCTCGCCCTAAAAAGGCGCGCCAGGCTAACGGGTGGGGCGGGATCCACGGACGAATATTCCTAGATTCCCCTAACGGGTTCTGGGCCCATCTTAAGTCTCGAGGGAACGGAGGCTGGCCCTCGACCTGGGTTCGACAGCTGCCCTCGAGCAACAGAGTAAGGGACGACCAGGGATGCGCCCGTACACGGCCAGGGCTCGAGCCACGCTCTCGAGGCACCCCCAAGACGTATTCGAGGCCAAAGGATGAGGACGAAGTAGGAATCCCCTCGGGGGAGGCATCGAGCCCTCGGATCCCGTCGCAGGGAACCGACATCCGCACGACCACTCCTTGGCATCATTGAAGAGTGCCCCCGGGCCCCAAGCCGACTCCTAACGACTGGAGCACGGACTCTCACTCGAATCCCCCCGCTAGTAGCTCACCGGAGATCGCCGCACTCGCCCGAACGGGGTAGTACGACGTTCCCCACCCCTCCTCCTCCTCTCCGAAGGATGAGCGTGAGGGCCGGACAACGAAAGACGGCAGGGACTCCGATCGACCTCGTGCGCGCGAGGCTCGGAGGCTCAGCCGCATCAACTACTCCCTAGTGAATCACGATTAAAGACCTCGGAGGAGACTTTCTCAATACTCCACCGAGGCCTCGGGGGCTACACCCGGTGGGTGCGCTCGCGCGCCCCCACCGGAAGAAGTCCTGAAAGCACTCAGATGTCCCTGTTGAGGAAGCAAACATCGCTATGACTCCAGTTCATCGGCCAAAAACCTCTAGGAGAGTGAACACACTCACCTAAAGGCTCGGGGGCTACTGTCGGTACCAATGCCATAGGGGTACCCACATTCAACGATAATATAAACTAAAGTAACCCAGTCACGACAAAGCACGACCCGCTTCAAAAACACGCGACAGGCCCAGCTCGTACGAGGCCGGCTCGACGGAGTGCCTCGACCGCATCCCGCCTCCGACCCGTACGAGGCCCCCTCGACGGGAGGCCTCGACCGCGCTCCGACCCGCACGGGGCTCGACCGCCCCCCGGGAGCGCTCCGACTCGCGTAAGTCCGGGTCGAGGCGCTCGACCCCCTTTCTTTACCTACCTCCGGACAAAAGTCTTAGCATTTAATGCAATTACCTACTACCACCTACCGGCATGGCTGCGCGCATGGTCGACGTGGGAACAATACCAGTGTCAGTCCTCACTGTTTAAACCGCCCATCCCGTGATGGGAAGTGAAAAACGTCACTGTACCCACCTTACCTCACACTGTACATCACTGGTTACCCTCGAGGAAAGATACGACAAAGTCCGTACACCACGATTCCAGGGATTCGGACTTATCCGTTCGGCCTCGACCTGGCCTCGACCCGGCCTCGACCCCCAACACAGCGCAACAGGGAAGGAAGGACAGTATGGCACGACGCTCCGGGTCACTTCGACGCCTACGACATCACGTCCCAGAGGATGGCCTCCCATTTCTAAGGCACGTCGCTACAGCCACCTCAACAGGATCGACAAAACGTCATCTCAAGACTCCCGTCGTCCTGGCCTCCTCTCGTCCTATAAAAGGGTAGGCCAGGGCTCTGAAGAAGACGACGAACAACCGGTCATACACAACATAGCGATCAACATCTCAAGCAATCATCTTGTACTCTTTCTTTTTCTCCTTTGAGACTTGGGCTCGTCGCCCTCTCTCGCAAGCTTGTAGCCCCTACACAAGCACCTCGGTGCAAGGAAATACAAACCTCTCCTCCCCCGCTGGACGTAGGGCCTTCTTTTGCCCGAACCAGGATAAACCCACGTGTGTTCTCCTTGCATCACCATCCAGGAAAGGGACACGCAGCATTTTACTCGTTGGTTTAGGACCCCCTCGGGTCCGAACACCGACACTCGTGGACCATCTTATTAATAGTTTCAAGAATACATAAATCAATGTCTATTAATAAGTTCCAAGTAAACCTTAGGCTAAATAAAAACTAAGTATAATACATAGTATACATCAAATTTAGATTTTAATTTATACGTACAGCATAATATCAAGCCTAATTATTATTGAGTAAGTTGTTAGTCTGTGATGATATACTTGACTTGTTTAGGGCATGTTTGTTTTCTGATATTTTTACTAACTTTTGCCATCCAAAAGCTAAAACCTGAAACAAATAGTCTAGTAGTTAAGCTGGCTTATGGAAAGCTAAAATGTTGGCTTCTGAAAAAAATAAACTAAAAGCTAAAAATCATGCTTTAAGGCTTTTTCTGACTTTTGGTGTGCTAAGAAGCTCAAATTTTATTACGAAAGCTAAATGAAAAAGGAACGGCCAGAAAAAAAACCGAAAAGCCACCTTTCAAGCCAAAAGCCCAAAAGTTACAGCGCAAACAAACAACCCTTAAGGTTTGTTTTTTTAAGTTACTGGAGTTTTCACTCAAAAGCTAGTTTTCTGTATTTTGGGTTAAAAGTTGTCTTCTGACTTTTGACTTTCGGTTGTTGTTTTTGTTATTAGTTTTTTAATAAATTTTGAGCTTTCTAACATATCAAAACTTAGAAAAAACTTTTTCATAACACATTTTTAAATTTTTAATTCATTTACTCGTAAGTACAAATTTTCAAAAACTAGCTCAAAATTTAGGGCCTTAGGGCCTGTTTGGACAGCTCCTCCAACAAAAAAAATGAATCTAGATCCAAGATTCAGCATGGAGCAGCTCCACCAGTGGAGCTGAAATCCACTGGAGAATCGTTTGGCAAAATAGGCAGATCCAAATTCATCTAAGGGCATTTTGCAACCATCTATTTTGCCCTTAGAATAGGCCCACTTGTCAACATCTTAGTGGTTCTTCCTCAGGCAAAAAAAGAAAACATGCACGTGGTTGCTATTGCTCCTCGGATGATCAGCCACGTTGAAAGTCCTATGTTTGGTGTTGGTAATTAGTGACAATGCCTAAGTACTAATCCTATGCCTAAGTTGTATGTAGCATATGAGGATTAGTACGTTCCAAGGTTGGTGGCAAGATGGACATGGTGATCATGATGGCCACACTTGGATTTGGATGCAACCCTACGTGATCAAGGCAAAGGTATATGCTTAAGGGTTGTGTTTTAGTAACCAAGACACCTAGTGGGTGTGGTTACATTATAGGATAGATAGCCGTACTATAAAGAGGGGAATGACGCGGCTATTGAACTCCTAAGTGCCTCTAGGTGTGCATTTCTTAATCATATGCATTTGGATAGAACTAATAACGCCTCGAAAAATGATTGTGAAAATGCGAACACACATGCACATTGACATGGTCACTCGGTGGTGTTAGCACATTTGCGATGGCGTTGGAGTTTAAGCGGTAGAGAGGGTTTGGGGTCCTCTCTCCCTCCCGCCGAGCGTGCGAGCGCGGGATTCAGGCGATTTCGGGGAAATGAAATGCCTATTTTCTACTACGCCGGAAGTCAGAAATCAAACGGAAAAGAAACGGAAGCGAACGGATGTCACAGTGGTGACCGGACGCTGGACCGGACGCGGTCACTGTGTGACCGGACGCGTCCGGTCGGTGTCCAGTGTCTGCGTGGTTTTCAGTTGATTGACCGGACGCGCCTCGCGTCCGGTCACAGGCGACCGGACGCGTCCGGTCGTCCAGGGAGCTTACTGGACTCCGACCGGACGCGGGCACTGTGGCGTCCGGTCAGTTCAACAGCGCGTCCGGTCGCTGGTTCGTTGTGCGCGGCTCAGGGTTGACCGGCGCGTCCGGTCAGTCACGGGACCGGCGCGTCCGGTCGTGACCAGCGCGTCCGGTCGTTGCGACCGGCGCGTCCGGTCGGTGTTTCAAAATTGAGCCGTTACGCGACCGGCGCGTCCGGTCAGTTGGACCAGCGTGTCCGGTCAACGCGAGTTCGGCTGTTTTAAGTTCCTAACGGCTATATTCGAAGGGGTACGTCTATAAATACTCGTTGGCCGGCTCAAGGCTCTTACTCTTGACATTTTGACATACTTGTGAGCACTTTGAGCTAAGCAACTCCCCTCCCACTCATCTCTCTTGCTTGTTTGCATATTCGAAGTGAGATTGAGTGATCCAAGTGCATTTGCATTGTGAAATAGCATCTAGTTGGCACTTGGTAGTTGATTTGCTGCGGGATTCTTGTTTCTCTTGGTGGTTGCCGCCACCTAGACGGCTTGGAGCAGCTTGGAGGCGTTGGCAAGAGTTGGTGATTGTTCTTGGCCACCTCCGGTGATTGTGAGGGGTTTGTGCCTACCTCGGCGAAGCGCCAAAGGCAACATTAGTGGATTGCTCGTGTCATTGCAACCTTTTGCCATTTGGTAGGTTCTTGTGGCGCCTTTTGAGAGGCTCGGTGTGAGACCGATTAGCCACCGAACCACGTGGTGAAGAGGGACACAACGGGGACTAGCGTGCCGGCAAGCACGTGAACCTCGGGATAAATCTTTGTGTCATCATTCTTATTGTGATTGATCGATCCCGGTGGTTGTATATTGTGGAATTCATCTCTTGATCATATCGTTTGGTTGGCTCAATACTTCGCCCCTCGGTGATACCCTTCTAACTCTCTCTTATATTAATTTCTTAGTTACCTTGCTAGTTGTAGTTGTAGTTACCTTCTCGGTTTGACTTGTGCGATTGAGTGTCTTTATACTAGAATTGTGAATTGGATAGGTGGCTTGCAAACACCCCGTAGGCTAAGCAAAACTCGCATCTCGCTATTTGTTGTGTTGATAAACTTGTTTAGCTTGCCTTTGTAGAAAATTTTAAAAGGCTATTCACCCCCCTCTAGCCATCAAGACCTTTCACACGTGCTGTTGCTCTGATCGCCACGGCTAAGGCTGGATAACGAGCCGAGCTGGCTCGGCTCGGCTCGTTCTGGCTCGTTAGGATAACGAGCTAGCTCGGCTCGGCTCGTTATCTTAACGAGCCAGAAAGCCAGCTTGACTCGGCTCGTTATGAGCTTGAGCTGGCTCATTAGGCTCGCGAGCCAGATATAAAAAATACACAAAATATAATATTTGCATTTATCTAAAGCTTAAAAATATTAATAATATAAAAATAATATATTCAATAACCTTAAATCGAATAAAATATTCATATGAGCTAACATATCATCCATTCGTGAAGTGCAAGACATAAAGTAATACAAAACTAATATAAGTTATGATGACTTTTTCCCTAAAACTACGGCTCGTTTGGCTCGCGAGCGGCTCACGAGCCAGCTCGAGTTAGCTCGTTATAGCTAACGAGCTAAAATCCTGGCTCGGCTCGTTATCATAACGAGCCGACCCGAGCTGAGCCGAGCCAGCCACGAGCCGAGCGAGCTAACGAGCTTCGAGTTTTTCGTCCAGCCTTAGCCACGGCGCAAGGAAGGGTCAAGAGCGGCGGCGCGTGGGGTTAGCCGTGACCGGCAAGCGCGCGCGTGGCGAGGCTCCACGGTCGAGCGCTGCACGCCGGAGAGGGGGGCGGGACATGCGCGGTGAAGCATGGGGTCGGCAGGGGCGGGACGTGCGCGGCGGAGCACGGGCTCGTCGGGGGCAAGACGGCGACGCATGTTCGGGGCCGAAGCTCACAGGGGCGCGGCCATGGCGGCCTCTCCAGCGGCGCACGCGGTCGGAGCCGGAGCTCGCAGGCGCGGCGGCTGGACGGGCGTGGCAAGTCACAGGCGGTTGCGGTCGCGGCGGAAGGAGAAGAAATCACGACGGGAGGAAGAGGAAAGAAATAAAAACGAACTGGTAAGTTATGTAACGAGTGACAATGGTGGGTAATTTTTTAAAACTCCACCAATCTCAGTTTCGTGGAGCACACCTTGAGGAGATCCACTAAATTGGTGAATCTGGCCCTTAGATCCACATTTTTGTTGAATCCAGATTTGGTGGAGTTAAAGTGTTTGGCAAACTTTTTGTAAAGTGGAACTGTTTTTGATGAATCTGGAGCTTGTGTCCCAAACATGCCCTTTATCAAGGAGCTGATTGCGAGCAAGTTCAAGTTAGCTAGAAATAGCTCAAGTTAGCTAGAAATGCTACACCACCACGAGAGAAGTGGGCGAGGACTGCAACACAAGTGCCCGAAAATTTATCCTGGCCGAAAAAGGATAACGGGCCAGACAAATGACCAAGCTCAGTAGGTAGATTGGGCCAGACCAGCAAATAAAAGTGTAAAAAGGGCCCACAAATTTGCTGAAGGCCCACCCTACTTAAGCCCCTAGATTTCCAAAAATAGACAGCGGCCCTGAAATTTTGCAATGAAAACATAGTGTATGTTGAAAATTGCACAAAACTTGAATTAGATAGTGAAACCCTTCTATTTTTGTGCATGTGGAATTTTTACCAAAATTTGTTTGTCGGAATTTAGATAGTGAAACCCTTCTATTTTTTTATACATGTGCATTATTTTTTCACTATTTATGTATATATATTACATATTTGTATCCTAGCTTTTTTAAATGTGTTTATTTACTATGAATCACGACACATAATTGCAAGAAAAATATTGGTTTTTACATGCATTGTTTCTTTTGGGATGAATGAAATTTTTGTATAATTTCTAAAACAAGGGTAGCCACCAAATAGCCCAATTTTTTGCCAGAAACTAGTCATTCTAGAGCATCGACATATGTTTAAAGTTTAGTTGTGGCAATATACATCGGGTTGGTTATCCTACCCGTGGGTGTGGGTGCCCATGGGTATTATACTAACGGGTGAAGGTGTGAGTATAAAATTTTACCTGTAGCTGTGAGTACAAGTATAAGATTCTATTCTATCATTTTCAAAATAAACATTGATATGCTCACATCTTTATTAGAGGCTCCATGTTAATTCTCATGAGACACACTAAAAATAGATAAATACTAGAACTTCTCACGAAAATTGGAAAGATCTAGCCATCAACTCAGTACATTCTAATCACCACTTTTATAATATACATCATATCTATTATGTTTTATAAAAAAAATTAACCACCTTTGCCAATACGAAAAACAACATAAAGTGACTCCTCCTAAATCTCATCTTTTTTTTAGAATTACCCAACCATGTCACTGTGAGTTATAGTCTAAAATAACTCCATAAATGTACACCTATACCATCATGAGACATAATCTATTGTACCCACCCTAAATTTGTAAAAGTACCCACTCAATTGTTATTATAGTGTTATAGATAATCTAACTAACGCCTAAAATTTGCACAAAAACTACCTTGTCTTCCACTATTAAAATAAACAAAAATATGGTCTCAGACTTACATATAAATAACCTAGCATTTGCTATGATGAAAATGTTTAAATACTCCAGATTATGCATATATGTTTCGACATTATCCACTTGTGTTATTATAATCTATACTTATGACATCACGAGACATGCACTATAACAAGAGCTACCATAACCTTCGCGAATATATCAACTAGATGCTCATAGAAGACACATGAAAGATGGGTTTATCGACTGGCTAGAATGCATATTGCGTGTTAGAATATAAATATTAATGTTATTAGAAACTAAATAAAGAAAGTCGTACTCAAAGACAAGTGAATTTGGTATATACTCGAGAGCTTCTAATATTTTATTACGTATTCTATCTACGTAAAAAAGCACGGATTATTATCAGATTAGTCAGCCTAATTCTACCGTCCACACGATCTCTATTTGTGCAGTTGAATGTCGATCGAAGTACGAGTACGAAGAGGCCGAGGCACGCAACAAGAGTTTTGGCTCCGCCCTTTCGCAAAGAAAGTACCCTCTGCCTGCACGAATCTGATTCGTGAAACGCAGTTGCGAACAGAGGCCTACCCTCCTCCTCTCTTGGCTCGTCGCTCGTAAAGGGAAGGGAACGAGCGGAACCGGCGGATCGTGAGGCGATCCTCAGGCAGGTCTCGTGTCGCCGGAAAGCTGGTACGCAGCGACCTCGCCCGTCCGTTTTCATGGGGTACCCGGCAAAGCCTACTGGCTACTGGCCTAGGCGCCTATCTACTCCTGTCCACACATGTTGCGGTACTGTACGTCAGTGTACCCTTCCGTGTTGGGCTCGACTGCTCGTACGTAAAGGGGCCGTGTCCAATAGGAGTGGAGTGCTCGCTTTTCCTTTCCCGACAGCGGTGCGCCACGAATGTCGGCACGGCCCCCGAAGTCCAAATACGTGGCCCATGGGTGTTCCGCGCGGCCGGCGGTTTCCAGGGAGATATTTGCTGTTCTCGCTGCCCGTGCATCTTGATTTACGTCGTTGTACTACGTGAGCGTGACCGTGAGTATTGCCTTTTTTTTTTTTAGCCCCTTTTTCGAAAGATTTTCTCAAATACGTCCCTGATGGAAAGATTTTAGAAAATAAACTCAGGGCTTGACGCCATTCACGCTAGCGCCAAGGTAACACAGCTTGGCGCCGTTGATGTTGGCGCCAAGTCCCCATGCCACTTGGTCGACGACGCCGAGCTGGCGCTGACGTGGTAGCACCTTGGCGCCGTCACCATTGGCGCCAAGCTTGGCACCATCGTTATTGGCGCCAAGCCTGGCGCCACAGTTCATGACGCCAAGACCCTGTTTTAAGTACCCAAATTTACCGTGAGATGGACACGTTGGAATTTGTTAAGTCTTGATATTTACTAAGGTTTAGACATATGTAAATTGGCTGTCTGAAATTTTACCATGAGATGGACATATGCAAATTTTACCATGACTTGGATATTTAAAATTTTGGCTAAGTCTTTAAATTTACCATGAGATTAAGTCTTTAAATTTTGCTAAGTCTGGAATTTACAAATTTTGGCTAAGTCTTTAAATAACCAAGTCATGGTAAAATTTGTATATGTCCATCACATGGTAAATTTGAAGACTTAAAATTTTACCATGACTTGGATATTGTAAAATGGCTTCATGTTATGGATTTGGATATTCAAAATTTTACTTGGGGCCAAAATTTAAAGCCAAAATTTGCATAAGCCCATTTTATGATAAAATTTGCATATGCCCATCAAAATTTTACCATGAGATGGACATATGAAAATTTGTTTAAGTCTATAAATTTACCATGAGATGGGTCGTGTTGGAATTTGTTAAGTCTGAAATTTTACCATGACATTGACAAATTTGATGCTATCATATGTTAGTTGATATTCTAACATATTCAGGCCGCAGCAAAAATCCTGACTACCTAATTTTACCGTGAGATGGACATACAAAGCTCTAAATTAACATGACTTGGACTCTAATTTTTCTATGAGATGGACATATAAAATTTTGGGAAAGTCTTAATATTTACCATATGATGGGCAACGTAGAAATTGACTAAGTCTGGAATTAGGTCCAAGTCATGGTAAAATTTTAAATATCCAAGTCCAAAACATGAAGCCCTTTTTCAATATCCAAGTCATGGTAAAATTTTAAATTTGTCAATGTCCAAATCACAGTAAAAATCCAGACTTAGCCATATTTCCATCCCCATCCCATAGTAAATTTAAAGACTTAGCCAAATAAATCTGGATTTTTGCTATGGCTTGGATATGTTAGAATACCAACTACCATGTGGTAGACATATGAAAAAAATAGCTTTTTTAACATGACTTGGACATTTACAAATTTGAAATTTTACCATGACTTGGATATTGAGAAATGTGACAAACTCTAGAGTTTTTATAGTGATTTTCTATTTGATCACTTAGAACAACCTTGAAATACTTAGGATAAAAAATAATATACATGGTAACAGATCTATGACGCCAGGCTTGGCGCCAATGACGATGGCGCCAAGCTTGGCGCCAATGGTGACGGCGCCAAGGTGCTGCCACGTCAGCCCCAGCTTAGCGTCGTGCGCCAAGTGGCATAGGGGCTTGGCGCCAACGTTAACGGCGCCAAGCTGTGTTACCTTGGCGCCAGTGTGGATGGCGCCAAGCTTTGGGTCCATTTTCTGAAATCTTTCCGTCAGGGGCGTATTTGAGAAAATCTTTCGAAAAAGGACTAAAATATAAAAAAGACGGGTGAGTATTGTGCGATGCGAGCACTAGTGCAAACAACAGCTTCTTATTACGCCCCTTGCTTAGTTCCTAATATATTTCCCAAAATATTTTAGATTCCTATCCGATCGAATCTTTAGACACATACATGAAGCATTAATATAGATAAAAAATAAAACTAATTACACAGTTTAGACGAAATGAACGAGACAAATCTTTTAAATCTAGTTAGGTCATGATTGGACAATAATTGTCAAATAACAACGAAAGAGCTACATTAATGCTACAGTTATATTTCCCAAAATATTTGGGGAACTAAACAAGGGCAAGTTGTTAGTATCTTTCATTTGAATTTATTTATACAGACAGATATTATATGGCTAGGACAGTTCGATCAATATCGACTTAGCTTCAAAGGGGGGAAAACAAAAAGTCATATATGTATGTACTTGGGTCGTATGTCACTATACGTGCTAGCTAGTACTCCAAAGCTGTCAGCATCTTCGTCGACATGACGATATGAAGACTTTTATTTCCGGACGGTGGTATCAAGGCAGAGATGATGTCGCCGCCATGGAATAATTTTCTCCGGTCTCTTCTCCGTTTTGTTGTGGTTAGATTTGGCCACGATGAAGGACTAGGGAGAATAATTTTCAGATCAGTCTTCCTTACTCTTCGGTGGCAGAAAGAAGAAGAAGGAAGACACCAAAAAGAAGAAGTTCCTCAATTCCGCCTATAGGAATGTTGGCCGTTGTTCGTTTGACATTTGTTCTCAGGCCATTTGCTGAGTGTTTGCCTGTACGGTCATCCATACTGCAAAGCATCTAACAGGTTAGGTTTTGAGTTGTGCTATTCACAACGTGGGTACTATTTTATAATCCAGAGTGCTTATAATGTGTTGATGTACCCAGCTATCATATAATATAATTCTTCTTTCGTCGCAAAAAAAAACTGTGTGTGTCAAAAGAATAATACAACCACCACCCTTAACCCTTATTACAAACCTCGCCATGTGCCAAAATCAACAGCTGCGTCTCTAATGTCAACGACTCAATCTCAATGCTTGCTCTAGTCAAAGTTTGTGGTAGATGGGAGATGGGACTATATGGAAGGATTACACATGCATGTCCCCCAACGGGACCGTACTTGTTTGACATTGGGGCACGGTGAGCTCCCATGTCTCTCAGGACAGCAACAGCCTGTGTACCAACTCGTCGGTCGTCCATTGGCGCATATTATATCCCCTCTCCGTAGTACATGCTTATCCATATCATAATCGCCAACATGACCTTTGACCAGCACCCCTCAACTCGTTAATCCCCTCTCCAGGGGACATAAACCACGCAGCGTACCTGCCCAAAACCTTATAAATTTGAAGGAAGAGAACCGTACAGTTAGTTCGTGCAAGGTGTAGGGTGAAAATGTCTCTATTAAGGACATGGTGGGCACATCGTATCATTTTGTCATATCCAAGGTACGCATTAATCAAATGTGTAAAAGAGCTAGTACAATGCATTATAGTTTGTGTCTGTGTGTGTGTGGGCGCGCGCGCGCTTATGTCCTGCCATGCTGTGGATCCAAAGTTTTTTTTAAGATAGTATAAACATGTATGTCGGTTGCAACAAGAGAAAAAAATTTGTTGATACCTTGTTAAGTTTGTTTCATTTCAAATTAAAGTAAATCCTTGATATTTTTCTCTCATTGCAAAACCCGGAAATATTTGATCGTAAATATATCATAACTTTAGTTTTCATACTAGTAAAGTTAAATATGACTTCATTTGAAATCCCATGAAAATCTGTAACTCTACGACATTCCACGTGGCGGCCTTTTTAGGAGATCGCATTGATGCATCGATACGGAGACACATTTATGTAGAGTGGACTTGACAACAAATTGTTCACGATCTCTTTTCATGGTTTGATTAGCTGGACACATCAGATAGATGAACTAGGCTTTAATAAGACAAGTTTTGTTTCTAATCAAAATTATATGATAAAATTTAGTGGTGAGAATCTTTGTTTGAAAATGTTCAAGCCATGAAAGGCAGGATTTGGAGCTTCCTCAGATCCGTTTGTACGTATCACTATCTAACACGAATTGATCAAGCCGTCCCTGATGTACAGTACTCTCTTCCTCCAAATTATAAGTCGCATGGAACGGAGGGAGGACACAGGAATGCACACACAGGGAAGGCCACGTTTTTCAAAGCAACGAAGACGACACATGGAATGGAAACCCGTCGATCGGTCCGCGCAGGATCGGAGCATTTACGCGCGAAATTCAAAATAGCGCTCCGGTACACGGCACATGCACATGCACATGCACTTGATGAGTCAGTGATCTGCCTGTGCTAATGATAGCACTGTAGATTGCTAGTGCTAGTCTGCTAGAGGCTAAGCAGCCGTGCGTCCACGTCGTGGCCCCGGCCGGACGAACGGATGCCTCTCCCCTTCCTACGTCGGGCTGGATCGGCTGGTGGAAAAGTCGGCTGGTTTCGGCTGATTCAATAGTGTTCTATGAGAGAGAATAAGCTAAAACAAGCCGAAACATGACCAGCAGAACAGGGCCTTCCTCTGGTGGGAGGAGGGTGGAAGTGGAATGGAGTACGATTGTTTGTATTTCGACGTGACACAGACTTCCTCCTCCTCCGGCTCCAGCTCCAAGGACCATGGACGACGACACGCACGCACGCAGCGTGTGGTTTATCTCTAAAATGATACTATCCAGAAGCATCATGAATATTCTGTGAAATATTCCCGCCCGAGCGATGAGATAGGAGTACTACTTGTATATCTTCCGACGAAGCTAATATAACCCACACACGTGGACGAACCATGGTGCCCCACGTCACGTCGCTTTCTCGCGCGTCATGCTCACGCTCGGCTCGGCTCGGCGCGGTAATTAACGAGAGGTGGTGAGCTTAATTAGCAGAAATTGCCGCGACGTGGACGCGTGGGATCGGACGAAACGACCCATCACCGCCCGCCCCGACAGGCCGGTCGACCGCCTCGAGACCTTGACCGATCGACCACCTGCACCTCTGCACGGACGGAACGTACGGCCGCATCCCTGTGGTGCCGTCCGGCCGGCGTAGAGCAACGTCGCGACGTGTGCGTGCAGAGGCGGCACACTGTCCCTCCCTGTGGTATTCTATCGGCGCTGTATGCGTACGTACACGGTACAGGCCGTAATACTATACACCCCGATGGCGTACGTGCGTCGTGCGTGTGTTTCTTGGTCTTTGGATGGGCGCCAGCCGAGCCACTAGGGGCCTGTTTAGTTCACGAAAAATTTTGGAAAACGCTACTGTAGCAAATTCGTTGTTATTTGACAAATATTATCCAATCATGGACTAACTAGGCTTAAAAGATTCGTCTCGTGAATTTTGTCTAAACTGTGTAATTAGTTTTATTTTTTATCTATATTTAATACTTCATGCATGTGTCTAAAGATTCGATGTGACGGGGAATCTGAAAAATTTTGCAAAATTTTTGGGTAACTAAACTGGACCTAGGGGTGGGAGTGCAATCCACTGCACGCACTGATGCACCAGACGGACAGTGGGGGCTCGGCTCGGCAATGAAAAAAAGCAGTCACTCCTCAGTCCTCACTGTCTGTGTCACTGGTCAAGACTCGATCGAGCGTGGAGGACCAATGCATACTGTCGTCGCGCATGTGATCGGGTGCCGGTTCCAGGCCAGGCTCGTACGCGACGCCGACGCGCCAGTCAGTCCACCGGCGTGCCATGACCAATGCTACAGTGCCGGCCAGTCCAACTGCAACTGGTCGTGCTGAGGCTGGCGCACTGTACCTGACCTGCCCATGAGGGCCATGAGGAGGCACGGCTGGGTTTGACTGCTGGCACTCGCTGATTATGCTCGTTAGTTCGACCGACTTCGGATGGCATCGCTGGTGGTAGCGTCTTCTTGTTGTTTAGATGCAAAAACTTTTCGAATTTAGCTACAGTAGCACTTTCGTTTGTATTTGGCAATTAGTGTCCAATTATAGACTAATTTGGCTCAAAAGATTCGTCTCGTGATTTTACAACCAAATTGTGTAATTAGTTATTTTTTATCTATATTTAATGCTCCATACATGTGCCTAAAGATTCGATGTGATGGGACGAAAAATAAAAATTTGGAATTTTAAAGGCATATATTTAGTTCCCAAAAATTTTTGGATTCTATAGTAACATCGAGTGTTTGAACACATGTATGGAGTACTAAATATAGACGAAAAAAACTAATTGCACAGTTTGGTGGGAAATCACGAGACAAATCTTTTAAGCCTAATTAGTCCATGAATAGCCTTAAATGCTACAGTAATCCACATGTGCTAATGATGGCTTAATTAGGCTTAATAAATCCGTCTCGCAGGCGAGCTATGTAATTAGTTTTTTTATTGGTATCTGAAAATCCCTTTCGACATCTACGAAACATCCGATGTGACACCCAAAAATTTTTGTTTCCCCGACTAAACGCGGCCTTAGGGCTTGATTAGTTCCAAAAAATTTTGCAAAAAACTACTTTAGCATTTTCGTTGTTATTTGGTAATTAATGTTCAATCATAGACTAACTAGGCTTAAAAGATTTGTCTCATGATTTATAGCTAAACTGTGTAATTAGTTTTATTTTTTATCTATATTTAATACTCCATACATATATTAAAAATTTACTACTGTAGTTTTTTTTTAAAAAATTTTGAAGTAAACAGACCCTTACTACGAAACTTTCAAGGTGCGTCTGTCTGTCCGTGTGACGAGGTCGAGAGACTCGGAAGCGGGGGCGTCTGTCTGACTGACTGACGGCTGTGTCTCGTCCCGCCGCGGTGGCCGCGCCGTGCGTTGCGTGCAGGGCTGGACCGACCAGACGGGCGGGCGCCGTCCCGTCCCGTCCCTGCCACCACGCGGAGCCGGCGCACGTCGCGCGCCGGGCTCGCCTCCGCTGCGGACCGGTCGGTGGCCCCGCGCCCGCTCGTCTCGTGTCGTGAATCATGAACCGCGGCTCACGTCCGCGCGGCCCGCGTCCGGCCCGCCCCGGTCCCCGTCAGTCCACTCCCGGGCCCGGGCTCACGTCACGCTGCCCGAGGGAGGCGGCGGTGTCGCAGGCCGCAGCTGGGACTCTCCGCTCGCCGCTACTGTAGCGGTACCATGAACAGGACATGGACGGGCCCGGCGCGCCAGGGGGTGGTGTCGAGTGGGCCGGAGGCAGCGGGGCCGCCCGCAGCGGCTGCCTTGCCTGCCGCGCGGGAGGCACGCGCGGGGCCCGCCGCACCTGCCACCAGCAACAACGCCTTTTCCTTCTCTCTCGCTGTGCACTGCACCTGGGGAGGTGTGCCGTCCAAGGTTAGGTTCCCCGATCTCCCACCCCCTCAAACAATCGATGAGTATAGAGCGGCACCGTCCCGACCCCCGGCGTCGTCGTACGTACGCGCGTATTGCTGTGTATATTCCCGGCGAGCGCATGTGGCATGTGCATGTGTGGACGCCCAATTTAGCCCAGCACAGCACCAGCACCAGCATTTCAATTGCTTGGTCCTCCTAGCTTGGTTGTGGACAACAGATCAGTGTATCGTGACTCGTGAGCATGGAGATGGTCCAAAAACATGCAATTGAGATCGCTAGCCGGTTCCGGTTTTTCGGTACTACTGTACTAGTATTCCAATAATATACTCTAACTTTGGCTCAGTCCAAATTATATGTTCTATCCGTTTCTCGACTTATATATATTTCACTTTGGTTCTAATAATTTAAGTCAAACTTCTTTAACTTTGACAAGATTTTATAAAAATGCACCAACATTGGCATCATCAGATATATTTTTTTTCATTAAATTCTCTAAGAATTACAGTTCCAACCAAACTTGCCGCTAAACTAAACTCGGCATGATCCCTAACTTACCCTGTTAAAACCAGGAGAGATTGATGGAGAACATCAACTTTAGGTCAACTAAAAATCGGGTATTGGGTAGCTCAACACACCGAGCATACGTTAGCTTTTTATATTGGTTTCTCAAATATTAAATACATGTGTATTAATCCGTGTCTACACAACCTGTGCTCATTTTCATCGTGCATGTTCCAAAGTAGCAAAGTCAAATGACCTTTTTTTTGAAGCGTTTGGTTGCTCATATCAAACTGTGCTTGTACAGGTGTATCTTGGACGGATAGGTATGTGGCCTAATCACTATTGTCGGTGCAACAGTTTTCATAGTTAGATGCAGGGCAGAGCTTGGTTAAGATCAAGTTGGGCCATGGCCACCGCTATCTTGCTAAGGTGATCTCCGTTGTCTAAAGGTTGATTTTTGTACAATTTTTTTGGCGTTTAATCCTCAATTATATAGACTGGTCACTCCTAATTCTACCACCGTATGTATGGTTGCACACTTGCACGAGATAGTAGCTGCTTGGTTGTGCCTATCAGAATTAAGTTGCAATGCATGGTGCATGCGTGCTACTAGTAGTATTACTATTAAATCATGAGCAATCCGATGAGGTCTATACGAATTATACTCCTAAATAAAGCTTAGCTCGTTGGTCAAAAATGGTGGTCATATATTGAAGTCCGAACTCCAAAATGCAAAGGTTTCGAACGTAGCCTTGTTTAGTTCCCAACTTCTCCCCAAAATTCTACTATGCAAAAGGAAGATTCTCCGTCACATCAAAATGTCGGCACATGTACGAAGTATTAAATGTAGATGAAATTAAAAACTAATTATACAGTTTTGTTGTACTTTGCGAGACGAACATTTTAAACCTAATTAGTCAAAGTTTGGACAATTTTTACCAAATAAAAACAAAAGTTGCTACAGTGCGATTTGACATTCACTGTTTCGAGTTGGGCCTCCCAACTCGGGATCTAAACACGGGCGTAGTAGTATCATTGACGTCAGGGTTGTGTTGAATAGCAGTTCGTTCATGTGACAAGATGGCCAACAGAAAATTCACAAGAAATTTACTCCCTACGTTCCAAAAAGAGTGACATTTTTTACTTTCAGACATCGTGACCGTTCGTCTTATTTAAAAAATTTATGTAAATTATAAAATAAATAAATCATTATTAAAGTATCTTTAATGACAAAATAAGTCATAACAAAATAGATGATATTTATACAAACAATTTGAATAAGATGGATGGTTAAACAAGAAAACGACGCTATTTTGGGGACAGAGGGAGTACTCAATTTGAGCTAAAAAAGCCACCGCGGTGTAGTACACCACACATCCCCAGCTGGTCACGAATTATACTACTAAATAATGCTCAGCTCGTTGGTAAAAAATGGTGGTCATATATTGAAGTCTGAACTCTAAAACGCAAATGTTTCGAACGTAGGCCTCGTTTAGATGCTGAAAAAATTTCAAACCGATGAATAGTACCATTTTCGTCTTATTTGATAAATATTGTCCAATCGTGGACCAACTAGGCTCAAAAGATTCATCTCGTGATTTTTCCAACTAAACTGTGTAATTAATTATTTTTTTACCTAAATTTACTACTTCATGCATGAGTCCAAAGATTGATATGATGGAGAGAGAGTGAAAAAATTTCAACTTTTTGAGTGCATCTAAACGAGGCCGTAGTAGAGTAGTATCGTTGACGTCAGGGTTGTGTTGAATAGCCGTTGGTTCATGTGACAAGATGGCCAACAGAAAATTCACAACAAATTTACTCCCTCCGTTCAAAAAAGCGACGTTTTTGATTTTCAGATATCGTGTTTGATCGTTCGTCTTATTCAAAAAATTGATATAAATTATAAAATAAATAAATTATTATTAAAGTATCTTTAATGACAAAATAAGTCATAACAAAATAGATGATATTTATATAAACAATTTGAATAAGATAAATGGTTAAACAAGATGTCTAAAAGTAAAAAACGTCATTTTTTGGACGGAGGGAGTACTCAATTTGAGCTAGAAAAGCCACCACGGTGTAGTACACCCAGCTGGTCACGAATTATACTCCTAAATAATGCTCAGCTTGTTGGTCAAAAACGGTGGTCATATACTGAGGGCTGGTTTAGTTTGCAAAAAATTTTGCAAAATTTTTCAGATTCCCCGTCACATCAAATCTTTAGACACATGCATGAAGTATTAAATATAGATAAAAAAATCAAACTAATTACACAGTTTAGACGAAATCCACGAGATGAATCTTTTAAGCCTAGTTAGTTCATGATTGGATAATATTTGTCAAATAACAACAAAATTGCTACAGTTCTTAAAAAATTTCGGGAACTAAACAGGCCCTGAAGTCTGAACTCCGAAACGCGGGTTTCGAATAGAGTGGTACTATCGTTGACGTCAGGTTGTGATGAATAGCCGTTCGTTCATGCGACAAGATGACCAAGGCCTTGTTTAGTTAGGCCTTGTTTAGATTTCAAAATTCACCCCCAAATTTCACTATATAAAAAGAAGATTCCTCATCACATAAAAATATCGGCATATATATGAAGTACTAAATGTAGATAAAATCAAAAACTAATTACACAGTTTTGTTGTACTTTGCGAGACGAACATTTTGAACCTAATTAATTAAAATTTAGACAATTATTACCACTAAAAAACAAAAATGCTACAGTACTCGGGGGTGGTACTGTGCAGATTTGGCCACCCCGAGTCGGGGATCTAAACGAGGCCTTACTAAACTTTGGGGTCAAAATCTGTATAGTAAATGTCCCGTCACACTGTAGCAATTTTGTTTTTATTTGGTAATAATTATCCAAATATTGATTAATTAGGCTCAAAATGTTCGTCTCGCAAAGTACAACAAAACTGTGTAATTAGTTTTTGATTTCATCTACATTTAGTACTTCATATATGTGCCGATATTTTGATATGATGGAGAATCTTCTTTTTGCATAGTAAAATTTGGAGATGAATTTAGGTATCCCAACAGAAAATTTAAAAGAAATTACTCCGTATTTGAGCTAGAAAAGCCACCGCGGTGTACCCCAGCTGGTCACGGAAAACCGCGCGAAATAGTCTATGGGCGCCTGCCTTCCCATCTCGGCCCATGTTTAGATTCCAAAATTTGGAACCCAAATTTGCATAGTAAATGTCATATCACATTGTAGTAATTTTATTTTTATTTGGTAATAATTGTCCAAACATTGATTAATTAGGTTTAAAATGTTCGTCTCGCAAAGTACAATAAAATTGTATAATTAGTTTTTTATTTTATCTATATTTAGTACTCTATATATGTGCCGGTATTTTAATGTAACAGGGAATAGGAATTCTGTCTAGTAAATTTGGTGGGCAAAGTTGGGTATCTAAACTCCTCGGGCTCTCGGCTCGCAGAACGCGGGCGCGCCGCGCGAAGCCGCTGCACACACAAAAGTACTACTCCCTCCGTCCCAATGAATGTGCAATTCTCGCATCTCGAGAAATCAGCCATCGCAAATTTTGATTAAAATTATATAAAAAAATACTAACTCTTATGAGACAAAATAAGTACCGTTAGATTGGTTATGAGATATATTTTCATAATAAATTTATTTCGAGACATAAATGTTAATACTTTTTGCTATAAATTTGGTCAAAGTTGACACAGTTTGAACGACACGTTTCCCATAATTGCACAATCAACCGGACGGAGGGAGTACAAGCCCGAGCCACACACGTACTAGGTCGCAGGTCGCCGCGCAACGCTGGGCCCCACCACGTCACGTGCCTCGCGCCAGCACGCCCGTACCGCCCTGCTGCCCAGTAGAGTGCCCACCACACCAGAGACCAGCAGACCCACACGGCGAGGGCGAGCGACCCGAAACACCAGATCCCGAGGCGTCTGACCCCACCACCCGCTCCCTCGCAGCGTGCCAGCGTCCCGCTGGGCGCCGCCGCGCCGCAGCGGATCCGGAGGCCGCGCTGATCGCGTGGCAGGTGAGGGCCTTTGGGTTGTTTAGTTGGTGAAAAAGTTTTGGTTTGGCCATTGTAGCACTTTTCGTTTTTATTTGGCAATTTGTGTTCAATCATGGACTAATTAGGCTCAAAAGATTTGTCTTGTGATTTATAACTAAACTGTGTAATTAGTTTTTTCTTTCGTCTACATTTAGTACTCCATGCATGTGCCGCAAGATTTGATGTGACAGGTACTGTAGCACTTTTTAGGTTCACTTTTTGGGTTGGTGATCCAACTAAACAGGCTCTTTGCTATGCTTGCTGCTGAGGTCAGGGTCAATGGAGTTTCATTAGAGTTTTATGGACATTAATTATGTTGATGTGGCACCATATTAATGAAGAGAGATGATAAGAGTTTCATGGGAGCAGAGAGAGTTTCATGGGGATGAAACTCTTCTGCACTATTTCCAAAATCTAAATGCGTTGAAAACAATGACATGAAATCCCTACTGAGACTGGCCTGATCCCCCGGATTTCGGATTAGTAGCAGCCGTGATACGCACCGCGATGAGGCACGGACGCACACCGGGGACCACAGGCAGGGCCAGGGCCCACTTGTCATCGGTGAAAGGGTGTCTGGCTGCCCTCGTCCGCGCGGTGTGGGCGAGGTCGGGTCACCGTCTGGTCCCACACGCGCTCCCGCGCTGCGGTTCGGGTTCTCTTCTCGTGGCGGGCGGCAGTGGGAGTGGGAGAGGCTGGACTGGGATGATCAGCGACAGCTGGGGACAGCTGGGGCATCAGCTGACGCCTGCTTCGGGTCGGTGGTCGGTGCGTGGGCGTGCACGCAAAAGGATGGCCCTTTCCTTTTTCTATTTACTCCCTCCATTTCAAATCTTATCTCATAAAAAATATAATGAAACCCACATATTAAAATATCATTATTTTATCTATCTATGGAAAGAACATTCTACCTATAGGAACATTCTATAAGAAGAACATTCTAGAATGTAATGATTATTTTTTATTTTCTACCTATAGGAAGAATGATCGAGGAGGCGTAAATACATGATTTTATACATACACTAATCCTACCTCGAAAAGCAAGATTTAAATAGTTTCTACTCCCTCCATCCCAAATTATAAGACGTTTGACTTTTTTGACACCAAGTTTGACCACTCGTCTTATTCAAAAATTTGTGCAAAATATCAATTCTTTTATCGTGGCTTGGTATATTAATAAAAGTTCCTCAAAAATGACTTAAATTTGACTATGTTTGCACAAATTTTTTGAATAAGACGAATGGTCAAACTTGGGATAAAAAAAGTCAAACGTCTTATAATTTGGGATGGAGGGAGTAGGACGGAGGTGGTAATTTATAATAATATAACAGGAAAAGGATTTACTCCTACATTGAAATCTACCATGTCTGCATGACCACGCTTCTTCCGTATGGGCACACACATCCCTCCGATCCTCCTCTCCCTCCTCCTGGTACACACGTGACACGCCCCCAGCCCCCTCCCTCGTCGCCGCTAATCCATGCTACCTTCGCCCTTCCTAGTCTGAGCGTCTTTGATAGCACCCCGACCACGGCCACCCAACTCCGATTTTAGTTGACATTCGCGTGGTTTGGATATCTAGTTGACATTCTCGCGGTTTGGGTGAGAGGTCGGATCCCATTCTTATAGTGATTACTGTCTTTCTATAGTGGAAATCTCCAAATACTCCATCGGTCATGTAATACACTGTATCCTAGAAATTCTAGTACATGTTATGTGGTAAACCAAATAACACGTATAACCCTTTCTAGTTAACATATTTAGATTAGTAATAGAAATTAACTATAGGTATATATGTGAATATTGACTTTTTAAAATTGAGTTGGAAGGTTAGTCTTAAAATCCCTTATATTTTAAGACAAATTTTAAGCGCTTGTATATCTTGTGTTTTAGGAAGGAGGGAGTAGTAAATTTGTACTCCCTTCGTTTTTATTTACATGTCATATATAGCGCTCTGTTTTAAGTCAAACATTTATATCTTTGAGTATCGATTCTTTAAAAAGTATATAGGCTCATGATATAAGATTTATGTTTTTAGATTCACTATGAAAAATATTTTCATAATATATAATTTATATATTGTAAAATTCTAAGTTTTTTCTCGAAATGGGTTGTCTAAGACAAAGCTAATGTATCATATAAAAAAGAGCAGAGGGAATAGTAGATAGTTGGATTCTAAAATTTCATTATATAATCTAAATATTTGGATATTATTCTCATTTTTTCTCAAGGGACTCAAACACAACCTTAGCGATCTTATTAGGGATAAAAAAATCAATGAATTTGGAAGTATTCTTTTGTAGAAAAATGTTTAAAAAGTGCCTCATATCTAATATATTTCAAGCAAAACAAAAAACCATCTTGTTCTGAGTTACGACTTACTACTCCTACGGCAAGTGTTTTATTATGTTTGTGAGATATACACCCTGTTTGCTTGAACTACTTTTCAGCAGATGAACGGTATTTTCCTCTCACAACCAATCAGCATAAGTCAAATTTCAGCATAAGCGAACAGGGCGATAGTAGTACATTTATGAAGTCAGCAACAATTTCAATTAAAGATTTACTCATGTAGTACTACCTCCGTCCCTAAAAAAATGCAATTCTAGCACAGTGTTACATTTTAGTACTTTAAGTTTGATCAATTATAGATAAAAAGGTATCCATGTTTATGATACCAAATAAATATCATCAGATTAATTATGAAATATAGTTTCATAATAAATTAATTTATAGCTATAAATGTGAATATTATTCATTAGAATCTTGGTGAGACGTGAACCACTTTTCATGGCACGTAAGCCATAGTTAATTCTTCTTAGGACGCTGCTCCCAAATCCCAATAGCTTGGCGAGGTCGCTTTCGTAATTAAACCAGATGCCCATGTCAAAAAGGAACATGTAAAAAATTCAGACCACGTGACACCCACGTGCCTGCCATGTTATCACCGTCAACAAGCGAGATGTTCCCTCCTTTGTGGGTTGTCTCATGCCACCAAACACACGGACATTATAAAATAGGAGTACGCGCTACTAGCTGCGTGTCTTTTTGTCACTTGCAAATTTTTTACACGTAAACAAGCAAGGCTCAGCCCCGTAGTACTCGAGACGATCTCATACGATTTCGCTTTATTATTAAAATAAAGTACCGTGACTACGTACACAGGTAGTAGTAGGTACCTCCGCGGCGGCATGATTTGTTTGACGACGTGCGTGGTACTGGTATCGTATCGCATCTCGCATGCCGATCGATTGCCGCCCGGTCAGCGACCGGCGTCTGCGAAAACAAAGGGGATTCCTTGTTGGACATGGGCTTGTCTCGGTTGTCACCGAACACCGATCCTTTTTATGCCGCTCCGTGTCTCTCTATCGCCAGACGACCTCTCTGTCTTCGCACCTGTTTGCTTATGTCGAAATTTGATTTATGCTGATGTTTATCTGAAATATTATAAGACGAAACGGGTTGGTTGGCACATGATGCACGTACCACGGCCAGCCGCCGGACAAGTCACGCATGGCATGCATGCACGAGTCCGAGTGGGCATTACTGGCTGGCTGGGACGCTGGGTCGATTCGTTCGCGCCGTTGCTGCTACTTGCGCCAGCGATGATCTCCGCCTCAGAGAGCAAATGAGCAATAGACAGTACTAGTGTGCAGGTGGCTGCTGCGTCCTGTCGAGGCACCACCAACGCATGATCTCGGTGCGGCGCGGCGACTCCCGTCACGGCAGAAACGAGTAGTCGTAGTAGCGCCGCGCGACGCGATAGAGAAAGCGCGGGTTGGGGGTTGGGGTGCCTCGGCAACAAAGGCAAGCAGGGAGAGCGATCCTATGTGCTATGCGATTGCGATGCGCTGCCTAGTGACGGCGACGCGGGGCGCCGCGAGCATGGAGGACGGCCGGACCGGACGGGATCTCGGAAGAAGACGCGCGGGGCCCACCTGGCCTCTGATTTCTCGACACGAGACCACGAGGCCTACTAGCTATTCCGACCCTCCCGGCGGTGGCCTTCCCCGATTTGCGTGAAAAATATGGAAGTTTGGCCACCAAATTTACTACGTAGAATTCATATTCCCGTCACATCAAAATACCGGCACATATATAAAGTACTAAATATAGATGAAATAAAAAATTAATTACACAATTTTATTGTACTTTGCGAGACGAACATTTTAAGCCTAATTAATCAATGTTTGGACAATTATTACCAAAGAAAAACAAAATTGCTACAGTATAACGCGACACTTACTATGCAAAGTTTGGTTCCAAATTTTGGAATCTAAACATGGCCATGAATTAGGTGATCGATTAGCCGTTAATTATATGTGCAATTATTAATACACGTGCTAATTAGAATTAGGGCTTGTTTCATCTCATTGTCATACTCATAGTGAGACTCTGGATATCTAAATAGTGAATGTAAGAATCTGGATTCTATCACCCTGTTCGGCAGGCTATTTCTACGGCTTATAAGCCGGCTGTGGCTGTTTTGCTGTGAGAGAAAAACACTGTTCCACGGCTGATAAGCCGTGCTGATAAGCTCAGCCGAACAGGGTGTATATTAAAAAATAGGGATGTCTGGATCTTACTTTTATGTGATTATTATTGTCCTTGCATAGTAAAACTGTCCGAATAGTAAATTTGTGATAGATAGTTCGTTTTTTTAAATCTCATTCACAGTTTTTCTCTCGGATTCTCTTTTTTCTTAGGAGATCTAAACACGGCCATGGTAATAACTATAATGGATACGCTTGAGTCCCTTCTCCCGAAGTCAAAGCTCCTAGATCACTAGTGGCTAGCTTGGTAATGATGATACTGATGGTCATAGATACTGTTATATGTTGTAGGTATGTAGATGTAGCTAATGTTTGTAGGTTTTCAACACGATTTCCTTGTAAACCGAGTTAATTCTTTTCTTATTGTTAATATAAAGCTAAATATGATTCTAGATCTTTCAAAAAATAAATGTAATGGACCTTTCATACTACTCACGAAAGGGTATATGTTGGTCCCAAAGTGACATGCATGTGTTTGGTTCTAAGGATGAACTGAATTAGGTTGGGTCAGACATATTTTCACATGTGTTCGATTTTGAGAATAGTTAGGTTAGATTCATCCTACACTGGAATATTCCTAGAAGATGTGTGTTCAATCTGTTCGCTCAAAAGGAAGAAATTGGATCGACCAACTTCTTCCTCGTGCGCGGCTCGAGCGAGCAGGGACGGTGCACCTGGTGTGGCAGCGGTGACGTGACCTGTGCGAGTAGTAGTGATGGTCTGGGCAAGTGGAGGCAACACGCCTGGGCAATGTGGGGGCTTCACGCTTGGTGCAGTGGGCAGTGGCGACAATGCAATCTAGTCAAGCAACAATGGTGACGAGACCTAGGCGAGCAAAGGTAGCGCGCATGGCCGAGCCATGGCGGTGGCACAACCTAGGCGAGCTGGGATGACGGTGGCATAGCCTAGTGGGGCAAGTGCGGCGGTGGCATGACGAGGACATCACTCCTTTGGATGCACCTGTAGATCCTCCAACTGCTATGCAAGGTCCAATGACTAGAGCTCGGATGTGACAATTAAATCTAAAGGTGAGCTCGTTCTTAAGCGATTCTTTTCAATGTTTTGAGAATAGATTAATACCTAGTGATATTGTCATGCTAAGAAATATTAGAGATGATCATGAAGTACTTGAAGAGAGGTGTGGAGGAGAAGAAGACCATCAAGGATGTCCAGGTCAAGCGAGAGGTCTAGTCCATGTACAGAGCATTATTAGGTGTACAGGCTTTACCTTATATCACTTTAATTTGGAAACTTAAACTACCTCTCAAGATTAAAGTCTTTATGTGGTACTTGTACAAAGGTGTAATCTTAACCGAGGATAATTTAGCTAGGCGACAGTGGCAAGATAGGAAATGTTGTTTCTGTCCCTCCGACGAGACCATGCAACACTTACTCTTTGACCGTCGTTATACTAAATTTATGTGGAGGATTGTTCATATTTCCTTTAGCCTAAAGCTCATAACTAGTGTACCCTCAAGATTAATGTCTTTATGTGGTACTTGTACAAAGGTGTAATCTTAACTAAGGATAATTTAGCTAGGCGACAGTGGCAAGATAGGAAATGTTGTTTCTGTCCCTCCGACGAGACCATGCAACACTTACTCTTTGATTGTCGTTATACTAAATTTATGTGGAGGATTGTTCATATTTCCTTTAGCCTAAAGCTCACAACTAGTGTACACAATTTGTTTACAGGGTGGCTGGAAGGATTCAACAGGAAAATGAAGTCTCAAATTCTTGTGGGTGCAAGTGCCATTTGTTGGGCACTTTGGTTAACACGGAATGATATTGTGTTTGACAAGGCATTAGCCCCGTCTTATTTGCAGATTATCTTTAAGGGGACGTATTGGACCAGGTACTAGACTTTACTTCAGAAGGAGGAGGATCGCCATTTTATGAAGGCGGGCTGTAGGACTCTTAAATCAACCGCGATGGAAGTGTTTGCAAGTTACGACTGGAGATTTAGAAATAGACTTGCTCTTTAAGTTACTTTTTTGAGAATGGCTCAAAACTTTGTTTTTGAGATTTCTTGGACTTTGTTTGGCTTGCTTATAATAATGGACAACCATATGCATTAATCGATGCAGGAGCTGAGATATCAATATATTTCCTTTCCTAAAAAGAAAAGTTCGAGTTTTCTTCGGCTGACAGGACCAGCTTGCAGTGAAATGGACGTCCAGGATGCATATAGACCATGCGATAAACACCTTTTCTCCACTACAGCGGACCACTCGATGTTTCTGTTTTGGCGATCCGCAATCTGCCCATCTTAGCGCTGCGGTGTTTGGCTATCTTTCGCGGCAACATATTTCTTGCTCTAATTGCCTCGGCTTTTATCTAAGCTGAGTTTAGCTCACTATAATGAACAAGGTTATGCTTACCTGGCTAAGCAAGAGTAGGCAAAGCCGGCTGTCCATCCAAAAGTTCCAAACGCGCCGTAGGTATTCGACTATTCGTATTCGAGAGCGAAGGACAACAATGCAGTACAGGAGGCAGTGGCGGACCCAGAATCATTTCTTTGGGTAGGCACACAGTATAAGAACAGTACTCCACAGTATGCTACAGTCTTGCTACAGTACTCTGTTACCTTGGTCACCGGGAGTCCGGGACTACCAAAACCCGGCTGGGTCCGCCACTGACAGGAGGACCGTAGTACAGTAGCAAGCAGCATCTCCTGTGGGCTGTGGCCTACCACAGGCTGACACGCACGCCAGCCAACGTCGCGATTAAAAAAGGGCCACAGAGATGGCACCCTCCTCCGCAGGAGGCAGCAAAGGATCCGCCCCGCCCCCAATGCCCCAACACGAATATTTATTGCGCCCACCCCTTGCCTGCAGGAGCCAGACAGCCCCACCCAGCCCGAACCCCCTTCGTCCCCTCCCATCCGGCCCAGGCCCAAGCCCAATCCCAGCCCGCCCTCCTAGTAGTGAAATAATTGCGCCCCCTCCCTCCTCGCGGTCGCCTCACTCCCTTCCCTCACCGCGGTAACCTCACCGCCGGGCGCCGGCTTCAAGCCGAGCACGCTGCTCTCTCACACACCCGCGACCGCGACGAGAGAGGACAGAGAGGGGAAGGCGAGGAGACCACTCCACCACCACCACCACCACCACGCCGCGCGGGGGACGAAGTGACGTCGCGTTCGGCTCCCTCATAAATCTCGCCCCTCCTTCTCTCTCCACCCGAGCCCGGCAGTAAAAAATTGGGGGGAGGTGAAGCGAGCGGAGCAGGAGGGAGAGAGAGAGAGAGAGGGGGAACGACGACGCCGGCCGCGGCGAAATCGGAGGGGAATTCGGGGGGCGGGGCTCGGTCCGGCCGGGAATTCGCGCGATTCGGGCGCGGGTTTCGCGGGAGCGGAGGGTGAGCACGCGCGCGGAGGCGCCGCGGATGTGAAGATCTGGTGCTCGGGATGACTTCTTCGGCGGCGGCCGCCGCGCAGGCGGCGGGAGGAGGGGGTGGAGGAGGAGGAGGAGGAGGCGGCGAGGGGGATGCCGCTGCTGCGGCGGCGCGAGGTGAGTCGTGGTGCTCTCTTGGTGGGCGTCTCCGTGTGTTTGGGTTCAGCGGGTTTTGACGTGGGTTTGGCTGGGCCTGTGTGCTCGCTCTCTCCTCGCTCGCAGGTGGCGGCGGCGGAACGGAGGACGGCATGTACACGGAGCTCTGGAACCTCTGCGCTGGCCCGCTGGTCACGGTGCCCAGGGTCGGGGACAAGGTCTACTACTTCCCGCAGGGACATATCGAGCAGGTGAGCTGCCCAATTCGACTACCCTCTCTTCAGGCCGCCTCTTCCGCCTCTACGATTTCGCGTCGGGACTTCCGTTTTGCGCGGTTGTTTCCGGGTTTCGCTGTGGCGTCTCCGGTGACCAGCCAGGGTGGAGTTTCTGCGGGCCGGTTCAGCGGAATTCCGCTTCTCATGGGGCAATTCTGTTCGCGAGAGCTGTTCTCGTGGGACTGGAGGGTTTTGCACCATTTCGTCCACTTTTGGGTCCTGCGGCGGTGCCTCCAGTTTGGTGGGTTCACTGGCCTGCCGGCGAATCGAGCGGGGTTTACTTAGTCGGCTCCGAGAATTTAGGCTTCCGCGTCTAAATTTAGCTGTACTGGTGTAAATTCTTGATTTCCCTCATAATTTGGCAGGCTTGTTAGTGGCTTAGCGCGATCTAAGCTTTACTTTTGCACTCGAGCTCGGAGATGGTCGCCGAGTTGTTCCTGTTGCTCAACCACGCTCTCGTTTGGAACAGTAGTTGTTCTTGTTGATCAACCACGCTCTCGTTTGGGAAAATATTAGCTTCCCATGTGCCTTCTCCGTGTTATGCCGTGATTTATGCTCTGTATTTTTCCAGTTTAGTAGGAAGTTTCAATCAGTGGTTGCCATTACATCGGGCTTCTGGCTTGCTAACTTAGTGAATCTATTGATTCCTTCATTATCACTTGTGATCAGCTGCTCGGCTCTGAGTTCTGGTGATTTGGTGGAGTAATTTGTGAGCTAAATTGTTCTTGTGGATTTCAGGTGGAGGCATCGACCAACCAGGTGGCTGAGCAGCACATGCAACTTTACAATCTCCCATGGAAGATCCTGTGTGAGGTTATGAATGTCGAATTGAAGGTACTTAAACCACCTCTTGTTGCAAATGTGACCTCTGCTTTTCAACCAATATGTGTGCTTGATTGATGCCAATTTGTCGGGCAGGCTGAGCCGGACAATGATGAGGTTTATGCCCAGCTCACTCTGCTACCTGAATCGAAGGTGAGTGACGTTTTTAGCTTTCACACTCTGCTCCATCTGAATCTTGATCTGAAGCGTCTAAACCGGCACCATTTGTACATCTGGCCCTGATGTAGCAACCAGAGGAGAATGGCTCTAGTGAGGAGATGCCTGCCGCACCTCCTGCTGCACTTGCAAGGCCACGTGTGCACTCCTTCTGCAAGACATTGACAGCCTCTGACACCAGCACACATGGTGGTTTCTCGGTGCTGCGACGCCATGCAGATGAATGCCTTCCACCGCTGGTTAGCTTGCTGGATCATTGACTTGATGTTGCCAGTACAGCAGTTGTATGTTTGCTGTTTGTTGCCTTAGTGGTAGTGGTAATCTTTTCTTTGGCTTCATGGTCAGGATATGAGCCGTCAACCTCCAACACAAGAGCTTGTGGCCAAGGATCTGCATGGTGTGGAATGGCGCTTTCGCCACATATTCAGAGGTGATCGCCCAACACCTTTGTTATTTGACCATATTCCAAGGACTTGTAGTCCTCTTTGCTCATTTGCACCAGTATGCAAGAATTGCAGACACGGTGCCAGCTTTTGTTTGTTTGTACAGTGGATACAGAGTTCTTGTGTGCATTAATGACACCTTAACTTGATCTTAAATTGGTTTAAATGTGCTTCCAGGTACAATATGTATGCATTATCTTACTTCACTGGCTTCATTGTGGGGACCAACTTGTGTTTCTATCATGCGTATTTTGGTTTCTTTCCATGGGCTTGCACTTGATGATGCCAGGATAACCATTTAGTTTTGTCAGTCAATGCATCATCTTACACACTTTAGTTTTGTATAGGACAAGTAGTTATTATCACATATCTTTTTGACATGTGAGTTGAGCCAGCTAATAAAATTTTGTGCTCAGTTCATGTTTGACAGCAGATTGGTAGAATTGAGTTGTTGGATCCTTGTTGAAGTTATTTCATTTATGTTTCTGCTACTTCAGGTCAACCACGAAGGCATCTTTTGCAGAGTGGCTGGAGTGTTTTTGTTAGTGCCAAGCGTCTTGTTGCTGGGGATGCCTTCATCTTTCTGAGGTATGTTTTTGTGACAATGATTAACTTTTGATATAAGGCTTTTGATCGGACTTGTTGCTGGGGATGCCTTCATCTTTCTGAAGTATGTTCTTGAATGATGTGTGCAGAGGTGATAATGGGGAGCTGCGTGTAGGAGTCAGGCGTGCCATGAGGCAGCAAGCAAATGTTCCGTCTTCAGTAATATCAAGCCACAGCATGCATCTTGGTGTTCTTGCTACAGCATGGCATGCTGTTAACACTGGGACCATGTTCACTGTCTACTACAAACCTAGGTTTGTGCTAAACCTTCTCGAGGTTTTATGCTTGATGATTCCTGAATGCTGTTAAGCCCTGTGCTATTTTATTTCTGATCTAATATGCAGTGCTTTCATTTAATATTATTGTCTTCTGAATTACTGTTCTCAGGACAAGTCCAGCTGAGTTTGTTGTCCCCTGTGATCGCTATATGGAGTCACTGAAACGAAATTACCCTATAGGGATGAGATTTAAAATGAGGTTTGAAGGTGAAGAGGCTCCAGAGCAAAGGTAAGCAATTTTCTTAGGCAATAGTAGATATTTTCTGCTTCACTAGTTGATTTCTCTATTAAAATTGACCTGAAACATTATATTCCTGTACAATTAGGTTCACTGGGACGATTGTCGGAAATGTGGATCCTGAACAAGCTGGATGGGCTGAATCTAAATGGCGTTACCTCAAGGTATTACCCCTTATCAGTGACTTGTTTTGGAACATTGTTGTGATGTGCTTTCTTGTTATCCAGGTGAGGTGGGATGAAGCTTCCTCCATTCCACGTCCTGAAAGGGTTTCTCCCTGGCAAATAGAACCTGCAGTCAGCCCTCCCCCTATCAATCCGCTTCCAGTGCACAGACCCAAGAGGCCTCGCTCTAATGCTGTAGCTTCTCTGCCTGAGTCTTCAGCTCCAACAAAAGAAGGTTTGACTTTGTCGTGCCTGCAAAACTTGTACTCCATCCATTCCAAATTATAAGTTGTTTTGTCTTTTTTAGATACATAACTTTTGCTGTGTATCCAGACAACCTATATCTAGGTGCATAGCAAAAGCTATGTATCTGGAAAAGCCAAAATGACTTAACAAAATGCCTGAGTAGGATGTATGGTAATCTTACTAATGCATGTGTTTTACACCATTCTAGTTGCTCCGAAGGTCACATTAGAGACTCAACAACATGCCCTTCAAAGGCCCTTGCAGACCCAGGATACTGCGGCCCCGAAAAGTGGTTTTGGTGATAACAGTGAGTTGGACGCTGCTCATAAGTCAGCTCAGCGGCCATCAGGGTTTGATCTGGAGAAGAGCACTGTTGGCATTCAGAGGAAGCTGGGTTCAGATAGTTGGATGCATATGAACAGACCTGAGGGTTACAATGAAAGGTTATCTGGATATCAACAACCAAATAAAGATGTACAGAATCCACAGGGTTTCTGTTCTTTACCTGATCAGATTGCTGCCGGTCGGCCTAATTTCTGGCACACAGTAAATGCTCATTATCAAGACCAGCAAGGCAATCACAATCTGTTCCCTGGTTCATGGTCCATGATGCCTTCAAGTACTGGCTTTGGGTTGAACAGACAGGGCTATCCAATGATACAGGAAGCTGGTGGGTTGTCTCATCAGAGTTCTACAAATACCAAGTTTGGGAATGGAGTTTATGCTGCACTACCTGGCCATGGCATTGATCAGTACTCATCTGGATGGTTTGGGCATATGATACCTGGTGCTCGCATGGACGATGCGCAACCACGTGTGATTAAGCCTCAACCTTTGGTCCTTGCTCATGGTGAAGCTCAAAAAATGAAAGGCAATTCATGCAAGCTTTTTGGAATTCACCTTGATAGCCCAGCCAAATCTGAACCTTTGAAGTCTCCACCAAGTGTTGCCTATGACGGGATGCCACAAACTCCAGCAGCAGCTGAATGGCGGATGGTTGACGCAATTGACCCACTTAAGACACCAAAGCAACTTGATGCTACACAGGTAGATCCTGTTGCAGAGAAATGTCCACAAGTTTCAAGAGGCACACAGTGCAAGTCACAAGGTGGATCAACTAGGAGCTGCAAGAAGGTGTGTTTTTCTTGTTACTATCGCAAGCATCTTCTCTTTTTAATCTCTGACGAAGTCTGTTGAATGAAGCCAGAGTTGTAGTTACCTGTAAATCCTTGTTACATATAGTGCTCCGACTATTCTCTTTTTTAGTTTTCTACCAGGGACATGTCTAGTGAAGATTGCTTCTGAAGTACCCTTTGATATGTTTGTTTGCAATGTTCCAAAGCTAGACAAACTTCCAAAGCCTGCTAACTTCCTAAGGCACCATGCAGACATAACTAAATCTCCATTACTTGCGTATTACTCCTTGTTTGGAACTGCATGGTAGATACCATCTGAATGCTGTTGCTGTATGTACTATCCAAGCATATATACTTGTATCTTCCTCGTCTGGAACTGCATGGTATGTGCAGTCTGAATGCCGCGGCTGTATGCACTAGGCAGTACTTTTTACAGAAATATACTTATTTTTAGCATCAATGCTGGTAACCATGATGGTTGACGTATGATGTCTGTTCATTTCAGGTCCACAAGCAAGGAATCGCACTTGGCAGGTCTGTGGATCTTACAAAGTTCAATGGCTACACGGAATTGATTGCTGAGCTGGATGAGATGTTTGACTTCAATGGTGAGCTGAAAAGTTCTAACAAGGAATGGATGGTTGTCTACACTGACAATGAAGGTGATATGATGCTGGTTGGGGATGATCCCTGGAAGTGAGTAACTGTTGAATATTCCCCTTGTTTTCTTGGTGGATTTATGTATGCCAAAATCTTAATTTGCCTCTGTTTATTTGACTGGGCAGTGAGTTCTGCAACATAGTCCACAAGATCTTCGTCTACACAAGGGAGGAGGTCCAGCGGATGAATCCGGGCACCCTGAACTCAAGGTCGGAGGACAGCCTCGCTAATTCAATGGAAAGGGGCTCTGCAGCTAGGGAGACACCTGGCAGCCTATCCGCCTCGTCCCTTAACTCCGAGAACTGCTAATGCCTTTGCAGCTGGTAATTCAATCCACTTCACTAGCAGCTGCACCTAGTCTTGATTATAATTCTGAACGAGCGTTATACGACACATCATGAGTTCTCCATTATTCTTCGCCTGATTGTTCTTTTGGCAGGTCGTCTGAAGTAACAACGGAAAGGAAAAGGCAATGTATCCATAGGTGTCCTAGTGGAGCTTAATGCTTTTTTTTTTTATATGCATTGGACGAGCCCATAGTACCTTAGTATTTATAGATGGTGCTCGTCCTGGTTGGTGGTCTAAGTTGAACCCTCTTATTCGCTGCAGTTTTGGTTTCTCCTTTTGGTGAGGTAAGTTAGTTGGTCGCTTGTCGGACCACCTAATGTATGCGTAGCAAACTAAGCGAAGCCCTCCCGCGCTTTCCCTTGGCACTAAGCGTTGTACATAGCTGCCCCCCCTGCATCAATCAAGTCTAATATATCATCTGCGTAATTGTCACTCCTGGGTCCTGTGCTTAAAGTGTTACTGTTGTGTTGCTGTTTGGAGGTCACCCTTCCTCCCCTATCGTGGATTGTTGTTTCTTATCTGTGCAGCCTGAAATCAGAGCCTTCGTTGTAGTTTGAGTCTAGTTTGCACTTGCAGAATTGGGGGCTTGATCGTTTTCCTGCTGGTGCAGTGATTGACCAATCATGCTGAGCTCTCTTGCAGCTTAAGGTTCCAGTTTGTTGTGCCGTAGTGCCTGGTTGGTTTTCGGCCGTGCGTGCATTGAGTGGCTGAATGTTATCATGGTGTTGTGATCCTGGTGGGTTTTTGTTGGGGACTAGGAAGGCACTTGATAGCCGTGATGTCGTTGGGTTGGGTCCCCTGAGCGATGATGATGCGTCTTGGTGGCGCGACGTGCCGACGTGGTGTGACTTGTGGTTTAGTCGGAAGTGGCATGTCTGAACGCGGGACGCCGTCGGGGGTTGGGTTGCGGCGCTGCCTATTGCGCTCGCGCCAGCCTTATTCAGATGAAGCAGCCACTCGCTGTTTCCATCCATGCATGTGAGCATGACTGGCTCTGGTCGTGCATATTAACAAGATACTTTTGTCTGGTGCTTGACGTTTGACGATCTCATTTGCACCATGTTGTCGGCTTAGAAAGTGACACGTTCATTTTAAGAATTACAGTAGGTGGCCGAAAGGTTTGGTTTCCAATGCCGGTATTCCTATGTTCCTTTGCTCGTATGGTGTGGACTTGTATTGTATGGCTCTCGGTCTGAGACTGCGAAAGCCTCCGAAACCTTGCCGGCGCCAGCAACCTGCGGCCGCCGTGGAGGTCCCTGCTCCTCCGGAGACGTGGCGTGCCTGTGCCTGTGCCTGTCCGACGATCCGATTCGTTTGCACGGCATCCTGGAACGTCTTGCCGGTTGCCGCTCGCTCTGCCTTCAGTTTTTCAGGACTTCCGACAAAACCGACGGATGAGGAGAAAAGAGAGAACACCTTACCCCCGCGCGACGGGCTGCCGGAGCACCGACGCTGCCCGCCTGTCTTCGGCCGGTTTCCGGCGACGCGTAAAGTACTCCCTCCATTCCAAATTATAAGACGTTTGACTTTTTTAATCTCAAGTTTGACCATTCGTCTTATTCAAAAAATTTGTGCAAACATAGTCAAATTTAAGTCATTCTTGAGGAACTTTTATTAATATACCAAGCCACGATAAAAGAATTGATATTTTGCATAAATTTTTGAATAAGACAAGTGGTCAAACTTGGTGTCAAAAAAGTCAAACGTCTTATAATTTGGGATGGAGGGAGTACACCACCACTGCATCTGCAGCACACGCCGGCACGGAGCGAATTAATCCCGCTGGAAACAAACAAACGCCTTCACAGTTCAGGCTCTCCTGTCTCTTTGTAGCCTGGACCAGAACCGTCCAAGCACACTGCTACCGTGCATCGACTCTGAGCTTTTCACAGTTTCACCTGGGCCTTGTTTAGATTTTAAATTTGAGATTCAAACTTTGCATAGTAAATGTCTTGTCACACTGTAACAATTTTGTTTTTATTTGATAATAATTGTCCAAATATTAATTAATTAGGCTTAAAATATTCGTCTCGCAAAGTACAACAAAACTGTGCAATTAGTTTTTAATTTCATCTACATTTAGTACTCCATATATGTGCCGACATTTTAATGTGACGGGAAATCTTCTTTTTGTATAGTGAAATTTAGGGTGAATTTAGATATAACAAGGCCCTGCAGTAGCTGCAACTACCGCGTCCCGGAAGACGGCCGGCACCCGGCAAGCCGGCGGCGGCGGTAGATCCAGGCGCACATGCGCGCGTGCACAGCCTTGAAGACGGGGGGCAGTGATTGTGTGGCCTGCCTGACACGGGTCACAGAGGAGGAAGCTGTCAACCCGATCGCGCGTGCAGGCGCGCCCCAATAAATTCTCCGCCCCCTCCCCGTTCACCCGTAGCCGTAGCCCGTAGGGGATTGAATTTGAAGGCAGTGAAGGCTTTGTTTAGGCACTTGTTTAGGGGGTGTTTAGTTGGCAATTTTTTTTAGTTTTGGGTACTGTAGCTTTTTTGTTTTATTTGGTAATTATTGTTCAATCATGGACTAATTAGGCTTAAAAGATTCGTCTCGCGATTTCACGGTGAACTGTACAATTAGTTTTTTGTTTCGTCTACATTTAATACTCCATGCATGTGCCGCAAAATTCGATGTGATGTTTTGGGGTGAAAATTTTTGGGAACTAAACACCCCCTTAGTTCCTAACTTCTCCCCTAAATTTTACTATGCAAAAAGAAGATTCTCCGTCACAAACATGTATGAAGTAATAAATGTAGATGAAATTAAAAACTAATTACACAGTTTTATTGTACTTTGCGAGACGAACATTTTGAGCCTAATTAGTCAAAATTTGGATAATTTTTACCAAATACAAACGAATTGCTACAGTGCGTATTTAATGCGCACTGTAGCGAATTCGGGTGTCCCAATTCGGGAACTGAACAAGGCCTAGATACCAAATTCACCCCCAAATTCTACTATGCAAAAAGAAGATTCCCCATCACATCAAAATGTCGGCACATATATGGAGTACTAAATGTAGATGAAATCAAAAACTAATTATACAGTTTTGTTGTACTTTGCGAGACGAATATTTTAAGCCTAATTAATCAATGTTTAAACAATTATTACCAAATAAAAACAAAATGGCTACAGTGTGACGGGACACCTACTATGCAAACTTTGCCTTCAAAGTTTGGAATCTAAACAAGGCCGAAATATGGACATACTGTGAGCCTGTTTAGTTCCAAAAAGGAACCCAAAAAGTGCTACAGTATCTGTCACATCAAATCTTGTGCCACATGCATTGAGTACTAAATGTAGACGAAAGAAAAAACTAATTACACAGTTTAGTTGTAAATCACGAGACAAATCTTTTGAGCCTAATTAGTCCATGATTGGACACAAATTGCCAAATAAAACAAAAAATGCTACAGTAGCCGAACCTAAATATTTTCACCAACTAAACAAGCCATATATATATATATATATATATATATATATATATATATATATATATATATATATATGCTTGCTGCATTTTTACAGTAGCAGTGAAACTAAGCCCTTGTTTAGATTGGAGAAAATTTCAACCCGATGAATAGTACTACTTTCGTCTTATTTGATAAATATTGTCCAATCATGGACCAACTAGGCTCAAAAGATTCATCTCGTGATTTTCAACTAAACTGTGTAATTAGTTATTTTTTACCTATATTTAATACTCCATGCAAGCGGCTAAAAATTGATGTGATGGAGAGAGAGTGAAAAAACTTGGAATTTTGAGGTGAACTAAACAAGGGGTAAAGCTGTAAGCTGTACCTGACGGAGCCGCAGTTAGCAACTACCGCTCCGACCCACGCCACGCGCTCGCTCGAAATGGCTTGCAAGCTGGTAACGGCGTGCTGCAAAAGCTGTATTACATCTTTTGTGAGAAAATGGCGACATGGAGTGGAAACTCGCTCTGGAGTAACGAGGGGGCATCCAGGAATGCCCCTGCAACACGGAGGATACGCGTCAGAAATTCTACGACAGCCAGTTTTCGCAGTCGCAATGGACAAACATCTGCGAAACCCGACCCTCTCTATGGATGATGCGCTACGAGCCACTCCTGCTTGGCTACGAGGCTACTTGGTACAGCTCAGTTTCGTTGATGAAATACTCCTTAACCAAATCATAAAGCGTTCTAGATGCATTTTATCTCTCTATGTGTATTTAAGTGCATAATAAAAGTTATATATCTAAAAAAACTAAAATATATTATAATTTGGAACGGAGGGAGCAATTTGATTTGGCTTCGATTTCATAAAGCAGTTTCACCGGTGAAGCTTAAGCTGCTTTTTTAAATGTTTGATAAAACAGCTTCTCATGGAAGATAACAGAGAGAAAGCTAGTATTTTTTATCTTCACCTTAGTTCCTGTGCTGAGAGGAGTTGAAAGATAATTTCTAGAAAAAGGCTGTTTTAAAAAGCCTGTTTAGCAAGAGAAGCTGAAAACAGCTTTATGAAGTTGGGAAAAAAATCGCTACCAAACAAGCCCAAAGATGAAAACTACAAGCTTGTTTGGTTTGTTGCAAAAATTTACCACAAAAATATTTGGTAAGCAGAAGTTACCAAAAGCTGGAAAAAAATATTTGCCACGTATTTAACAAACTAAATGTGAATGTTGGCAAATTTTGGTAGTAAACCAAATGGTAGGGAAAAAACTTGTCTTACCTAAGTTCTGGCAACTAAATTTTGCCTTGGTGTCTTGTGTACTTAAAATTCAAGTCGTTTTGGATATGGTTTAGAATACCAGAGAGTGATTAATTAGGCTGCATTTTTTCTGTTTGCCCTTATTAAATACAATTTCGGGTTCCTTCCACTCAACAAACACTCCTTCCCAGACTGGTTAGCGCTCCTCACCTAAGGTGAGTTGTCACGGTTCGATCCCTCGTTCAGTGTGTGTTTTGAGCGGTGGGAGACAAAGGATCAGGGGCAACTTCATCCGAAACGTTGTTAAAGCATGCAAAACGACTTGAATTGTGAACTACATACTCGTCCCCCTAAACGAATTGACAAAGGATCAGGGGCAACTTCGTCCAAAACGTTGTTAAAGCATGCAGAACGATTTGAATTGTGAACGACATACTGAATTGTGAACGACATACTCATCCCCCTAAACGAATTGAATTATGAGTATGGGGGGAGTATTGTGAAGGAATGGAAGCAGGCTATGCCAAGATACAAATGAATTGCTGTGTGTGTGAGAGAGAAGAAGCGCGCGTACACACAGGAATGGAGTGAACCGTATTGAATGCGTGCATCTCATCTCATCTCATCGCACGCCAACGAGCCACTCTGCATTGCATTGCATTGCATGTACGCACGCACGCGCACTGGCCTCATGATTGGAACTCAGAGACGTCCCTGGCACTGGCAGTGGCCGTTCTGGCAGCCGCTGCCGTCGCCGGACGGCCGGCCGGGCGGCACGCCAGGAAGGGGAATCATGCGGCCGTGCAGCCATTTATGGGTGAAACGAAGCAGCTCTGGCTGGGTCAGGTCAGGCCGCGCCATTGCAGTGTTGGATCTGCTGCATCTCTGCTAATAGTGCCAAGTGAGGCCGCCGACGGGAGGACGTACGAGTCCTTGACAACAGCAGAGGAAGAAACAGTTCTCTCAGGCAACGCAGTTGTCGACACCTGGACAAGCACCTTTATTTGGTTCAGGAAATGCTTGCAAACTCAGAGAGGCTGAAAATCACGCGTTAGTTCCCAAATTTGGAGTGCCAAAATTCACTATAGTGACACTGTAGCATTTCGTTTGTATTTGGTAATAATTGTCCAACCGTTAACTAATTAGGCTCAAAACGTTCATCTCGCAAATTACAACCAAATTACAACCAAATTATACAATTAATTTTTGATTTTATCCACATTTAGTACTCCATGCATGTATCGCAAGTTTGTTGTGACGGAGAATCTTTTTTTGCATAGTGCACTTTTCAATGGAATTAAACACAGCCCAAGGCTCAATTCTCTGCTCTGAAAATTTTCACCCAAGGAAGTGCACAACACAGCACTGGGAAAACCACAAATAAGCTAAAAGTTACCACCAACCCCAGTACTCCACGGCAAGAAAACTGCAGGTTTCACCCTCATCTCGCGCCAGGATCAGCAGGGGAGGGTGGAAACCTGCTTTCTACCGCATCTCATCTCATCTTTCATCAGCTTTTACCCGGATCTCGCCGGAAACCAGCCAAATAAATCCAGCGCTGCTGATGGCCGGTTGCATGCAGTGAAGACGCGCTTGGCCCACCGTATCATGGTCCAGCCCGCCTCCTTGCTTGCTTCCAACAAACTGATCTGAACCTCGTCTGTTACTACTCAGCATCATGCAGACGCAGCAACGGCACCTGCAGACTTTTGCAAACCCAACAAACAGGCAAAGCCACGGCAAAAAAGATCCAATCACCATACAGGGAGAAGACACAGATCTGACAGAGATTTAAGCTGTTTAGGAATGGTTCACTTTTTTCATTCGACGCGACTTCGACTTCGATTCAGAGTTGCAGGAGAAAAGCTAACTGCACAAGGCAAGAAGCATGTACCAAGAACTAGAACAGACTGGGAGAATACTAACATTATTGTTTAACTCTATTAAACGACTAGCGAACGGATATGGTTTTGAAAACCCTGAGCAGGTCGGGAGGTGTCTCAAACTGTAAAAAGACGAAGCTGGTTCTGAGTTCTGACGAAAATCAAACCCTGAGACTGGAAACACCAGTTCTTGTAAACTTTCCCTTAGCTACATTGTTGTTTTTCTTTTTGGCGGTTGGTTGAGCGGCTTGTTGTCCTTGATCATGGCATCACGCCATGGAACCCAGCGGATTGCAGGAGCACGGACTTGATCTCTTCTGGCAGAAGCCCAGGGCCTTCGTTGCATAGCTGCAGTGAGGAAAACAATAACGGTCCTTGTCAGTTTATTTTCATGTGGCAACAAATAACAAATTCCAAATTTCAAGCCGTTAGAACATGACAGCTTGTGCATGATCTTCACCGTCCTTTTGGATAGCTATGTAAGTGTCAGATTTTGACAGTGAGGATGAGAAGAAAGATATGTGCAATTGTACATTACCTCAGCCTTGAAGATGTCCAAGGAAAATCCATTGAAGCAACTGATAACAGCTTGCTGGACATCGAGTCCGAGGCCTTCGATTGCCCTCATAGCAGAAAGCAGAAGACCAGGCCTGCGAGTGCAGAGCATGTGGATGTTGACCGCCCGGCCTTCCCTCATCCTAACTTCGACCTGTTGCAGCAGTAGAAATGGCACAAGTCAGCTAAATGCTTCAACCAGTATGACAACAGTGACACAAACTGATGCATAAATCATTCATATTACAGCTGAAGCTATATTCTGTTTAACCGAAGAATACTATATCGTGTTATGACAAGTTCTGTCAAACCATTTCATATGAAGGAAAGCTACATATAAAGTGTGTGTTCAGAGAGAACATATACTGACCCTTGGTTGCTGAGAAGTAGGGCTAGGCAATGCAGTTGGGCACAGCTCTTCCTTCACACGAGATGGTAGAGTGGGCAGCGTCGGAGTCAGAGGGTGGAAGCTTGTGGGTGTTGGAGGCAGTGAGGCTGTAGAAGGGGATGACTCCAGCTCATTCTGAAGATCATTGATCTTCTGCAGCAGCTCCTTCAGGTACTCGATTGCATCGCCGAGAATGGAGGCCCTGTCCATCTACCAGTTGCAAACAGAAACAATCAGTTCATTGGCCAGTCAAAAGGAGAAAGTAACACTAGTGATATATATGAATATAATGAAGGATGTACCAACAAGACTAAAGGTGAAGTACTCAGCACAAAACAGATAACTGAAACTAGTCATGCAGAAAGTACTATTACACCATAACTGATGCCTTTCTGTTCTATGGTGGAAAAAAGAAAGAAAGAGATTCTTCCCTTTGATCTGAACCAAATTGTAACAGCAGAGATATAGGGAAGATCTTTTATTGTATTTGTGCAAGCTGTTGCATGATTGACTCGAAACAGAGAAAGAGGCCCTGGAATCAGGCAAAGGACACTGATGGACAGTGATCTGTATGCAGGACAGCTTATGAACAGAGATCATGGACAGATTGAAATCTAAATTTTGCTATGCTAGTCATGAAAACACGTGATAAAGAGGTTCCCTTAACCGCAACAATAACTGCAAGAAATAGAACAGGGGCTACTTTTCTAAGAGAAAAGAAAGAAATGCACATAATCAAAGTCACAACTTATACGGTGGGACCATAACCGAAGCACTACCCATAGCATCATCAAAACCTAAACAGAAAATGAAATGGTAGATGCTAATCCATATATCTTTTTGAACTAAAGGATGTGCAACTTATAGAACCTAGAAAGCTAGGCTATCCCTAGATGAACATAGAAAAGTCTTAAATGGCTAAATCCTGCATACACATTTGCCATCTAGGTAAAATTTGCACCTGAGGTGTGCATACCAACAGTTCATGACAAAAAATTCATCACAACATGGACAACAGCTAGACAAAATCAATAGCATAAACATACCAAAATGACATGAACACACATTACAATGCTAGAGCCTCGATGCTAACCACAGAATTCTTCTTATAAAAAGAAAAATCACCTTGCATCTACAATTCTAAGGGAACAACTGCACCTTATATGAGCGACATCTCTACAAACAATTTACTGCACCATGGAGTACACTAGCTTCACATATCAATTCCATGAAACATATACCAATATAAGCATACATAGTAATGCTAGATGCTAATTGCTACCGAAACGCGGAGAATTCAGCTAAACTACGACCTACAATTCACAGTAACCGATTAACAAATAGACGCAAGGGTACAATTCTCACCTTGCTGATCTTGGGCACGACAGACCGGAGCATGTAGAGCCGGTCATTAAGCTTCTTCCGGCGACGGCGCTCCGCCATGAGATTCTTGGCCGGCAACCCCTTCCTCTTACCCTTCCCGTCGCCGGTGCCGCCGCCTGTCACCGTGCTGTTGGCGTTGGAATCCTTACCGTCCTTCTTTTCACTGTCCTCGACGCCCCTGGCGTCCTCCGAGTCGTAGTTGAGCCCGGACGCGTCGATGCTCCCGCCGTCATCGTCGTCGGCGTCGTCCAGCACCGTGTCACCGCCACCGGCCGACGAAGCTCCCGCAGCCGCGGTGATGGCCTCCGCCTTGCGCTTCTTGTCGTCGTCCTCCTCGCCGGCGTTGCGGCGGAGCGCGCGCTTCTGGAACAGCGTCGGCTGCGCGCCCACGGGCGGGAAGATCTCCAGCGGGCGGAGCACAGCAGCCTTCCCGCGCCCAGAGAACGGCGCCGTCAGGGAAACCGAGGCAGGAGGGGGCGCCGCGGAGGAGGAGCCGGCGCCGTTGTTGAACATGTCGAACCCGCCGAGGCCGCCAAAGTCCGGCATTTGCGCCGGCGCTGTGCCGAAGCCACCGAACGAGCCGAGGAAGCCGGAGTTCCCTGCCGGTATCAGGGAAAAGGACGCGGAATTCGACGCATTCCCGGCGCCGGCGAACGGGACCAGGTCCCCACCGGCCCCGCCGCCGAGGCCGCCGAGGCCGAGGTCGAACCCGTGGACGTCAAACGTCGCGGCGCCGCCAACGTTGAAGAGCGAGAACATCTGCGACCCGGCGCCGGGAGCCGGCGGCGGCGGCGCCAGGAGTAGGTGCCCCTGCGCGCCGGCGGCAGCGGCCGCAGCCACGGGGTCGAAGCACCAGTCGTCATCGAGCACCGCCGGCGAGCTGAAAACACCACCGACCCCCATGGCGGCGGCGGAGGCCAGGGCCAGGAGGTTCTGCTCCTCGTGCCCCTGCGCCGGCACCGTCACCAACCCCATGGGCGTCGGCGGAGGCGCATGCTGCTGCTGATGGTCGTCGACGTCCTCCGGTACCCAGAGCGGGTTGCCGAACGGCGGGAGCATGACGGCACCGCGCGAGGGCGAGGCGTCGTCCTCGCTTTCTTGGGGTGGCAGAGCTGCAGAGGCCAGCGGGCGGACCAGCGGAGTCGTCTGAGTTCTCTCTGGCAGAGCAGTGCGCCAGTGCCTGTATATGTATCGAGCCTAAGTACTGTGTACTGGACTGTGGAGAGTGGAAAAGACGAGACTGCCCTTCAGGCTGAAATGCCTCTCTTGCGTCTGCCGGGGCGCGTTTGTTTCGTGGCCTCTCTCGTAAGCAATTTGGACGCTTGAGATGATACTTGCGGTAGACTGTGGAGAGTGGACAAGCATGAAAAGACGAGACTACCCTTCAGCCTGAAATGCCTCTTTTGCTTCTACCACGGCACGTTTGTTTCGTGGCCTCTCTCGCAGCAATCCAGACCTTGCACTCAAGATCGGACGCTTGAGAAGATACTTGCGCTACACAAGCTTGCCTCGAGGGCAAGCAAACATGCCGCTACTCTAGACAAAGTTGTTCGGCTCTAGGATAGAAATTAATAATGCCAGCTTGTATATGCGTCATACTTATAGACAAACATTAAGTTGTGACAAAATAGTATAGCGACATAAAACGTAAACTAATATTAGTAAAAATATATAGCATTCCAAAAAATAGCTTAGCTGTGTATCTATATCTTTAGATGTAAAGTATCGGTTACTTGTTTAAAAAAAGTATGGAGACAAATAAGCGATATTTCTAAAATACACCGAGATATCTTGCTGGCCTATGTATTGTAAGTTGTTGATGGAGGAAAATACATCATGTTGATCACCTAATGTCGTAGGATTTGTCGTCCGATTAGAAATCAACGTATCACGCGGGACAAGAATTTATACTGGTTCAGGCACGGGGTATTCTACATCCACTATAGAACAACTTCCTTATACGCGAGTGGGGGTGCCGATAATACGCGGTGGTGAAAGGATCAAGATGCCCAAGAGGAGAGGTGAATTGGGCTTTTCTAAAAATTAATTGCAAGAATTAAATCCTATAAGCCGGAATTCACCCCTAGTGCCTACTTGTGTTCCTAGAGATTCTACTGGTAAAAGTTTTGCACCATAAGTTCCAATCCTAGTCTAGCGTGGCAATTCTAGGAAAGTAAACCAAGCAATGAAAGTAGTACAAGAATGTAAATGCTTGAAAGTAAGAGGCAAGGAACAAGACGATGTTTTCCCGAGGTATCGGAGAGTCGCCACTCCCCACTAGTCCTCGTTGGAGCACCCGCGCAAGGGTGTAGCTCTCCCTTGATCCGCGCAAGGATCAAGTACTCTCTCCGGGCTGATTCTTCGACACTCCATCGCGGTGAATCGCCCAAAACCGCTCACAAGATGAGTTGAGTCATCCAAAGCTCCGCCGAATGATCACCAAACTCCCAATCACCACCAAGCCGTCTAGGTGATGGCGATCACCAAGAGTAACAAGCTAGAACTCTCACTTGACCACAACGAGCCTAATGAGAAGATGGATGCACACTTGCTACTCCCTAGTCACTAGTGAGGAACTCTCAAGCTTTGATTCTTAAATCACAACCCTCACTAGAGCTCTTGCACTCCCTTGCACTCCCTTGCACTCCAAAGGTGTTTCTCAGCTGAAGAAATGAGCAAGAGACATCTAAAAGAGGTGGAGGGGATGTATTTATACACCCCACAGTCAAATCCAAACGTAACCTGCCAACTCAGCAAAATACGAGATGACCAGACGCGCCGGTCAACGTGACCGGACGCGCCGATCGCTCGTAACGGTCGAAAACCTGAAATAACGGCTGAGTGACCGGACGCATCGATCAAGGGTGACCGGACGCGTCCGGTCGTGCAGGGAGCTTACTGTACTCTGACCTGACGCGCGACCGCGTCCGATCAGTGATGACCGGACGCGTCCGATCGTCAGAGTACCTTACTAGAACGTGACCGGACGCGCCGATCACATCCCAGTCACGTCTGATTAGGTGATTTCCCTCCTATGACACGTGTCAGCCTAAACACCGCGTCCGGTCCTCGCAAGGACAGCGTCCGGTCAACAGCGCTGAGACGCAGTAGCGGTTTAGAACTGACCGGTCAGGTCAGACACCGCGTCCGGTCAAGGGAAAACGTCTCTAAACACTCCGAAACGCGACGCAACTTGAACCAAGTCGCTTCCAACTGAACTTTGAGCTATTCTAGAGCTACCTAGGCTAAGTTTGACAAGTGTGCACCACACCTAAACACAAGACTCACCTAGGTCAAGCTACTCGCTCATGCCCCCCTTTATAGTACGACCAAAAGAGAAAACGAAGATCCTAACGACTATTCCGAATGTAACTCAACACCTTGACATCCGGAACTAACCGTCCTTAATCTTAACGTCAATCCTTTGAAAACCGAAACGATTTCCATCAAGGGGCATGAATACCATAGTGCCCAAAGCAGTTATCCACCCCATGACCTAACTTACCAAAGTTTCTGCAAAACACACGTTAGTCAGGACTTGCTTATGTGCCCCAAGCCAACAGTGTGTACTCATAAGATAAAACATGAAGCGTTAGTACACATAAAGACATAGCTCAAAAGAAATCGGAGTTAGGCACGGAAGCACAACCTTATGAGCTATAACCAAACAAGTGACATGATTTAAAAAGTGACTAGATAGACGACATAGACTCAAAGTATCTCACAAGCACACATGTCACAAAATGCAAGCACGGGAATGTAAACATGATGCATGAATGTAGCACACAAATAAAAATGAAAAGCCTCTATCAAAACTCCCCCTGAATCTACTCTCTCTCCCCCTTTGGCATCAACCGCTAAAAACTAATCTAAGGATCCGATGGGGGAACAGATGGAGTCGAGTCGGGTGCCGAGGAGCGCGGAGTGATCACAAACTGAGAAGTGTCTTCCTCGGACTCTGAGCTGTCAGGCTGACCCTCTGAAGAAGCATCTGGCTGTGAAGCGGTCTGGGTCTGAACAACAAGAGCAGGTACTGGCAAAGAAGTAGCAACTAGTGGAGCAGTCTCTGTGACCTGAGCCTGAAGTGAGCCAACAGCTAGGGGATATATCGAGGCAACTGACGAAGGTACAGTCTCTGTGGTGCCCGTCCCTGTCACGGGAGGAACAGCTGCCTCTGAAGCGGACAACCCTGAAGAAGTCACTAGAGTGGTGTGCGAGGGCGTCGGCTGACCAGTCAACTCGCTGTAGGAGGCACTCAAGTCAGCAAACGGAGTGCCTGTCAGTAGGTGAGGGCGAGGCTGGTCTGAAGGAGTGAACCCTGTCTGAATAGGCGTGTAGCTCGGGGACTGGAACGACTGGGGGACCTGCTGCTGTGGAGAAGTGAACTAGAAGCTCGGCTGTCCCTGACTCGAAGGTGCACTAGACTGTAATGCTGGAGTCAGGACAGATGCAGGAGGAGGTACCCCAACTATAACCAAGTTGAAAGCATCTAGGCCCCAAGGTTTGGTTTCGGTAATTAATGACAACACTCTATTACCATGACTAACGTGTGTTTTGCAGAAACTTTGGTAAGTTAGGTCATGGAGGTGATAACTGCTTTGAGCACTGTGGTATTCGTGTCCCTTGATGGAAATCATTTCGGTTTTCAAAAGAGTGACGTCAAGATTAAGGACGGTTAGTTCCGGATGTCGAGGTGTTGAGACACATTCGAAATAGTCGTTAGGATCTTCGTTTTTCTCTTTTGGCCGTACTATAAAGGGGGGCATGAATGGGTAGCTTGACCTAGGCGAGTCCTATGTTTAGGTGTGGTGCACACTTGTTAAACTTGGCGCTAGGCAACCCTAGAATAGCTCAAAGTTCAGTTGGAAGCAACTTGGTTGAAGTTGCGACGCGTTTCGAGAAGTTTCGGGCTATTTTCCAGTCACCGGACGCGGTCTTCGGGAGCACCGGACGCGTCCGGTCAGTACGCTACCGCGCTAGGGTTTCGGCCTTGACCACCGGACGCGGTCCTCGCGAGGACCGGACGCGGTGGTCAGTGGCTGACACGTGTCACTCTGGGAGAACGCCCGTCGGACGCGACCTGGCTGTGATCGGCGCGTCCGGTCACAGTCCAGTAAGGTCCAGAGAGGACCGGACGCGTCCGGTCTTCAGGCATCGGATGCGGCCTCGCGTCCGGTGTGAGTACAGTAAGCACCCTTGCACGATCGGACGCGTCCGGCCACCCCTGACCGGCGCGTCCGGTGGTTGTGTTTAAAATCGCGTTTTGACCGTTACAGGCGACCGGCGCGTCCGGTCAGTTGCACCGGCGCGTCCGGTGACCCCGTGTCAGAAAGTAACGGTTCGTTTTCTTTGAGGGGTGTATAAATACAACCCCTCTACCTCTTTTAGAGGTCTCTTGCTCATTCAAACATCTGAGAAAACCCTTTAGAGTGCAAGGGAGTGCAAGAGCTCTAGTGAGGATAGAGATTTGAGAATCAAAGTTTGAGATTCCTCACTAGTGATTAGAGAGTAGCAAGTGTGCATCCATCTCCTCATTTGGGCTCGTTGTGGTCAAGTGAGAGTTCTAGCTTGTTACTCTTGGTGATCGCCATCACCTAGACGGCTTGGTGGTGATTGGGAGTTTGGTGATCATCCGGCGGAGCTTGTGGATGACCCAACTCAAGTTGTGAGCGGTTTTGGGTGATTCGCCGCGATGGAGTGTCGAAGAATCAACCCGTAGAGAGCACTTGATCCTTGCGCGGATCAAGGGGGAGCGACACCCTTGCGCGGGTGCTCCAACGAGGACTAGTGGGGAGTGGCGACTCTCCGATACCTCGGAAAAACATCGCCGTGTTCCTTGCCCTTTTTACTTTCAAGCAATTACTTTCTCGTATTTACTTTCATTGCTTGTTTTACATTCCTAGAATTGCCATGCTAGACTAGGATTGGAAACTAGGGTGCAAAACTTTTTAACGGTAGACTCTCTAGGAACACAAGTAGGCACTAGGGGTGAATTCTGGCTTGTAGGATTTAATTCTTGCAATTAATTTTTAGAAAAGCCCAATTCACCCCCCCTCTTGGGCATCTTGATCCTTTCAATTGGTATCAGAGCCGTGTTGCTCCTATTTTAGGCTTTACCGCCTAGAGCAAGATGTCTAATGGGGAAGGACCACCTCCCACCTTTGAGGGGGATGATTTTCCATATTGGAAAATCCGCATGGAGGCGCATCTTGAAGCCATAGATGTCGGGTGCCTTAGAGCCGCAACCCAAGGGCTTCCCGCTATCAAGGATCCCGCAAACCCCACGGGTGACGAGGAGAAGTACGACCGGTGGAATGCAAAGGCCAAAAATGCACTCTACCGGGGCTTAGGCAAAGATATCTTCAATCGTGTGCGTAATGCAAAGAACGCTCATGATTTGTGGCAAAATCTTTGTGCTCTCCATGAGGGAACTAAGAGTGAGCGTGAGGAACGCTATCATATTGCTTTAAAGAAAATTAATTCTTTTGAGATGCTTCCTAAAGAAAGTGCTAATGACATGTACACTCGCTTGAATGTTCTTGTAGAGGACCTCAATGCTCTTGGGCTCACTCAAATGAGTCAATCGGATGTTGCAAGGAGGATCTTGAGTGTGCTTCCCGTTGAGAAGTATGGTCACATTGTCACCGTGCTTCATCAAAGTGATCTCTCCACCGCAACACCGACTCAAGTTTTGGGGAAGATAAATGCTCATGAGATGTACATGCACATCACTCCGGAAGAGGGCTCATCATCTTCCAAGAAGAAAGACTTGGCCTTCAAAGCTAGCCATGACAAGAAGAAGATGAAGGGCCAAGCCATGATCGTGCAAGAAAGCTCAAGTGAAAGTGATATCGATGATGAATCACTTGCACTCATGGTGAGGAAGACCACCAAGATGCTAAAGAAACTCAACAAGAGTGGCATCAAGTTCGATGGCAAGAAAAAGAAATTCTTCACAAGTAGCAAGAGAAAGCCCATCTCGGAGATGGATTGCTACAATTGTGGTGAACTTGGCCACCTAGCTCATCAATGCCCTAGACCACCAAAAGACAAGTTCAAGAACAAGAACAAGGGCAAGAAAAATGATTCAAGTGATGAAGAAGATGAGAAGAAGAAGAACAAGCCATACAAGAAGAAGGATGGCAAGAAGAAGGAGTTCTACAAGAAGAAGAAGGGTGGAAAGGCTTATATTGTTGGTGATTGGCTCACCGACATTGAATCATCTTGTGGCTCCTCCGAAGATGAGAGCGATGATGAGAAAGAGAAGGTTGCCGCATTTGTGATGGGGCCATCATCTTCACCGACATCTTCACCACCACCTTCACCGCCTTCTTCACCATCATCGTCCACTACTCACCTATGCCTTATGGCCAAGGGTGAACGAAAGGTACAAAACCATGATAGTGATGATGATGATGATAGTGATAGTGATGATGAATTTGATGCACCTTCTTATGATGAACTTGTAAAATTGCTAAACAAATACACTAAAATCATAAGAAGGACTAGAAGTGAAAATGATGATCTTCAAAATGAAAATGAATCACTCTCATCTAAGCTTGAAAATGCTCAAAAGACTAGTGGTGAGCTTAGAGATCAAAATGAAGTTATGTCTTCCACTCTCAAGGAGCTCAAAACCTCTAACAAAGAGCTTAAAGATCAACATGATAAACTTGAGAAGAAGCATGATGAGCTCATCACTAGACATAGCTCTCTAAAAGACAAGTACACCACATTAAAAATTGACTATGATAGTCTTGTGGTTGCTAATGAACTTGCTCTTGAGACACATGATGCTACTAACAATGTTGTTAAGTGTGATGATTTGATCATTGAAAGCATTGAGCAAGGTTCTAGTAGCAAAGGCAAGAGTGTGGTTGAGTCATGCAACCATGATGATTATGCCAAGATCAAGTGTGAGAATGAGAAGCTTGCAAATGAGAACAAGAAGCTCAAAGGTTTGATGGCTCTTGAGAAGCAAACAACAAATGAGTCACTCATTGAAGAGAACAAGAAGCTCAAGCAAGAAAAAGAGCATCTCAAGACCGGCCTAAGCAAGTTCACAAGAGGCCAATATTTGCAAAGTGAGCTCCTCATGAACACCGTAATGAAGATGGATAGAAGTGGCATTGGGTACTTGGCAAATCAAGAGAAGAAAGCAAAAGCTCAACAACAAAGCAAGTCAAAGCCCAAGCCAAAGAGATGTGTTGAGTGTGGTCAAGAAGGTCACTTTGCTCATGAATGCAAAACTCCACCACCACAACCCTTGCCCAAGCATGCTAGACCCTTTGCCTTCAATGCTCATTACATGCTAAGAAAAGATTCAAATGGAAAGATGAAAGTCATGTTTTTGGGTCCCCCAAACAAGAATAGGCCAAAGAAAATATGGGTTGCCAAGTTACTAGTTGAGAAAGTCAAGGGCCCCTCTCAAGTTTGGGTCCCTAAATAAAAAGCTTGATCTCTTGTGTGTAGGTGAACTACAAGACCGGTGGATCTCATTGGGTTATTGATAGTGGTTGCACTCAACATATGACCGGTGATCCTCGTATTTTCACCTCCATTGAAGAGAATGGGATATGTCAAGAGAAGATCACATTTGGGGATAATTCAAAGAGCAAAGTCAAGGGTATAGGCAAGATTGCAATATCAAATGATCACTCACTCTCAAATGTGCTCTATGTTGCTTCATTGAGTTTCAATTTGTTATCCGTTGGGCAACTTTGTGACCTTGGCTTCCAATGCTTGTTCACACCAAATGAAGTTGAAGTTTCAAAGATAGATGACAAGCAAGTGATATTCAAAGGCTTTAGATATAACAATCTTTATCTTGTTGACTTCACCTCCGAAGATGCAAATTTGATGACATGTTTGTTCACCAAGACCTCACTTGGTTGGCTTTGGCATAGGAGGCTTGCACATGTTGGAATGAGCACTCTCAACAAGCTATTGAAGAAAGAACTAGTGAGAGGATTGAAGGATGTGAAGTTTGAAAAGGACAAACCTTGTAGTGCATGTCAAGCGGGCAAACCAGTTGCAAACACTCATCCCACCAAGGCTTTCATGTCAACCTCAAGAGTGCTAGAACTTCTACACATGGATTTATTTGGGCCTACAACATACAAGAGCTTGGGTGGTAATCTCTATTGTCTTGTGATAGTGGATGACTACTCAAGATATACATGGACCTTCTTCCTTCATGACAAATCCGAAGTGGCAAGTTGCTTCAAGAAGTTTGCAAAGAGAGCTCAAAATGAATTTGAAGTCAAGATAAAGAAGATTAGAAGTGACAATGGGAAAGAGTTTGACAACACCAACATTGAAGCTTACTGTGATGAAATTGGAATCAAGCATGAGGTTTCTTCAACCTACACTCCTCAACAAAATGGTGTAGTTGAGAGAAAGAACCGGACTTTGATCACCCTTGCAAGAACAATGTTAGATGAGTACAACACTCCGGAAAAGTTTTGGGCCGAGGCAATCAACACCGCATGCTATGCTTCAAATCGCCTCTTCCTCTAAAAGTTTCTTGGCAAGACCCCCTATGAGTTGCTTAATGGGAAGAAGCCGGACGTCTCATTCTTCCGGGTGTTTGGTTGCAAATGCTACATCTACAAGAAGCGTCAACACCTAGGGAAGTTTCAAAGACGTTGTGATATTGGTTTTCTTGTTGGTTACTCATCAAAGTCCAAAGCATATAGAGTATTTAACCATACCACCGGTTTGGTTGAAGAAACATATGATGTGGAATTTGATGAATCTAACGGCTCCCAAGGAGCAATTGAGAATTGTGATGATGTAGGTGATGAACCCTAGAGGGAGGCCATGAAGAACATGCCCGTGGGAGACATCAAGCCAAAGGATGATGAAGACGATGTGCAAATCATTGATCCACCATCTTCATCACGTGTGCCTCAAGATGATGACAAGAATGAGAGAGTTGAAAATGAAGATACTTATGTCTCTCATGAACAAGCCGAGGCACAAGCACAAGATATTGATGCTCCCCATCCACCTCCTCAAGTGGTTGATAGAAGAAACTCACCTCTACTTCAAGCTCATCCACAAGAACTCATCATAGGGAGTCCTTCAAAGGGAGTAATGACTCGATCTCAAAAGCTAGCTTCTTTCGTTGAACATCACTCTTTTGTCTCTTGTGTTGAACCTAAGAATGTAGAAGAAGCTCTTCAAGATCCGGATTGGGTGAATGCCATGCATGAAGAATTGAACAACTTCACCCGCAACCAAGTATGGACACTTGAAGAGCATCCTAAAGGTGCAAGAGTCATTGGAACCAAGTGGTTGTTCCGAAATAAGCAAGATGACCAAGGCATAGTAGTGAGAAACAAGGCAAGACTAGTTGCAAAGGGGTTCTCTCAAGTTGAAGGCCTTGATTTTGGAGAGACCTTTGCACCCGTTGCAAGACTTGAAGCCATTCGTATCCTCCTTGCATATGCATCACATCATGATATGAAATTATATCAAATGGATGTGAAAAGTGCATTCTTAAATGGCTTTATAAATGAACTAGTCTATGTCAATCAACCTCCCGGGTTTGAAGACCCTAGATATCCTAATCATGTTTATAGGTTGTCCAAGGCGCTATATGGGCTCAAGCAAGCCCCTAGAGCGTGGTATGAGCGCCTCCGGGACTTCCTCATTGAGAAGGGCTTCACCATCGGGAAGGTCGACACCACACTATTCACCAAGAAGCTTAATGGGGAGATCTTCATTTGTCAAGTATATGTTGATGATATCATCTTCGGGTCAACAAATGAAGATTATTGAAAGGAGTTTGGTGAATTGATGTCGAAGGAGTTCGAGATGTCAATGATTGGTGAGCTCACATTCTTCCTTGGTTTTCAAGTCAAGCAAATGAGAGAAGGAATTTTCATCTCTCAAGAAAAGTATACCAAGGATCTTCTCAAAAGATTCAAGATGGAAGAATGCAAGCCAATCAAGACCCCAATGCCATCAAATGGACATCTCGACCTAGATGAGGGAGGTAAACCGGTTGATCAAACTCTCTACCGTTCTATGATTGGTAGCTTGTTGTACCTTACCGCATCTAGGCCCGATATCATGTTTAGTGTGTGCATGTGTGCTCGCTTTCAAGCGTGCCCTAAAGTACCTCACTTAAGTGCCGTAAAAAGAATCCTAAGATATCTTAAGTACACCCCAAGCATTGGTCTGTGGTATCCCAAAGGAGCTAGATTCCAACTAGTTGGCTATTCCGACTCGGATTATGCCGGTTGCAAAATTGATAGAAAAAGCACATCCGGAGGGTGCCATTTGCTTGGGAGATCCTTAGTATCTTGGTCATCTAAAAAGCAAAATAGTGTGGCTTTGTCCACCGCCGAGGCGGAATACATTGCCGCGGGGGCTTGTTGTGCACAAATCTTATATATGAAACAAACCCTCCTAGACTATGGAGTTGTTCTTGAAAAGGTGCCACTTTTATGTGACAATGAAAGTGCCGTTAAAATTGCTAACAATCCGGTACAACACTCTCGCACCAAGCACATTGATATCCGCCATCACTTTCTAAGAGATCACGTTGCTAAAAATGACATATCACTAGAAGGTGTACGAAGTGAAAATCAATTAGCGGATATCTTCACTAAACCTTTGGACGAGGCTACCTTTTGTAGGCTAAGAAGTGAACTTAATGTGCTTGATTCAAGTAACTTTAAAAAATGAGCGCGTGTTGTCCCTTGCATTGCATTGTATCATATGTCACGTTTACTTTATCGCAATGCATTTAGGGCTTGGCTAACACGGTTACGATAACCCTCCTTTGGAGGAGTGAAGAAGCCTAACCGTGGATCAAACTTGACAAGCAACCTAGCTTTACTTTCTTGTATTGCATTGCATATGCATGGTTGTTAGTTTGTCGTTTCTTTTCGGTTTAGCTTTGAGCAACCTCTGTGTTCGTCCATGAATAGAGAGAGCATTTGACGCTCCTAAAAGTCCAAAAACTCTATCGCATGGCCATACGTTGCTCCTCGGGTGTTTATTGCCTATTTTCATAAAAATAATAGTAGCCTAACGCAAAATATTTTAAAAATTTGAGGGTTTGAGTGAGGTCACTCATATCGGGTTCCAATTGGTGTTTATTTGTGTCTCTTTGAATTGGAACTTGATTGGGAGAAGTCGCGTCGAAGTTCGGAACGAAGAATGGCGAAAAACAGCGACCGGACGCTGCACCGGACGCAGTGTTGCTTCACCACCGCGTCCGGTCCCGGCATCCACCAGCGCGTCCGGTCATCCAGAAGACAAAGTCCAGATCTAGGCACCGGACGCTGCACCGGACGCGCCTCTGACGACCACCGCGTCCGGTCCCGGCTACCACCACCGCGTCCGGTGCTCCGCGATGAATTCCCGAGCACTCAGCGACCGGACTCTGACCGCGTCCGGTCAGTCCACACCGGACGCGTCCGCTCACTCCAGGCGCTTACTAGAGTGTCACCGGACGCTGCACCACCGCGTCCGGTCTTAGTGACCACCGCGTCCGGTGATAGCGTACCGTGCGGATCTCAACCCCTCATAAAAATCGATTCGTCTTCATCTATTTTCTTCACCGCACGATTTCCGCCGCCGTCAACCCTAATTCGCCGTTTCGCCGCCGTTCTCGCCGGAGCCGCCGCGCCCTTGCCTTCCTCCTCCTCTCCGGCGACTCCTCCGCGCCCTTGCCGCGCCTCCCTGCCCTCGCACGCACCCGCGCCTCTGCCAGCTGCGCGCCACCGCCGCGCGTCATCCTCGCCGCGCCGCCGCATCCACCTCGCCGCCGGCCGCCAACCACCGCTGTGGTTACCTCCAGCGCCGCAGCTCACCCCCGTGCGCCCGAGCTCCTCGTTCTCCACCTCGTGCCCTAGCTTGCCCGAGCTTTCTTCGGTTTTCACCCTAACCCTAACCTAGGGTTTCTAGGGTTTGTCGAGGTATCGTCTCGATTCCGCTTTTCTTTCAAGTCCTTTCAAATTTCATCGTTAGGGCTTGCCGTTGACCATAACTCTCCATTGCTATCTCGATTGGTCGTTTCAGTGCTCGATCGCCGATCTCGGGGGTTCTCGTGACCTAGGTCACCGCGTCCCTTCACCGTCGTCTCGTCGATCCGAGGTAGCTTCGCGTCACGTTTCACTTCGTATCTCACGTGCTTGCTATCTAGGGTTTCGTATCTTTAGATATATATGTGCTTATAGTATATCTCTCTATTCCATACGTGCAGCGAGTCAGTCGGTGTGTCAGGTCAGATCTGTTCGCTTAATCCGAGGCCAAGCCTGCGGATATGGATTGAGGCCAAGCCTCTCGAGTGTCAGTTCATTATCTCACAGAGGTTTTCAGGCAGTCGATCAGCATGGTGCGTTGCAAGAACGCCGGTGGTGCTCCTGGTGACGGGGATAACAGTCCTCCCCGTCGTGATGAGATTGCGCGTGGTAAGCGCATCAAGATTGCAGCCAGGAAGAAGAGGAAGACACCGTCAGATGTAGAGATTGCTCAGGCCGTGGCAGATGCTGCAGAGCAGGCAGAGAGAGGTGGCAGACGTAGTGGCTTACACATAGGCGAGCGTCGCTTTCATCTTGAAGGTCGACAGCTCGGCACTGAGGCCACTGAGGGCACCGAGGCTACTGCACCTTCCGAGCAGATGTCAGTTGATCCACCCTCAGAGCAGACACAGGCTACAGAGACTACACCCGCTACTGAGTCTACCCAGGCCACTGAGGCTCCACAGGCCACTGAGGATACAGAGGAGCAGGCAGCTCAGTCTCCACCACATCGCCGCTCCACACGTGCGCGTACACAGGTGACACCTAGGCCAGAGGGCCAGCGTCGTGGAGCACGACCTCCTCCCAGAGTTAGAGGGTCACCCCCGGTCGAGCACTTAGACCTGAGGGGTGCTTCAGCACGTCAGGTGAAGAGTTTGAGGTTTGTGGAGGTCAGCCGATGGTTTCCACCTGTCAGAGATTCCAGAGCTTCAGAGGGTTTCTATACCCCACTTCAGGAGGACTTCTACAGGGCTCTAGTTGACAGTGGCATTGCTTTCAGACCTCAGAGGGTATGTCGACTAGAGGCTTTGGTTGATGTTGTGGGAGAGCAGCTCCGTCCGCACCTGTCCTATTTGCCTGGCTTATCAGATCTTCTTGGACGGACAGGTGCATACTGCGGCACATGGGTCAGAGAGTTCTATGCTTCACTGTGGATTGATCCTGCCCATGAGTTCATACACTTTGCATTCAGAGGCCGCGATCACAGACTCTACAGCTCCAGAGCCCGAGAGATCCTCAGACTACCTGCTTCTGACACGAGGATCCATCAGTTGTGCTATGGACAGACTCCACCTCCCAGACGCCCTCACGGCGGTTCAGTGCCACCCACCGACCTGGTTCGACCCTGCTTTCGCGAGCCTTTTGGCGAAGGGTCACGTCGTACACCTGCTAGCCTGACACCACTTGCCCGAGTCTTGGATGCCATACTCAGACGCACTTTACTGCCTAGACTTGGCTACAGAGAGGGACTGACGAGGATGTAGCTTTGGGTTGTTTACCACCTCCTTGCACAGCGACAGTTTGACATCTGGGATCTTATTCTCAGTGAGATGGAGGACACCATTGCTGAGGGCTTCAAGGGTAACCGTCAGCTTCCCTATGCCCACTGGATTTGTTTCATCATCAGATCTGCTATCCAGATGCCACCAGAGATCAGGGCGGAGATTGCTAACACTACTACAGCTTTCCCTGATTATGATATCAGACAGCTTTGGGCCTCTGTTACTAGAGATCAGGCCCCAGCGCCAAGACAGCGTGAGCGCCCAGACGTTCCTGAGACAGCAGCTGAGCAGGACGCCAGAGTTGACGAGCTTGCCGAGGCAGAGCTCGCAGACCTTGAGACTCAGACTGCTGAGATACCTGAGGATGTCACTTCTGACAGCACTGATGAGGACTACCAGCCCATCCCCAGGTACCGGTCTCCTCGGTCTCACGACCACGAGGCCGGTGGATCTGGCTCAGCCTCCCGCTCAGACCCAGCCATGGTGGCTATCCTTGAGAGGTTGACCCAGGCTCAGGAGCAGCAGCAGCAGCAGATACAGCGCCAGGCACAGGAGACAGCTGCAGCACTAGCACAGATTCAGGCTCGCCAGGACGAGTTTCAGAGACAGCAGCTTGAGATCCAGAGGCAACAGGTTGAGATGCAGAGACAGAGTCAGCAGCAGTACATGGATCTTCTGCGGCATCTCATCACAGTTGGGGTTCCTCCGCCTGCATCTATCATGGCTCCGGCTTTGCATTCCAGTGGTCCATCGAGTCAGGGACAGCCGAGCTTTCAGTTTACATCTCCACAGCAGCAGGTTCCCCAGTCTTTTCAGTCCCCGAGCTTCACTCCTATACATACGGGGTTTACACCGTCAGACCAGCCTCGCCCGCATCTTCTGACAGGCACACCTATTGGTGATTTCAGTGCCACTTACAGCGAGTTGACTGGTCAGCCGACACCCTCGCACACTACTACGTTTCACACTTCGTCAGGGTTGTCAGCTCCCGAGGCAGTCGTTCCACCAGTGACAGGGACTGGGACTACAGAGACCATCCCTTCTTCAGTTGCCTCGACAGATCCCCCAGCTACTGGCGCACTTCAGGCTCAGGTTACTCAGACAGATCCACTTGTTGCTACACAGTCAGTGCCTGTTCCTGCTCAGACCCAGACCGCTTCGCAGCCACGTGCTTCTTCAGAGGGTCAGCCAGATAGCTCAGACTCCGAGGGCGATTCACTTCACTTCGTGATCACTCCGCGCACCTCGGCACCCGACACGACTCCGTCTGTCCCCCCGTCAGATTAGATTAGTTTTTTGGCACTTGATGCCAAAGGGGGAGAGAGAGTAGTTTCAGGGGGAGTTTGTTAGTGGGTTTTCGTTCTTCGTGTGCTACATTCATGCATATCATATTTACTTTTCAGCACTGCATTCGTGTGACTTTGTCGCCGAGTCGTAAACTTTGAGTCTTAATGTGTTATTCGTCTCAGTGATTAATATATGTCACCGTTTTAGCTATAGCTCTAAGGTTGTGCTTCCGTGCCTTACTCCGATTACTTATGAGCTATATCTTTATGTGTACTAACGCTTTTTGTCTTATCTTATGAAGTACACCCTTTTGGCTTGGAGCACATAAGCAATTCCTAACCCTTTATGCTTATTGTCTTTTGCTTATGTGAACCAAGCATGCTCGAAAACCTTCACTCTAATCCTTTGAAACTTAGTGTTGTCATCAATCACCAAAAAGGGGGAGATTGAAAGCATCTAGGCCCCAAGGTTTGGTTTCGGTAATTAATGACAACACTCTATTACCATGACTAACGTGTGTTTTGCAGAAACTTTGGTAAGTTAGGTCATGGAGGTGATAACTGCTTTGAGCACTGTGGTATTCGTGTCCCTTGATGGAAATCGTTTTGGTTTTCAAAAGAGTGACGTCAAGATTAAGGACGGTTAGTTCCGGATGTCGAGGTGTTGAGACACATTCGAAATAGTCGTTAGGATCTTCGTTTTTCTCTTTTGGCCGTACTATAAAGGGGGGCATGAATGGGTAGCTTGACCTAGGCGAGTCCTATGTTTAGGTGTGGTGCACACTTGTTAAACTTGGCGCTAGGCAACCCTAGAATAGCTCAAAGTTCAGTTGGAAGCAACTTGGTTGAAGTTGCGACGCGTTTCGAGAAGTTTCGGGCTGTTTTCCAGTCACCGGACGCGGTCTTCGGGAGCACCGGACGCGTCCGGTCAGTACGCTACCGCGCTAGGGTTTCGGCCTTGACCACCGGGCGCGGTCCTCGCGAGGACCGGACGCGGTGGTCAGTGGCTGACACGTGTCACTCTGGGAGAACGCCCGTCGGACGCGACCTGGCTGTGATCGGCGCGTCCGGTCACAGTCCAGTAAGGTCCAGAGAGGACCGGACGCGTCCGGTCTTCAGGCATCGGACGCGGCCTCGCGTCCGGTGTGAGTACAGTAAGCACCCTTGCACGATCGGACGCGTCCGGTCACCCCTGACCGGCGCGTCCGGTGGTTCAGTTCAAAATCGCGTTTTGACCGTTACGGGCGACCGGCGCGTCCGGTCAGTTGCACCGGCGCGTCCGGTGACCCCGTGTCAGAAAGTAACGGTTCGTTTTCTTTGAGGGGTGTATAAATACAACCCCTCCACCTCTTTTAGAGGTCTCTTGCTCATTCAAACATCTGAGAAAACCCTTTAGAGTGCAAGGGAGTGCAAGAGCTCTAGTGAGGATAGAGATTTGAGAATCAAAGTTTGAGATTCCTCACTAGTGATTAGAGAGTAGCAAGTGTGCATCCATCTCCTCATTTGGGCTCGTTGTGGTCAAGTGAGAGTTCTAGCTTGTTACTCTTGGTGATCGCCATCACCTAGACGGCTTGGTGGTGATTGGGAGTTTGGTGATCATCCGGCGGAGCTTGTGGATGACCCAACTCAAGTTGTGAGCGGTTTTGGGTGATTCGCCGCGACGGAGTGTCGAAGAATCAACCCATAGAGAGCACTTGATCCTTGCGCGGATCAAGGGGGAGCGACACCCTTGCGCGGGTGCTCCAACGAGGACTAGTGGGGAGTGGCGACTCTCCGATACCTCAGAAAAACATCGCCGTGTTCCTTGCCCTTTTTACTTTCAAGCAATTACTTTCTCGTATTTACTTTCATTGCTTGTTTTACATTCCTAGAATTGCCATGCTAGACTAGGATTGGAAACTAGGGTGCAAAACTTTTTAACGGTAGACTCTCTAGGAACACAAGTAGGCACTAGGGGTGAATTCCGGATTGTAGGATTTAATTCTTGCAATTAATTTTTAGAAAAGCCCAATTCACCCCCCTCTTGGGCATCTTGATCCTTTCACAAGTGACGCAGGAGCTCTAAGTACTGCTGCTGGTTTGCTGCCTACTGTCGCTGCATCTCAAACTGCTGACGCTGTAGCTCAAGCTGCTGCCTCTGGAACTCATCCTGTCTAGCCTGTATCTGAGAAAAAGCGGCGGCTGTGTCCTAAGCCTGTCTCTGCATCTGAAGCTCCTGTCCCTCCTGTGCCTGGGTCAGCCTCTCAAGTATAGCCACCATGGCTGGGTCTGAGCGAGAGGCTGAGCCTGAACCACCAGCCTCATGGTTGTGAGGCCGAGGAGAGCGGTACCTAGGGATGGGCTGGTAATCCTCATCAGTGCTGTCAGAGGCCTCATCCTCAACTGGATCAGCAGGCTGAGCATCTAGATCAGCAAGCTCTGCCTCAGCAAGACCCTCAACGGTCGCGTCCTGCTCAGCTGCTATCTCAGGCACCTCAGGTCTCTCTCGCTGTCCTGGCACTGGGGCCTGCTCTCTGGTAACAGAAGCCCTTAGCTGACGGATATCATACTCTGGAAAAGCAGTGGTAGTGTCTGATATCTCAGCTCTAATCTCAGGAGGCAGCTCGCATGAAGATCCGATGAGAAAACATATCCAATGAGCATAGGGCAGCTGAAGGTGTCCCTTGAAGCCTTCTGCCAAGGTGTCCTCCATCTCACATAGCATAAGATCCCATATATCAAACGGTGTCTGTGAGAGAAGGTGATGCACTACCCACAACTGCATACGGGTTAGTCCCTCTCTGTAGCCCAGCCTCGGAAGGAGTGTACGTTGGACAATAGCGTCCAAGACTCTGGCAAGAGGTGTCAGGCTGGCGGGTGTATATCGGGACCCTTAGCCAAAAGGCTCACGAAAGCAGGGTCGGATCAGATCAGTAGGGGGCACTGTCCCGCTATGAGGGCATCTAGGTGGAGCAGTCTGACCAAAGCACAGCTGATGTATCTTCGTGTCTGAAGCTGGGAGTCTGAGAATCTCCCGTACTCTGGTGCTGTAGAGTCTGCGGTGACGGCCTCGGAATGCAAAGTGTATAAACTCATGTGCCGGGTCAATCCACAGTGAAGAATAGAATTCCCTGACCCAAGTGCCGCAGTATGCTCCTGTCCGTCCAAGAAAATTTGATAAGCCTGGAAGAAAGGACAGGTGCGGACGAAGCTGCTCACCAACCACCTCAACAAGAGCCTCAAGACAACAGACCCTCTGAGGTCTAAAGGCAATCCCACTGTCGACATATGCTCTGTAGAAGTCCTCCTGTAGGGGTGTATAGAATCCCTCTGACGCTCTGGGATCCCGCACAGGTGGGAACCACCGACCAACCTCAACAAACCTCAGGGCCTGCACCTGGCGTGCTGTAGCTCCCCTCAAGTCAAAGTGCTCGACTGGGGGGTGTCCTCGAGCCCTGGGAGGTGGGCGTCCTCCACGACGCTGGCCCTCTAGCCTGGGAGTCACCTAAGCTCGCGTACGTCTTGAGCGACGACGCGGTGGAGTCTGGACTGGCTGCTCCTCTGTCTCCTCTAGAGCCTCTGCAGGTGGATCAACTGACATAGCCTCTGTCCCCTCTGTCGCCTCTGTGGCCTCAGTACCAAGCTGTCGACCTTCAAGATGAAAGCGACGCTCACCAATGTGAATCCCACTGCTCCTGCCTCCCCTCTCTGCCTGCTCTGTTGCATCTGCAACTGCCTGAGTGATCTCTGCATCTGTAAGAGTCTTCTTCTTCTTTCTGGCCATGGTCTTTATGCGCTTACCACGCGCAACCTCTGTCAGATGAGGAGGACTCTCGTCCCTGTCACTAGGAGCACCCCCAGCGTTCTTGCAGCGAACCATACTGACCAACTGCTGAGAAACTCTGAGAGATGATGAACTGTCACTCAAGAGGCTTGGCCTCAATCCGTATTCGCAGGCTTGGCCTCGGATTTAACCACTGACCTGCTGTCACCCAACACACCGATAGGAACTCGCTGAAAAGATGGAATAGATGGATCTACTATAAGCAACATATATATTCTAAAAGATAAGAAACCCTAAAGGTAGCAAGCATATAAGATAAGATGTGAATCGAATAGTGATGACTACCTCAGATCGACGAGAACTCGGTGAAGAGATGAGATGACCTAGATTCGCGAGAGTTCCCCGAGAGCGCCGGATGAGCGCTGATTTGCCGAAACAAGAGATAATTAGAATTTCAATGACAAAATTACGGCAAACCCTAAAGGAGATCAAGGTAATGCGAAACAACCTCGCGGAGAAGACGTCGCGCGAAGACAGCTTGATGACGAACAGCCGAAACGAAACCCCGCGAGACAGGGCTAGGGTTAGGGCACGTTTGGAGGCGGTCGCGGTGGCTGTGGAGATGGAGCTGGCGAGGCCTAGGGTTTGCATGGGCGAGCAGGGGCTGAGCACGGTGGTGGCATGCGCGAGTAGTGGTGGTGGCAGGCAGTGCGGCAACGACGGCATGAGCGAGGGCAGCGCAGCAGCGGCGGCGCGAGCGCAGTGGCACGCGGCGCGGGCATAGGGCAGCGCGCGGCGACGGCGCAGAGCGGTGCGAGGAAGCACGGGCGGCAGCGTAGGAAGCACGGGCGGCGGTGGAGATGGCGCAGGCGGCGGTCCCGGCGAGCTAGGGCACAATCACGGCGAGTTAGGGCGCGATGCGGGCGGCGGATGAAAGAAAACAGATCGGAGATGAAGGGTTATATGAGGACTCAGATCCGCTCGCTACGCACTGACTGGACGCGGTGGTCGCTTGACCGGACGCGGTGGGGCAGCGTCTGGTCATAGTCCAGTAAGCTCCTGGAGCGACCGAAGGCATCCGGTTAGGGCTGACCGGATGCAGACAGAGTCTGGTCAAAGGTCAACCGGGAAACTCATCGCGCATGACCGGACGCGGTGGTGGATACTGGGACCGGACGCGGTGGTCAACAACGACGTGTTCGGTCGAGCGTCCGGTCATAGGTCCAAGAGAAAGTCTTCGGGATGACCGGACGCGCTGGTGGTCGCCGGGACCGGACGCGGTGGTGAAGCATCACTGCGTCCGGTGCAGCGTCCGGTCACTATTTAACACCTTTCTTCAAACCGATCTTCGACGCGACTTCTCCCAATCAAGTTCCAATTGAAAGAGACTCAAATAAACACCAATTAGAACCTGATATGAGTGACCTCACTCAAACCCTCAAGTTTTTCAAATAATTTGCCTTAGGCTAATATTTATTTTTAGGAAAATAAGCAATAAACACCCGAGGAGCAACGTATGGCCATGCAATAGAGTTTGTGAACCCTTAGGAGCGTCAAATGCTCTCTCTATTCATAGATGAACACAGAGGTTGCTCAAAGCCAAACCAAAAAGAAACGACAAAGCAACAACCATGCATATGCAATGCAATACAAGTAAGTAAAACTAGGTTGCTTGTCAAGTTTGATCCACGGTTAGGCTTCTTCACTCCAAAGGAGGGTTATCGTAACCGTGTTAGACAAGCCCTAGATGCATTACGGAAAATTTAAACATGACATATAATACAATGCAATGCAAGGGACAACACAAGCTCACTTTTTAAAGTTACTAGAGTCAAGCACATTAAGTTCACTTCTCAACCTACAAAAGGTAGCCTCATCCAACGGTTTAGTGAAGATATCTGCTAATTGATTTTCACTTCTTTCACCTTCTAGTGATATATCATTTTTAGCAACATGATCTCTTAGAAAGTGGTGGCGGATATCAATGTTCTTGGTGCGAGAGTGTTGTACCGGATTGTTAGCAACTTTAACGACACTTTCATTGTTACATAAAAGTGGCACCTTTTCAAGAACAACTCCATAGTCTAGGAGGGTTTGTTTCATGTATAAGATTTGTGCACAACAAGCCCCCGCGGCAATGTATTCCTCCTCGGCGGTGGACAAAGCCACACTATTTTGCTTCTTAGATGACCAAGAGACTAAAGACCTCCCAAGCAAATGGCACCCTCCGGATGTGCTTTTTCTATCAATTTTGCAACCGGCATAATCCGAATCGGAATAGCCAACTAGTTGGAATCTAGCTCCTTTGGAATACCAAAGACCAATGCTTGAGGTGTGCTTAAGATATCTTAAAATTTTTTTATGACACTTAAGTGAGGTTCTTTAGGGCACGCTTGAAATCGAGCACACATGCACACACTAAACATGATGTCGGGCCTAGATGCGGTAAGGTACAACAAGCTACCAATCATAGAATGGTAGAGAGTTTGATCAACCGATTTACCTCCCTCATCTAGGTCGAGATGTCCATTAGATGGCATTGGGGTCTTGATTGGCTTACATTCTTCCATCTTGAATCTCTTGAGAAGATCCTTGGTATACTTTTCTTGAGAGATGAAAATCCCTTCTCTCATTTGCTTGACTTGAAAACCAAGGAAGAATGTGAGCTCACCAATCATAGACATCTCGAACTCCTTCGACATCAATTCACCAAATTCCTTGCAATACTCTTCATTTGTTGATCCGAAGATGATATCATCAACATACACTTGACAAATGAAGATCTCTCTATTAAGCTTCTTGGTGAATAGTGTGGTGTCGACCTTCCCAATGATGAAGCCCTTCTCAATGTGGAAGTCCCGGAGGCGCTCATACCACGCTCTAGGGGCTTGCTTGAGCCCATATAGCGCCTTGGACAACCTATAAACATGATTAGGATATCTAGGGTCTTCAAACCCGGGAGGTTGATTAACATAGACTAGTTCATTTATGAAGCCATTTAAGAATGCACTTTTCACATCCATTTGATATATTTTCATATCATGATGTGACGCATATGCAAGAAGGATATGAATGGCTTCAAGTCTTGCAACGGGTGCAAAGGTCTCTCCAAAATCAAGACCTTTAACTTGAGAGAACCCCTTTGCAACTAGTCTTGCCTTGTTCCTCACTACTATGCCTTGGTCATCTTGCTTATTGTGGAACACCCACTTGGTTCCAATGACTCTTGCACCTTTTGGATACTCTTCAAGTGTCCACACTTGATTTCGGGTGAAGTTGTTCAATTCTTCATGCATAGCATTCACCCAATCCGGATCTTGAAGAGCTTCTTCTACATTCTTAGGTTCAACACAAGAGACAAAAGAGTGATGTTCAATAAAAGAAGCAAGCTTTTGAGATCGAGTCATTACTCCCTTTGTAGGACTCCCTATGATGAGATCTTGTGGATGTGCTTGAAGTAGAGGTGAGTTCCTTCTATCAACTACTTGAGGCGGAGGATGGGGAGCATCAACATCTTGAGCTTGTTCCTCGACTTGTTCATGAGAGATATGTGTATCTTCATTTTCAACCCTCTCATTCTTGTCATCATCTTGAGGCACATGTGATGAAGATGGTGGATCAACAATTTGTACATCGTCTTCATCATCTTTTGGCTTGATGTCTCCCACCGGCATGTTCTTCATTGCCTCCCTCAATGGTTCATCACCTACATCATCATAATTTTCAATTGCTCCTTGGGAGCCGTTAGATTCATCAAATTCCACATCATATGTTTCTTCAACCAAACCGGTGGCATGGTTAAATACTCTATATGCTTTGGACTTTGATGAGTAACCAACAAGAAAACCAATATCACAACGTCTTTGAAACTTCCCTAGGTGTTGACGCTTCTTGTAGATGTAGCATTTGCAACCAAACACACGGAAGAATGGGACATCCGGTTTCTTCCCATTTTGCAACTCATAGGGGGTCTTGCCAAAAAACTTTTGTAGGAAGAGGCGATTTGAAGCATAGCATGCGGTGTTGATTGCCTCGGCCCACAACTTTTCCGGAGTGTTGTACTCATCTAACATTGTTCTTGCAAGGGTGATCAAAGTCCGGTTCTTTCTCTCAACTACACCATTTTGTTGAGGAGTGTAGGTTGAAGAAACTTCATGCTTGATTCCAATCTCATCACAATAAGCTTCAATGTTTGTGTTGTCAAACTCTTTCCCATTATCACTTCTAATCTTCTTTATCTTGACTTCAAATTCATTTTGAGCTCTCTTTGCAAACTTCTTGAAACAATTGGCCACTTCAGATTTGTCATGAAGGAAGAAAGTCCATGTGTACCTTGAGTAGTCATCCACTATCACAAGACAATAGAGATTTCCACCCAAGCTCTTGTAGGTTGTAGGCCCAAACAAATCCATGTGTAGAAGTTCTAGCACTCTTGAAGTTGACATGTAAGCTTTGGTTGGATGAGTGTTTGCAACTTGTTTGCCCGCTTGACATGCACTACAAGGTTTGTCCTTTTCAAACTTTACATCCTTCAATCCTCTCACTAATTCTTTCTTCAATAGCTTGTTGAGAGTGTTCATTCCAACATGTGCAAGCCTCCTATGCCAAAGCCATCCAAGTGAGGTCTTGGTGAACAAGCATGTCATTAAGTTTGCATCTTCGGAGGTAAAGTCAACAAGATAAAGATTATTGTATCTAAAGCCTTTGAATATTACTTTCTTGTCATCTATCTTTGAAACTACCACTTCATTAGGTGTGAACAAGCATTGGAAGCCAAGGTCACAAAGTTGCCCAACGGATAACAAGTTGAAGCTCAATGAAGCAACATAGAGCACATTTGAGAGAGAGTGATAATTTGATATTACAATCTTGCCTATACCCTTGACTTTGCTCTTTGAATTATCTCCAAATGTGATCTTCTCTTGACATACCCCATTTTCTTCAATGGAGGTGAACATACGAGGGTCATCGGTCATATGTTGAGTGCAACCACTATCAATAACCCAATGAGATCCACCGGTCTTGTAGTTCACCTACACACAAGAGATCAAGCTTTTTGTTTAGGGACCCACACTTGAGAGGGACCCTTGACTTTCTCAACTAGTGACTTGGCAACCCATATTTTCTTAGGCCTATTCTTGTTTGGGGGACCCAAGAACATAACTTTCATCTTTCCACTTGAATCTTTTCTTAGCATGTAATGAGCATTGAAGGCAAAGGGTCTAGCATGCTTGGGCAAGGGTTGTGGTGGTGGAGTTTTGCACTCATGAGCAAAATGGCCTTCTTGTCCACACTCAACACATCTCTTTGGCGTGGGCTTTGATTTGCTTTGTTGTTGTTGAGCTTTAGCCTTCTTCTCTTGATTTGCCAAATAACCAATGCCACTTCTATCCATCTTCATTACGGTGTTCATGAGTAGCTCACTTTGCAAATATTGGCCTCTTGTGAACTTGCTTAGGCCGGTCTTGAGATGCTCTTTTTCTTGCTTGAGCTTTTTGTTTTCTTCAATAAGTGACTCATTTGATGTTTGCTTCTCAAGAGCCATCAACCCTTTTAGCTTCTTGTTCTCATTTGCAAGCTTCTCATTTTCACTCTTGATCTTAGCATAATCATCATAGTTGTTGGACTCAACCACACTCTTGCCTTTGCTACTAGAGCCTTGCTCAATGCTTTCAATGATCAAGTCATCACATGATGTAGCTATATCAATCTTGACAACTTGGTTAGTAGCATCATGTGTCTCAAGAGAAAGCTCATTAGCAACCACAAGACTATCATAGTCAATTTTCAATGTAGTGTATTTGTCTTTAGAGAGTTGTGCCTAGTGTTGAGCTCATCATGCTTCTTCTCAAGTTTATTATGTTGATCTGTAAGCTCTTTGTTAGAAGTTTTGAGCTCCTTGAGAGTAGAAGACATAATTCATTTTGATCTTTGAGCTAGCCTTTTGTGCACTTTCAAGCTTAGATGAGAGTGATTCATTTTCATTTTGGAGCTCATCATTTTCATTTCTAGTTCTTCTTATGACTTTAGAGTATTTGTTTAACAATTTTACAAGTTCATCATAAGAAGGTGCATCATATTCATCATCACTATCACTATCATCATCATCGCTATCATGGTTTTGTACCTTTCGTTCACCCTTGGCCATAAGGCATAGGTGAGTTATGGACGATGATGGTGAAGATGGCGGTGAAGGTGGTGATGAAGATGTCGGTGAAGATGATGGCCCAATTACAAATGCGGCAACCTTTTCTTTCTCATCATCACTCTCATCACCGGAGGACTCACATGATGATTCAATGTCGGTGAGCCAATCACCAACAATGTAGGCTTTTCCTCCCTTCTTCTTCTCGTGGAACTCTTTCTTCTTGCCATCCCTCTTCTTGTATGGCTTGTTTTTCTTTCTATCTTCTTCTTCATCACTTGAATCATTCTTCTTGCCCTTGTTCTTGTTCTTGTACTTGTCTTTTGGAGGTCTAGGGCATTGATGAGCTAAGTGGCCAAGTTCAGCACAATTGTAGCAATCCATCTCCGAGATAGGCTTTCTTTTGCTACTTGTGAAGAATTTCTTTTTCTTGCCATCGAACTTGATGCCACTCTTGTTGAGCTTCTTTAGCATCTTGGTGGTCTTCTTCACCATGAGTGCAAGTGATGCATCATCAATATCACTTTCACTTGAGCTTTCTTGCACCATCATGGCTTGGCCCTTCTTCTTCTTCTTGTCATGTCTAGCTTTGAAGGCCAAGTCCTTCTTCTTGGAAGATGATGAGCCCTCTTCCGGAGTGATGTGCATGTACATCTCATGTGCATTGATCTTCCCCAATACTTGTGTCGGTGTTGCGGTGGAGAGATCACTTTGATGAAGCACGGTGACAATGTGACCATACTTCTCAACGGGAAGAACACTCAAGATCCTCCTTGCAACATCCAATTGGCTCATTTGGTTGAGCCCAAGAGCATTGAGGTCCTCTACAAGAACATTCAAACGAGTGTACATGTCATTAGCGCTTTCTTTAGGAAGCATCTCAAAAGAATTGATTTTCTTTAAAGCAATATGATAGCGTTCCTCACGCTCACTCTTAGTTCCCTCATGGAGAGCACAAAGGTTTTCCCACAATTCATGAGCATTCTTTGCATTACGCACACGATTGAAGATATCCTTGCCTAAGCCCCGGTAGAGTGCATTTTTGGCCTTTGCATTCCACTGGTCGTACTTCTCCTCGTCACCACTTGGGTTGGCGGGATCCTTGATAGCGGGAAGCCCTTGGGTTGCAGCTCTAAGACACCCAACATCTATGGCTTCGAGGTACGCCTCCATTCGGATTTTCTAATATGGAAAATCATCCCCCTCAAAGGTGGGAGGTGGTCCTTCCCTGTTAGACATCTTGCTCTAGGCGATAAAGCCTAAATTAGGAGCAACTCGGCTCCGATACCAATTGAAAGGATCAAGATGCCCAAGAGGGGGGGGTGAATTGGGCTTTTCTAAAAATTAATTGCAAGAATTAAATCCTACAAGCCGGAATTCACCCCTAGTGCCTACTTGTGTTCCTAGAGATTATACCGGTAAAAGTTTTGCACCCTAAGTTCCAATCCTAGTCTAGCATGGCAATTCTAGGAAAGTAAACCAAGCAATGAAAGTAGTACAAGAATGTAAATGCTTGAAAGTAAGGGGCAAGGAACAAGGCGATGTTTTCCCGAGGTATCGGAGAGTCGCCACTCCCCACTAGTCCTAGTTGGAGCACCCGCGCAAGGGTGTAGCTCCCCCTTGATCCACGCAAGGATCAAGTGGTCTCTCCGGGCTAATTCTTCGACACTCCGTCATGGTGAATCGCCCAAAACCGCTCACAACATGAGTTGGGTGTTGACGGTCCTTAAGTATCAATTATAACTATCAAATAAATAGAGAAAAGGATCCAAATGAAACCAACACCTAGACTTAGGGTTTTATCTGACAGAATTCCACGAGTTTTGCTGTTTATCTATTTCTGCAGGGGGTTATCAGGAAATACGGAAGAAAGGCCCACATGTCGGATTAATGACGGGATATTAACCGAACACGTAATTATCTTACATCTAGAAGAGTCCAGAAGCCACGAGAACGAACGGGAGGCGTAACAGAGCCGGGGACAGGGCGCCCGCCCTAGTGCCTAGGGCGCCCGCCCTGGCCCTGGAGCCAATCAGGCTCCGCCTCGAGGATTATGCTCCACCGACCTAGAGGATCAAGGAAAACCGTCTGTTCAATGTCGGTTTGATCCAACGGCCCAGATTCATCCGAAAGGGCTATATAAGCAAGGCCCCTGCCCCTGGAGGAGAGGCCCTCGTCTCATACTTCAAACCCTAATTCAGGAGGAGAGCCTCTGATCAAGCCCTAGAGCCACCACATCAACTAGATCTCTAGTTAGCATAGCTACATAGGATTAGAACTAGAAGGAGTCAATCTTCGATTGGTTCCCGGATCTGTCAAGAGGATTCTTGGTAATTCCTCTATTGTTCTTCAATTGTTCATCATTGTTCTTCAATATTATGAATATGACTTTGTTCTATTTCAATATATTGATTATGACTTTGCTCTACTTGATTATATTTGCAATTATATTGTTCTTAGTTTATCATAGTTATATGCTTGGCTTAGTTGGATTGGAATTATATACATGCTTAGGATCGTATAGCGTTTATCCATGTGTACAGTGGGTGAATGATAATTATTGTGTAGACGTGGTGTCTATACCGTATTTATCTGCGATTGCACCCTATATGCCAGATTGTGGGGTAGTTCGCGATAGTGACAGCTTCGTTGATTCTTATATAGTCCCCCTCTCGTGTATAGGGCAGGCAGAGCAACACTATTACAGGGGAGTGATTGCTATGTTCTTCATCTTCCTTGCTAATATTCACTATGCATGGATATAGTCTTTTCTCACCATGATTGCCAAGTATAATTGCACTAACTATGATATGCTAGACTTTATAGTTAATAATAACTTAGCGAATATCTTTGTAGTTCATCCTAATTCCATGCTAATGACTTGCTAGAATATCTGTTGAGGTGCTTATCATTATTATATGTGGCTAGCTGATCAGATTAATTATCTTTGTCACCATTATCACTTTACCTTTACTTAATGTGACATTTATACCTGTATAAAGAGATTGATAAATACTCTCGGTTATACATGCAATGATGTGTACTCAGTTCCATATTCTCATTCCATTATCAACCATGATACTTAGAAATCCCTTCCCAGTGGTAAAAATATAAATAACGATACCTGGAATACTTCCCGGTTAAAATGCTACATCGGTATTAATCTGTGCGCTTGCAGATCCCTTTTATTATTTATCTTGATGAGCAAATGCATATTTCAATACTGCGTCTCTCATGTCATGCTGGGGATGACAACTTGGCTTAAGTGGCATGAGGGATAGGTTTGGCATTTTTGGCGCCGTTATCAGAATTAGAAAACTAAGTCTACTTTTGGTAGTGACGTTAAGAATGCCCAACATTGGGTCATCCACAAGCTCCGCCGGATGATCGCCAAACTCCCAATCACCACCAAGCCGTCTAAGTGATAGCAATCACTAAGAGTAACAAGCTAGAACTCTCACTTGACCACAATGAGCCTAATGAGAAGATGGATGCACACTTGCTACTCCCTAGTCACTAGTGAGGAACTCTCAAGCTTTGATTCTCAAATCACAACCCTCACTAGAGCTCTTGCACTCCCTTGCACTCCAAAGGTGTTTCTCAGCTGAACAAATGAGCAAGAGACATCTAAAAGAGGTGGAGAGGATGTATTTATACACCCCACAGTCAAATCCAACCGTTACCTGCCAACTCAGCAAAATACGAGATGACTGGACGCGCCGGTCGACGTGACCGGACGCGCCGGTCGCTCGTAACGGTCGAAAACCTGAAATAATGGCTGAGTGACCGGACGCACTGATCAAGGGTGACCGGACGCGTCCGGTCGTGTAGGAAGCTTACTGTACTCTGACCTGACGTGCGACCGCGTCCGATCAGTGATGACCGGACGCGTCCAGTCGTCAGAGTACCTTACTGGAACGTGACCGGACGCGCTGATCACATCCCAGTCGCGTCCGATTAGGTGATTTCCCTCCTGTGACACGTGTCAGCCTGAACACCGCGTCTGGTCCTCGCAAGGACAGCGTCCGGTCAACAACGCTGAGACGCAGTAGCGGTTTAGAGGTCAGACACCGCGTCCGGTCAAGGGAAAACGTCTCTAAACACTCCGAAACGCGATGCAACTTGAACCAAGTCGCTTCAAACTGAACTTTGAGCTATTCTAGAGCTACCTAGTGCTAAGTTTGACAAGTGTGCACCACACCTAAATATAAGACTCACCTAGGTCAAGTTACTCGCTCATGCCCCCCTTTATAGTACAGCCAAAAGAGAAAACGAAGATCCTAACGACTATTCCGAATGTAACTCAACACCTTGACATCCAGAACTAACCGTCCTTAATCTTAACGTCAATCCTTTGAAAACCGAAACGATTTCCATCAAGGGGCATGAATACCATAGTGCCCAAAGCAGTTATCCACCCCATGACCTAACTTACCAAAGTTTCTACAAAACACACGTTAGTCATGGTAATAAAGCGTTGTCATCAATTGCCGAAACTAACTCTCGGGGCCTAGATGCTTTCAGGTGGAATGGTACAAACCAGATTGCCAATCAAGGGGACCCTACACCCCCTTGTATAGTTCGAGGGTAGGGTTACATCGAAGAACCTTGATTGGATCTGATTTGTTTCGTAGTTTATTACAATGAGGAATAGGGTTTGGATCTAGTTAGATCTTTACATATTCATTGGCTTCTAAGCATATCTAGTCGATGTCTTGTCTACCGAATCGTTGAGATAGTCCATCTGGTTTAGGTCTCCCGAGTGGCCTATTCGGCCCACCCTGTCTTGGTTGGGTGTTTTCTCTTACGGTGAGGGTATCATTGGCCTATACTATCGATAGTAGCCCATAGGGTCTTTATGAGGAACTGGTCGCCTACATGGTCCTCTGATCTCGCTTGTTGTCTCATGTGTTGTGGGTCATCGATCTTTCGAGTATTGCTCATTGTCATAACCCAAAAACCACCCAAACAAAACTATACTAAATACCCTTGTTAAGGTTAAGTTAAGCTTCCATCCAAACCCTCAAGCTTCAACCTGAGGTGCAACCTAGACAAAGCCTCCTACATCCCTATGTTTGGACAAGATTTGATCCTTGGTTCGACCTCATGAGGCATCTTTATCGACCATCCCCTATTCCTAAATGGTTTCTTTAGTCGTTTGACCCTAACCTTCTCAAGAATGATACTTGATTTTTGAACCTAGGAACCCTAAGTGGAACCTTGCCCGACCCAAGATCCTCAAAAATTCCCTCCAATTCAAGCCACAAGGGAGTAGAGCCTCACCAGAATATGTCACCAACCTGTGAGCAAGGTAGAAGCAAGTGATGTATGCACCTAAGTCAAAGGGGGTCAAAACAATCATCAAGGTCACCTTTTTGCTAAAGGAGAAACCCGTCGGAATGACTTGAGTCAAGAGTTGCCCAAACATCAGAGGATCCACCATAGATCATGGATGTGTCCTAAAAAGCCTCTCCAAGTCAACCAGGTCAAGAAGCTCATCAATATGTACATTTAGGGTTTAGTAGATGGTCTATCCGTAGTATCCCCACGCATTGTTCGCTAGCCAGCCAGCTAACAAGTTAATTAGTCAGACTATCAACGTTTACATGGCCCTAATGGACTATCTTTCACATCACACTAACTGTGCATCACATCACAATGGACTGCTCGTCAGGACACTAGTGGCACTGCAACATGCAAATGTTGTGCTGTCACCCTTTCCATCCCCTTGACCCCCACCTATCAGCTCATGGAGAGGTTGCAAAACCACTAGATCAGCCCCTTCTCCACTCATCCTATTACCACTCTTATCTCTCCTTCTCTCTATACTAAGAACAAAATTAAAAGAAGAAAGAACATGAGCAAGGTGAGTGAGATAGATCGAGGGTTGGAGGAATGCACTTGAAGACATGGTGAAGAAGATGAATCTCAAGAAATCAACACAAGCTAGAACAAACCCTAGTGTGAGCTCAAGATCTCTCTCTCAATGTCTCTCATGGTTCATCTCAAATCTCTAATCCTTCTGCGTTTTCATGAAGGAAGTGCCTCTGCCCAAGTGATCATCTTCATCCTCTTCTTCCTTGGTGTCCTCGCCGTCATGGATGTGGGGAATCCATGAAAGGTGAGCTTGAGCATGAATGCTCTGGATCTAAAGTCCCCACGGGTAAGCTCTTCATCCCATTCTTATCTCCATGTAGCTGAATCTTTGTGGTGAAGATTGCCTTCAAAAAATCTTTTTGTTGAAGATAAACACCATGCATGTCACTTTCACAAACCCTAGCTTCCCTTAGTGCGTAATGCACCTAAGTTTGGCATAAGTCACCCTTACACAACCATAAGCACCGCCCCTAGTTCACCTTAAGTACAACCCACACTTTGTTGTTGCAACACAAGAGAAACCACACCACGTAGCCTTTATTGACTATCAACAAACTATCTGTGATTGTTGACGGTCCTTAAGTATCAATTATAACTATCAAATAAATAGAGAAAAGGATCCAAATGAAACCAACACCTAGACTTAGGGTTTTATCTGACAGAATTCCATGAGTTTTGCTGTTTATCTATTTCTGCAGGGGGTTATCAGGAAATACGGAAGAAAGGCCCACATGTCGGATTAATGACGGGATATTAACCGAACACGTAATTATCTTACATCTAGAAGAGTCCAGAAGCCACGAGAACGAACGGGAGGCGTAACGGAGCCGGACATAGGGCGCCCACCCTGGTCCTTAGGGCGCCCGTCCTGGCCCCAGAGCCAATCAGGCTCCGCCTCGAGGATTATGCTCCACCGACCTAGAGGATCAAGGAAAACCGTCCGTTTAATGTCGGTTTGATCCAACGGCCCAGATTCATCCGAAAGGGCTATATAAGCAAGGCCCCTGCCCCTGGAGGAGAGGCCCCCTCGTCTCATACTTCAAACCCTAATTCAGGAGGAGAGCCTCTGATCAAGCCCTAGAGCCACCACATCAACTAGATCTCTAGTTAGCATAGCTACATAGGATTAGAACTAGAAGGAGTCAATCTTCGATTGGTTCCCGGATCTGTCAAGAGGATTCTTGGTAATTCCTCTCTTGTTCTTCAATTGTTCATCATTGTTCTTCAATACTTTGTTCTATTTCAATATATTGATTATGACTTTGCTCTACTTGATTATATTTGCAATTATATTGTTCTTAGTTTATCATAGTTATATGCTTGGCTTAGTTAGATTAGAATTATATACATGCCTAGGATCGTATAGCGTTTATCCATGTGTACAGTGGGTGAATGATAATTATTGTGTAGACGTGGTGTCTATACCGTATTTATCTGCGATTGCACCCTATATGCCGGATTGTGGGGTAGTTCCGATAGTGACAGCTTCGTTGATTCTTATATAGTCCCCCTCTCGTGTATAGGGCAGGCAGAGCAACACTATTACAGGGGAGTGATTGCTATGTTCTTCATCTTCCTTGCTAATATTCACTATGCATGGATATAGTCTTTTCTCACCATGATTGCCAAGTATAATTGCACTAACTAGATATGCTAGACTTTATAGTTAATAATAACTTAGGGAATATATTTGTAGTTCATCCTAATTCTATGCTAATGACTTGTTAGAATATCTGTTGAGGTGCTTATCATTATTATATGTGGCTAGCTGATCAGATTAATTATCTTTGTCACCATTATCACTTTACCTTTACTTAATGTGACATTTATACCTGTATAAAGAGATTGATAAATACTCTCGGATATACATGCAATGATGTGTACTCAGTTCCATATTCTCATTCCATTATCAACCATGATACTTAGAAATCCCTTCCCAGTGGTAAAAATATAAATAACGATACCTGGAATACTTCCCGGTTAAAATGCTACATCGGTATTAATCTGTGCGCTTGCAGATCCCTTTTATTATTTATCTTGATGAGCAAATGCATATTTCAATACCGCGTCTCTCATGTCATGCTAGGGATGACAACTTGGCTTAAGTGGCATGAGGGATAGGTTTGGCATTTTTGGCGCCGTTATCAGAATTAGAAAACTAAGTCTACTTTTGGTAGTGACGTTAAGAATGCCCAACAAGCATTTTTGGCGCCGTTGCCGGGGAAGGTTGATTACTAAGTAGGAATGAATACGGAACTTTGAGTCATCATTTGCATCACTAATCTGATCGAGCTTATCAATTCTCTTATACCGTTTTACCCCTGTATTTTCCATTTTGATTATTTATTGCAGGGTGATGCATGAATAGAAGACATCTTCCAGACAACTTTGTTGACGATCCCGAAGCCTTATTCAGAAGAACAAGAGCCAAGCTCAAGAAGATATCGTCAACACTTCAGCACGAAGCTTCATCCAAATCCGAAGACCGCCGAAGTTTCATCCGGAATTTGTCGACTGAATTCGAAGCCATGGCGAACAAGTCGATCCGCGAGTTCTCAGCTCCCACTACGGACAACATCCGCACTGGACCTGCTGGGGAGATTGACCGCAACTTCGAGCTCAAGCCTGGGCTCATCAACATGGTGCAAGCTAACCAGTTCTGTGGGAAGCCACATGAAGACGCTAGTGCTCATCTTCAACACTTCCTGGAGATCTGCAGCACTTTCACCATGGCTGATGTCCCCAGAGACGCCATACTACTTCGCCTTTTCCCATTCTCACTGTTGGGGAGAGCGAAGTAGTGGTTCTACGCTACAAAGGAGAAGAACACTACGTGGGCACTCTGCTCCACGAACTTTCTGGCTAAGTTCTTTCCCATGGGCAAGACCAATGCTCTCCGTGGGAAGATTACAAGTTTTCAGCAACAACATGATGAATCCGTTCCAGAAGCATGGGAGCGTTTCCAAGACTACATCCTAGAATGTCCCCATCATGGAATGGAAAGCTGGCTGTTGATGCAGACATTTTATCATGGGCTCATTAACAGTGCCCGTGAAACCATGGATGCTGCAGCTGGAGGAGCATTCCTATCACTCACCATACCTCAAGCCACAGCTCTTGTGGAGAAGATGACATCCAACCAAGGTTGGAATGAAGAAAGAACTCAGACACGCAAGAGAGGTGGAGGTATGCACCAGCTCAAGGAGGTAGACATGCTGTCTGCCAAGCTAGACCTACTCATGAAGAAGCTCGATGATCGAGCTGGAGAAAAGAAAGAAGTCATGCATGTCTACGACTCCCACATGACTTGTGAGGAGTGTGGAGGTACTGGACACTCGGGCAATCACTGTCCTGAGTTGCTGGAGGACGTGAACTACATCAACAATAACAACAACAACTACTACAACCGTCCTCAGCAGAATCAAGGTTGGAATCAACAGAGGCCTAACTACTCAGGTAATTACCAAGGTAACAATTCTTTCAATAATAATAATAATAATTATCCACCTTTGAGAGAGTTAGTGTCCAACCAAGGAAAGATAATGGATAACCTGTCTAAGAAATTGGCATCTAATGATAAAATACTAGAAAATATAAATAATAGAATGGATAATTTTTCTACTGCCATCAAGAACCAGATTAGCTTTAATAAAATGATTGAATCTCAGTTGAATCAAATAGCTGCTGCTGTTCCTGCTACTAACCCCGGTATACCATCACAACCGGAAGGACTAGAATCTGCAAATCTTGTAGACATGTTTGATGCAGGAGATTACTGGAGTAACCCTATCGTGGAAGTAAGTACTGACCGTTTGCCGGTCAAGAGAGGCGATCCAGGACGCCCCGTCATCCCGATCTCCATCGGCATGCGAGACTTCCCAGAAGCACTCTGTGACTTTGGCTCCAGCGTCAACATCATGCCCAGGGTACTCTATGAAAAACTCTTTTCACAACCATTATTAGAAACAACCATGTGTTTGCAGCTTGCAGATAGGACACTGAGCTTCCCGAGAGGAATATTGAAGAACATGTGTCCGAGTTGGTTCCTCGTACGCTCCAGCAGACTTCGTAGTGATAGAGACCGGTTCTGATGAGAGGGCTCCCGTCATCCTAGGGAGACCATTCCTGAACACCGCGGGAGCTGTCATCTATGCTAGTGCTGCCAAGATCAGTTTCTACATCAAGGGGAGGAAGGAAATGTTTTCCTTCAAGAACAAGACCGCACAAATCCCAGAGCAACCCCAATATGAACCAAGGAAAAGGACCAACAGGAGGAACAAGAGCAAGAAGCAAGTATGGACCGAGACAGCTAAGATGGTCACTGCCGTGCACAAAGGTCAAGATCACCAACTCAAGTCACCGTTCTTGCCTAAGAAGGACGACCCAGCTCCAGATGGCAGATCAGACATTCCGACAGGTCGAAGGTCAGGACAAGAAGAAGGCGGCGTAACCACAATCAGAAGCAACAGGTCATCAAGGACGGATGGGCAGATTATGAAGGAGAAGTGGTAAGATCTGAAGACATACCACTCAACCAACACTGTCCTGAGGAGACCAAAGCACCGAGACAGGTATGGAAAGAAAAGACAGTTGTACATGAAGAGGAGGCGCCGCCGGAACCACCGACTACGCCATCCACCAAGTCCCAGGACGACTGAACGAATAAGAGTCCCGTTCGGAGGACTTAAAAACACCGAACGCCTTGCCAAGAGGTAACTTGGTAGTTATCCTTTCCTTTTAATTATTTACTTTATCTTAAATAGTTTGCTTAGTTAATCATATTCATACTATCTTAAAAAGAAAATAAAAATGTTAAAAACCCTAAAGCCCCATGTGAGTATGCGAGTGGCATAAAACCCATAAGTACATTCACTGTGGTGGCATAAAAAATATATATATATAATAAATACATAAATATTTTCTTCTGCTTTATAAAAGAAAAAAAAACAACATAAAAAAATCAAGGAGGCTCAGCATGATAAAGGCTAGATATTTATGCTAACACTTAATCAGTTCCACAAAGCTTTGTTGTCTATTTGAGCTTCACAGAATTCAAGGAGACTAGCAGACGGAGGACATTCTAATCGCTGTCAGGGTGCTGCCGACTTTCAAATACACCTCCGCCATCTGCTAGCTACATCAGAAGAGATTATGTCAAGATCCAGCTTGGGGGAGAGCACCCCCATTATCTTGCTAAGTATTTCTATCTTTATCTTTATATTTATATATACTACTACCCTATAAAAATAAAAATATACATAACTATGAAAAAACCAAATAAAGATTTTGTGCTTATATATATATATACCTATATCTTTTGCTTAGTGTGTTTTAATAAATAAATAAAGTGGCTATGCTAAATCTAAATAATAATAAAACTCTAGCATGGATATGATGAATAGTTGCTTTGCCTAATTTTCAAATTTGAAGTTTTCTCTCTAAGTTTAGACACAACTGTTATCATTTAAAGCTTGCTCTAAACCTGAACTTGTGGGAAGAGAACTTGATCTAAAGTCTAAGTTGTTAACGGATATGATATGGGAAGGTTGAGCTGCTGTTTATCTATTCCTAGAGATGCTAGAATTCTGGAGAATTTTATCTTTGAAAATCTTAAAATGCTACATGATGAGTTCCTGTATGATGAGAGTTTAAGTTCCTACCACAGCCATACATACATGCTTGCTAGACTTTAAGCCATACCTTTACTTTTTACTGCTTATGAGCATTGAGTGTAGTCAAGCTGTGTAGACCCTTAGGAGCTTGCCATGCGGTTAAAATCAAGATTCACTTGCACGATCACTCATACATGCTGCTTCTACTCCGGAAGTACGCATCCACATATATCCACTCATTCTCATCTCCAGATCCACATAAAATTATTCTACTCCTAATCCGGGAGAGAATAGCCAAAAATATTTTCCCATTCTTGTTATCCCCTGTGAAATAAATGCTCAAGCTATTTTGGTTACTACCACTTGCTATATTGTTCTAAGGAGATGAGTGCTCTATACGAGGAAATAAAAAGGAGCAAGTGCCCGGAACCTCGAAAAGAAAAAGATACGAGGAAATAAAAAGGAGCAAGTGCTCGGAACCTCGATGAAAAAAAAGAAAAGAAAATATAGAGCACCTCATTCTCCTCAAGAGCTTTAAAAGCAAGAAAGGTATGTATCCCCTCAAAAAGAGCAAAAGTAGAATTAGACTTTCATCATTGTTATCATCACTACCACCATACACCATTTATTCGCCACACATGCACATCTTGATTTGACTTATTGGCTTGTTTCTCTGGATCCATGGTTTGACTATGCAATAAATGTCTTGTAAGTATGTATACTTTATCTCCCACCGATGAGCTCCAGATATCAAAAGCCTTATTAGAATAGGATGAGAGAGAAGGCAATGTCACTCTGCCTTATACCACAAATACTACATACTTTGCTTTGAGAGAAGGCAGACATCATTACTGCCTTGGTGAGGATCCAGAAATACCACAAAAGAGAGACCTGAGAGAGTCATACAAGGAATCTCTGAGTTTTATTTGAAAATCTACAAAAAAACTCCAAGAGCTATAGCTAATCAAGAATAAGAGACATGGCGCTTGACTAGACTGTTCTATCTTTTAACCGCTCAAGACAAAGGTGACGGTTGCAAGCCCCATGATGAAAGGTATAATGAGTAAGTTTTAAGTCTTGACAGTTTACTTTAACTCAGAGATGAGACTCTATTTGAAAGCATGTGTACCGTCAAAATTCAAAGGCATTTCAGCAACTACTGAGTCTCTCCTTGCTCAGGGACGAGCAAGAGGTAAGCTTAGGGGAGTTTGTTGACGGTCCTTAAGTATCAATTATAACTATCAAATAAATAGAGAAAAGAATCCAAATGAAACCAACACCTAGACTTAGGGTTTTATCTGACAGAATTCCACGAGTTTTGCTGTTTATCTATTTCTGCAGGGGGTTATCAGGAAATACGGAAGAAAGGCCCACATGTCAGATTAATGACGGGATATTAACCGAACACGTAATTATCTTACATCTAGAAGAGTCCAGAAGCCACGAGAACGAACGGGAGGCGTAACGGAGCCGGACACAGGGCGCCCGCCCTGGTCCTTAGGGCGCCCGCCCTGGCCCCGGAGCCAATCAGGCTCCGCCTCGAGGATTATGCTCCACCGACCTAGAGGATCAAGGAAAACCGTCCGTTCAATGTCGGTTTGATCCAACGGCCCAGATTCATCCGAAAGGGCTATATAAGCAAGGCCCCTGCCCCTGGAGGAGAGGCCCCCTCGTCTCATACTTCAAACCCTAATTCAGGAGGAGAGCCTCTGATCAAGCCCTAGAGCCACCACATCAACTAGATCTCTAGTTAGCATAGCTACATAGGATTAGAACTAGAAGGAGTCAATCTTCGATTGGTTCTCGGATCTGTCAAGAGGATTCTTGGTAATTCCTCTCTTGTTCTTCAATTGTTCATCATTGTTCTTCAATATTATGAATATGACTTTGTTCTATTTCAATATATTGATTATGACTTTGCTCTACTTGATTATATTTGCAATTATATTGTTCTTAGTTTATCATAGTTATATGCTTGGCTTAGTTAGATTAGAATTATATACATGCCTAGGATCGTATAGCGTTTATCCATGTGTACAGTGGGTGAATGATAATTATTGTGTAGACGTGGTGTCTATACCGTATTTATCTGCGATTGCACCCTATATGCCGGATTGTGGGGTAGTTCGCGATAGTGACAGCTTCGTTGATTCTTATATAGTCCCCCTCTCGTGTATAGGGCAGGCAGAGCAACACTATTACAGGGGAGTGATTGCTATGTTCTTCATCTTCCTTGCTAATATTCACTATGCATGGATATAGTCTTTTCTCACCATGATTGCCAAGTATAATTGCACTAACTATGATATGCTAGACTTTATAGTTAATAATAACTTAGGGAATATCTTTGTAGTTCATCCTAATTCCATGCTAATGACTTGCTAGAATATCTGTTGAGGTGCTTATCATTATTATATGTGGCTAGCTGATCAGATTAATTATCTTTGTCACCATTATCACTTTACCTTTACTTAATGTGACATTTATACCTGTATAAAGAGATTGATAAATACTCTCAGATATACATGCAATGATGTGTACTCAGTTCCATATTCTCATTCCATTATCAACCATGATACTTAGAAATCCCTTCCCAGTGGTAAAAATATAAATAACGATACCTGGAATACTTCCCGGTTAAAATGCTACATCGGTATTAATCTGTGCGCTTGCAGATCCCTTTTATTATTTATCTTGATGAGCAAATGCATATTTCAATACCGCGTCTCTCATGTCATGCTGGGGATGACAACTTGGCTTAAGTGGCATGAGGGATAGGTTTGGCATTTTTGGCGCCGTTATCAGAATTAGAAAACTAAGTCTACTTTTGGTAGTGACGTTAAGAATGCCCAACAAGCATTTTTGGAGCCGTTGCCGGGGAAGGTTGATTACTAAGTAGGAATGAATACGGAACTTTGAGTCATCATTTGCATCACTAATCTGATCGAGCTTATCAATTCTCTTATACAGTTTTACCCCTGTATTTTCCATTTTGATTATTTATTGCAGGGTGATGCATGAATAGAAGACATCTTCCAGACAACTTTGTTGACGATCCCGAAGCCTTATTCAGAAGAACAAGAGCCAAGCTCAAGAAGATATCATCAACACTTCAGCACAAAGCTTCATCCAAATCCGAAGACCGCCGACGAACTATTTGTCCCACATTGACGGACTGTCTGCCTACCCTTTCCAAAGGCACTGTAATCTAGCATTGCCTTGATGGACCATACATCACCTCTTCATGGATTGTCAGTGGAAACATAGCTGACACATATATACTTAGTTGTCCACTACATAAGATCATGAGTTAAGCACCTTCTACACAAGTACACCTAGTTCTAGCTCAATCTACCTTAATTTCTAACCTAATAACATCTACCTAACCTCTCTCACATGTACTCTTTACATCTCAAATCTCTTTAAGATCGTCTACTTGTTCAAGCATCTTTGATCATATCTGAAAGTGCGTCTAGGCCTCTAAGTGAGTTTTAGTGTATTGATGATAGTGCAATTAGGGGTCTAATGATATTTGTGATATGTAGACATATTATAATTGATTGTGGGTAAATGACAACACAAGGAGACTCCCCATTTCAAAGGATGCGGCTCGTGTGAAAGCCCTAGTTTAGTTTTGGATAATTGGTGAAACCCTAGGACTAACCTTTAATCTAAATGTGTGAATTAGATAAGGTAGTCCAATCCAAGTGGTGGAGCAAGATGATGGTCATGGTGAAGGTGATGGCCACAAAAGAGATGATCAAGTGCTCCAACTTGGAAAAGAAGAGAGAGAAAAACAAAAACCAAGGAGATCAAGGCAAATGTATCAAATAGGTTTTTATTTTGGCACTCAAGACACCATAGAGGGTGTGAGTGTGTTTAGGATCGATAGCCGTACTATAAAGAGGGAAAATCTTTGGCTAAGCGGTTATCGAGTGCCACTAGGTGACATGATTCTTGCATATGCATTAGGGACCTAGTGTGCTAACTTTTAACCCTGGTAAAATGCTTTGGAAAATGCTAATACACGTGCACACAAGTTCTACACTTTATGGTTAGCAACTTGGAAGTAAGGGTGAAGTGTTTGAGGAGTTATAAAAAGAAAAGGAGGAGAAGGGGCAGGACCGGACGCTGGTCTCGGCATGACCGGATGTGTCCGGTACCTAACCCAAGGCGGCGTAGCACTTGGCTAAGAGGGCTGAAGTGTGACCAGATGCTAACGTCAGACGCAGGGGGTGCATCCGATCATGCAGTCTAGAGTTAATGCAGCACACGGTGGCGATCCGACGTAGGAGGAGAGACACGACCGGACACGATGTTGGTGCGTCAGGTCACGACTAACGTACGCTAACGCCAGCTCTGCATGAGAGTGTAGCGAGGACCGAATGCCGGGCGCATCAGGTCACCTCTGATCTGATGCATCTGGTCAATAAAATTGCGCTCTAGAACCTTAGTAGACATGATCAGATGCACATTGGTCGTGGGTCCATTCGTTTTGAGGGTTAGGTCCGGTCATAACTTAAGTGCTCGCGCTACTGTGACTTGATCATTGGAGATGGACAGGCGAGGTTCGATGGAAGGATGCATGGCATCCATTAGTGCACCGGACGCAGGTGACGAGTTCGTCCAATCAGGCGAGTTCGGTCGCTCCTGCGTAGAGCAACGTCTCTATTTGTTTGAGGGGCTCTATAAATAGACTCTGGCCAGCTTGGGTCCACCTTCTTGGCACTTTGACATACTTGACATCCTTGTGAGCCTAAGCAAACACCTCCCACTCACCTCCATCATTGATTCATCATCATAGTGAGATTGGGAGTGATTCCTAGTGCATTTGCTTGAGTGATTGCATCTAGTGGCACTTGGGGATCATTGTGGCTGTGGATTTCTTGTTTCTCTTGGTGGTTGCTACCACCTAGATGGCTTGGAGCAGCGGAGGAGCATCGGTACGAGTTGGTGATTGTTCATGGCTATCTTTCGGTGATTGTGAGGGGTCTTGTGCCTCCCCAGTGGAGCACCAAAAGGTAACTCTAGTGGATTGCTCGTGTTATTGAGTTACCTTACTTGTGGGTATGTTCTTGCAGCATCCATTTGTTGGACTAGGTTTGTGAAACACCTATTAGCCGCCGAATCACCAAGTGTTGGTTGACACAACAGGGACTAGCGTGCCGGCAAGCACGTGAACCTCGAGAGAAAAATCTTCGTGTCCATTGTGATTGGAATTCTCCCGGTGATTGAATTGGCTTTCCTATTGTGATTGGTTCACTCCTTGACATGGCAATATAATCACCCTACTCACTTTCTTACATTCTTTGCAAACTAGTTGTGTAGCAAGCTCCTTAGTGTAGCTAGTTTTGAGAGCTTGCTTGCTAGCTTAGTTTCACCTAGTGTAGCTCTTTAGTGTAGCTTGTTTGAGAGCTCTTAGTGAGTAGTGACTTAGCCTCTTGTGTGCCAAGAGATTATGGCAAAGAGAATTTTTGGGATAGGTGGCTTGCAACCCTTGTAGAGCTAGAGCAAAAATGCATTACGGCATTTAGTGTACTAACCTCTTGCTCTGGTGAATATATAGTGAATTTTTATAGGCTATTCACCCCCTCTAGCCATTTAGTACCTTTCAAGTGGTATCAAAGCTAGGGTCACCATTTGATTGAAGGCTTAACAACCTCGGTGTAAAAAATGGTTCAAGTTGTATTCAACCATGTGGGGGCAAACCATCATTCTTTGATGGCACAAGCTATGATTATTGGAAGAGAAAGATGAAGATGCATCTTGGTTCAAGCAATGATCAAGTGTGGGATGTGACCGAGAGTGACTATGTGGTTCTTGATCCCAACAATCCCACCAACCAAGACGAGGCAAACAAGCAATGCAATATAATGGCTCTCAACACCATCTACAATGCCATTGATTCCAAGGTGTTTGAGAAAATCAAGGATTGTGAAAGAGCTCATGAGGTGTGGAAGAGATTGGAGAAAACATTTGAGGGCACACCAGCGGTCAAGAGTGCCAAGTTGTACATCCTCAAGGACAAGTTGACAAGCTTCAAGATGAAGGATGATGAGAGCATTCCGGAGATGTTCCATAGATTGCAAGTAATTGTCAATGACTTGAAGGCTTTGGGTAAGAAGATAAATGATGATGATTCTCTCATCGGTTCTTGATGTGCTTAGCTCTAAGATTTGAGACATTGAGATTGATCATCATAGAGGTGGATTGAAGCAATTAACCCCTAACCAAATACTAGGTGATGTCATGACACAAGAGACATACCGTGTGGAAAGGGAGAGGGTTGACAAAGATGAGAAGGAGGCGGATGAAGACAAGAAGAAGAAGAGTGTAGCATTCAAGGCTAGCTCATGTGATATTGAGAACAAGGGCAAGTCCAAGAAAGAAGAGAAGAATCAAGTGAGGATGAAGATGCTAGTGATATTGATGATGAGGCCATGGCTCTCTTTGTGCGCAAGATTGGCAAATTCATGAAGAAGAAGGGCTATGGTGCAAGAAAGAGAAGAGACAACTTCAAGAGCAAGGACTATGTGAGGAGATGCTACAAGTGCAAGAGCAAGGATCACGTTGTACGGTTGTAGTAGATTGTCTCTACAATAGTGACAAAGGTGAGGATGAGAAGAAGAAAGAAAACAAGAAGGAAAAGAAAGAGAAGAAGATGACATTCAATAAGAAGAAGAAGGGTGGAGGCTACGTGGTTGCATGGGATAGTGATGGCTCATCGGAGGATGATTCTAGTGATGAAGATAAGAAGTCTCTCAAGAAGGCATTAGCAAGCATCGTCATCAACAACATGCCTTCCATCTTCGATACTCCAGTGACTTGCCTCATGACAAAGCCTACCAAGGTAAAATATGATGTCAGTGATAATGATGATTGTGAAAGCGATGATTGTAGGAGTGATGATGATGATGAGGAGTACACAAAAGAGGAGCTCATGGTCATATTGGAGCAAGTCCACACTGCTTTGAGATTAAAAGAAAGGAGTGCAAAGAATTGCACAAGAAGGTCAAATCTCTTGAGCAATCCTTTGATGAGCTCAATGCTTCTCATGAGAGTCTAAAGGAAGACCATGATGAGCTTGGCAAGGCTCACTCTAAGCTTGAAGAAGCTCACTCCTCTCTCCTTGAGCAAGCCAAGAAGGAGCAAGTGATTGTGTCATGTGATATGGGACAAACATGTGATATTCTTGATGAATCTTTTTATAAACCCATTGTTGTTGCTCCCGCTAGCATTTCCACTTCTACTTCACCTTTGAGCGATGGTTTCACGTGTGATGCCTCACTAATGGTGGAAAATGAGACCCTTAAGAAGGAGGTGAATGATCTCACTCGTACCTTAGGCAATGCCTATGGTGGAGATACCCACTTGCTAAAGTGCTTGGGTAGCCAAAGGTTTTCTCTCAACAAAGAGCGATTAGGCTATAACCCCAAGAAAGGCAAGGCGGCCTTTGTCACTCCCAAAGCTTGCTTTGTGAAGGATAATGGTTGGTTTTGCAATAGATGCAAGCAAGTGGGGGTATATCGAGCAATATTGCAAGAACAAGAACAAGCAAACTAATGTATCCTCAATTAAGTTTGATTCTTGTTATTTGCTTACAAAGGGTGCCAATGGTGTAAAGGCTAAGTTCATTGGTGCACCAATTGTGGGCTCCAAGAAGAAAACCATTTGGGTGCCAAAGAGCTTAGTGACTAACCTTTAAGGATCCAAGCAAGTTTGGGTACCTAAAAGGAATTGATCTTCTTTTGTAGGTTAATTATGAAGCTGGAGGAAGGCATTGGGTGCTTGATAGTGGATGCACATAACACATGACCGATGATTTAAGAATGTTTAATTCAATCAACACAAGTGATAGCAATGGGGTTGATAGTATCATTTGGTGATAGTGGCGAAGGCAAAGTCAAAGGGATTGGTAAGATTGTAATATCCAATGACTTGAGCATTTTCAATGTGCTACTAGTAGAGGGCTTGAACTTCAACCTATTGTTGGTAGCTCAATTGTGTGATCTTAGTTTCAAGTGCATATTTGGTGTGGATGATGTAGAGATCATAAGTGTAGATGACTCTAACTTGATATTCAAAGGATTTAGATATACGAATCTATACTTAGTTGATTTCAATGCTAGAGAAACTTAATTGTCAACATGTTTGCTCACTAAGTCTAGCATGGGTTGGTTATGGCATAGAAGGCTTGGTCATGTTAGAATAAAATAATTGAACAAATTGATTAAGCATGATCTAGTAAGGGGCTTGAAAGATGTCACATTTGAGAAGGATAAGCTATGTAGTGCATGTCGAGCTGGAAAGCAAGTTGGTAACACACATCCCAAGAAGAGCATGATGAGCATATCTAAGGCATTTAGGTTGTTGCACATGGACTTGTTTGGACCAACCACATATACTAGCATTAGTGGAAACAAATATGGATTTGTGACAGTGAATGATTTTGCAAGATATACATGGGTAGTCTTTCTTATTGATAAGAGTGATGTGTTTGCAACCTTTAAGACTTTCATTAAGAGAATTCATAATGAGTTTGAAACAATCATTAGGAAAGTGAGAAGTGACAATGGTAGTGAGTTTAAGAACACTAGAATTGATGAGTTGTGTAATGATTTTTAAATTAAACATCAATTCTTGGCTAAATACACTCCATAATCAAATGGCCTTATTGAGAGGAAGACTATAACTTTGATTGACATGGCAAGATCAATGTTGAGTGAGTACATGTAAGTTATTCATTTTGGGCCAAAGCAATCAACATGGCTAGCTACTATAACAACTGTCTCTATTGTCACCCAATGATGGACAAGACACCTTATGAGCTCTTGAATGGTAGAAAGCCCAACATTGCATATTTTTAGATTTTTGGTTGCAAATGCTACATATTGAAGAAAGGCACTAGGTTGAGCAAGTTTGAGAAGAAGTGTGATGAAGGCTTCTTGCTTGGTTACTCCACTACTAGCAAAGCTTATAGAGTTGGGAATTTGGCTAGTGGTACTCTTGAGGAGGTGCATGATGTTGAATTTGATGAAACTGAGGGTTCCTAAGAAGAAGATGAGAATCTAGATGATGTGAGAGGCACTCAATTGATCAATGCAATGAAGAACATGGATGTTGGTGATATAAGGCCTAGAGAGGTGATTGAAGTTGAAGATGACAAAGATCAAGCGCTCTCTAACTCAAATACGCAAGCAAGTGGCTCTCATGATCAAAATCAAGCTAGTACAAGCGGTATTCTAGTGCAAGATCAACAAGTGGCTAGTATATCATCTCAAACAAATGATCAACAAAGTACAAGCAATCAAGTTCAAGTACTCCAACCAACCAACATTGCACGAGATCATCCTTTGGATTCCATAATTGGTGATATCTCAAGAGGTGTGCAAACAAGATCAAGATTGACATCATTTTATGAACATTTCTCATTGTGTCATCCATTAAACTAAAGAAAATAGATGAAGCTTTAAAGAAATCAAGTATGAGAGTTAGTTAAGAGGCCAAAGGGACACAATGTGATTGGAACCAAATGGGTCTTTCGTAACAAGCAAGATCAAGATGAGATAGTTGTATGGAACAAAGCAAGATTGGTAGCTCAAGGTTACAGAGAAGTTGAAGGCCTTGACTTTGGTGAAACATATACCCCGGTTGCAAGATTAGAATCAATTAGGATCTTGTTAGCCTATGCTTATGCTCACAACATCAAGCTCTATCAAATGGATATGAAGAGTGCATTCTTGAATGGCTACATCAATAATGAAGTCTATGTTGAGCAACCACCCAGTTTTGAAGATGATAAGAAGCCTAACCATGTTTACAAGTTGAAGAAGGCATTGTATGGCTTGAAGCAAGCACCTAGAGTATGATATGAGAGGTTGAGGGATTTCCTACTCTCTAAAGGGTTCATTATGGGAAAGGTTGACACCACTCTCTTCACCAAGAAGATAGGCAAGGACTTTTTTGTGTTGCCAATCTATGTGGATGACATCATATTTGGATCAACCAATCTAGACTTTTATGGAGTTTAGGAAAATGATGGCCAATAAGTTTGAGATGTCCATGATCGCAGAGCTTAGTTACTTCATTGATCTTCAAATAAAGCAAATGAAGAATGACACATTTGTGAGTCAAGGTAAGTACATCAAGGACATGCTCAAGAAGTTTGGAATGGATGATGCAAAGGCTATTAGTACACCTATGGGGACAAATGGAAATTTAGATAGTGATGCTAGTGACAACATGGTGGATCAAAAGATGGATCGGTCTATGATTGGAAGCCTACTCTATGTGACCGCATCAATGCCGGATGTGATGTTTAGTGTGTGCTTGTGCACAAGATTTCAAGCCTCACCAAGAGATAGTTATTTGAAGACAACAAAGAGGATATTGAGGTACTTGAAGCATACACAAAATGTTGGATTGTGGCATCCCAAAGGAGCTAGATTTGAGTTGATTGGATATTCGAACTCCGATTATGCGAGATGCAAAGTTGAAAGGAAGAGCACATCGGGCACATGTCAATTATTGGGAAGATCACTTGTGTCTTGGTCATCAAAGAAGCAAAATAGTGTAGCACTTTCAACTGCCGACGCGGAGTACATTTCAGCAGGTAATTGTTGTGCGCAATTACTTTGGATGAAGGCTACTTTGAGTGACTTTGGAATCAAATTCAAACAAGTGCCATTGCTATGTGACAATGAGAGTGCTGTGAAGCTCACCAACAATCCGTTTCAACATTCAAGAACAAAGCATATAGATGTCCGCCATCACTTGATAAGAGATCATCTACAAAAGGGGGACATTTGCATTGAGAGTGTGGGCACCGATGATCAACTTCCTGATATTTTCACAAAGCCACTTGATGAGAAGAGGTTTTGCAAGCTAAGGAATGAATTGAATATACTTGACTTCTCAAATATGTGTTGATGCACCCCCATATATGTGACATGCCTCTACTTCGAGCAAAGCAAGGTAAAATTGATTGACATGTCATTCATCCATTGCTAAGGACTTGTTTAGTGCATCTAGTCATTCCTCACTTGTCTTAGGATCATTCATGAAAATCAAATGAATTTGATGCTTGTATGGTACCACTATTGCTTCTATGTTTGAAATAATCTAGTGGTATCATATGACATGTTTGTGGGCTTGTGAACCTAGTGTTTAATCTGGAAAGCGAGCTATAAGTGTTTAACTCAACATTGTCAAGATAACCTAGAAATGAGGTGTGAAGAAGCTGAGTTAATATCTTTTGCAAGTAATCTAGATTGAACCAAATATGGGAAATGATCCTTACTTAACATGGTTTCATCCAACCTATCTAAAATTTGAGCTCACCTTTTGTGGTATTTGATGCCAAAGGGGGAGAGAAAGTCACAAAGATAGTAAGATAGGGGGGCAAACAAATGAAATGACATTGTAAGGGGATCAATTAAAATTTAAAGCACACAAGTAGCGGGAGCAAGCTCATAAACATGTATGTTGCATTTGTATGTGCATTATATATGTTTGCTTGCATGGCACAAGTTTTAAATTCCATTTCCATGCTTGTGTGGTGTATGCTAGATTGTAGAAAATGATTGATGAAATGCAAAAATAGCATGCATAGGATGATAGCTAGATATACTTTGAACTCTTACAAGTGGTACTAGAGCCTTGCTTATAATGTTGATCTCACAGGGTATCTAGTGTTTGTGCTTTTCAAGTGGTATCTAGAAAACCATGGTGCTAAGGATGGTGTTCAAATGGCAACTCTGATTGGTATCACGCTTCAAAGGTTCATTCTTTATACCTTAGCAGCATTTGGTAGACATTACTTCCCCACATTTCCTAATCCATGCATATGTGCAAGCTTTCAAATCCAAACTCTTAGCACATATGCAGGGGGAGCTAATTCTACCAATTTAGGTTTATGAAACCTACCTATATCCTTTACACATGGTAAAATGCTTGGGCAAGCAACATGAATCCAAAAGTTTTCATTAAATATCTTGGTGAAGGGTTGTCATCAATTACCAAAAAGAGGGAGATTGAAAGCCCTAATTTGGTTTTGGATAATTAATGGAACCCTAGGACTAACTTTTGATCTAAGCATGTGAATTAGATAAGGTAGTCCAATCCAAGTGGTGGAGCTAGTTGATGGTCATGGTGAAGTTGATGGCCACAAAAGAGATGATCAAGTGCTCCAACTTGGAAAAGAAGAGAGAGAGAGAAACAAAAACCAAGGAGATCAAGGCAAAGGTATCAAATAGGTTTTTGTTTTGGCACTCAAGACACCATAGAGGGTGTGAGTGTGTTTAGGATCGATAGCCGTACTATAAAGAGGAAAAATCTTTGGTTAAGCGGTTATCGAGTGCCACTAGGTGACATGATTTTTGCAAATGCATTAGGGACCTAGTGTGCTAACTTTTAACCCTTGTAAACTGCTTTAGAAAATGCTAACACACATGCACAAGTTCTACACTTTGTGGTTAGCAACTTGGAAGCAAGGGTGAAGTGTTTGAGGAGTTAGAAAAAGAAAAGGAGGAGAAGGGGAAGGAGCGGACGCTGGTCTCGGCATGACCGGACACGTCCAGTACCTAACCCAAGGCGGCGCAACACTTGTCTTAGAGGGCTGAAGTGCGACCGGATGTTGACTTTGGACGTAGGGGGTGCGTCCGGTCACGTAGTCTAGAGTTAATGCAGCATGCGATGGTGATCGGAAGCAGGAGGAGAGACATGACTGGACACGATGCTGGTGCATCAGGTCATGGCTGACATACACTGACGCCAGCTCCGCACGTGAGCGTAGCGCGTCCGGTCAATAAAATTGCGCTGTGGAACCTTACTAGACACGATCGGACATGCGGTGGTCGTGGGTTCGATCGTTTTGAGGGTTGGGTCCGGTCATAACTTAAGTGCTCGTGCTACTGTGACTTGACCGTTGGAGATGAACAGGCAAGGTTTGAAGGAAGGAAGCGTGGCATCCATCGATGCACTGGATGCAGGTGATCGGACACTGGGGTGCGTCCGGTCAGGCGAGTCCGGTCACGCCTGCGCAGAGTAACGGCTGTATTTGTTTGAGGAGCTCTATAAATGGACTTTGGCCAGCTTGGGGCTCACCCTCTTGGCACTTTGACATACTTGACATCCTTATGAGCCTAAGCAAACACCTCCCACTCATCTCCATCATTGATTCATCATCATAGTGAGATTGGAAGTGATTCTTAGTGCATTTGCTAGAGTGATTGCATCTAGTGGCACTTGGGGATCGTTATGGCTGCGGATTTCTTGTTTCTCTTGGTGGTTGCTGTCACCTAGATGGCTTGGAGCAGCGGAGGAGCATCCGCACGAGTTGGTGATTGTTCGTGGCCATCTCCCGGTGATTGTGAGGGGTCTTGTGCCTTCCCCGACAGTGCGCCGAGAGGTTACTCTAGTGGATTGCTCATGTCATTAAGTTACCTCACTTGTGGGTAGGTTCTTGCGGCATCCATTTGTTGGACTAGGTTTGTGAAACACCTATTAGATGCCGAACCACCAAGTGTTGGTCGACACAATAGGGACTAGCGAGCCAGCAAGCACGTGAACCTCGGAAGAAAAAAATCTTCATGTCCATTGTGATTGGAATTCTCCTAGTGATTGAATTGGCTTTCGTATTGTGATTGGTTCACTCCTCAACATGGCGGTATAATCACCCTACTCACTTTCTTACATTCTTTGCAAACTAATTGTGTAGCAAGCTGTTTAGTGTAGCTAGTTTTGAGAGCTTGCTTGCTAGCTTAGGTTCACCTAGTGGAGCTCTTTAGCTTGTTTGAGATCTCTTAGTGAGTAGTGACTTAACCTCTTGTGTGCCTAGAGATTATAGCAAATGGAATTATTGGGATAGGTGGCTTGCAACCGTTGTAGAGCTAGAGCAAAATTGCATTACACCATTTATTGTACTAACCTCTTGCTCTAGTGAATTTGTAGCGAATTTTTATAGGCTGTTCACCCCCTCTATCCATTTAGGACCTTTCATTGTGGACAAATGAAGGCTTACTTTTATATTTGTTTTTTGAATTTAGTATAGGAAAAGTTTACTATCAAGGGGAATACAAATTGGTAAGGTGAAGGGGAACCAAATGCTCATCACCTATCCAAATGACTAGCAAAGCCCCAAGCCAAAGCTCGAAGAGCCTAATTCCTATTATGTTCTAAATTTCATGGATGTTTCATGCCATGGAAGTTCAACGTTTGACTGTGGAACTTCTGCACTTAAACTATTAACTGTCTAAAAAGGGGAGAGTACAAATGCTCTCTCCCCTTTTTCTCCAATGGCTATCTCTGCCATTACTCCTCCACTAGAATGTAGACATGCCCTCTCTCCCCCTACTAAAGGATCCCTAACCTCTCTCTTGTGTTCTTGGTGAAATTCCTTGCGAGATTGGGATTAGAAGTGAGTTAGAGAGCTTTCAAGCAAGAGATCTAGATCTAGAGCACTTGTTTCTCCCTCTAGCTATTGTTCTGTGTTTATTACTCTTGGATGGCTAGAGGTTTCCCAGGCGCTCCCAACTATTGTGGTTGAGCACCGGGAAGTTTGTATTGCCCCAATGAAGCTAGTGGAAACCCTCGAGAATTGATCTTTGTGTTTCACTTAAGAATAGGATAGGGTTAGAAGAGACCCAAATCCTTGTGGCTTCCTCAACAATGAGGACATAGACAAGCCTTAGTGGCTCCGCTGAACATTAGGTTAAATCTTGTGTCTTGTCCCTTGTTGTTGTTAATTTGATGTTCTCTATCTTATTTGAGTCCATTTCTAGGATTTATACCCGATCAACTCTGTAAGGTCCTAGATGGCTAGAGGGGGGTGAATAGCCTATAAAAAAAATTCTACAAATGACACTAAGCAAACTTGTTAGAATAACAAACGGCGTAAAGCGAGTTTTGCTTAGCCAAAGGTTGTGATGCAAGCCTCCTATCCACAAGTCTAGTAGATTATGATCTCTAGTTCACACAAGAGCTATGTCACTAATTTTACACTAGAGCTACACAAGATAATCTAGTAAAAGTAAGTGCAATAGAGAGGATTGTGATTCTTATACTGACTGTGGAGTAAAGATGTTGCCAATCACCAAGATGATATACAAACAATCAATATTGACTACAACATAATATGAAGACCAATCACCGGGAGACAAGAGACACAATATTTTTGTTCACCCGGTGTTCACTTGTGCACCAACAAGCTACGTCACCGGTTGTGTCGACCAACACTTAGATGGTTTTCCGGTGTGACCCTCAAGTCAGTTGCCCCTCAAGGCACGCCCCGCAAGGCACCGCAAGACACCACTCTCAAGTGAGGTAACTCAATGACACGCGCAATCCAATAGAGTTGCTTTTGGCGTCCCGCCGAGGAAAGCACAAGAACCTCTCACAATCAACCGGAGGTGGCCAAGAACAATCACCTTCTCTTGCCAATACCTCCAACAATCTCCAAGCCGGCTAGGAGCGGTACTCTTCAAGAGTAACAAGAA